>RJWH01000610.1:0-667140 GCA_004363575.1 Solenodon paradoxus
TAAATACATTTCTGTTTTCCAAAATAAATTAATTAAAATAACAATTTTTCTAATATTGAGTAGTACATCATTTCATTTGCTTAGGATATATGAAAGCATATATGTCCTCAATTTGTGATTTCATACTTTTAATTTTACTCTACGAAATAAATATTGAGATGTTATATAATAGTTGAAATAATATAATTGTGAACTATTCTTCAACTTTTTAATTTTATAGGGCAAATAAACGTATTTATTTAGAAAAGATAACAGCTCCATTGTGCAGGTGGCAAGATAGAATGGTAGTGGTTGCACAGAATACTACTGAGGCCTATTTTTTCCCACAGATGCAGGTTCAAGTCAGAGAAGCATCATTCTGAGAGCTATTACTCAAATAAAAAAAAGGGCACCCACAAAACGTTTTTTGAGAAGAGACCATTTACATTGAAAAGCAATAGCTTTCTACCAATTTTTTTCTTAATAGTGAATGATAAATTTTATGATAAACTCTGATCTACAAAGAACAAATACTGCATACTGCATATCATATATCACTTTTATCACCATTTTCATGTGAGGAAAATGGGATGCTGGGAGACTAAATAATTCTGGGTAGCTGAAACAGCACCAGCATTACTTCAGAATATCGATTGACCAAATTTACATTTCAAAGCACATGGGATATTCTTAAAATGTATTCTTACAGCTAGAATCTACCATATATGAATCAGAGTAGGACAATCTTGAAACTATTGCAGATTTGATTCATTCTCCTGTCATAATTTGTGCAAATATTCTTCTGTATTTCTAATTTCTTTGAACATATTAATAATTCCTGGTATAGAGCAGTATATTTGTATGCAGTTTGTTTATTGTTCTTTACTTCTTAAATATGTTACATATACTTACCCAAAATAATAAAATTTTTAAAGTTAGTATTTTTATTTTATTTAGATTTTGTGTATATAAAATGTTTATTTTTAATATGATGTGTAGTAAAACCCTTATTTATTTTCTGTTAGGAATTTTTCTAGCATTTAAAAATATGACTAGGAAATGGAAGCTTGGATTTGTCCCACTTTATTTATTTTCTATAAAGATATATGAATGCTAAATGAGTATCCAGGAATCTAATTGAGAAACATTTATTAGTGGCAATGAATCACTTGCTCAAAAAATGTATCCCTGTGTTTTGTCACTGTCCTGACATTTATCCACACTGAATCCATACATAAAGTTTGTTCTTTCATTTCACTTTCTCTCACATGTACATTGTGCTAGGGTATGTTTAGTTACTTATTTTTAAACTAGTATAAATAACTGAATTTAGGTAGAAAGGAACTTACTTTCAAGATCTCATAGCTTTTCCAATTTGACACCGGATTATAGTTAATTAAAATAAAGTGATACCTAGTTTTCATTTTGCTGCTGTTACTTCAGGCAAATATGCTCCACAGATAATTCATGATAGAAGGCACAACCAACTTTTGGTTGGAAAATAAAATTACTGATCTTATGGTAAGATATTACTCATAGGGTCCAAATTACATCAACATTTCTAAGAAATAATAATTATAACTTTCAATTTATGAAGTTTATTGTAATGATATCAAACTTTTAATAATACTGGCTGGTATTTCCAGTTATGTATTTTGTTCCATTGATTTGCTTGTCTATTTTTATGCTGATATTGCATGCTTGTTACACAATAGGATTTACTTCCTGGCCTAGATATTTCAAAAAAATCTCCGCCAAAATTAATTCAGTGAATTTCAAAATTATTTTGCATTCAGATATCACTTATGTCGTATTTTTAGCAGAACTGTGTTTAGTAAATTTGTTTGAAATACATGAGGCTAAGAATATTGCTTCTGATGCCAGATAGCCGAAGTTCCTGTAGACTGAGCATAGATTTTGAGAAGTTCTTGAATGGTTTTAAGTTTGAATTGGTAGTATTAGCTTAACAATGTCATTCAATAAGTGTGAAGATTACATATACTACTATCAGTCAAAATTTATCACAATAAAATATTCAATTAATGATGCTCTCTATTACATCATTGTCATTACCATTATCATCATCATCCTATTTACATGTTTTAGCAATGGCCTAGAATTTCTTTATTTGAGAGTCATGTGTTTTTCAGAAAATTATATTTGTTTATGTATTATATATTAGCTGCTGGTGTGAAAGAAATCTTTTTTAGTTTATTAATTTGGTCTCAGAACTCATTTAATTATGTATTTATTTGATATAAATTCAGTGTACTAAACTGTTATTCAACTATTTTAACTTTTCAATTAGATACTAGACTTGAAGCCAGCCAGGGAGTCAACTTTTAAAAATTTTCCGTCTGTGCTTTCTTAAATAGTTAATATTAATTTAAAATAATTTCTATATGTGTTAGGTACTGTGTTAAGTACCCATATATTTCTTTAATCTTCTAATCAGGCTTATGGTGAAGGTAGCATTATTTATGCTAAATGTATAATTAAAACATAGATATGTTACTAGTAAAGAATTTGTATATTAGAATAATTAGAAATGTGCTTAATTTCACACTGACAGCTATAAAACAAGATCAGGGTAGAATCGAACTTTCTCACTAAAATGCCCATGAAAATAAAGATTATGTACAGTAACTACAAGAAAGCTTTATCTGCTTAGATTTTAGTATTGTAAAGGTGCTTGTTAACTTGAATATTAACCATTTTATGGAAATAAATCTAATTTCATTACTTTTTGCATTTTTTGATGTATCACAATGTATTACAGTTTTATTTGTATATTCTTTATCATTTTGTCTGTTGCAATTACTTTTGCTTTTGTGTATTATATAATACATGTTACTTAGTTACACATTTTATTAATAGAAACTCATTTCTTTGCTATGCTTATCCTGAATTCTATTTTATGTAATAGTAATATAGCACTTAGCTGATTAAAAATTTATCTGACACCACATGGAAGTGATCCTTTTTTTTTTTTCTTTTCAGTATTTTATCTATTTATTAGTTGCTCACATTAGTTGCAGTCCCCAAACTCAGTTCTTGAACCAGGGAAGTTGGGATGTATGTGGGACTGCTCTCAGGGTGCTCTAGGCTGCTAAGCCATCAGGGCACACCCAATCTATCTTATTTTTAAATTGACGTAACTGTGCTTTATAAAATTTTTCATAGTTTTGTACTTTAACACCTGTATGAACTGTTTTGTGATCATAACCAAAAGACTAGTTTCCACCTGCTATGATACAGTTAATCCCCTTTACCTGCCACCTATCCCTCTTTCCCTCTGGTATATACTATTCTGTTAGCAAAAAATGTTTGTTTGCTTTGTTTCCTTATATTTCTCATATGGGTTAGATTTGTCTTCATCTGACTTCTTTTACTTAGCATAATCCCTTGTGGTTGATCCATGTTGTCACAAATAGAAGAATTTCAGTCTTTTTTTTTAAAACAGCTAATGGTCCATGAGTATACATATGCACATACATGGATCTTTTTGTATTTGTCCTATTTGGAATTTTGTGGAATCCTTATGCCTGCATATCTGTTTCCTCCCCTTGATAAAGAAAGTTTGATCATTATTTCTTCAAATAATTTTAAGGCCCCTTCTCTCTCTCTACACCTTCTGGAAACTTACAATATGAATATTTATTTTCTTGATGATTTTCCAGAGGTACCTTAAGTGTACTTGACTTAAAATTTTCTTTTTCATTTTGCTGTTCTATCTGGGTGCATTCTATTCCTTTGTGTTCCAATTATTTCTTTGTTCCTTGGTGTCATTCAATCTAATGTTGAAACTCTCTATAGTACCTTTAGTGCTACCATTGTATTCATCAAATCTGAACTTTGTTGAATATGTCAAATTTTATAGTTCATTCAACTTCTGAGTCAGCGAATGTATTTATAACATTACCCTGAACTCTCCATTGGGTAGTCTGCTTATATCTTCATTTATTTTATTCAGGGTACTTTTCTGGAGTTTTGTCTTGCTCTTTGATTTGGGGCATAGTCCTCTTGCTCCGCATTTTGCCTGATGCTGTGCCTTGTTTTTATGTTTTAGGAAACTCAACTACCTCCACTAGCCTTGAATTATTAAACCGGCACAGGTGTTGTCCCAACGAATCCTGGAGACCAGTTCTGTCGGCCATGTTAGCTAAGTAGTCAGGGTACATCTCCTGTGTGGAATGTGACTGCTGGTTTGGTATGGCATGTGGTGAGTGACCGTCAGGCTAGCCCATCTAAGGCATCGTGGGTGCACATGTTCAAGACAGTTAACTAATGTAATTTGTGGGTGGTGCTATGGGCCCAACCAGGATGCTGTGTGCAGCAGTTGACGTGTGTGCGTTCATGGGGGTGTGTGCCTGTCCTGGAAACGTTGTAGTCTGTGGGAACTATAGGCCTGACCTAGTGGTGATGTGCATCCCGTGTGGGGCTGCAGTCCCAACCTGGCAATGGTATAGTGCCCTGTGCATGGGTGGGTGGAGCCACTGGTCAATTTAGGTCACACGTCTGCTTCTGGTGTGGTGGCAACTGTTGTGTGGATTATAGCTGTGCCTCCAGGTGTGCATATAGCTCTGGGACTTGACTTGTGGCTTCCTTGCATGGACAGATGGACCGCTCAGTGGACCTCATACATGGGTTCTAGCACTGATTTAGCAAGGTTACATGAGATTGTCCAAATGATTCCTGCCACCGTCTGTCTTGGGGGTTTTCCCAACAGATTCCTGCCCCTTAGGAAAACACTACAAGAATGGTAAGTGGGATTTCTTCATCTATGGTTCAGGCACTTTTCGGACTTGCGTTACTTTGTTCGGTCCCCAAAAGAACAGATCCATTATTTGAAGTAATTTTTCTGTTTCCTGCATTTCTTTGTTTTATCTGATCTTATTTCCTGATGGATTACAAAGCTAGAGTTCCAGGACCTTCTCCATTGTGCCAGGTGGGAGGACTGGGCTGCATAATGCAGGCTGCATCCACTTCCCCACTCCCTAGGCAAAAGTTTCACACCTTCCTTGTTTGCAGAACAATGCACGAAACAGGGTTTTTATCTTGATGAGAACATATATCTGCCTCTCAACCATTTTGGTGCTGTCTCTTCAGCCCTCGTTGTAGAAGCTTTATTCATCTGATTTTCAATAAATTCATCTATACTTAGCTGTTTATTATGTCCTTGGAGGACATGAGTTTACCTTTTCCAAATACCACCATCTGTATCTCTAATTCACTGAAAATAATTGTAATGATGTTATTTTCTTCATTTTTACCATTTTTGACATTAGTTTTTCTGTGTCCCTTTCTTGATATTTTATTCATCAGAAATTAATTTTCCTGCTGCTATTATCTTTGGGAAATATAAGCCTAAATTACATTATGTCATTTGTGTTTGCATATAGAATATACCCTTCCCTGTATCTGTTTACTTTCCCTCCTTTATATTTTAACTACTTGCAGACTAAATATTGAAGGCATTATTATATTTTTTCAAGTATCTAAAACAATTTAGAATACTCAGGTAAAAAAAGTCTGTTGTATTTACCCATAATGTGATCTATCACCCATTGTATATCTGATTATGCTTTGCTTTCAACTTTTCCATAATCTCTTATAGCTATGACATTTTATGTCGCATTTCCTTTCCCCAACAGAAATGCAATTTTCTTAAAATGAGGGTAATGTATTTCATTTACATTTATTGTTAAATTATCTTCTTTATTAATATTTTATTGTTCTGTGTATTTCTTTCTATGCAATCTTTGAGAAAATGTTATCTCTATTGTTTTTGCCTTTGGAAGTATAGCTTACAGTTCATCACTTTTGGTTATGTTTAGCAAATATGTGTTACATTCTTACCTTTTGATTTTTAGTATTCAATAAATTATAGTACATCTTTTATGAATATTATGTTTTGCTGTGCTTGTAAATTTACATGTCTTTCATTTGTTTTTATACTCTAAGCAAATTATCTAGAATGTAATAGGATTTCTGCAGATTACATTGTTGTATCAGTAGCAGATGAGAAATATGTGTTCACTATAATTTTATAGATATTAAAAATATATGCTCTATTATTTACATGTAGAAAAATTAGTCAGTTTTATTCTTAAAAGCCAATTTATATGGAAATCATATTTCTCTCTGATCCCTTGTATTTTCCATTGCATTTAAAAAAATTGGGGCAACTTTGATTTACAAAGCAATTTAAGTTTAGATGTGCAGGTATACTCTACATAAAATATACAACACACCATACCCACCAACAAATTTTAAATCATCCTTTACCACAGTCACTGAACCCCACTACCTCCTTCTTCTCTGGTAAACTCAGTTCCTTTGTCAATGCTCGAAAATTTGTATTTTGTTTATTCTGTTTGTCTGCTTTGTGTTTTATACTCTACATATGAGTGAAGTCATCTGGTAGTTGTCTTTCTCCTGAGTTATTTTACTTAACATAATCACCTCCAGTTCTATCCATATTGGTGCAAATGGTAGAATCTCATCTTTTTGTTGCTGTGTAGTATTCCATTGTGTATATACACCATAGCTTCTTTCTCCATTTATTTGTAGGCAGGTACTTAGGTTGTTCCATTTCTTAGGTATTGTGAATATCACTGCCACAAAAATAGGAGTGCATAATCTCTTCAAAATAGTGTTTTTGTGTGTTTTTCTTGAGGGGGAGTGGAATGGAATCATATGAAATTTGCATTCTCAGTGTTCTAAAGAATATCCATAATACTTTCCATAATGATTATAGCAATTGACACTCCAGGTGTGTAAGCATGCTGTTTTCTCTATTTTCTTGCAACATTTTTTTCAAGTCTCTTTTATAATCTAAGTCATTCTCACAGGTGTGAGGTGAAATTTCATTGTTGGTTTGATTTGCATTTCCCATATTACGAGAGGTTGAACATCTTTACATGCACCTCTTGGCCATATGTAGGACTTATGTATTCAGATATCTATTCAGTTCTTCTACTCATTTTTTGATTGAATTGCTTGTTTTTCTGTTGTTGAATTTTATGAGTTATTTATATATTTTGGAAATTAACCTTGTCAAATTATATTAGCCTTGTCAGATGTATGATGTGAAAATATCTTGCCCCACTCAGTAGGGTGTCTTTTCATTTTGATAGGTTCTTTTGTTTGCAGAAGCTTTTTATTTTTTTTGTGGTCCTGTTTGCTTACTTCAGTTTTTATTTTCCTTGACATTGGAGATGAGTTTCTAAAGATATTCCCTAGGCCAATGTCAAGGAGTGTATAGTTTTTTTTTGCTTCTAATATTTGACAGCTTCAAGTCTTACTTCCAAGCCTTTAATACATTTTAAATTAATTTTTGGGCATTGTGTTAAGAGTGATTTACTTTTCATTATTTTGCATTTGACTGTCCTATTTCCCAGTGAGTTGAAAATAATTTCTTTCTCCATTGCATGTTCTTGGCTTTTTCGTTATAAATGAACTAATGCTATATATGCAAGTTTATTTCTTAGTTCTATTCCAGTGAACTGTATGTGTATTTTTACTTCAGTACTATATATTTTGATTAACATAGCATTGTAGAAGCATTTGAAATCCAGGATCGTGATTCGAAATCCACTTGTGTTCTTTTTCTTCCTGATTGCTTTGGCTCTTTGGGGTCTTTTATGATTCCATATAAATGTTATTGTGTTTATGTTTTCTAACAAAGAGCTTTTGGTTTCCATGATCTTCTGTATTGTCTTTTTGATTTCTATTTCATTTATTTATGTTCTAATAATTTATTATTTTCTTTGTTCTACAGACTTTTTTGGTTTTAATTTTTCTTCACGAGTTGTATTTAGCATAGGGTAAGATTGTTTATTTGAGGGTTTTTGCTCTTGTTCTTGAGGTAGGTCTGAATTGTGTTTAATTTCCCTCTCATTATTGCTTTTGCTGCATCTGATAATCTGATAACTGATATCTTCTTTCTTTCTTTGTCTCCATGTACTGTTCATTTCTCTCTTGATTTCTTCTTTTACTCAATTTTCAGAAATGTGTTATTTATCTTAGTTTAGTATTTTCTAGCTTTCTTTTTGTGGCTGAGTTCTCATTTTATGCAATGGTGATTAAAGAAGATACTCGATATGATTTCAATCTTTGTAAAATTTTTGAGACTTGTTTTGTTTCCCAATATATGGTCTATCCTTGAGAAAGTACTGTGAGCACTTGAGAAAAATATGAATTTTGCAGTTTTTGGGTGGAGTGTTCTATAAATGTCAATTAAATCTATCTGGTCTAACTCGTTTTTAAGCTATTGCTTAACTATTTTAAGCTATTGCATCCTTGTTAATAGACTGTGGGTTTATCTGTCCATTGTTAGTGTATTGTTGAAGTGTCCAATTATTTGTGTATTGCTGGTAGTGTCTCTCGTTAGCTCTGTTAATAATTGTTTTCTGTGTTTTGTCCTCATTTTTTGTGTATGTATGAATGATTTATGTCTACTTTACTGAATTGATTCCTTAATCATTATAAAATATTCATATTTGTCTTTTGTTATCTTTTTTGTTTCAAATCTATTTTAAGTATGGCCATACTTACCTCTTTGAAGTTACTATTTTATTCTAGGATTGCTTTCCAACCTTTGACTTTGAGTCAATGCTGTTAGAACTAAGATGTGTTTCATGTTGAGCTTTAAATTTGAGCTTTAGTTTTTAATCTGTCTAGCTCTCTATGTCTTTTAATTGGTGGGTCCAATCCTTTGATATTTATGCTAATTATTATCTAACTTTTTATTGCTGCATTTTTCCTGGGATTGTTGCAGAATGCCACTGTACATTTGTTCTCTTATTTTTGTCTCTTATGCTTGAAAGTTTTATATTGTTTGGTTTTCTTTTTCATTTTTCTCTATAGATTTATGTTTTGAGATTATCCTGGGGTTTGCATATATACATTTCTGTGCTTGTAACCCTCTCTAACTTGAAAAAAAATTAGACGAGCTCAATCTAATAGTCCACATTTTTTACTCTTTTCTTTCCTATATTTTACATCTTTAGTGTCCTGATGTTTCTAACTGGGATTTCTTTTAATTTTATAAAAATTCCTCTAGTATATCTTGCAAGGTTGTATTAGTAGTGATGATCTTTTTAAAAATTAAAAATATATTATACCATTTATTAAATTCAATAGTAATCAGGGCAGTTTTAGATTTGGCACTTAGAACAATAGCAAAAAATATTTTCTTATTTTAAAGGAGTACTGTATTACACACATTAATTAGAGCTGTCAGTTGAAAAAATAGGCATTCAGATGGTTTTTAAATTAAAAAAATATTATTTCATTTTTTAACATTTTAATTTTAGTAATTATTCTACACATTAAAATAATTTCCTATGTATAGGTTCCCCACTTCTTAGAAATATTTCAACACACCATGCATCCACCAAATCACCAAGTATTCTTCCCCATGGTCCATTGGGCTCCACCACCATTTTCCCCCATCTGCTCAATTCTCTTTTGGTATCCTCAATTCTGATACAAATGTTTCAGGATTGATTATGTTTCCTTTGTTCCTTTGTTTTATCTATTCACATTCCATCTATGAGTGAGGTCATCTGGTACCTATCTTTTTTCTTTTCGATGGGTACTTTTGTATCATTAGGGTGGATGCCCAGAAGTGGAATGATAGGATCATATGGGATTTCCATCTTCAGTTTTTTGAGGTATCTCCAAACAGTTTTCCATAGAGGCTGCACAAATTTGCACTCCCACCAACAGTGCAAAAGTGTTCCCTTTTCTCCACATCCTTGCCAGCATTTGTTGCTTCCAGACTTTTGGATAATAGCCAGTCTTTCAGGTATAAGATGATCTCTCATTGTTGTTTTAATTTGCATTTGCCTGATAGCCAGTGAGAAGGAACATAATTTCATGTGTCTGTTGGTCATTTGTATATCCTCTTCAGAAAAGTATTTCTCCAATTCCTCCTCCCACTTTTTGATTGAATTGCCTGTTCTTCTGTTGTTGAGTTTTTTGAGTTCTTTGTATATAATAGATATTAACCCTTCAGAATTACTGAATGCAAATATCTTTTTCCAGTTAATAGGTTTCCATTTGGTTTTGGTAATGTTTTCTTTTGTTGTGAAGAAGCTCCAAACTCCTTAGTTTGATGTAGTCCCAGTTGTTCATTTTTCTTTTTATTTCCTTTGATGGGGGAGTTGAGTCCCCAAAGCCTTCTCTATGACTAATGTCATGGAAAGTCTTTCCTATGTTGTTTTCCAAGAGCTTTATTGTTTTTGGTATTATGTTCAAGTCTAATCAATTTTGAATTAATTTTTGTAAATGGCATTAGAGAGCAGTCTAGTTTAATTCTTTTGTATGTGACTGTCCAGTTTTCCCAACACCGTTTGTTGAGGAGATTTCCCTTTTTCCACCGTATGCTTTTAGCTCCTTTGTTATGGATTAACTGACTGTAGGTGAGTGGGTCATTTTCTGGTGATTCACTTCTATTCCACTGATCTCTGCCTCTGTTATTCCAGTACCATACTGTTTTGATCACTATTGCTTTGTAAAATAGTTCAAAGTCTGGAAGTGTAATCCCTCCAGATTCATTCTTTTTTCTAATGATTGCTTTGGCTATTCATGGTCTTTTGTTGTTCCATACAAATTTTAATGTTTTTTGTTCTATTTCCTGGAAACTAACCCATGGGATTTTTATGGGGATTGCATTAAACTCACATATTGCTTTGAGTAAGATGGCCATTTTAATGATATTTATTCTTTCCAGTACGAGCAAGAGATGTCTTTCCATTTCTTTGTGTCCTCCTCTATTTCTTTTAAGAAGGACTTGTAATTTTCATTTTTTACTTCCTTTGTTAGGTATATGCCCAGGTATTTCAGTCATTTAATGTTTATTTTAAATGATTCTGTTTTCTTCTAGCATGTTATTTGTGTATAAAAATGTGGCATTTTTGTGCATTGATTTTGTAGCCTGCCACTTTACTGCATTCGTTGATGAGTTTGAGGAGTTTTTGATAGAGTTTTTGGGATTTTCAATACATATAATCATGTCTGCAAGTAATGAAAATTTTGCTAACTTCTTTCCAATTTGTATTCCTTTTATTTCCTTTTCTTGCCTAATTGCTCTGGCTACTACCTCCAGTACAACGTCAAATAGCAGTGATGAGAGTGCACAATCTTGCTTTGTTCCTGACATAAGAGCAAATGCTTTCAGTTTTTCACTACTGACTGTCATGTTGGCTGTGGGTTTTTCATATATGGCCTTTATTATGTTGAGGTATGAAACTTTTATTCCCATTTTATGGAGGTTTTTTTAATCATAAATGAGTGTTGGGTCTTGTCAAAGGCTTTCTCTACATCTATTGGTATAATCATGTGGCTTTTCTCTTTGCTATTGTTGATGTGGTGTGTGGCATTAATATATTTACATGTGTTGAACCATCCTTTCATCCCTGGGATGAATCCCACTTGGTCATTATGGGTGATCTTTTTGATGCATTGTTGAATTCAGCTTGCTAACATTTTGTTGAGAATTTTTGCATCTATGCTCATTAGAGATATTGGTCTATAATTTTCTTTCTTGGTGATATCTCTGTCAGCTTTTGGTACCAGTGTAATGTTAGCCTCATAAAATATATTTGGGAGAGTTCCCTGTTCTTCAATATTTTGGAAGAGCTTGAGAAGAATAGGTGTTAATTCTCTGAAGGTTTGGTAGATCTCATTGGATAGGTCATCTGGTCCTGGGCTTTTATTTTTGGGGAGGCCCTTGATTACTTCTTCAATTTCTTTGCTTGTGATTCTTCTGTTCAGGTTTTCCAATTTATCCTAGTTCACTTTCGGTAGTCTATACTTTTCTAGAAATCTGTCCATGTCCTCAAGGTTTTCCATTTTGCTGGTGAAGAGTTGTTCATAGTAGTCCCTTATGATGGTTTGGATTTCTGTGATATATGCTGTAACTTCTCCCCTTTCATTTATGATTCTAGTTATGAGAGTTTTCTCCCTTTTTTCTTTTGTGAGTCTAGCCAATGGCTTGCCCATTTTGTTTTTTCAAAGAACCAACTTTTGGTTTAATTGATCATCTGGATTGTCTTTTTGTTTTATATTTCTTTTATTTCTGCTCAAATTTTGATTGTTTCCTTTCTTGCGCTAATTTTTGGTTTTAATTGTTCTTCTTTCTCTAGTTGTTTTAAATGTGGAGTTAAGTTGTTTATATGTGATTTTTCTTGTTTCTAGAGATAGGCCTGGATTGCGATTAACTTTCCCCTTAATACTACATTTGCTGCATCCCATAGATTCTGGTAGCTCGTGTCCTCATTCTCATTTGTCTCTAAGTATTTTTTAAGTTCTTCTTTGATTTCCTCTTTCACCCAAAAGTCCTTCAGGAGCATATTGTTGAGTTTCCAACTAGTTTGGACTCTTCCAGCTTTCTTTTTGTGGTTGATTTCCAGTTTTAGGCCATTGTGGTCAGAGAAGATGCTTGGTATGACGTGAGTCTTTGTAAACTTGTTGAGAGATTATTTGTGTCCCAGTATACGATCTATCCTTGAGAATATTCCATGCGCGATTGAGAAGAAAATGAAATCTGTAGTCATTGGGTGAAGTGATCAGTATATGTTTATTGGAACTATCTGTTCCATGGTCATTTAAAGCAGCTATTTCCTTGTAAATTTTCTGCCTATCTGTCCATTGTTGTAAGTGGGGTGTTGAAGTCCCCCACTATTATTGTGTTGCTGTCAATGTCTCTTGTTATGTCTAATAACACTTGCTTCATATATTTTGATGCTCCTTCATTTGGTGCACATATGTTAATAAGCATTATGTCTTCCATACTGGATTGATCCTTTAATCATTATGTAGTGTCCATCTCTTTTGTTACATTTTTTAAATAGAAGTCTGTTTTATCTTATGAGTATAGCTGTTCCTGTTCTTTTGTGGTTGCCATTTGACTGTAGGATTGTCTTCCAGCCATTGACTTTGAGCCTTTATTTATCTTTTGGAAGAAGGTGAGCTTCCTGAATGTAGCAGAAGGTTGTGTTAAGCTTTTTAATCCATTCAGGCACTCTGTGTCCTTTGAATGATGAGTTCAGTCCATTAACATTTAGGGTGATTATTGATATGTAGCTGCTTAGTGTCATTTTATAATTTGTCTTTTGTGTATTGCTCCAGATGATTCCTTTGTTCTATTTCTCCTCTTATCAGATGGGTGCGGTTACGTTTTGATTGATTTAGTCTTTTGTTTTCTTCTACTCTTTCTCCCTGGGGATGTATTTTGAGGATACCCAAAAAATAGCTTTCACAGTTCTATGTTTATTACCTAATTTTATTTGAAAGCATATTAGTCTTCTACTCATTCTAAACATCCACATTTTTGTTCTCTTCCTCCGCACTTTTAAATTTGCTGTCTTTTTTTGTTAGGTTTCTTTATATTTTATAGGCATTCTTTAATATTTTTTGCAAAGCTGGTTTTATGGTGATTAACTCCTTTAAACTTTTGCTTATTAGAAAATGTTTTATCATTCCTCAATTCTGAATGATAATATTGATGAATATAGTATCCTAGGTTGAAAATCCTTTTCTTTGAGCACTTTGAATATATCATGCCATTCCCTTATGGTCTGTAGAGTTTCTTTTGTGAAGTCCACTGTCAGTCTTATGGGGGTTCCTCTGTGTATGACACTTTTTCTCTGGCTGCTTTTAGTATTCTTTCTTTGTCTTATATTTTTTACATTTTGATTTTGTGTCTAGTTATATTTCTGTTTGGATTTCTTTTATCAGGAACTCTTTGAGCTTCCTGCATCTGGAGGCTTACTTCATTCTTCAGATTGGGGAAGTTCTCATCCATTAGTTCTTCAAATATGGTTTCTGCGCCCTTTTCTCTCTCTTCCTCTGGGACCTCTATGATGTGAATGTTGTTCCTTTTGTTGTTATCCCAGATGTTTCGAATGCTGCTTTTGATTCTTTGAATTTTTTAAATCTCTTTGCTGGTTTGCTTGATTGAGTTCCTTTGTCCTATCTTACAGATCACTGATTCTGATGGATGCTTCATCCATCCTATTGTTGAGTTCTTTAATTGAGCCACGGTGTCTGTTACCTCTTTGATGTCTTTTTTCAATTCTTCTCTTTTTTTCCTGATATTCTGTTTTACAACCTCTATTGATTTCAGTTTCCCATGAGTATGTTAATCACTGTTATCCTAAATTCTTCTACAGGTAATTTATATACATCTGCTATATTCAGATTTTCCCCTGGGTTTTTGATTGGATCCGTCATTTTGTATATATTTCTCTGAGCTTTGTTCTATTTGGTATTTTGTTTAGATATCTGAGGGTTTGGTTTCCCTGGCATTGTGTAGGTTTGATTTGCCCAGGATTGGCAATTAGGCTGCAGTTTCACCTCTATTCACAAGGTGGCGCTAGCAGGTAGCATTGAGGTTTGGTCCCTTATGTCTTCCTGGGGCTGGGTATCCAGTGGGCAGGATATCTGGTGGGCTGAATATTCGGTGGGCAGGATATCCGCTCAGTAGACCCAGGCTCTGGTGTGAAATTGCTATGGGAGGGATTTGAGCTGGGAATATCTTTGCCTGATTTCTGGTTATGACTGTTCCCAGCGCAATTTTAACTCATAGGCTTTAGCCCAGTTCCCGATGCACTGACTCTCCTTTCATCCCCTCCCAAGCTGGCTCTCTGTGTCTCCACATCTCAGCCCCATGGGGCTTGCCTCTTGCTGCCTGTGCAGCTTGTCCCCAAATCCCTAAACTTCTCCCTACTACTATGCATCTAGAGACTCCCAAGCTCTGTCACAAATCCAAATCAGCAGCTTAGTTGAGAACCCCACCAGACACCCTCCATTGTTAGTCATTAGATGATCCATCTCCAGTTGAAGTGCCAGTTGTTTCTTGGTGTTTGTCTTAGGACAATAGGTGATTTTTTTTCTCAGTGTCTGTGGGGAGCCACCTGAAAGTGTGTACTATTGAGTCGCCATCTGGAAGTCGATCTCTGTGATGACCTTTTTTGACTTTCGTTTTTCTGTAATTCTCTTCATACACCTTCAATTTTAAGTGATAACTGTGCAGGATAGAGTATTCTTGTTTGGAATTCCTTTTCTTCAGGTACTTTGTATTCTGTCCTGTAAAGTTTCTTCAGACAAATATGAAGACAATCTTATAGGGGCTTCCTTACATACGACTCATACATCTTCTGTTTGCTATTAAGATTTTTATTTTTTCTTTTTGTCATTTTAATTATAAATCTGTATGTGTTTATTTCGTTTTGGAACTCTTTCATCTTCCTGGATCTCTTCGTGTCCTTCTTTAGTTTAGGGAAGTTCTTATCTATTATTTCTTCCAGTGGGGTTTCTTCCCCTTCTCGTGTCTTTTCTTTTTTAGGAATCCCTGTGATATGAATATTGTTCTTCTTGATATATCATAAGTCTCATATGCTGTCTTTGCTTATTTTAATATTTTTTCTTTTCTGTTATGCCTGAGTACATTCCAATGTCATGTCTTCTAGCTCATTGATTCAATTGGAGAGTTAATCTAGTCTCCTGTTTAGTTCTTCTGCTGTGTTCTTTAGCAATATGAATTCTATTTGGAATTATCTCATATTATTTTCCCTATTATTGTTGTAGTTCTAATTTTGCTTATCCATTTTCTCCTGATTTTAAAGAATATTATTTAGATTGTTGCTTTAAAATATTCTTCAGGTAGTTTACTTAATTCTGTTGCATTTGGAGTTTTATTTTATTTTTTTTAGTTTATAATTTGTGGTATATTTCTCTATGTAATCATTATTTTTGTAATTCTCATTTATTTCTTTGATAAGGCTAAAGATCTTTCCATCCCTGTCCTGATGTAATGGTCTTGTGTTTGGGTATCACGGTGCAGAAAATAGGCTTTGTGTGTGATCTGAAATGCTGGGCTTTTTACTGTTGTGTGCCTTCCACTGTAGTATGAGACATTGGAGCGCTAAAGACAGCATGTGTCAAGACCTGAGAGCCCAATATCTAAAGCTGGAATCAAGTCAGGGAAGGCAAAGTGGTTATGTCAGACCTTTCTTAATAGATTGGGTCTGTAACTGTTGCCTCAACTGCTGTCCAGCTGTGATCTTGATTTGCTCCTCACACTGATTTTTCCATGACATCACAGGCATGAACGGAGAGGTAGAAGGAGAGAAACCTACGTATTACAGTCCAGTCCACCATCAGACCACAGTGTTACTGAAGTTCCTGATGAGAGGGTTTTGGCTATCTCTCTGGGTTCTCAGGAGCCAGTGTCTGCAAAACACACTCTCTTCACAAAGCCTCTTAATCTTGTAGCTGGGCATCAGCCTCAAGAGGGAGCAAGAGGTCTCTGGGTTTCAGGGATGGGGCTTTAGTTGCTTTAGCCTACAAGTTGCAAGTAGATGTGTAAGGTGGTTTAGCAGTAGTCCCAGGCAGATGGGAAGTTGCGGTTCCTCTGGAGCCTCTCTTAATGAGAGAACTTATTAAACCTCTTTGTGCAAAAGAACTAAGCTAACATGCAGGCATTTGTAGACCCAGTCAACTTTCCCAGCCCCTGATGGGCAATCAAAGTCCAGGTATCGTTGAGACCTGTGGCCTTGAGAACGAACTGTCTGGCACCATTAGCGGATTGATGGTGGAGGGGTGGGGTTTCTTGCCATTAGGACTTTGGTGCAATATGGCAACACTTGACAGTTCCAGGGCTGCACAGACAAAAAATGTGTTTGGAGAGAATATCCAGCAGTCTCCTCATTCACGGTAATGCATTCTTCTTTCTTACTCCTCACACTGATGTTTCTGTTTCAACTAATGAAAGTCTTTTTCGGGTCTGTGTACACTTCAATATTGGCTTCCTAAACTTTCTGTCATTTGTTCTTTTCTTCCCAGAGGTCTATTGTTCCTCAGATAAAAATCTATTTCAACTGAAAAATTTTATGCATTTTGAGTTAGTACCCGGGTGTGGGGATTGGGTACTTACCTTCTGCTATTTATCCCTGGGGAGATGGTCTGTATAATTGATCTCTCCCAATGGGTTTGAGAGTCTTGGTACTGGGCAATGTGCACTGAGACTGTATCTTATCTTCTTCTACCATTTAAAGTGACTTTAGTCATTTCTCTTTGTGGATATTGGTCTTCATTTTTTTTGGCACAAGGTCATAATTTTTAAATGAGTGTGATTTTCTTGTCTCTACGTGGAGGATCTGAGCTCAAGATCTTGCCAGTTCACAATCTTGGAGTCAACCTCTCAATTGCACTATATTTTTATCTCTTTTGTTTCTTACAATAGCAAGTCTATGTCTACTTAACAAAAGTTGTGTCTGATTCTTCAGTGAGTCTTTCCAAGGTTTAGAGTCTCTTTTTGACTCCTTAATAGTATTATCCTTTAACATGTGAAAATTGTTAAGAAAAATAGTTTGTAAAATATGAGTGAACAGATAAAAAAATAAATAAAATGCTATGATATGTGCAGGATGTACAGAATTTCTCAGGATTCCTATAGAGTTCTGATTCCAGAAGCAAATTCCGGACAAGGTTGCAGTTTGCTGCCATCTGGTGATGACTGTCTTTTGTAGTTATATTTAAAGGAAAGAGTCTGTGAACTCGGATAAAGTGGAGCTTCAGGAACAATGGCTAAGAATTAAAAAAATGTTTTCTAGTTGCTTGGTTTAAACCTCCATTATATTTTCCTGAGCCTGGAAGATTGGTTGGAAATAGCTAGAAATTTGCAAAGCTTCCCTGTTTGCTTCAAGTCCTTCTGTTCTTTTACCTCATCAAAAAAAAAAAAAAAAAGTCCTGTAAGTTCTCGTTCCCAGTAAAGGAGTGAACAGAACATGGAAAATATCTGTCCATTATTCTATGTCTGCATTTTAATTATATATATATATATATATATTTATAGACCTTTACTGGATTTTACTAGAATTGTTGTATACATGCTCATCATTGAGACAGAATTATTTTCTTTCCTACTAATCATGACACATTTTAGATTTAAGCTTGTTTTAGCATTATTAAAAGATGGAGAATGGTCCCTTATTTCTTATTCTGAACAGGAGTTCATATAATATTTAGACCATTGCCTTTTTGAATGTTTGTAAGAACTGTTGGAAGATGCCATCTGAGCAGTTTTTTTTATCATGAGGAGAGTTTTGACTAATGATTCAATTGCTTTCATTGTTGTCAAAAAGAATGATAATAAAATGATTGACAGCTTTTCAGTAATTTTTATATAACATGTTTACATATATGTTAATAGATCAATAATACAAAATAGCCCTTTCTATCTTCTTATTAAACTTAATAAAGTTTTAAAATTTATTTATGTATTTTAAAGGAAAAGTATAGTAACGACCGAAGGTGAATAGGCAGGCAGGAGGAAGAAACATATTATTTGGGTGTTTCTTCCAACCTGGGATAAAAAATTGGGACCCTAGATGTATGTGGACTGTGCTAGTGGTGGAACCAACCCTTACTCCCCAAGGCATGCCAACTAGTGATAAGGTTTTCAGCAGAAATTATTTTAAAATGTTTCTAAATCATTTATTGATGTTTTAAAACTTGTTAGGAAAATTTTTGGTTTGACATGCTATCACTAAATGCTAAATGAGGCAGTTTTATTTGATGGGACTATACTAGACCAAGTAATAATTGTTGTCTCACTTGATTCAAAATCATTAGATAATGTTGTTAGAAAAGTAAAATTTTCTTTCAACAAAGTTGTTCATAGTGTTGAATACTCCCCAAGATTATCATAAGCAAAATTTGAATATATTAAAGCTGCATAAGTTATTTGCAATTTTTTCTTCTTTTAATAGTTATCATTTCTTTAGGTCACAATGCCAAATTCTGTTTAGGATATTGAATTTGCATCTCGGTCTATATTTCACACCACATTCACCACCAGAGTTCCAGTGTCCCTTATCTTCCTCCTTTTTTCCTTTTCTTGTCTCCCTCCACAACCAGTCCTGAGTTCTGTTATTTTTGTTAGAATTTATATGCTTGTTATTTCATTATACACCACATATGAGTGAAACCAACCTGTATTTCTCTTTTTCTCTCTGACTTATTTCACTCAGCATAGTCCCCTCCAGTTTCACCCAGATTGTAACAAAGGGCAGTTTCATTTTTCTTAATAGTGGCATAGAATTCCATAACTTCTTTATCCAGTTGTCTGTTGAAGGGCATTTAGGTTGTTTCCATGTCTTAGCTATGGTGAATTGTGCAGCTATGAACATAGGGATGCAGATGTTTTTCCTCTTTAAAGCTTTCGTATCCTCTGGGTATCTGCCTAGGAGTAGGACTGCTGGATGAAAAGTTAAATCCATCTTTATTTGTTTGAGGAATCTCCACACTGTTTTACAAAGATGTTGCACCAATTTACATTCCCACCAACAGTGTAGAAAAGTTCCCTTTTCTCTACACCCCCTCCAACAGCTTCTCTACACCCCCTCCAATAAACCTGCTATTTCCAGGCTTTTCAATATATTTCATTCTCACTGCTGTGAGATGGTATCTCCTTGTAGTTTTTATTTGCATTTTCCTGATGATGAGTGATGTAGACCATTTTTTCAGGTGTCTGTAAACCATCTGTGTGTCTTCTTTAGAAAGGTCTTTATTCAGCTCTTTTGCCCATTTTTTGAGAGGATCATTTGCATTTTTATTGTTGAGTTATGTCATCTCTGTATATTTTAGAAATTAAGCTTTTCATTGATATATGTTGTGTAAATATCTTCTCCAGTTATGTGGGCTGTCTTTTTGTTTTAATGGTGGCTTCTTTTGCTGTGCAGAAGTTTTTCAGTTTGATGTAGTCCCAATTGTTTAATTTTGCTTTGTTTTCTTTTGCTATCACTGTTCCCTCCATAAAGACCTCTTTGAGTTTGAGATCATGGAGTGTTTTCCCCAAATTTTCTTCTAGGTATGGTTTTAGGTCTTATGTCCAAGCCTTTGATGAATTTGAATTGATTTTTATACTTGGTGCTAATGAGTAATCTAGTTATTTTTTTTTTATTTATTTTTTTTTTTGCAGAAGTCTTTCCAGTTTTCCCAGAACCATTTATTGAACAGACTGTCCCTTCATTGAGTGTTCTTGGCACCTTTGTTATAGACTAACTGTCCGTAGAGTTGTGATTTTTATTTCTGGGCCATCTATTTGATTTTCCTGATCACTGTGTCCATTTTTGTTCCAGTACCATACAGTTTTGATGATGATCACTCTGTAGTATAGTTTGAGGTCAGGAGGTGTGATGCTTCCACTATTCTTTTTTCTCTTAGAATAGCTTTGAGATATTTGATGCTTTTTGTAGTTCTATACATGCTTCAGTATTTTTGCTCTATTTCCTTGAAAAATGTCCCTGGGATTTTTATGGAAATTGTGGTGAACCTATATGTTGCCTTGTGTAGAATGGCTGTTTTTGCTATATTGATTCTTCCAAGCCATGAATCTTGTGTTTTGTTTCTGATCATATGTGGAAATCATTCAGGCTTTTCTCATTAAAGATATTACCTATATATTTATCATAAATGTCATTTATCAGGCTAAGGAACATTGCTGAGAGTTATCAGAAATGAAGGTTTGATTTGATCAAACATATTTTTTGGGATCTGTTCAGATAGTTTTAGATATATACATATAAATATAGTCTACATATTTTCTATAAGTTCAATAAGTCTATATATAAATTTGTGTGTATGTTAACTGTATGTATATATACACACATACATATATATGTATTACTGCAATAAATTCTACTTGCTCAAGTGTATTATCCTTTTGATCTTAGAATAATTCATTAGCATTTTGTTTAGAAATTTTGTATCTAAGTTCACAAGAGATATTAGCTGTAGTTTCCTTTGCTTACTGTGTTTTATCAACATTACACTGGCTTCATAGAATAAATTAAGAGATATTCTCTCATTTTAAATTATTTGGGAAATTTATGTAGACTTATTAAAGTTCTATTAAATATTTGATGGAGTTTGCCACTGAACTCATCTGGACCTGGAGTTTTCTTTGTGCTCTGGTTTCCAACTATAATTGCAATGTTTTGAACTGTTGTAAATTAAATAAACTAGGGTTATAATTGGGCTTTTTGCATTTATTTCCTTCATTGCCTACTCTCCAGTGTTTTAGAAAAAATATAATCAAAGAAGAGAAAAGAGAGACAAAAATATAGAGGAGGGAGAGAGGGAGGGAGATAGATAGATAGAGAGAGAGAGAGAGAGAGAGAGAGAGAGAGAGAGAGAGAAAGAGATCATCAGAGTCCTTTCTTTCATTGTTTTGTTGATTTTAGCAGGAGAGTGACTTTCTTTCCTATGATTTTATCTCGTCCAGAATCAGAAGTTCAGTTGTTCTCTTTTATTTTCCAAGTCAAACTTATTTTCTAATCTTCCTGAGAGCAGGAAGGCAGTTATTTTAGTTTGTTGGTTTGTTATTAATTTAACTATAAACTTCTATAGACTTCTATATAATATTACCATTTTTTCTCACTGGACATTGATTTACTTACGGCAATTAAATCTATATTCTCTTTGGATAAAACCGTTGTATTGTTGATGAATTTGCCTGCAAAAGCTATGTCATATTCAAGGAAGAAAGTTAGGGATAAAATTGAAATGTTGGTGGTAAATTTAATGTATGCACAGGTGTTGATTTGTAATGATGCACACCTCACAACTATACAATGTTATGCTACATCTCCAATACATTTTAAAAAAGAAAATAATTTCACTTATTTCTAGTAGATTCAATTCTGTCGCTCATACTTTTGGAAAGACAGCTGCCTTCATGCTTCCAATATGTTTATTTCTTCAAACTAACTGAGGTTTTAAAAAATATTAGTTTTACTGGAAAATATTATAATATTACTCTTATATTATCACTATTATTATTATGTATTCTTTGTGTTAATATTGTTGTTACTTTTCTACTTAAATTTTAAGTTAGTTTTACATAGAATATGAGATAAGATAATGTTAACATACATAACATTATTATTTACATGTTTTAATTTATTTAATCCACACAGAAACTATGATAAGGTACTGTTCTTATCTCCAGATAATGGATGAGAAACATACGTGATTAGAAAATTAAAAAGCTATTGGAGATTGTAAAAATTGGAAATTTAAATACGTTTAACATCTTGGAAAGAAATAAGTGCTGGTAAAATTGAGTGTATAAACATTCTAATAGATTTAAGTAAATGGTCAAAATAAGAACAGTTTGAGACAATGAAGATACATTAGATGAGAAAACTCAAGTAACCATAAGTTGGTAAGCTAGAGTTCTATTATTTTGTTTTATGTTACAGAATTTTCTTTATATATTTATTTAAGGGATGTTGCATTTTTACATTAATTTGTTTTGAAGCATACATAAAAGCAAGTGTACATGTATCGCAATATGCTTACTTATATTCTCCCACTTCCCCCCTTCATTTATAGTCAATTCCCTTTATCCTGTTTCCCCTCTCCCTCCCCCATCACTTTGGTACCCCTTGATTTGTCTTTATGTCCCCCACCACTAATAGTCCATTGTTGCTTGAAGCAGTTTCTCTCTCTCTCTCTCTCTCTCTCTCTCTCTCTCTCTCTCTCTCTCTCTCCTCTTTTAGTGCTAATTCACATCATTTGTTTGTTTTCTGCCTGTATACATATCATATGAATGCTATCATATCATGTCTGTGTTTCTGTTTCTGGCTTATCTTGCTAAGTGTAATTCCATCCAAGTCCATCCATGTTGTTGCAAATGGCAGGGTTTCTTCCTTTTTGATGACCATGTAATATTCCATTGTATATATGTATCACATCTTTTTATCCACTGTTGATGTGCATTAGGTAATTTGTAGCTCTTAGCTATTGTGAATAGTGCTGCAATGAACCTGGGGGAGCATAAATCTCTTCAGAAAAAATGTTGTTGAGTTTTTAGGGTAAATGTCCAGTAGGGGAAAAATTGGTTCATATGGAATTTCCATTCTCAGTTCTTTCAGGAATCTCCATACTGCTTTCCAGAGTGTTTGCACCGCTTTATACTCCCAACAACAGTGAATTAGTGTTCCCTTTTCTCTACGTCCTCTGCGGCAATTGTTTCCTCTCTCTCTCTCTCTCTCTCTCTCTCTCTCTCTGTGTGTGTGTGTGTGTGTGTGTGTGTGTGTGTGTTTGTGTGTATGTGATGATAACCATTCTTACCAGTGTTAAGTTATACCTTATTGCTGTTTTGATTTGCATTTCCCTAATAAGAGAAGTTAGACATCTTTCAATAAACCTGTTGGCCATATATATCATCCATGGAGATTTGTCTGTTAAGGTTATCAGTCTATTTTTTTTTATTGAATTGTGTTTTTTTTTTATTGTTCTCCAATTTTATAAATTCTTTGCATATTTTAGATATTAACCTCTTATCAGAAGTGTGAAAGGCAAATATCTTTTCACACTCAATAGGATGCCTTTTTGTTTTTATGCAAGTTTCTTTTGCTGTGTAGAAACTTTCTAGTTTGATATAGTCACATTTGTTTATTTTGGATTTTATTTGCCTTGCAATGAGATATAGAATTTTAAAACAGTTTGTAACTATTAAAATGTTTTTTAAGTAAAATGTGTTTAGCATATACAGCAAAGTTTTGAAAGAATAAAATAAATATAATTATAATTATGTACCATGTGCATGAAAATATTTAAATAAGAGATGCATATTAAAAACACTTGAAATTATGAATGATAAAAAGGCATATATACTACTCTGTTTTCATTTTTTAATTATTATTGACTTAGAAGGTGTATATATCACTTATCATTTTATTCTTAATCACTTTAGGTTAGGAATTGTTTGTAGACTTTGATATACGTAACAAAACCTTTCCATCATACAAATATAAATGCTCAGACTTTTCCTTACAATTATTGGAGTTTCATAAAATCTCAGGATCTTCAAATATTTCAGGCTAACACTTCATACTGCATATACATATACATAAACACTTGTATATGTGTATATATTTACCTACTTTTATGACATTCTTTAAAAGATATTTTAGAACCCAACATCAAACTAGGTATATAAAATGGAAATGTAAAGAAACTAACTGGGAACTGGGGTGAGTCTGGTTTATATTCTTCATTTAATGATCTTGTTTTAGTATCCAGTGGCATCAGGAAAACAGAAATTGGGTAGATTTAGATTTTTTTTGTAAAATAAAGATAAATTTCTGAAAGTGATATAGTAAAAGAATACAACGAAGGGTGAAGACTATGCTTTCAGAAGAATCTTTATAATTGACAATGACTTTGACTGACTTGCTATTCTGCTATGAAGCAATTGAGACTAAATTTCCTGGTCCTCAAACCTCTATGTAAAGACAGATTTCTTTAGAGTCACTTGTTAATCTTAAAAAATAAATACTTTCTCACATTCATCTCAGTAATGCACAGTTTTCAATATTCAGATTATTAAGAATGAAGTATGATCTAGGAATCAACCTGAAAAGCAAAGCAAGATAGAAACTTCCCCAGGTGATTATGAGCTATGCAAATATTTGGCAAACACTGGACCTAATTGACCTCCAGGGTTTTTCATTTTTTTCAAAAAGATTATATAGATAGATCAAAGAACTTAGAACGTAGGATAGGAAACATATAGGAGGAACTGCAATTCTGTTTTTGCATAATATGAAGAGTACGGTATTTCTCAAGGTTCAAACTAAGACCCAATCTAGATTTTCTTTGAGTTCTAAGTGAAAATAAGGTATAGAAAATATAGAAATACACAGATCAGTTTATTTAGTGTGTTCAGATAGTGGAATACATTCAATACACACTGTGAAGCATTTTTGTAATTACACTTTCTTCAAAGCTTCCTTTAAAGGAAAATCAGTGATTACAGTTCTTCAGTGAAACTTCTTTTAGAATTTACTGATTTCCAAGTAAGGTAATTGGTTTCGAAAATTCATAACCTTCTGAAATAATTTTTAAGCATGTCTCTTTAATCTTGCATATATCCAATATTTATTGAGCATTTTCTGATTCCCAGTTGCTATATATTTAATTTAATTTGCAAGCATGATTTAATTTAATTCTTATAACAATAGCCCTATAGGGCAAATGTTCTAAGACATTGTGCTCATGAGGAAACAAGGGCTTATAGAATTTGAACAATTTACCCAAGATTGCTTAGCTGGTTAGTGAAAGCACATAAATTAAAACTCAGGATTATGTAAATTAAAATGCCTTGTTTTTAATTTATAAAACATTCTGATTTTGAAAAAAATGGTAGCAGAAGTTAGTTTTATTTGTTCTGAAACTGTTGTGCTATTTATGAAAATTTCTAAATAAAAATATAACATCAAATATAAGTACCCAGAAAGGGAGAGATTTATTAGTTATTTTAGAAATTAAATATAGTAAAGAATCAGAACAATAACCTAAATGCCTTTTTTTCCCACTCGGGTTCGATTTTTCAAATATCTTAACATTTATTCATATTTAAACCTTATGCTTATCCATTTTATTTATTGTTATTATTACCATTAATTTTTGTTTTTATTTCCAGGCCCCAAGGTTTTGAACCCTTATCCCGGGTCCCACATGGTCTGCAGCCCAGACACTTTAGCTGCCTGAATCGCAGGGTGTGCCCCTATGATACTTTCAATGTTTGATATTAAGACAGACGGTTACTTAAAATAGAAAAACCTTAGTAATGGGATTTTTTTATGCTCTATTTGCATTGATGTCTTGTCTTTCATTATATATATATATGTGGAAAATATTACTCGTTGTAGATGTCAACCCTGTACTTTAAGATGTATAAACAGAAAATTCATATGTGTATATATATATATAACATGTATGAATATAATTGCTAATTCTTGACAGGGAAAGGAAAAAGAGTTTCTGGAGTTTGCCAAAAAGAGAGTGACTACTTCTAACAATGTAGATGAAGTAGAAGATCTACACAAGGTTAATCTATGAGCTTATTATTTTGGGTGACTTTCTTTACGATTGATGCTTTTTCTTTCTCATGAAACAATAACCCCATGTTTCTTAATGTCTTTTATATAAAAGAATGTTTTTTGAGAGTTAAATTGACTGCTCATGTGGTAGCAAAAGAAATTGACCTGTGTTTTTACTCAATATTCTATTTGTAAAGCAAAAATAATTTTAAGTGCTTTTTGCTTGTTTGTTCTTTTGACTAATATTTCTATGATTTTGAGATGTTCGAGTAGTTGTAAATATTGCTTTTCACGCTTGAGTTCATATTATCCTTACAGCAATCTTATAAAGTAGGTATTGTTAGTACTTTCCATTTTATAGTGAATATTTTACTACATTGAAAGGATAGAGTCTGCTACCTTGAAGGAGTAAAATTTGGATGAAGTCTATCTGATTGCAGAGTTCTGAAGAAATAGCATAAAACTCTGGGTACTATTACTGTCCTAGATATTTTTTACACATTCACAATTTCCAGATCATAATAACACTAAATATACTGAATATATATACATATATGTGTGTATACGTACATATAAACATATGTATATACATATATACATGTCTGTCTATTATCTATATATCTAATCTATTATCCATCCCTCCATCTATCTATCATCTATCTATATGGTACTTCCAAATGTAAAACTATTCTTTTATGTGTACTGCCAAGATAACCTCACTTTCCATTAGGCTTTTTTCTCTCAAGGGAACTTCAGGAACCTAAAGTTTGCAAGTCTTTCCACAGTCTTCATGATCATCCATGCATTTTTTGAGATAACTCTCAGTTATGAAGAGTGAAGTGAGTAGGAATTACTCAGATGTAACTGAGTTTATTCTGCTGGGATTCAGAACATCTCCAGAAGCACAGATTCTCTTATTCATACTCTTTTTGCTTATCTATATGGTCATAGTGGTGGGAAATATCAGTATGTTAGTTGTCATTAAGGTAGATTCCAGACTTCATACACCTATGTATTTTTTTCTCAGAAATTTGTCTTATTTAGATATATGCTACTCCACAGTTATTGCTCCTAAAACTATGGCTACTTTCTTGTCCAAAGACAAGACAATTTCCTACAATAGCTGTGCAACACAATTCTTCTTCTTTGCTCTCTTTGTTGGAACTGAAGGTTTTCTTCTAGCTGTAATGGCATATGATCGCTTCTCAGCCATTTGTTCACCTTTCCTTTATACTGTACATATGTCTCAGAGGACTTGTGTTCAATTGGTGGCTGGTTCCTATATCTGTGGCTGCATTAACTCCATGATTCAAACAGGTTTCACCTTCAGTTTGAGTTTCTGTGGAGAAAATAGATTGGACCACTTTTTCTGTGATGTCCCAGCCCTGATAAAGATCTCATGTGTTGATACCTTTGTGAATGAGATTGTGCTGTTTATACTTTCTGCTCTCATCATCATTACAACCACAACTGTCATTCTGGTTTCCTATGCTTATATACTCTCTACTGTCTTGAAGATCCCCTCAACCCATGGCAGGAGTAAGACCTTCTCCACCTGTAGCTCACACATCACTGTGGTGAGTTTATTCTATGGAACTGTATTTTTCATGTATGCCCAACCTGGATCCATTTCCACACCAGAGAAAAGTAAGATTATAGCTGTGTTCTATACTCTTGTCATCCCTATGTTGAATCCAATGATTTATAGCCTAAGGAATAGGGAGGTGAAAAATGCTGTGAAAAAGTTGTTGAGAATGATAGCTTTTCATTGACCTTTAGTCATCTCATCTATAAAATTACAGAATAGATTTAAAGCGATATTTTTCAATAATTTGTTACAAATATCTTCAATTAGAGGCATTGAAGGTTTTGAAAATGAAAACTTGTTTTATTTTTTAATGTCAATAATTCATCTAAATGAATTTAAAAATTAATGTAGATTTAAAAATATTCCTATATAAATTGTTTATGGTATGACATCTAGTTTTTACTAGGTTTATATATGTGTGCCATGCATATTTTGTTTTGCTTAGGTATATTCAAAATTATAATTAATACTGTACTTTAAAGTTAATATACATATTAATTTTTAATATACTATGCTATGTTGTATATAAAGTCTGCAAATATCTGTGAATATGTATGAATATTCATATATAAGTTTATATATTTGGCATGGATTAATGACTTGATACTACTGAGGGTTCTATCTTCCTTTTTCTTTATAGTCTAGTTTACTAAATCATAATGAGAATTAGAAGTGTTATGGCAATGTAAATTATTGACTTTCCCCAATGCTTATAGAAAGGAGAAATACAAATGATGACACCAATAATATCCTTACATAATCCAAATATTAATGATTTCATGAAGAAGCCAATATTAAATCAACAAATTTTGGGATATAGTTGCTGTAAAATTATCTTGTCATGAGAGGTATCTTAAAAATAAATGTTAGATGATCTTTCTAGTCTTATTTAAGCTTATTGGTCTCAGTAGTATTGTTCTTGAATTGCCCTTGCAATTCATTATATCCAGTGTAATCATTTATATGCCTCAGATTGCTTATACTTTCTTTTTGTAATCATTAGATTTTATCCTACTTTATTCAGTGATAAAATTTGCCAAGAGTTTGACTTTATAAAATTAAAATTTTGAGTTCCATGTAATTATTTTCAAAGAAGTTTGTGATTTTAATATCTAGGTTTTTGCATAGGTTTGTTGTTTTAGATTTGTTTTTCTTCAATGTACTCAAATAGTAACTCATGTATACACAGATATTGAATTATAAAGCTATTCACCTGAAATTTATGTTAACTCAATAACATTTTATTTAAAGAACTACTAAATGAATACATATGTATGTGAGATTAGTTAACATGATATCTACATATACATTTTCATATTTACAAAATTATTTTATTTAACTAAGATCTTATTTAGAATTTTTTATTTTTTATTTCACATGTTGACTGTTAGTATATTTTCAGTTTCCCATTTAATGAATTACATTTAAAACTTTTGCATAGTTTTGATGTAATTTGATTTTTTCATTGTTATTTATGTAAATAAACTTTTCTGTTCATTTTTAATGTTCTCTTTTGACAAACAATATTTAGATGAGGTTTCACATATATTTCAATATAGTTGATTTATTTAGACAATAACTTTCTATTATTGATCAAAATATTAAAAGAAACCTCTAACTATGTAGTAAGTATATTTGATAAATTGCAACACCATTTTATGATTTCAGAACCTTAAATTTAAAAATCCAAACCATTAAATTGAAGGGAGAAATAGTAGAAACATCATTTTATCAGGGCCTTCAACTTGTCACTCTCAATATAGGTTAGATCATTCAGAGGGAAAATTAATAAGGAAATAGCAGACCTGAATATCATGATGGATCAAATAGATAAATTCTAAAGACTCCACAAAACTTTGGTAAAATTAATTTTAAAAAAAATCAGAAAATTTGTAGGATACAAAATCAACGTACAAACATAAAATAAGTTAGACTAATAATGAAAGTAACCCATTCGCAAGATAAAAAAATAAATATTTATGAATAAACTCAATCAAAAAGGTGAAAGACTTGCACACTGAAAACAGACATTGATGAAAGAAACTGAAGATACAAATACATAGAATGATAACTTATGTTCATTAATCAGAATTAATATTGCTAAAATATTAATACAACTAAAACCACTTATAGTTTAAATGCAATCTCTATCAAATAGCTCAATGACGTTTTTCACAGAAATAGAAAACAATATAAAATTAACATAAATCCACAAAGAGCTCTGAAGGATCAAAACAATTTTGAGAAGAGCAAAGTAGATGACATCACACATCCTGATTTCAAACTATACTACAAAGCTATAGTAATCAAAACAGTAGAGTATGGGCATAAAAACAGATAAGTAAGCAAATAGAATGGAATCGAGTCCTTAAAGACTCATGGATTTATGCTCTACTATTATTTGGCAAAGAGCAAGAAAGTATAGTCTTTTCAATAAATAGTGTTGGGAGTATTGGATACACAAATGCAAAATAATGAAGTGAACAACTGACATATGAAAATATGTCCAACATTGCCAATCATCAGGATGCGATATATCAAAATCACAATGAAATATCATCTCACACTTGCTAGAATGCCAATAATCAAAAAGACGAGAGGAAAAGTGTTGGAGAGGATGTGGAGAACAGAAAAGACTTTTGCACATTGGTTGGAGTGTAAATTAATACAAACTTTATATCAGATACTATGGCAGTTCCTCTAATAATTAAAATGAGAATTGCTATATGATTCAGCAATGTTACTTCTGAGTATATATCTGAAATTAATGTAGTCATTATCTGAAGAAATATCTGTACCTCAATGTTTATGGCAGTATTATTTATAATACTTTAGAGATTGAAAAAACTTAAGTGTCCATCAACAGATAAAAGAAGTGTGGTATATACATACAATGAAACATTAATCAGTATAAAAATATTCTGCCATTTGCAACACACTGATAGAACTTGAGGTTATTATGCTGTGAGATAAGTAAGACAGAAAATTGCAAATACTATATAATCTCACATATATGGAATTGATTGTGAAAAGAGAAATTCAAGAAAACAGAGTAGAATAATGACTGCAAGGAGCTAAGGAGTGGGGAAAATTAGAAGTTTTTGGTCAAAGGGTATAAGCTTCCAGTCATAAGATAAATACGTTCTGGAGATCTAGCATACAGCATGGTAACTATACCTGAAAATTGCTGAGAGAATAGTTCTTAAATGTTCTCACTGCAATGAAAAATTAAAACAGTGATGTGAGGTGATGGATCTGTTAACTAACACATAAGTGGACTTTAAAACTCTACTCTCCACATTGGATGGATGATTCAGAGAGAAGATTAATAAGGAAACAACAATTGTGATTATCATTTCACAATATATACATGAATGAAATCATTACACTGTATACCCTGAATTTGAATGTTTTATTTAATTATAGCTCAATAGATCCGGTGGAAAATAAATAACATGCATGCAAGCATACTGATGTGTAGAAAACAGAGTTCTTATATAATTTTAATTTAAATATCTGAGCCTACTTAGAGATTCTCAAAAAGCTTCAGTACAAAAAGAAATTTCAAAGGAAAACAATTTCAACAGCACAAATGTAGATTTTCCCATGGTGTTTCTGTGGTCTGATTTCTCATCAAAAGAAAAAATATGAAATAAGCAAAAATGTAAAAATATGCAGAGCTTCAATCTTGTAGGATAATATATGTACATGTAAATGTAGTGAAATTAAGAATATTGTTGCCCATCAAAGGGTACTTTATAAAAAGTAAATGAAATACAAACCTAAGGAATATGTTCACAATACTTACATCTAAATAGTTTACATACTGACTCCCCACAAGAAAAGAGTAATCAACCAGTATGAAATAGGCAAAACATTTTAGCATACATTTCACAGAAGAGCAAACAATATAGCCGATAAAATACAGACATTTTTTTTTATCAACAGTTGTAAAAGAAATGGAAATCAAGTTTATAATAAAATTCCATTTTACACCCATTCAATTGGAGCAAAAGCAAAAGTCTGATCATGCTAATACTGAAGATCAACAAGAGTGATACTGCTCCTCAGGGAGAAAAATTGTTTCTCTATGTGATGGAAGAATTATATTATTTTTATATTATTTTGTATCATTTACCTTTTTACACATAAAATAAAAAAATGCTTCCATATACATGTGCACAATATATAGTTACACTGTATGTGGAATATAAATATCATGCTGGTGAGTACAAAAATATACAAAAATGCTCTTGGTAGGCTAATCAACAAGATAAGATTAATCCACAGACAGTCTACAGGTTCTATTTTAAATTTCATTTGATATTGTTGGGATTTAGATTTCAAATGAGTTTAATCAGTCAGGATATAATCAATCCTGTAACAATATTGAGTCTTGCAAATAATAGAAATATCTCTCTATTTAGGTCTTCTATAATTTCTAGCTTTTTTGTGTATTGGACTTATACATTTGTCAGGCTTATTACTAAATATCTGATGTTTTTTATACTATCAAAAATTTACGTGTTTTTAGTAGAACTTAGTTCTACTCCAACTCATCTAGAAAGCTGAAATAGAAGTAAATATATCTCAACTCTTTAGGAGGCGAATGTGGCTCTATAGCATATCTATCTCTCATGAACACTGATACACAATTTAGCAAAATTTTAGAAAATCAAATCACAATATGCAAAAAATATATTACTATGACCATTAAAATGTATCCAGGAAAGTAAGGTTAGTTCAAAAATTTTCAATATTAGAAATAATGCTCAATACAGATAATCAGGTGATTTTCTAACAGTTTTACTATTTTTAAAAATTTTATCTTCAATGTCCTTTTCTTACTTAATTGCACTTTCTTCACCCAATTCAGTGGTGAATTAAATTAGTAAGGCCTTTTTCCTAGTGTCAGTGGGAAATTATTTTCTCTTTCACTATTAGGTGAGATATTAGTTGTCATTTTATTATAGATGTTTTGGACCAGATTGTGGAACTTCCTTTACATTTATCCTTTTCTCATAGTTTGTAAAAAAATTAATGTTGAATTTTTCATTATCAATTAGTATTTTCCTATGCTTTTTCATTTTAGTCTCTATCATTCATTAATTTTTTTGAGGTTGTATGCTTATGATTTCACCAAAAAAAGGTAAAAAGTGTTATAAAAGATGAAATTATCCTTAATGAAAATGTGCATATATTTCTACTTTCTCCCTAATTCATAATGGCTAAAATGAGCTTACTTCTTAATTATTGTCTTTCTGACTGGAGCTCTAGCTGTCATTTAGAATCGTAAGGTATGTATCAAAACTTAGTGGATTAAAACAACAAACATTTGAAAGTTTAGCATTGAAAGTTTTGTAGTTATACGAGTTTTAACGGCCTCACATATCTGCCATTTTGGTGATGACTACCTTTAGAGACTCTAGGTCACATGTCGCATTATCTAGAATATTAATGTGGTTTCTTCAACCTAATGTCGGGATACAGTTTACAAATATAACAAGAAAGGAATCTGCAAATCCACTTAAAGGTTAAAATTTCCCCAAACATCACTATCACCCCTATATATAAGTATTCTCAAGAATAATCTAGATTTAAAACAGGGAAAACTAAACTTCATTTCCTTGCAATAAGAAGTTAGAAAATATCAGAGTTATTCTGTAATTAATTACAACGTGGCATCCTCAGTTGAAAGGTGTAGAAAGTGTGAACCTGATGCATTTAAAACTATTACACGATCCCTGCAGTCTATCTCAAAGCTGAAATTATAACAGTTTACTATGTATGCCACATTTATTTTATGATTTATGAATGAATAACTTTCAAGAATCAAGCTGACAAATGTGAAACCTCACCCTGAATTCTTCTGTAGGTGAGGCAGAACTTTACCTCTAATCATCTTAGGTTTTCACCCAGGGGCTCAAACAAAAATATTAAGAGAAAACAGTTATTAACATATGCTGTGCACATTGCACTGACAAAATCTAAACCATAAATAACTGGAAATGTTGTCTTAGAAATTCAGCTTTGGCAAAGAACATTTCTCCTTGATGAGGAATTGCAGGAAAAAAGAAAGCATCTTTAACTGTGGCAATATAAATACATGAGAAGAAAAGTGGAGCTAAGTTTGGTTTGCAGGTTCTATGGTGTCATCTCTGGACTAATATAAGTCTATGTCTTGTAAAAGAAGGCAGAAAAGTGGGACCCTTTTCTGGATTTGTTGTTTTTTAATGGCAGCCACCTCAACATAACCTTTGTATCAAAAAGTCATATTTTGGGAGGACATGTTTTGATTTCCATCTCTTAATTCATTTCTTGATGTTTAGTGATTGCTTTCCCACACCACAAAATACTTGAGGTTTATTTACTAGCAGTATAAAGAAAATAGAAGAAATCATCTCTATCCAATTGATTCCCTTTAGCCATTTACCTATGCCTTACTCCCCTTCTTATCTGGTGTTGGTCTAAGGGTTTATTTTTGTTTCCCACTGATCATTTTCTTAGCGTCTTTATCTTTTAAATATGAGTGAAATAATATAATAAATGTATTTACCCATCTGACATTTCATTTAGTGTAGTTTCCTCAAGGTCCATCCTTGTTGACACAATGACACTATTTCATCTTTTTTTAGATATGCACCACATCTTTAACCATTCATTTGTTGCTTCCACATTTTGGCTAAGTGAAAGGTATTGCAACAACAATAGGGAGCACGAGTCTCTTTGAATTAGTGTTTTCATATTTTTTTGACAAATACTCAGAAGTGGAATAGCTATATCACATAGTATTTCTTTTGACCTTAGAATAATTTTATTTCACAAAAATTTACAAATTTAGTACATAGAATTCTCATATACCTCAGCACTCAACACTCATTTCTCATATTGGTGTGACACTTTATCACACTGATAAATCCAATGACATGAATTAATAATGATTTGGCACTATTAACAAATTCTATATTTTATTCTGATTTCTTAGTTTTCGCCTAATGTCCTTTTTCTACTCCAGGATTCCATTCTGGATATTACATTTTGTTCTTATATCTTCTTAGACTCCTCCTTGATTAGGACAGTTTCTCAGACTTTGCTTTTAATGATCTTGGGCATTTTGATGAGTTCAGGAGTTTTGTAAAACATCTATCAACATTGTCTTATCTGAAGTTTTTCTCAGAATTCAGAATGTGTTTTGAGGAAGACCACAAAGGACAAGTGCCATTTCCATCATGATATCTCAACGGGACTTAGTATTGTTGATGTAATCTTGTTCATTTGGTAGCAATTGTCAAGTTTAACCTAAAAGGTTACTCTTTTTACACCTTTCTATTCTGCACTCTTTGGAAGGAAATTATTATAATTAGCCTACATAAAAATAGAGTCTAGATAAATTATTTAGAATTGTTCTGCGTGGACAATTTGTCTACTTTCTTCCATTTATTCAGTCTTTTATTTATGCTAGAATGAATTCATGGAAATTTACTTATATTTGCGTTTATAATCTGATCTATTCTTTTTATTCTCAGTTTTTTGAGTAATCTCTGTAACTTTTTCCATAGTAACTCCACCAATTTGCATTCCCATCAACAGTATATAAGTTTCCTTTTCTCCACATATTCTCCAATATTTGCTTCTTGTCTTTTTCGTAACAGATACTCTAACATGTGTGAGATGATAGCTCACTGTGGTTTTAATTTGCATTTCCTAATGATAAGTAATGGGTGAATATCTTCTCTGGTGTTTATAGGTCATATGCATGTCTTTTTTGATGAAATATCTGTTTAGAGCCTCTCATTTTTAAAAATCAGGTGTTTGGTTTAAATTACTGAGTTATATAGGCTTTTCATATTCGTTATTAATGCACTGTCAGATGCATGAGGTGCAAATATTGTCTTCCATTCAAGAGGTCTACTGTTTTGGCAATGGTTTTTTGTGTAGAAGATTTTGTTTGTTGTTGTATTTTTTCATTTTAGCTTTTGTTTTCCTTGCCATTGGAGTTGAGGCCTGAAAAATAATCTCTGAAGTCAACATCAGTTTATTTCTATGTGAACTACCCCTTCCCTGGCCCAGGCAAGGAAAGGTGGAGATGGGAATGAAGATGAGCAGGTAGGCAGGCAGAAAGAGATTGGAGGAAGACAAATTTATCTATTTCATTCAATTGTTCATCTTGGTTGTTCCCCTTGGACGCAGATTGCAAACCTAGGTTCTTGGTGTTTGGGATGTATGTGGATTGTACCAACAAAGGCTGTGGACTTATAACAACTAAATCACCAGGGCATGCCATTCCTATGCATTTTACTACGTGTTTTATCTCAGGTCTTGTATTGTCTTTAAGCCATTTTGATTGATTTTTTTGTGCAGTATGGATGGTGATCTAGTTTCATTATTTAGTAGGTTTGTCTTCTTTACCAACACTGTTTTTTTTAAGAAACTCCATTCTCTAAATATGTTCTTCAATCCTTTGTTGTAAATTGTATATATATGGTCCCTATATCTATAGCTATGTCGATGTATCTATATCTGTATCATCTATCCATATCATCATCTGTATCTACCTATATGTATGTATACATAAATATTTTTCTCTGGATTTTCAGTTCTATCCCATTGATCTTCAGTGTTTGTTCTTATTTCAATATTAAAGTGTAGTATACTTTGAAGTCAGGGAGCATGATGCCTTCATTGTTCTTTTCCTCAGGAATGTTTTTGCTATTCAAGATCTTTAGTGGTTCCAGACAAATTAAAAGATTTTTTTTTTTGTTTAATTCTATGAGGAATACCATTGAAATTTCTGATAGGGATTTTATCTATTCTCTGTATTAGTGTAGTCAAGACAGACATTTAAAAGTGTTAACTGTTTCAGCCCATGAGCATGGAATATTTTTCCATTTCTTTGTGTATTTTTCAGTTTCTTCTGACAGTATCTTATAGTTTTCAGTGAACAGGTCTTTCACCTTCTTTGGTAAGTTTATCCTTAGGTGTTTTATTCTTTTTGATTCCAATGTAAAAGGTTTTGGGTTCTTAGTTTCTATTCTGATTGTTCATATGTATAGGAATGCAATGGACTTCTTTTATATCATGTACCCTGCGGGTTTACTATATTCATTTACTGTTCCTAAAAGTTTTTTTTTCAGTGGAGTCGTCAAAGTTTTCTGTGTATAATATCATGGCATCTCCAAGTAGTGACAGTTTTACTTCTTTGTTTCCAATTTAGAAGACATTCATTTCTTTATCTTGCCTAATTGCTCTAATTGGAATTTTCAACATTATGCTGAATAATAGTGGTATAATGGACATTCTTGCCTTGTTTCTGAACTTACAGGAATTTTTTTTATCATTGTGCTCATATAATTTCAGCTTTGTCATATGTGACTTTTATCATGCTTAGGTACAATTCCTATGTACCTATTTTATTTATACTTTTAGAATCATAAATAGATGCCAAATCTTGCTAAATGTTTTTCTGAATCTAAAGGTGATCAAATGACTTTTATCTTCCTTTTGTTTAAGTGATGTTGCACATTGATTTGCATATTTTGGGTCATTCTTGCTTCCCTGGAGTAAGTCTCAATTGTTATTGGAGTATGATTATTTTAAAGTATTGTTGTACTTACTTTGCTCATATTTTTGCTAAGATTTTTTATCTACCTTCATCTTGAATTTTGCCTATAATTTTCATTTTTTTCCTTTGTGTTTTGTGATTTCTTTGGCTTTAGTATCAAGGAATGCTTGTTTTTTAAAATGAGTTAAGAGACAGTCCCTGCTCTTTAATTACTTTTTAAAAAAATTTGAGACATTTATGTATTAAATCTTCAAGCAATTCCTTATATTTAAAATACAAAATATCTATTTCTCAATAATGCAGTTATCATTGTTTTACTGTGGTATGTTCTAACTTCTCTTCCCTTTCTGATTTTAATTGTTCGAATCTGTTCTTTTAACTTAATTAGTCCAGCTAATGTTTTCAATTTTATTTTTCAAATTACCAACTGTTTTCTAAACATTTTTTTAATTTATGTTGTTTAGCTTTATGAGTTTGTGTAAATACGTATATGTATATTTTATGTAAAGCCCTTGTTAGATGAATGACATGCAGATATCTTCTCCAATAGGTAGGATGCCTTTTAATTTTGGTGACAGTTTCTTTTGTTGTGCAGTAACTTTTTAGTATAATGTACCTCCATTTATTCATTTTTGTTTTTGTTTCCCTTGCTGCTAGAGTTGAGTACACAAAGATTTCTAATCTTATGTCATTAAATCTATTGCTTATGCTTTCTTCTAAGTATTTTATGGCTTCTGATCTTGAATCCAAACATCTAATGTATTTTGATTTAATTTCATATATGGTGTTTGAGAGTGATCTAGCTTCGTTCTTTTACATGTGGTTGTTCAGTCTCTCCAACACGATTTGTTCTCCATCTTATGCTCTTGGATCCTTTGGTGCAAATTAACTGACCAGGCATGTGTGTGTTTATTTCTGGTGATACAGATCTTTCCATTGATTTATGTCACTCCATTTACTCCACAACCAAATAGTTTTGGTCACACTCACTTTGTAGTATATCTAGAGATTTGAGCTTGTGATACCTCTACTTTGTTTTTTCCCCCTCTCATTACTGCTTTGACTATGCAGGGTCTTTAGTGATTAAATATATATTAAAAATTTTTAAATTTTATTTCCTTGTAAAATGCCAGTGGGATTTTGATTGAAATTGCATTAAACTTACATATCACTTTAGGTAAGATGATCATTGCAACATGTTACTTCTTCACAACCATGAAAATAGAATATCTTTCCATTTTTTTTGTATCTTCCTCTATTTCTTTGAACAATATCTTATAACTTTTATTATAGAGGTCTTTTAGTTTCTTTGTTAAAAACATTTCAGGATATTTAATTCTTTTGTTTTCATTTTAAAAGGGGTCATATTCTAGATTCATTCTTGTCCCTCACATTGTTTATATACTAAAAATGCAGATTTTTCATATTACTTTTATAACCTGTCACTTTACTGTACTCATTAATTATTGTTAATAAATTTTTAGTGGAATTGTTTTGGGTTTCCTATGTATATTATTATTTCATCTTCAATAATTATACATTTACTTCTTTTCCAATTTGCATTTCTTTTATTTCTTCTCCTGTCCAAACGTTCTGGCTAAGGCCTCCAGTGCAATGTTAAATAGTAGTAGTAAGAGAGAATACTCTTGGTCTTGTTCTTGATCTTAGAAGAAATGCTTTATATTTTTCCCCCATTGAATATGATGGTGGCTATTTGTTTATGATACATGGTCTTTATTATGTCATGTTCATTCTATGCCAATTTTATCTATAAATCTTATCATAAATGATTGCTGACTCTAGTTAAATATTTTCTCTGCATCTAGTGGTAAGATCATGATTTTTTCCTCTTGCTTTTGTTGATGTGGTATATTATATTAATAGATTTGTATATATTGACCCATGCTCAGATCGCTGGAATAAATGCCTCTTGGTCATAATGGATGATCCTTGTGATGTAATCTTGGATTTGGTTGGTGAATATTTTCCAAATAACCATCTTAATTTTATTTATCTTTTGTTTTATTTCATTTATTTATGTTTTTAAAAATATCTTATCTTTTATAAACTTTTATCTCTATTTTTTCTTTTTGCAGTTGATGTAGATGTAAGATCACATTTTATTATTCTCTTTGTTATGCTTATATTGTTATAAACTTTCCTCAGTACTGTTTCTTTTGCATGCCAAAGATTTGGTATAAATTATTTTAATTGTCCTTTGTCGCCAAGTATTTTTTATTTATCCTTTTTTTTCCTTTGTTAATCCAATAGTTATTCAATATCACATGGTTTAATTTCCAGATATTCATGTTTTTTTCCCCACTTTACCTTGTGATTGATTTTTAATTTCTTACCATTGTTCATAGAAAATATGCCTCATATGATTTTGAGCATCTTAAATTTATTTAGATTTGTTTTGTTTTCCAACATTTGATCTACCTTTGAGATTATTCTAGCTGCACTTAGAAAAATGTACATTCTACAAAATGTACATTTTGGATAGAATGTTCTGTAAATATTTATAAAGTTAATGTGGTCTAGTATGTCATAGAAGGTTATTTTTTCTTCCACTTACATCACATTGTCTTTTTATTCCTTCAGTCTCAGTGTATGTGATTCTAACCCATGAAATAAATCTTAAATGTAGCATGTAGTTGTTTTTTTCCTTTTATTCACTTTCCACTCTATACTTGAATTTATTCAATTTTTATTTAATTAAATTTGATGATTATTGACAGATATATATTTGTTGACATTTTGTTAATTGAGGTTAGGGTATAATATCCAGTGCATAGCATTCTGCTTTTAAATGATTGCTACTAAATTGAAAAATGGTCCAGAATGTTTCTCTTTTCTTTCCTTGCATGTTCAACAATTTTGAGGTCTCATTTTACACCTGTATATTAAAAAATCCTTTGAATAATTATTATAACTTTAATTTCGCTACTTTCTCTTTTAAACTTCGTGCTTGCTTCATAAGTGATTTATCATAAGTGATTCATAAGTGTTTGTGTATTTACGCTTTCAAGTTAGAATATCTGGTTTCTGTGTTTCCTTTTTGTTAGTGCCATCTTTTCAGATTAGAGAAGTCCCTTTAATCTTTATGGTAATGTAAATTAAGTAATAATAAACTGTATATTTTACCTATCTCAGAAACTCCTGCCATCTCCAGTTTCAAATGACAACCTTGCAGGGTATTGAATTCGTAGTTGGAGAGTTTGTGTTTGTTTGTTTGCTTTTTCCTCAGCATTTTGACTATTTCATTCCAACCTCTCTGGACTCAGTTTTTGTTGTGAAATCTTATTATACCTTAGGAACTTTCTCTTGTAGTCAAGAAGCTGATTTACTCCTGCTGCTTTTAAGATTATCTCTTTTTCTTTAACAGCTACTATTTTGATTGTGGGTTTTCTTTGGTTTCTCTTATTTTGAACTCTTTGGGTTTCTTATACCCGAATTACTGCTTCCCTCTCCTGATTAAAGAAATTTTGACCATTATTTTTCTTCAAATAAATGTTCTGGCCTGTTCTTATTTTTCTAAGACCCTTAAGTGAATTATTTATCTTGATTATATTGCAGAAGTTCTTTAAGGTCTCTTTTGTTTTTTAAGGCCTTTTTTGTTTTTTTAATTTTATATTCTGTTTGGGTATGTTCCATCGCTTTCTCTTATAGCTCACTTACCTTCTCCTTTGGTTTGCTTCATTCAGTCTGCTGTTGCATTTTTCAACTCTATTATCATGTTCTCCTGTCTGTAACTTCTGTATCTTTATTAAATTTTCTAGCTCATTTATTCTTTCTTGAGTCAGCGAATATCATTATAACCATTACTAAAAACTGTTCATCAGGTAGTTTGCTTATCTACATTTTCTTTTGTATCTTTTCCTGCTTTATCTTGCTCATTTGTGTCCAAGATTGTGTCTGCCAGTGTTTCTAACCCAGAGATCATCCTCCAATTATTCTGCTTCTCAGACAGACAATTTAAGGGAGGTAAGTGGAATTACTTCGTCTAGGTTTTGGATATTTTCAGACCACTGTTATTATACTGGGTCCTGGAGTAAATGAGTCTGAATGGACTCTTAAGGGCAAGTTCTCAGTTTCTTGTAGCTCTATGGTTTTTCTGAGGTTATTTCCTGCTGACTCTCAATCTCAGGGCTCCAGAGGCTCTTCTTTTTCTACAGAAGATTGAATGTAGACCAATGTAGACCAAAATCCTATCTTCGCCTTCCCACAAAAATTCTACAATTTGGGATCCTTTCTAACTTTAAACTGCCCAACCAAGGGTGGAACCTCTTTTTTGGTGAGAGCCAATCTTGATCTCCTACCCATCTTGGTACTGATCCTTTAACCTTTGTTGTGGTAAATTTTTAATCTGATTTTCAGGTTTCCTTTTGCATAAAGTAGTCCATTTGTAGTTGTAGATTTGATGAGTCTGTGGCAGGAGGTGAGTTCAGTTACTTCCTATAAACCATCTTGTTATGAAATCCATATCTAAATCATTATTTTTTTTTCTATTTATTTTTTGTATTGCTAAGAGAAATTTGTTCATATTGTCATTCCATGTTTGTGGTTTTTATTATGTACTGCTTTATATCTATCAGTTTTCACTTCATGCACCTGTGTTTGATTATTAGGGTCACTTATATTCATAATTGTATTTTACTACATTATTGACGTATCTATTTTGAAGAGTCCCTGTTTGTCTCTTGTGAAACATCTCGTTTTGGAGTTTATTATATCTGATATTAGTATTTCTGATCCAAATTTATTGTCTTACATTTTACATGTTTATTTTTTCCAGTCTCTTAAAATCATGCAATTTTTCTTCAGATAAAATATAGAATCTCTCTAAGTTACATAACTATCATTTTTCTCATTCTTCAGTGCTATTGTTGACATACATATTATGCATAAATATCATAGGTCAGATTATCTGAGATGATTTTATTTTCCTTTAGATTTTCAATATATCTTGCTTTACAAAATATTGAATTACAAGTTTTCTCTCTATTAATACAATGGATGTTGACTTTGATAGTTTCTAGTAAAAGTATCATTTGCCTCATCTTTGTTCCCATGTTTGCAACATGTCAGGTATTCTTTATTTCATTTTGTCTAAGTGCTTGCTAAATTTTTCTTAATATTTAACTTTCAATAGCTAGATTTCTATTTTTCTAAGTGTATGTTTATTTGTGTGTTTCTTTGGATTACGGGATTCATAAGTTAATATGTATACATATTTCTAATTTAGAAGGCTTTGTCTATTATTTCTTCAAATATTTTTCTATCTTTTCTCTTTACTTCTCAGAGGTTCTCATTTCACTATAAAAAAGTGAGACTTCTTTTACATTTTTTATGTTATCTGCTGAGTAATCATATATGCACCATGTGACCAAGAAGTCCACTCTTAATTATTAAGCCAGCAGAGAAATATATACATATTCACAAAATATATGTGCAAGACATTAATAGTAGTACTATTTACAAATCACACTTCAATATATAATAGGAGTGAAATCGATAAATAATTGTTGTACAGACAAAATGAAAATATTGCAATGAGAAGAAATAAGTGCTTTTAATTCTCTCATGGGTAGTCAGTCAGGTGAAGTCACAAAAAGAGACAGAAGCTAAGCTGAGAAAAAACCAAAGCTTACTATCATCACATGTCCTAGTGACACGAGGCACACCACACCACACAGGGCCACATGGGAAAATCACTAAAATGGACAGAAGAAAAGATCTAAGAACAATGAAATCAAGCTAAATGCTCATTGACAGATGACTGGATAAAGAAGAGGTGGTATATATATGTAACTGAATTTGACTTAGTTAATAAAATGAAATATTTACTTTTCAAAGTCTTGGATAGAACTTGAGCTGATTAAACTAAGCAAAATTAGTCAGAATGAAAAAAATTGCCAGCTGCTTTCATTCATATGCTGAATATAAAGAAACAAAAGTAATGAACTAATGACATCCAAGAAAATTCTCTTCAAATTTGAAATGAAGATTGCAGTTATCACAGAATGTGAGGGGATTGGGGCAGGAAAACCAGGTTGTGGATGGTAAAGATGATAATGGTTGATGGCACTAGAACAATAATTGTAGGTGTGGTGTGATACACACATTAACAGAGGTGTGAATCTATTCTCCTGAAATTATAAACAAAATACCAATATAGTTAAAAATACATTTAATTCGATCTTTAGCAAAATTCAAATGACATTATTCACAGAAATAGAAAAAAAGTACATAAAATTCAAATTGAACAACAAGATGCTAAATAGCCAAAGCAATCTTGAAAAAGAGGAGCAAAACTGGAAGCATTATCCCTCTTGATATCCAACAAAACTGCTATCTATAGTAATCAGAGCACTACTGTGATGGTCCAAAAGGAGATACATAGACCAGTGCATTAGAATCTAGAGTCTAGAAATAGAATCTTGTGCATATGGTTAGCTAATATTTGACAATGTAGCCAAGAATACTCAATAGGGAAAGGATAGTCTTTTTAATGAGTAGTGCTCAGAAAACTGGATGCTCGTATGCAACAGCATGAAACTGGATCCCTATATTAATCACTCACCAACTCCCTCCCCCTCAATTGATTAAACACTCAAATGTAAGACTTGAAATTATAAAATTCTAGAAGAAAATATAGGGGAAAATTTCCTTAAGATTGGTCTTACAATGAGTTGATGGAGGTTTTAGTAATTTTACAATGGTATTAATTTCATAATATATATATATATCAAAATATGTTGAGCACCTTATAGCTACATTATGTTTTATGTCAATGAGATCTTATTGAAACTACAGAAAGTAAAATCAACATATTATTAAATGCAAAATATAAGTTATAAAACCTTTTTAGAAAAAAGAACTCACATTGAAAAACAAGATAAGACTTGCTCTTGGCTGGGAACTTTACTATTTCTTAGAATTGGTTAGACCTAGATAAATTGGTCTATTCCCAGTCAGAAAGATTTTTAAAGATGTCAAAAACATAATATTCAGTGAATGAAAAATATTAATAATAAAATGAACTATAGCTACAATGACCTGAGTGAATCTTATACATAAAGTTTTTCATGTTCTATTAATTTTGTTTACATTATTATGATTTACAGAATGTTGAATTTGTTCCTCATCTGTGTGCATTTCACATCACACCAGTACTGGAGTTCTAGTGCCCATCACCACCATTATATTAACTCCTTCATTCACTATTTTCCTCCCTACTCCAATACTTCTAATAACTATAGTCTTCCATCCTGTGAATTTTGTTCTGGTTTGTCTGTTCTGTTTCTTTATATTGCACATATGAGTGAAAGCATCTGTACTTCTCTTTTTCTTTCTGGCTTATTTCACTTAGCATAATCAACTCAGTTTCATTCAAGTTATTGCAATGGGCAAAATTTGATCAATTTTAATGAGAATTTAATCAACTATATATAACACAGCTTCTTTATTCAGTCCTCTATTGACTGGTTGTTTCTTTGTCTTGGCTATTGTTAATTGTGCTGCTATGAACATAGGGTGCAGAAATTTTCCTGATTAGTACTTTTATTTTCTCTGAGTATATGCCTAGAGTGGTATTGCTGAATCGAATAGTAGATGCATCTTTATTTCTTTGAGGAAGCTCCATACTGTTTTCCAAGGAGAAAGTACTAATTTGAAATCCCATTAATAGTATAGAAGTGTTCCCTTTCCTCCATTCTCTCTTCAACATTTTTTCTAGCTTTTTTAAAAATGTAGGTCACTCTTACAGGTATGAGGTGATATCTTACAGTGTTTTTTATTTACATTTCTCTGGTGGTGAGTGAGATATTTTCTCATGTGTCTGTTAGGTCACCTGTTATTCTTCTATAGAAATAGTTCTATTCAGCAATTCTGCCCATTGAATGGGTAAGTTACTTTTTTGTTGTTGAGGTATATGAGATTTTATATCTTTTTGGAAGTTAATCTTTTGTCTAAAGTGCAGTTATCTCCTCCAATTTAGGGGTATGTCTTTTTGTTTTAGTGGTGGTTTATTTCACTGTAAGAGGCATTTTAGTTTGGCATAGTTCCACTTGTTTAATTTTCTATGAAGACTTCTCTGAGATTTATGGCATGGAGCATAATTGCACATCTTGCTCTATGTATTGTGGTTTCAGCCCTTATATTCAGGTCTTTATTAATTTTGAAATTTTTTTGTTGCACAAGAAATTTGAAGTCAGACTCAGAACACAAAGTATGTTTCAATTTGTATAAAATTTTAAAACAAAATCTCCTATTCTGAGTAAGAGACAAAAGATAAGTAAAATTGATATATAAAGTTTATAAGATGCATTATTAAGTGCATAGAAGAAAATTGCAAAATATATAATGTTATATACATATTTCATAGAAATAAATTTATTCCACAACCAATTTAAAATTAATCTGTAAAACATGAAATCATCAGCACCAAAATCAGGAAATCAGTATTACATTACTATTGTCTAAATCTAGACTATTCAAATTCCACCAGTTGTTTAGTGATGACCTTTTTAGCAAAAGGGTTCATATTAGAAGCATCCTGTTGTGTGTTATATATCTCCAGTATCTTTCAGTCAGGAACATATTCTTAGTTTTTTTAAACTTTTATGACATTGACAATTTTTAAGATCATTTAAAATTAATTGCCAGCAGTATTTGTAGTTTCTCTATGTCTAGATTCAGCGTGCTTCTTTGACAGGGATATCACAGAAGAGATGCTGTCTTCTCATTGTACCATAATGACATTTGAATTCATTCTGTCACATTCCTGATATGTTTTACTTAACTCAGTAATGCAAATCTTTCTGTTAGACTTCTCCACTTTAAATGTAAAAATTAACATTAAACATTAATGTTAAACATTAAACATTAACATTAAACAAAAATTAATAGGCAAATATATGTAGGCACAATGAATAAAACAGATCAGATTAAGCTGACATCCTATATTATTAAGTGAACTATCGCATTTACTATCAATTTTAAAAATTGCTCTGCTATGTGTTTTGTTTATACATATCAGCCTTTTAGGATATTGAAATGGTACCTCAGTGTGTGTGTATTTCATACGACACCCACCACCAGAGTTTTAGTGTCCTTTATCACCACCTTGTTCCTTCTTCCCACCTTCATACTCCCAACATCCTGGTAGCCACAGTCTTACCATTTACTATCAATCTTAATGCTCCATTTCTAGTAGGTTTGGTCAGTGGAAGACCCTCAGGCTGACTTTTATGTCATTCTGAAATGTTTCTAGTGATTTTTGGAGTACTTACTTTTTATTCAGTGATAAGGTTCATAAAGATGTAAATAATTCAATAAAGAAATGTATATATGTGCATAGATACATAATTTATAAACAGGAAATTTTGATGAGGAATGAGGTAATTTCAAGACAAAAATTATATTTTTTTCTGTCTACAACACTATTATTAAGAAAAAACACTGAAAAAAACTCTAATTTCTGAGGCCTCTTGCTCACTATCATTTCACCTTCAGTGCTCTGTCTTTACCTGCAGTGTAAAAGAATTACATTCAGGAAATTTTGGAGGTTACATAGTTAGAAGTAGTTTATTAGTGCCAACTATAGCATTTCTCTATTCTTGCTTTCTTATTTTCCTTTCTCAAATTCATTATTTAGCTTATTTTTATTTTTGTAAAATAAAAGTATTTATACACCTAATAGTATTTTGAATGCTAATGTATTTTATGATTTTTTTGCTTACTACTATAGCAAGTTAATTTGTTATCACAAATAGCAAGGTTAATTTGTTGCTAGATTAAGGGCTAGTTTAGGTTTTATTTGATTTTTGTTTTCAAAATTTGTTAGCTCCCTTTTCTTTTTTCTTTTATTTTCTATTTTATTATTTTTTCAGAAATTTTATAATTATTCTATTTTCATCTCATGAATTTTATTTTTCAACTTAATGTTTTAAATTAATAATTTTTATGAATATTTTCTGAAATGCATTTGATGTTTGTATAGTAACTTTAATATCGAGGTAGTAAACTATTTTTGAAGTTTCTCATATCCCATATTTTAATTCTTTGACTTGTTTTTTGCCAGTGTGAGTAGTTTTAGATATTCTCTAATATAGCTTTAATTACAGTCAAATTTGTCTTTTTTTTGAAGATATATTTTGATGTGCTGTTTGTGTGATAAATTTTTATTACTATCTCCATATTGTGAATTAAACCAAATAGTGTGAAGAAGAAAAGCAATCCAATTTTTGAAGGCATTTAATAATGATCACTTGTGTTGGCAGAATTGTGAAACTAGAATGAATTCTTTAAAGGAACTGACATAACTCTTATTTAAGATGTTTGTTTTATTTTCTCCTTAAACATAATAGGTACCTGCTCACTTGTTAAATATGGTTCAGTATGGGGAATAGGACAGGAATGTAATATATGTTAGTTTGCATAGATTTTAAAATTTAATTGTTAAGAATTTTGCATGAGAAATCCTCAAAATATAAAATGTATTACACACTTTTAGAGCTACTAATTCACCACTAAAATCCAGTTCTCCTTATTCCAAATTATTTACCTTTTTTTTTTTTTTTTTCACAATACTTCATCCATATTTAGATGATTGAAGAGATATTTCGGAATAACCATGTTCTCCCCCAGCCCCATCCTAAAAAATTTTTTTAAGGAGGGTTTCATCTTAATTATGCAAGAGTACAAAATCCTGGTGACCTATGCTTTTTCTTTACCTAAAGGGTCTAATGTGCCTTCTGGAGTTCATAGTCAAAAGAAATTTACATCTTTAATGTAGAAAACCTTGGAGACCAATCAGAAATCCACATATCTCTTTTCCTCTTGCCATTAATCACCTTTGTCCTTGGAGAATATTTACACTAATATTTTTAATTAAAGAAGATGAAGTCATCCTTTGGGTAACATGTTTGGATTCTTTTCTATTCTGATGGTTTCCAAATAGTGTTATTCCCACTGGATGCCTGAAATAATACTTCATTTTCGCAGTTAAGTATACCAGTTAAAGAGATACCTAAGAGAGAGGGATGTATGCCTTTGAGAAGGTTAATGAGAGGATAGAATTAAAACTGGTCTCAAGGTACAATTGAGATGTAGGGTACTGATTTTTCAAACTTCCTCAGGTAAGTTGATGTGATTTTGCTATAATTAGCTATAGGTTACACCCAGGCAATCAGATGATTCCCATTGGTAGAATGTAACTTTTGTATCTTGCTATGAATTATCCTAAATAGAACCAATGTGAAATAACTCACGATTTTAATCAGTCTCATTGGGCCCTATTAAAAAGTGAATTCAGTCAAAGAACAAAATTAGAAAGAACTTCAAGAAATCCCTAAATAATAAGGCAACTCAGACTTGAAATAGTTTTAAGTGGTACTGAAAAACGTTAAAACATAAGAGTCAGACAGCTGTTTCCTTTGGTTTATATGCTTGTCATACAAACACACAATTACTAATAAGAAACACATGGGTGAATGTTAACATTATTAATTTCTAAAAGTCCATGAAAAGTAACTTTAATATGTAATCAAACACCATTTTCTGACTCCTGTGGAGAGTTATGTCTGCCATTGACAACATACCTTTATTTTTCCCTTCTTAAATCTATTTGAAAGTGCAATTTATAACTTCTAGTTTAATTTAATTTTACATAATTTAATTTCTGGAAGTTAGTTTAGGATACATATATATATATATATATAAAACTTCACTAGAAGTAATCATCTTTCTCTTACTTTTAACACATACATGTAAATTGATATTTTGAATAATTTCTTGGTATTTTAAAAATACATTTTCTTTAAAAAAATCAGTTTGAATGATGAGATATAATTAAATTATCTTGAAATGATAAAAAAAGCTTATTGGGAGTAACCAATATATAGAGTACATATAGAGTATATATAAGGAGCATAATAATATATATCACAATTATTATAGAGTATTAATATACTTGCATTATTTATATTCCCATCACACACATGTATCTATATGTCTAGATAAATATATAGATATACAGACAGATAGCCTCAAGGTTATTACTTCATTGATTAACTTGAGTAGTTGTTTTGCTCTGCATTAGAAACTTTGCTGTATCAGTCACTATTCTCAGCTAGTCATTTTAAACAGAACAGCCACACAGCAGAATAATGAATTAAGTTCACAATTAATTAGAGGACTTGATTACAGTTAAATATCAAAATCACATAAAAAGCAACATGTAATAACACTGTACTCTGGATTTGAATATTGGCTACCAAAAATCCAAATCCTCATAAAGATATTTATTATATATACCCAGTCATCTTAAAAGAAGATAACGTCTTTGGCCCACCAGGACTTAGAAATAATTCTGGGAAGATAATTATAAGGAGAAATTTCCTGATTGTGATTATTCAATTTGGTAAATATGAAATAAGAAAGTGAAATGGTGAAAATGATGAATGTCCATACTCTACCTAAAACAATGCAATTGGGCATTTCTATTTACATCTTCTGAATAATTGAGAAGGAAAATCAGGTGCTATGTTAGCTGATCAAAAATAAAACATTTAATACCTTTTTATTGAAGATAATTATGGACGTTAAATAATTAAACCATTATTCAAATGTTTCATTTTTCATTTTCCAGAATCTCATATCATATAGAGATGGGGTAATTTCTTATTTTAAATGAGAAGCAGTGCTTTTAATTTTAAAGTTTTCCCTAGGTAGATAGTTTTGTTGTAACTTTTACTTCAATAAGAGAGATTCAGTTTTAATGATTGGCTTTTTAGTTTATTATGGAACAGAAATTGTCCTTAGTGGAATGTTTATTATATAGCATTCATTCACGTAAATAATATCCCCCAAAAGACTGGAAACTATTTTCTAAAGATAGAAGGTGGAAATTAGGAAAGCTGAAGAAAATGGAGATTTAAATTCTAGGTACTCTTTTTAATATTTAATACATTGAAATGCAAAATGTGTAGTGGATTTGCTAGATTAAATTATTTAATCTAACAAATAATTCAAATATGAATCCTTTATTAATACTTGCAGAATGAATTGCTAGTTAGTATACTCTTGAATTGTTTTACCAGTTGAGAATTTTATATTCTTGAAGGCAGTTCATTCCATTTCATTTCAAAAAGTCCTGTTATAAAGATTTTCTTTATATTAAGCAGAAATTTGCTTATGCATTATTTCCACTGTTTTTAATTCTACCCTTTCCATTTTTGAAAACAAAAATTTTAGAGGTTCTTTACATCTGTAATGATAATGATTCAATTTTCCCAATATTAAACTTCCCTAATGACTTTAGTCAAGCTGTCTGTCATGGGCAAATATAGAAATCCCTGCCACTTATAAAGTTGCTCTATTGTTTTGTCTGGTCTTTCAAATATGGTAACACCTACAATGAAACACAATAGTTATTTATTTATTAAAAAATATTTATTCAATTCTCTCTAGATCTCCCTTGTAGGATGGAATTATTGTCTTTGAACCTCTTGAACTGGATGTTATGGATACAATTTATGTAGTGACATAGTCAGATCTTCTGTAAAGAATCTTAAGTTATTAGAGAGAGATATTCCAGGGAATTATAAATGTTAAAGGAAATTAGTAATGTTAGGTGATAGAAATTGAGTCAAATGTGACTTTTTTCAGTTGGTATACACATAAAGAGGTGAGGAATTGAAAAAGAGAATGCTCCTATTTATTCAAATTTTAATAAAATTGCATATGTCACATTATTTTGAGAGCAAAGTGTCCTGTTAGTTTTTTTTTTTCCTTGTCAGAATGTGCAGACACACAATCTTTATAAATTCTGTCCACTAGATGGCACTGATAGAGAGCATTTCACAGGCGAGTGAACAAGTATCTGAACCTTACTGGATAAACTCACTGTGGGAAGTGAATATAGCTATATACCATTTCCTTTATTATCAAGAATTTATTATGGATTTAATAACTTTAATTGATTGCATTGTTTTATTGAAAGCATGTACAATTTGGTGAAAATCTGTAATTACACAAAGTTGTATTATGGATCATTATCTTTATTACCAGATTAATCAAAGTTGTCAAATCAATAAATACTAAAAAATGTTTAGCTTCTGCTTTTTTTCTAGTTAAACTGTATATAGAAATTGAGAAAGTTTGATTCTTTTGTCTTAAGCATTATTATTGAAAATCAAAAAATGTAAACATAATGATATCGCATTTATCTCTATCTTGGAAAGATCTCAACATTTACCTTACTTTAGTTCAAATATTGGGAAATTTCTCTTGAATCAGGTGATCTGAACACAAAGGTTACTTTTATATAAAACAATTGGTATAGTTCTTTTTGAATGAGAATAGAAAATCCTTATAAAAAGAAAACCCTCAAGAATCCTACCAAACAAAATATATGCCCATGAATTGTTTATCCTATAACATAATGCTGTTATCAAACAAATTTATGTCATTCTTCATGTACTCATAAAATGATATATACATGCTATATTTAATTAATAAAATTATTAAAATCTATTTTAATACATGAAATTGGTAGGGGAACATTTAAATTATGTAAAGATATATCAAACTAGAAAACTGTATGATGCAATGAATCTCTTTTGGAAGAGTAAAAATAAAAAAAGTTATAGACAAAGCAATAGCTGTGTCCAAATGTCTAGAATTTAATTAAGATAATTTTTGAATTATTGAGGATTTTTCAGTAAATGATAAGATATATCTCATTTCATAACAATGTAAATACATTATAAAAGAGGGGTGAGCATTGCTGCTTCAGGCAACAGAAAATTTCAGTGTGTTACCAAAGCTGTATTCATCAGCTTATATGTTATCAGGATGAAAGATTTATTCAGCTCTAGGCAGTGCTTTCTTCCATCGAAATGAAAGTCAAGTTGCTCTCTTCCCTTTTGCTACAGCCTTTAGGAGATCCACAGTTCAGGCCTTGTGGAAAAGTATCACCTTTTTCTTGTTTGCTGTACTAAAAACTCAAGTTAGTTTAATTGAACCTTATTGAATAATGCGTCTCACTTTGAGTCAATTTCTTCAGTGAGGACTTGGTCACATATCTTAATGTGTTTTAGGGTGCTAACACATAGTTTGAAAATTGAGGAGGCGTTTTGCTCTAAACAAAAATAAGGAAAAGGTGCAATGGTGGCTAAGGAGATAAAAAAAAAAAAGCTTCCTATGCAATAGATTTAAAGGTTGTAGAAAACAAGCATAGTGACTGTATTTAGAATCAATTCTTTTTTCCTCTAACCCAAGATAGGTGGGATGTCAAGAAAATATGCAATTTGAGTATTTTACATATCTTTAATTTCCTATAAAAATTCTGAAACTTAGAATGCATATCAATTAGTCAATTTTCAGGTGGAACATCATGAATTAGTATTCATGTTTTCTTTTTATCCTCTTGTTCCATTTTTTAAAACATTAAATCTCAACAAGTTTGATCACCCTGAGCAGTTTATGCTCAGATTTCAAGCTTCCAGAATCTTTTTCATTATATACAGAAAGCTTTATTTGGAATTAGAATAGTCAGACATTAATTATTTTGTCATTTGCCTCAACAAATTGCACACCTTCCCAGTGTTTCTGCAAGCCTTTTATTTTAATATAATCTGGGGATTTTCCTATGAATAATTTGCTAAAAATGAAAATATTAGAGCATGTTTTATAATTGACTTCTCTCCATATTTTCAGCAAGGAGGAATTGAACTGTCACGCCATTAAGCCACCTCTAAGTGTTAAATCTGAAAGACTGAAGAAAAGGGTGTAAGCCATTCTCTCATATCCCCCATATCCCTTATACCTCCCCGCATCCCTCTCATCCCTGCATCAGGCTCTCAGGCAGCTAGGACTCAGACTATGAAAGCTGCAGTTTCAAGACCTGCAGCTTTGGGGAGGAGAGTAGAAAAGAAAAGGGCATAATTTGAAGGAAAAATATATGACATTTAAGATTATGGAACTGTCATTTACAAATGTTACCGCAGAAAAGTTTCTTAAATTCCCATTCCTCAACTTTTTTCGACTTCACAATAATATTGCAATGTTATTGTGAGATACAAAGGACATAGACCACAAAATACTCAGGATAATGTCTGGTATATAACAGGTGAGAAATATATATTTAATTTTTATTGTCTACTCTCCTGTAAAGAAAGGTAGCTTGAAGATCCGTACTATATTCTCACAATGGTCAGTTGTCTAACTAGATATAAAGATAGCTGAAAAGTACAAAAGAAGTAAGTAAGAAAGTACAAACCGGATAAAGAATATATACTTGACTATCTCAAAAAGGCTAAATTAACCCTGGAAATAAATGTCAGTGTTTTTTCATTACAATTAACTGAATACTTATCCTTTTGAGACCCTGAATTAATTTCAGTGATACAGTAATAAAAATGACAGATTCTTATCTCCAGCAATCCACAATTAAATAAAAAATATAGATACTAATAAGGAAACAACTTGGGACCCAAGGAAATTTAGATAATGTCATAAAATATATGAGAGAAAAGATGCAGTTTGGCTATACAAGAGAACTTTCATAAATGATTATTGAGATGAACATGAAGGAAGATGATCAATTAATTAGATGAAGGGGACAGTTGCTGGAGATGAAGAGACTCAGGAGAAAAGATAGCATATGAGTTTTTTATATGATGGGACAGTATTCTAGAAATGGAAAGAGAGTCACTGAAACAAGAGCAAAGGGAGCATGGAAATAGATGAGGTTTGTGAAAGCAAAAAGAAGTCAGATCAGACTGAGTCATTTTTATGAATCATTCTGTTCTTTATTCTAAGTAATTGCAATTGTTGTATGCACTGGAACAGGACAGTGGTATATTGAAATTTATGAATTGCATGTATCACCATGACTGTAGTTTGGAACAGGCTGATCTTAATGGCTGTAGGAAAGTCATTCAAAGGGTAAGGAAATGATGGAAATTTGCATTAAAAAGAGAACAGATTTTCATGTTTCATTAGGTAAAATTGCCGTTATTGTATGATAGATTGAATATATGTGACAAGGAGGTTTATGTTACAAGGGTAATTTCAAGTTATTTTCCTTCCATAGAGAGTGGATGGTAGACTAATTTGTACTAAAATACAGAATGGAAAATTTGGACATGTTTTTCAAGGTGGGGTCTATGTGAAGTTGAGATACTTGAATTTCCAAGTGAGACATCAGTTAGATATCGAATTTCAAATTTCAGACTGGTGCTCTGTGAGGTTTGTAGTTAATGTATTGGAAGTAAGGTTAAGTAGGGAAATACTTTAAATATCTTTGAAATATATAATATTAAAGGCTGTATATAATTATACAACTCTAGGAATTGGTCTTTATGTTCTGATGATAATTTGCTGAAGGAGTTGGCTAAATATTTTTTTGGACAAAATAGTTTTAAGAATGCCTACTTTCTCCAAAGAATTACACAAGCATTCCAATAGTGAACTTTTCCCAAAATAAATCTTTTACAATTTTAAACACCGAGCATCCATTGTTCTATCCTTTTTCCATTGCTTTGGTGTGAGAACTTCTTCTAAGTGTGCTCTCAGATTGGAAAACATGTCCTTCTACAAAGTGACACTTTGGTTTAACATTCTTAATATGTACTAGAGGCTTTGTATTAAAACAGAAACAATTTAAAGAGTATTAAAAGAGGAAGAGCTCTGAAAATAAATTAAAAATGTCTAGTATATTGCATTTTATGAATGTATTGATTAGCAGATAATTGGAAGGGAAATCAGCAATTTGCTATTGATGTACTTATTATTTTGGGTAAATTCTCAAATTTGAGAAATAATATGAATATTGAGATTTTTAGTTATTCAAATCTACTTAATTCAGGACATAAAAAATACTATGTGTGTAAACTGATTTTTTTAGTATGATAAGACATTTTTAATATAAATCCAACTCTTTAAGAATACACCTATAAAATGGTTTTACTTCTTTCTAATCACTGTTTAACATTTTTTGATACCCCATTTGTATCCCCTCAGTATTCCTGTACTTGCTATATTTTTCAGTTATCTTTAATTATTAAAATTTAGTAATCGTGATTTTAAAACTTCTATGCAATTTAATTAAACACTTAGTCAAATGTCTTTTATGTTCTACACCATGTATCATCTAGAGAACTGCTAAGTCAAAAATGAGAGAAAGAAAAAGGACACATTTCTTTACTGGGTGAGACCCAGATAATAATAAAATATAGAAGTTCTTTTGCAGATATACAGCATTGTTAGGTTTATGACTTTTAGTTATTTTACTACTTTCATTGGAATTTGGAATTTTGTAGTTTGCCTCAAGTATATCTTATACATATTCTGCCAAACTAGACCTGAATTGGTTATTTTTAAGATATTCTCTAGTTCATTCCTTTCAACTCTGGATTTTAAAGATTCCTATGATGAACCCACAATTGAAGTAGTAATTTTATGAGAAAATGGCCTCTGCCTTTTTCTTTACATAGTCCCCAAACTCCAGTAAATTCAAGCAAAATCTTCATGCAGATGGGACTATGTGAAATGACCATAGGGGCCACATCTCAGCAAATAACTGGAGAACTAAGTCCAGTTTCACCCTTTAACCTTTTAACTGGCATTCCAATTATGCAAATGAGTCTCTGTGAGGATGTTGAAGTACTTTCAGTACTCCTCAACCAATGTGAGAAGAGGAATAAAAATCTCCCTGTGAACTTTGCAATTAAAATAGTATGAGTTCTAACTGCCTTATACTCTCCTCAGTCTTCCTTATGTAGGAGATGACAGATATCTTTTTACCTTTTGGATACAGTTTTCTATTTTGTTTTACCTTTTTCTACTATTTTAGTAAACCCAGTTATTAATAACTCATTTTCAGTCTTCTTTAGAATTTAAAGTACCTATTAATACCTATTAATACAGACACTGATGCATGATGTACAATTTAAGTTTATACGTTACGATGCAAGTCATTCAATAAAATTTTTAAAGGAATAAAAATTGAAATGCCCTTTCCTTCAATTTTGTCCACCTATGAAGTCATTAAATTGGTGAAAAAAATTCCAGTCCTCACCTGTCACATATTTAAAACAAAGGTTCAAGGGAATATAAAATCAACTTTATTATATGATTTTAAAGGTACTTTAATATCTTTTTAAAAACATGGAGTGCTTATTGTTATATCGGTTTTTATAATTTTAAAGGACTATAGTATTAGAAGTGGAGACTTTTGTAATTAAAATCAGGTTTGGCCATACAAATGATGTTAAGCAGTCTTAACATGGGGGACCCCAAGGCTCATCATGTCAGAGAGAAGTAGGCAGCTACTGTAAAACATCCCACTGCTGTTCATGAATTACTTAAATTCAAGATGTATACCCATATTTTTCCATTAAAACACTTGGCGTTAGGGAATTTTTAAGGGTGCTTTTTGGAGCCTTCCTTCAACAATCAGTATTGACTCATCTCTTGTGTTATGCGTAGAAAATATTCTTTAAAACTTTTAGTTTGGAAGGAACTCCTTTGAAGTAAAAGCAATAAAATATCAGTTAGATTTGGTGAAGAGATTTTTTAAAAATTTCTCTTCCTAACAATGCAGCATCTTTCTAGAACCCCAGGAAATTAGAGGTTGAGAACATCCAGAAACATCTGGCATGAGTGTGGGGAACAATAAGGGAAAAACTTATTTTAGATAAATCAATGCGTTGGCAGTGAAAGAGAAACCTTGGCGTCTGGAATGCCAGGTGCCTGCCAGCGAGAAAAACTTTGGCCGGAGGGGTTTCTGACGAACTGTTGAAACTTACTAAGACATTAAAAGTTAGCGGGTTTGCTAAGACATTGTGCAAATGAATGTATAGCCTTTTGTGTGTGACTTCAGCTATGTGAACAAGGGCTGTAAAAATGAATGATTTATATCTTGTGCTTTTTTGAAGAACAACTTCCTTGTGTAAGGACAATAAATACGCAAGTCAGATGCTCAGGGTGATAGTCCTCAAAGATTGTTCACCGTCTGACGCTGCTTTCACTCTTAGTCTCTTGTTTTTCTCAGTCTTTTGCAGCCTCCTTCCTTCTCCCCTGTTCTCCCGGACAGAAATCCTGGCATGTAAACATGGGTTTCTTAATAGTTTGATTAATAGAGCAACAGCAAATTTCTCCAAGTGGTTTTGCAGAACAAGAGCATTTAAAACGAAAAGCCAAACAATATTAGAGGTCAGAAACTCTCTCAGGACTGGCAGTTATTGGCCTGTTTCGTGTTTGTGTGTCTCAGAGACAACTAAGAGACAACGCTGGAGGTGGAGGCTCTGCTATTGTATACTTAGCATCTATGGAGCCTTCCTTCATTCTGCTCTTTTGAAGTTTCACCTGCAGTTATCACACTCATTCACTTCTCAGTAGGAAAGTGCACATATTCATGTTGTTCAGGCACAAGAAATGAATAAATCAGTTCAGCTTGTATTCACAGTGATGTTTAATCTTTTGAGTTTAAAACCTCCAGGTGTGCCCTTTGCAATTGTTATTCAAGAACCTTTCAGATTCCAATCGTAATGATCCTGAAACATAGAATCTGATTGATATTTTGACAGAATAATTTAAACAAAGTAATATTCTGTGTCCTCAATACACAGGAAGACAGAAACCAGACTAAAAGTAAAAAAAAACAAACAAACAAAAACCCAAAAAACTATATTAGATAAATAGAAAAAAACTGGATAACATCATATTTTGCCATCTGTCTAGCAAATTTAAGTGCTTCACATTTCACCCTTTTAAAGTGTTTTATTTTTGATCTTTCTTGACAATTATGATAAGAATATGAAAGATGTTTCCTTCAGATAACAGGATAATTACTCATTAAAACAGAAGTAACAGAAAATCATCGCTTGAATTAAAACTATGTACTATATTTTGTCAACAAGACTTGCTTCACAATCATATTTAATTTATTAACTTGAGCATGCAAAATCAGGGCATTCAACTATGGCGAAAAGTAGACTCAAACATAACAAAAATCTCTTATAGAAAAAGGTTTTGAGTACAGAATGTCTCAAATTAACTTAAAATACATGGATTTTTATAAAAATGAATTGATATTATTAAAGTTAATGAAATCTATTATTGTATGACTATTCAGTGTCAAGACATGCCCCATAAAATTCTTCATAACATTTTACGTGTTTATCACTGTAACCTATATATATTACCAAAATAGAAAATAGCTTTTCTGTTACTGGAGCATGATAAACATGTTAAAAAATGACACATATGTTGAGCAGAATTCTAGAGAGAAAAATCTCAAAATATCATTTATGCATATTCTATTGGGGATGTTTTTATTAGAAAACACACTGGAGTTATTTAAGTTCTTCTGGCCAATGAACCTGCATATCCCTAAAAATAGTAGTAAGAAACAAAAGAGGGCCTAAAAGAAATGTTCGATGTGTTAAAAAAACAAGTTGATACATATGGAACATAAAGAAACAAAGTCAAGGAAAAGACAAAACAAAATCCAACCTTTGGATATTGATAATAGAACTGAGGTTACCAGTGGGAAATGGGGTGGAGAGCAGGGCAGGAGCAAGGGGTGGTGGGGTCCAGTGGACAGTGGGGAAGGACTTTTGATAGAGATAGGCAGGATGTGTTGTCATATACATGCTGGGTGTTGAACCTGCACATATGGGCTTATATTGTTTTGTAAATCAAAGTTACTTCAGTAAATGTTAAATTTTAAAAGTTTAATTTTTTTTTCCTTTTTAAGACACCTGAACTATTTAATCCTAGAAGAAAGCAAGCAATGTCACACTATTATATAAAACACCAAAACATTTATATTTGTGGTACTATGACAAGAATACTTAGCTGATTTCAAATTTTTTGTTTTTTAATTTTTAGTTTTTCACCAATAAAAGTAGAAATGTTGAAATTGATTACTTATATCAGTTAAGGTAATGGATCATGAGAAACGTTTTTTGAAAAATAATCACTCAAACACATTCTGTGTCAATATGTTCTTGGGACTTGGGTTTATAGCTTTGCCACTGCTGATTGACTTCAAAATATTCCATTTGCATTTGTGAAGCCTACTGTAAGAATGATTTTATACTTCTTCAGAAAGAAATTAGTAGTTCAAAGGGAAATAATCCTATAATGAAAAAAAAGGATGTTTTGATATCACAACATTTATATTTGTCTCCTGTGAGATATGAAGTTCTAGATCTGGCTTTAGATAGCTGTGTGATATATAGTTTGAGATCCAACTACTTAGAGATAGACATCCTTACCCTATATTCAAACCAATTTTGTGTTATTTATACTTGTACTTCACCTTCTTCTATCCCAGATTCATGTAACAAAACGCTTTTGTAAAATAAACTTTTAGCTTTTACTGACATGTCACCTCCTATGTCCTTCCAACTTTACCATTTCAAGGTTCAATGTCAGATATTTTCCAGATGCCAAGTATCCCAATCATTGTGCCTGAGAACATTTCTAGAATTTAGCTACAGTTCAGACGTAGAGTAACAATGACTGGATATAATGTCAGACTCCCTAGGATCAAACATCAATAAATGATTTTTGAGAATAGATGTATATATACTCAGACTTACTGGGCAAAACATTTTAGGATTATGTTTTATGTTATTTCCCCAAAATATTTAAAATTTGATGATCCGTTATGGTAAAGGGCATAATGATTGTCTTCCATTGCTTGTATTATTTTCCAACTTCTTAATCCCTTTCAATACATTACTTGTACTTGTATTAGGGCTTGACTTTAGTGTAGCAACATTAAGATAATTTCAAAGAATAACTATTTTTCTACAAAATATCAGTGAACATATAATATATTTTTGTCAAATTACTTCTCTAGAAGCAACCATTCATTTAAATTTTTTTGCTATGATCTCTTATGGAAGTTTTGTTATTTATTATTCAAGGAATTAAAACAATATAATTAATTAGGTAGAATGTGCAGGCACTTGTCACCTAAATGTTCTAATGGAGCAGTACAAGGAGGTTAATGTTTTCATGCCTGCTAAAACACATCCATTCTGCAGTGGTAAGTCAAAGCATCATTTTGCCTTTCAGCAATTATTGCAGAAGTAACTTTTGTAAGGCAATATCTGCTATAGATAGTGATTCTTCTGATGGATTTAGCGAAATAAACTGATAACCTTCTGGAAAGGGAACCCCACTCTAGATTTCACTACGAATTTTAGTTATTCATGAAGGACATAACACAGATGGCATCTGCTCTGAGTAAAGATGATGTGAACACAGTTGAAAGGACAACAAAAGAGATTTAAAATATGACATAAACTTTGTTGATAAAGCAGCAGCAGAGTTTGAGAGGACTGTAATTCTGAAAGAAGTTCTATTATGGGTAAAATGTCATCAGTTATCATCACCTTCTACAGAGAAATATTTCTTGAAATGAAGAGTCAATTAATGAGGTAGGCTTTATTGCTGTCTTATTTTTAAAAAGTTCCACAACCACCCCAGCCTTCAGCAACCACCATCCTGATCAGTCAGCTGTCATCAAATCTAGACAAGACTCTCCATTAGTAAATAGATTTTTAACTTGATGAGGGCTCAGATGATGATTTGCATTTTTTATCAACAAAATATTTTTAATTAAGGTATTACATTGTCTCCCAGGCTTAATGCTATGAGTTACTTCATGGACTGCTATATAGTGCAAACATAATTTTAGCATGCGCTGTGACTCACACTAATGAGGTGGTCTGGAACAGAATCTGCAATGATTTTGAGGCATGTCTGACAGTCCCTAAAGAAAATTATGTTCAATACCTTTAGACAAACTTTATCTTTGGAGTAACAAGAGTGAATGTCACATAAGGAGAAGTTTCTTTAAACTTGCATTAAAATGAAAAATCAGAAGATAAGTGGATAAGAACAAATAATCTAGTTTTGGATAAAGAATCAGTTTCCTCCTTGGATTTATAAGTTAAATAAGTTAAATAAATAGAATTATGTTATAGTGTATAGAAATCAAGTTATTAGAAGCTGATTTAAGATAAATGATAGAGCTGGATAGAGAGCAATGTAATTAAGGGAGGCATAATCCACTTCAGGGCATAAATTCTAGCAACTTGTATTTGACACTAAAAATCATTTACTTCCTATTCATTTTCTATTTACTTTTCTACAAGACAACTTAATTTACTCAGAAAAATAGTATAAAACATACCTTAAATCTCTTACTCTTGGAGAGGGAAAATATGAATAGTGTCCAGGACACAGATGATGTTTGGTAATTTTGTTGGTTGAATATTGGTGAATGAATCAATGATAAAAAGTTGAATGATCCTTCCACATGACTCAAATTTGCTTAATACATTGGAAAAACTGTTGGACACATCTAAGTGTGTCCTGGTCGCTATTTTATAAATAATGACAATGTATAGTTACAGGAATCATAAAACCTTGGGTTATTTTTCCGTAGTATGGGATTTTGGCTCCTTTGACTGGTTTAGACCATTTGTCTGAGAGGGTTCCTCTGCATTAACCTTTTAAAAGCTTCCTTTACCTCCTTATTTCTCAAGGTATAGATAACAGGATTCAGAGCAGGTGTGACCACTGTGTACATGAGGGCAGTTGCTTTGTCTGTTTCTGGAGTGTGTGCACTCTTAGGTTGAAGATAAGTGAACAAGGCAGTGCCATAGAACAGAGAAACCACCAGGATGTGAGAAGAACAAGTGGAGAAAGCTTTGCGTCTGCCAGCTGCTGAAGGGATTCTCACTATGGTCACAAGAATGCGCACATAGGAGCAGAGAATGAGGAAGCAGGGACTCATAATGAAGAGCACGGAGACAGCAAACATCACAATCTCATTGTGGGAGGTATCAACACAGGCCAGCTTCACTACAGGCATGATGTCACAGAAAAAGTGCTGAATCTTTCCTGTTCCGCAGAAGGGCAGAGTGAAGATCCAGGTGGTCTGAACTGACTCCACCACCACCCCAGTGATCCAAGATGCTGCTGCCAGTTTCAAACACACAGGACAGCTCATCAGGAGAGTATAATGCAGTGGGTAGCAGATAGCTACAAATCGGTCATAAGCCATGGCTGCCAATAGACAGCATTCTGTCAGTCCCAAGATGGTAAATATGTACATCTGAGCTGCACAGCCTCCGACACTAATAGTCTTGTTCTCCACCAGGAGGTGTACCAGCATCTGAGGCACCACACTGGAGATGTAGCACATCTCCAGAAAGGAGAGGTTGACCAGGAAGAAATACATGGGAGTGTGCAGAGAAGGGGTGACCCAGATCAGGCAGATAATGATGAGGTTTCCCCCCACGGTAAACATGTAGACAATTAAGAATGCAGCAAAAAGAACAGGCTGTAACCCTGCTAGAGAGGAAAAGGCCACAAATGTGAATTTGGTGCAGAGGGACTGGTTTCCATTCATTGGAGATTTGGAGTCAGACATCTACGGCAACAGCAGAGAAAGCATATAATGTCTAAAGAAATATGGTCACCTAGGTCTTTGTCAAACATCAGCAAAGGAGCATCCCTAATCTCAGTGTTTTGACATGAGAACATGGACACATAAGTTCTTTTGGTCAAATTCAAATAATTCCCCAAATTAAAATGGATGAAAGGTTCCTTACTGATTTTGAATTGAGGCCTTTTCTGTTTTCACAGAAATGTAGAGAATGCAATGGCTTTAAGTTACAATCTGATTTTGTTGGTTGCTATCAATATTCTAGTAATATACACAGATAGCTATGTAAATAGTATATGAAAAGCCAATTGAAAAAAATATCACTTAAAATCTATAAGTATAGCGTAAAATATAAAAGTGTTATATTCTGGTCTTCTGAATTCCACAATATTCCTTAAAGCCACACCAATGTTTTGAAAGAGAGTGTACTTCCAGCCATTTATATATCATCATACGTATTTTGTCATTTTGATTTGAAAAGAATAAGTCAATGATTAAGCAGCTAGAATACATGGAAACTAAAACAGAATCTATAAGGGTAAAAATATGTATATAAAACAGAGTAATAAATTTATGATTCTGCTGCTTACCATCTACCACAGATATTTGCATACCTATTGAGAGTCTCATTACAAAGAAAAGTGTCTAGGATAAGTTGTAAATGGGTTTGTTGTCTATATCATTATTTTATAATGTCTTATCACAGCATAATCCCTAAAACTTATTTCCTAAGGCTTTTGTGATAACATGATTATAAAATTCTTAACACAGTGTCCGGCATGTAGAAGAGTAGTAAGTGTTACTTTCTATTTTATCATTGTGATTTGAATATGGTAATTCAGAAAACAGCAGTTTTTCTAATGTGAATTGATGACAGAATGAAACTCAAACTTAAAAAAATTTATTTTAAATCATCATCTATATATACTACATTAAGTCCACCACCAGTCCAATTCTTCCTTCACCAGTTGATCTCCTCTACTGTAAATCTAAAAATAAATCCTGAAGAAAACAAAAAAACATCCATTTCTTACTACAGTTTTCTTACTGTGTTTTATGCCTCCTGCTGCTGTGCTTTCTGAATCCTGGGTAGACTCCTCATCCACAGCCCTGACTCTGGTGCTGCCAGGCCTAGGTTACCTTCCATCTAGTCCTTTAGCTGTAATCCTTTCTTATTTACCAAGGCGCCTGCCTTCTTGTACCCTACAACTGCACGGTTTCTCAAGGATCTGTCCTCTCCCTGAACTTAGTAACCACATTGAATTCCGCTATTTCAGTACTTACCCTCTGAGATTAGTTCCTGATCCTCTTATCTCCATTCTGAGTTCTGTCTTCCACGCTGAGTTTTGCCCTGGCTTTCTGATTGCTTACCTTTATTTTCTAGCAGCTGTTTCACTGGCACATTTGTCAGAATGACAGAATAGTTACTTATTTGCCTTCTATCTTCACTCTCTTCCCTCAACCTCATGCATCCACTATCATTTAAATTTTAATAAAAGATAAAAAGATGTACTTCTTTCATTAGGTTCAAATCCTCAGAGTCTCTTTTCTCCCTCTTCAGTCTTCAACCCATATATGATTTATTGCTATTCTAAAGCTACACTGAACAATGAGGTAGCCACTAGCCACATGTGGCTGTTGAGCACTTGAAATGTGGCTAGTCCGAACTGAGATCAACTGTAAGTACAAAGCAAACACCAGATTTCAAACATTTAGTACAATAAATAAGAATGAAAAATCTCATTCTGATTTTTTACATTGATTTTATGCTTGAATGACAATATTTTCTATTGAGTTCAATGAAATATATTACTAACATTTTAAAGCATATATGGCTTGATATTATTTTATAAAGCAAAGTTGCATCAATAAACATCAAAAAATTAAAAGAAATAACAATCTTCTTTCCATAACATCAATGTAATTTTACCAGGAATTATGAAGAATAGAACATACCTAAAACTCTGAGGTAAATGTCTTGCCTGTGTTCAGCTTCTAGATTTTTAATTTCAATATATAACATGATGATGGAATTGATGTTTCTATTCTGACTGAAGTCCACAGAGATTGCATCCACTGAATGGTTTAATTATATTTGTCTCAAGAGAAATTTGTTCAGAAGCAAAATGAATGTTCACTGTATGACTTTGTTTTTCATTTTTGAATACATTTTTCAGAGAGATAGTTTCTTGCTGTTAGCTATATCACTTGTTTCGATGTATAAATCTAAAGTTTCTAAGGGATTTTCATCATGAAAATTAAAATAATTGAGATGTGTGAATATTTGTCATAACAATTCTTCAAGATCCTCAAATGTACAATGACTGATCACCTGAGATATCTATATCTATATCTATCCATCTCTATATGTATATGCATATGTATATCTATATCTATGTATCTTAGACCATGCAGAGAGTCTTTACTGGTAAAATGGATGCACAAGAAGTTCATTGGACATTTGCTGCTATCATTTCAGGTCAAGCATAGATGATAGTTTCATGAATAGTGGCTATTTAATTTAAAACAAAATACAATTCATAGGGTATATAATTCTAAAGAGTCAAACAATGGAAACTACTGTATTCATGAAATTATACTACCAATCTTTATTTTAAAAACGTTACTGTTAATTTCATTATTCTAATAAAATAGAGTATCAAATTAGTAAAAGTAGCTGAACTTGAGACAGAAAAGTCCAATTACTCTAAGAAACCACAAGTTGGGTCTTGGCCTACCTGAGGGTCTCAGGCTGGCTGCAAAGAACAGAGTCACCTTTTCAGGTGACCTCAGAGGCTTGAGCTATTGCACCTGAATTCTCATCCTTCTTGAGGAACCTGATGCCCTAGGAGCTCCCCCAACATCTGGGGCTTATGTGGCTGTGCATGCAGCATCAGGAGGAGGGGGCTCCTGACGGAGCCCTGGACTCCAAGTTGGCCATCACCTACTTTCTTGGGCATTGTATCTCCTCAACCCTTCAAGTTGTCTCTGGGTAGACACAATGGCACCCACTTGTCCTGAGCGCCTCTCCTAGAGCAGGATCTGTGGTTGTGGTAAGGGGTGCTTCTCTTCAACATGTGGCCTTTTCTTTGACTAGCTTCTTCAGGAGATGGTGCATCTCCTCCGTGGTCCTGCCTGCTCCTATTCATGGTGAGAAGTTGCCTCTCCACTGCTAAGCCTTGCTCCTCCTCCCTGGACAGAAACTGTTCCTGCAGGTGGTTGATGGGACTGCCATGCAACTCAGGTAGAGTCTAGAGCTGGGTATTCAGCTGCTGCAACTCATGTTTCAGTTATGAAAATTCACTTGTGAGAGATACTTGCCAGCCTGGAGACACATACCTGTGTCCTATGAGCTCTGTGAATCTTTGCTTCTCTTCCCACAGCTGTCAGGTTTGGCTTTAACCTTTCTCTTCAGAATATAGGGACACCAACCTCAGCAAGTATGCCCTTAAGACTGACTTCTGATGAAGATGCAGGGTGACCTGCACCATCCTGCACCTCTCTGTCCTGCGGGAAGTGCCCCACTTCTCCCCTCCCTCTCCCATCTTTCCCTCTTCCTGACCCTCTCTTCTCCCCATCTTCCCCTTTCCACTCCTTCCTCCAGCTAGATCAGGCACAGGGATGGTCAGTAGTAGAATTTGGGTCATGGAGGTGAGTCTGCTGAACTTATCCTCATCTCCTGATCCATACTGTCCTGTGTGAGCACTGCCTTCCTCTCTCTTCCTCTTTCCAGGATCTCTGCCTCCCCCTCTCCTAGGTCTGGGTCTGAAACTTCTATAAAAAGAGTGTTTTCATTCACGGCACTAGATCTCTTCCTCTGAAGATGTTCTCCCTCCTTCGTGATGATGTGGAGATGGGCTCTGCATCCCAGACTTGGGGAAGTTTGGGGAACTGGTCTCCACAAAACTTTTCTAGAAAATTCACTGTGTCCTGAAGTGCCCAGATGCCCATTTTGGTGTTCATGAAGGATAAACATAGCGTCTCCCCAGGGTGGACTATGGATTTCATTGACCCATGATGTGGTCCTGTGTTCTCTGTGCATTGTTCACAGATGCCATCATGCACAGAGTGACAGAAATTTCACGATTCTTGCACCATCACCAGCACCACACAGAGCAGAATGTCCAAAGGAGACATTGGCAGATCCTGGACATGTCCCAGGTTCTCCAAGATCAGCAGAGCCCCTCACAGGTGCTCCAGGACCCCCAGATTCCAAGCAGGAGCTGTCAGAAGGCCTTTCATGGCTTCCCTGGGCTCATAACTCTGCCTCAGAGTGCCAGCATCCCATAGTCATAACTGACCACCACTCAGAACCCTGTGGAGTGTTCTGTCTCTAAGGTAAACAGGTGTGGGCAACCAGGCAGGACAATGGACTGGGAGAGGTGGGACATCCAGGTTCTAGAGTGGAGACCCTACTGAGATGTGTATGCTCACATGGCTGAACTCACTCCATCTTGTGCTGAGACTCCATTTTACTAAACTTTAACTTTTTTTTTTTATATAACTATTTTAACTTAAAAGATAGTCTTGAGCTCATTCTTATTGTCCACATTTTTATTCTCTTCCTCCCCACATTTTATATTTTGATGTCTTGTTAATTTTATGTAGGGTTTCTTTTCATTTTATAGGCCTTCCTTTAGTATTTCTTCTAAGACTGGTTTTAGGTGACGAGCATCTTTAATTTTTGCTTGTCTGTGAAGCTAAAGTTGTCATTCCTTCAATCTATGCAATAATATAGCAGGGTAGAGTATCCTTGGTTGGAATTCCTTTTCTTTCAGCACTTAGAATATGTCATTCCATTCCCTTCTGGCCTGTCAAGTTTCATCTGAGAAATCTGTGGACAGTTTTATGGAGACTCTTGTTTGTAAATCATGTTTCTCCAGCTGCTTTAAGATGTGTTCTTTTTTGACATTTTAATGATGATGTGTATTGTTTGGGTCTGTTTGGGTTTCTTTTGTTTGGAGTTCTTTGAGCTGCCTGGGTTTGAAAGTCTGTTACCTTCCTTAGGTTAGGGAAATTCTCAGCTATTATTTTTTCACATATAGTTTCTGTCCCCCTTCTCTCTCTGTTCTCTTTCTGTGACCCCTGTCATGCAAATATTGTTCCTCTTATTGTTATCCCATCAGTCTCATATGCTGCCTTTGTTTCCTTAATTTATTTTTTAATTGTCTTCTATTCTGCTTCAGTACAGTCCACTGCCCTGTTGTCTGGCTCACTGATTCCAGCCTACTGGCTTCTTACAGCTATTACGGAGTCTTCCTGCTGTGTTCTTTAGCTCCATGAATTACCTGGAACAACCTCATATTTTCTCTATCTTTGTTATAGTTTTCTTTTTATTCCTCCATTGTTTTCCCGATTTTAGTGAGTATCATTAAAGCTGTAGCTTTAAAGTTTTCATAGGGTAGTTTACTTAAGTCTGTTGTACTCAGATTTTTCCTTGTTTTTTATTTATGGTTCATCATGTCACATATATTTCTATATACCTAGAATCTGTTTGGCATTCTCTGTATACTTCTATGGATGAGGCTTCCTTGGTGTAAAGGCTTTGTGTTACAGTTTCAAGTTGCATAGTGTAGAACTGGATGTTGGTCTGGAATGTGGAACTTTCTTAAGTTGTTTTATCTCAGCATACCTCAGGTTTGTTGAAACTCAAGAGCCCACCCTGTGTTGAGGCCTGATAGTTCCACCTACTGGGGTGGAGTTGGGGTAAGGAATGCAAAGTTTTCCCCCAGAGTCACAGGCATGAACAGCAAGATGGAAGGAGAGATACAAGAGTTGTGGGTCCACTATGCAAGCAGACCACAGTTCAAATAGAAACCACAGGAGACAGAGAGCCAGGGAATTTTCTTAGCAAGTATACTCCCCTGCAAAAAAACTTAGTCCTCCAGAAGAGTGACAGTCCTGCTAGGACGCAGTATAAACAAGCTCTGGAGCTTAAGGGTGGAAGCTCTATGAAGTAGATAGAAGATAGTAAAGCTCTTTTTCAGTAGCCCCAGGTGTGGACATTGCTGTTTCTATTATCTTCCCAGAGAGAGCCAGAGGATGGAGCTCTTCCTGCTGGAAACTAATGAACCATCCACACCTGTGCTTCCAACTTAACTGTCAGTCTCTGGTAGCCTGCAGAAAGGCAGCTGTGAGTGCCATCAGTTTCGCACAGTATACTGGTAGTAGAGAGGTTGGGCATTTCCTCCTGGAGCTTTCCTACAGAGTCAAGAGATACATGCATCACCATGTTTATTGCACATTATTTATAGTAGTTGAGAGCTGAAAACAAGCTAAATGACCATCTACAGGTGAGTGGTTAAAGAAGATGTGTATACACATATACGCAAATATATATGTATTTATATACATTTATACATAATACATATATTTATATATGCATACACATATTTTCATGTATATATGTGTGTGTACATATATGTACATATGAATAATATGCACCTATCAACAATTTTAAATTGTTATTTGCAGCAACATGCTTAGTGGGATAAGCCAAAACAAGAAATACTTCATATGATATCACTCATACAAAGTGTATAGAGATATCAAACAAATAAACTGAACAACAATTCACTTTAAAAATTGACTAAATCATATAAAAAGACTTTTAGCTAAACATAGCAAATCTCTTGGGGCAGGAAGTTATGGGGGAGGGTGAGGGAAGAAATTCAGCCCCTTAATTGCATAATAAAGGAAAAATTGAAAGGGTGAATTTACTGTAATATATACAGATGTAGATTTACTATGATGTATACCTTAGACCTATTAGTGTTACAATGCAATGTTTCTTTAATAAAATGAATAAAAACAATAACAGCAAAACAAAATGCAGTAGAAGAAAAGAATAAATCTTAGAGCAGAAGTCAATAAGCATTAAAAAGATTATTAAAAAAAACAATGAAACCAAGAACTCATTTTTAGAAAGGATAAATTAAATAGACACTTCACTAGTCAGGCTCATAAACTAGAGAAAACATAAATAAAAACAGGAATACAAGAGGTGTAATCACAACCAACTCAGCAAAAGCACAGATAATCATAAGACAATACTATGTATACCTGCATAGCAAACCATTGGATAGCATGGAATAAATAGACACACTCTTGGAAACATGTAACATTCCAAGGCTAACCCAGAAAGAAATAGGAATCTCCAATCAATCTCAAGCAAGGAAAATGAAATAGTAATTAAAATATCACCTAAAACAAAAGCCCTGAATTGGAGGGTTTCACTGGTGAATTCCACCAAATGTTAAAAAACAAAACAAAACAAAACCAATCCTTCTCAAACTGTTCCAAAAAATTGACCGTGGAAAACTTCCAAACACTTTTATGTCACCATTACTATGATTCAGATGAAGATAGCACCAAAAACACCACTGGAAATAGACCAAAGTGATGTCTTTGAGAACTCAACTTCAGCAAATAAACTAATGACATTGCATCAAACAATATTTACAGATGAATTTTTAAAGATGATATGATATAGATACACAGTGGAACACTACTCAGCTATAAAAAGGTGAAATCCTACTTACAATGTGGACAGACTTAGATGAAACTATGCTTAGAAAGATAAATCATAAGAAGACAATCATAAGATGCTTTTACTGATATGTGTACACAGAGAAATGAAATGAAACAAATCCAGTAAAAATAAGCTTTTGTTCCATAAAATCAACTTAGAGGTTATTAGAAGGTAAGAGGGAGTAGAGTGGACAAGTGACAATTATATGGTGAGAGAACTAAATTATTGGTGACATATTTAATGTGTCATATATATATATATGAATATGGTGGTTTACTACAATTTTTATCTTGGATCCATAGAATCTGGATGTAATATTTCTGATGTAGGGAGAGAGCTACTTTCTGACTGCTTCTGCAAAGTTTCCTAAGACAGAATTTCTTACAGTCAGCAGAGCTACAAACAGGTAACAGCAAAAAGCAGCTGAGCTTCGACTTTCGAATGTTGCTATCCCGATAACAGCACTAGAGTTAACTGCCTGTATTCTTTCTTTGTTTTATTTGCATTACCTCATTGTATCCCAGCCCTATAAAATAAATCACAGAACCAGGCTCAGGGTCACTGTCTATAAGAAGGAGAGAAGTGTCTCACCTGGCCCCCGCTTTTCTAGATGTAAGTTGTCTGTCTTTCTTTAGGCTCCTGTAGTCTCCTCTCAACTGGCCATGGATACCGCGGCTGGTGGTGCCCGAATGTGGGACCTGTGAATGGGAGAACTAAAAAGAAAAAGAATTTGACAGACAGCCAGCTCCTGAAGGTGCACGCATGCTGGACAAAGTCCAAGGTCAGGTAGGAGCATATTGAATTTTTTATTGAAATTTAGCCTGGTATAAAATATGGGGAATACATGTTCCTCAGAGAGAATCCTCTATGTGTACATGCTGAAATCTATGTTATTAGCTAGTGGCAGCAAGATCTGCACTGCACAAATAGAGCAATTCTTAAATTATATATAGAAAGCTTGCCCCTGGTTTCCTGAAGAAGGGACAGTAAATGAGGCTACTTGGACAAAAGGGGGATAACAATTGTGAGACCGTTGTTTATGCTGCTTAGGGCCCACAAAGTATTTCTATTGCTACTTTTACTCTTTGGACTTTTGTAAAGGATTCACTTGACCCTCAGAGAGAGGATATAAAGGTTGCAGGCAAGAGTAATTCCTTAGCAGCTGCTGTAGGCTATACTATCCTTCTGCCCACTGTATCGCCTGAAGAATACCAGAGGGAGGGAGAAGATGAAACATTGCCATCTGACATAGCTGGGAGCAAAAAGAATAAGGCTCTGCAATTTGATAAACAAAAGCAGGCTGGAAATTTTGATGAGGAAAATGAATTCTTAGGGGAAGAGGAAGACTCTCTGAAAGCAGAGTTGCTAAGACAACTTTCTAAGCTATCTTTACAAGACCAGAGGCAGCTTACTGCTGCTGTTCAAATTCCTTCTGAAAGGATGAGAACTAGGTCAAAGGTGTCAACACTAGGGATTTTATCTGAGCATTTAAGAGATGGCGAAAAGGAAAGGTCTTCTTTACAGAAGTAACTAAGACTAAGATGGTTAAGTGGAAATATCTCATCAGGGGACAATGGCACAGGCCAGATCCAGTTATTATCTGGGGCAGGGGACATATTTGTGTTTTTCCCAAAGGTGCTGAAAAGCCTGTCTGGGTACTGGAGCAATCTGTATGCCATTTCATCTCAGTAGAAGACAGGAAGAAAGAAGAAGAAATTCTCGACTCTGTTCATCTCAAAGCAGAGACATAATGCTACTCTTGTTTTGACTAAGTATACTGGTTACCAATAACCCAGGGGAATTTTATTGGACTTATTTCTCAGAACTTCCTATGGTTTTTTCAACCTTGTGGGATGGCCCTTCTATTTTGGTGTATACCAATGACATATGAATGATGGAAGGATGATCTCCTAGTCATATCACCCCAGAGTCTTGAGGAGGCTTTAAATCACTGGTGTAAGTCATTCTGTACATGTTTGCTTTTCTCCTCAGTCTAAAGCTGGTTGACTCCAATTGACTCAAGAAAATCAGACATCTTATGGAGGAGGCAAAGTTGCTAAATTAACCTCTTTAAATATATGCAGACTATCTCAAAATGAGATTTTCCTAAAACCTCATAGATAGTTCCATAATGTCATCCTTCCATTCCTGATTATTCTAACAGCACCATTGTGGAATTGGGAGAATTTCCTCCATGGTTGAATGTGCTTACCCTTTGCCTGTTGAATATAAAATCCCAAGAACTGACTACTCAGTGTATGACTGATCCCATAAAGTGGATCCAGATCATCCTTATTCTTTTACTTATGTCTGCTGGGGGATTTGTGTGTAATATTTTTACTCATGGTGATCACATGCAGAAGGAAATTTGGCGCCTTGAAGTTGCTTTGTGCTTGGTAAACTTTACCACTCCAGGTACTCAAGACATTACCATGCTCTTTTATGGTCTCCAGGCTGTGTCTCACCCCCACCTCCTTATGATATTGCGATGGATGATATCAGAATAACTTCCTCTGCATCCAGATTATATACCATTTCTTGCATAAATTGTAATTTGACTAATTGTGTCTCGATTTAATGAACAAGATGATTTGGTGGTCTTCCATCGACCTCCTTTTGTTATGCTTCCTGTTAACCTTTCAGGTCCTTGTTATGAGGATGCCAGTCTTCTAGCAATAAAAGAATTTCACAGAGTTCTCACTCAACCTAAGAGAGCCATAGGGTTCCTTGTAACTGGGATTATTACATTTATTACTATTATTGCTTCCACTGTCACTTCTGCTACAGCCTTGGCCTTGGCACAGAGCATTCAGGATGCTCATGTTGTCAATACCATAGCCCATAATACTTCTATTGCTCTTAGCACCCAAGAATGTATAGATGCCAAATTAGAAGCAAAATTAAATGCCTTAGAATCTGTAGAAACAAGTCTTGGAAATCAATTAGAAGCAGTAAAATTTCTCTAGCAACTCCAATGCCATGCAGAATTTACTGACATTTATATCACTCAAGCTCGTTATAACAGTAGCCGATGGAATTGGACTTGAATAAAAGCTCGCCTTTTAGGGATATCGTATCATGCAAATATTAGTTTTGATCTGCATCAGTTGCAAACTGAAATCTATGATATCCAGAAAGTCAATGTTCCTACAGTTAATCCTGCTCATTTGGCTCAACAACTGCTTAATGATTTGAAAGGTTTTAATTCTCTTAAGCTGTTAAAACATATGCTTTGGTATCTAACAGGAATTATTGGCATGCTCTTGTTATTCTTACGTGTTTTCTGCTTAGGCTGCCCTCAAGTCTGACGAGAGTTGAATAAAACTAGAATGCATGCTCATCGCCTGCGATTGGAGACTCAATTAGAGGCAGAACACAAAGTATAAGGCTCTCTTCCTCCTTCTTTTTATTTTTACAAAATTAAGCATTTGCTCTTGACTGTAAGCTGATAAAGACCAGGACTGCATAAAGCTCTTTTCACCTTGGCCAGCAGAACATAACTCAGTCCTCCTAGAAGTTCACTCATAACACAGAAATATGATTCTCTGAGACCCTCACAAGGCTGCTTAGTCAATGACAGGTAGAAGTTCTATAGAGGGCCAACCTAAGACACGTGCAATCACATGGGGTCCAAAGCAGAAAACTATAGCTTGATATTGTGCACTTTGCTCTGTTAGGAGGTGAAGAAATCATCAAAAGCGAGGCCACAGGCAGAGCCTGAGTCCTGTTGCATGCAACTAATTATGCTTGCACTTATTGACACTGCCTTTTAAAAGAATAAAAAGGGGGAAATGTAGGGAGTGAACTGCTTTCTTGCCACACATGCAGTTTCCTAAGACAGATGTTCTCATAGTCGGCGGAGCTACAGATAACAGCAAAAAGCAGCTGAGCTTTGACCTTCAAATGTTGCTATCCCAATAACAGCAGTAGAGTTAAATGCCTGCATTCTCCTTTGTTTTGTTTGCATTACCTCACTGTATCCCAGCCCTATAAAATAAATCATAGAAACAGGCTGGGATCATTGTCTCTAAGAAGGAGAGAAGAGTCCCACCTGGCCCCCATTTTTCTGGATGTAAGCTGTGTATCTTTCTTTAGGCTCCTGTAAACTCCTTTCAGGGACCTTTTTGACTGGCCATGCAGGCTGCAGCATCCTTCAATAATTTTGTAAGTAAAACAAATTTTCTATGCATTTTTAATTACTTGAAATTATGTGACTTCCATAAAGTAACTTTCTTGTTAATAATTAAATGTTGTTAAGTTATTAAAAATATTTATCTTTAAAATATTCAGACAGTATTTTTACATACCTTAAATAATCACAGTTTTAGTGCTTCTTTCTACACCATCTTTGAATGAGATTAATTTGTGATCACTTGTTACAAAGAACTTTATTTCCTCTGGATTAATTCATGCATATAAATTCTAAAGCTGAAATCTATGGACCAAACCCTTGAACAATTGAAGGTCATATTTTGTCTTATTTCATGAGTTACTAAACACCATCTCATGCTGTCATGTCTTTATTTTCTAATCTCTTGAAATGAATTCAATCTAATGAGAATTACAATAGCACCTTTTAGAAATGAGTATCTTTGTGTATTTTACCCTGCAAACCAGTTGCTGAGCACAGCGTCTCCCACTTAATAGGTGAACTGAAATATGTTATATTAAAATAATCAATGATTTGTTTCCAGGTAAATACAAAATTATAAAAACATGAATAATTTAAAGCTAGAAGTTAAGATGAACTACCCACAAGATGGCAGTAATGTATGACTCATAAATGCATTAAACAATAAAATTTTAGAAACTGCTTGAATAAGGAGTTGGATTTTTCTGGAGTGGCATTGGACACCTATTCAGTGACCTGTATTTTACCTTTTTTTTTTTAATAATGAAAGTATTATTCATTTCGGAATAGATAATGCAGAAATAACTCTATTGAAGTTTCACCTCTTATTCAGATATGATTTCCACAGATATCTTGATATTTTATAAAACTTTAAAATTTCTAAAAACAAAACATAAACCTGATGCCAGTTTTAGTAATATAATATTTTAATTGATTTTTCCTGCCAATGTTGTGAATATGTCCTTTAGTATGGTATATAGTTAATTACTTGGTATAGATATAAATTAAGAAAAGTCAAATGTATTTTATGCCATAAGCTTTTATTGAAAATGGGTAGAGATTTGTTTTAATTATTTTAAAAGTAGATGTATCCAACTGAAGAGTAACAAAAGATGATAAGCTATTATGGCATTACTATTTAGTTTACTAGAAAATAAAAAAAATTAAATTTTCCTTTAAGCCTCACAAATATAGAAAGTTTTCATTTTATTTTACAGAAGAAAATAAAGCTAGGGAGTAGTAAAGTTTTTTATCTAGTCAGTTGCTGTCTCCTGCTTGTGAACAGGTTAGACTTAAACTCCTATTTTTTCCAATGTTTCTTGCCCCACCCCCCAAGATTTCATTAGATTTTTTTTTTTTAGAATCATTATTCCCAATTTGCTAGGTTTTAACTTTTAAGATTTGTATCTATTTATAAAGTTTTGCTCTACAGCAAACATATTATAATAAAACAGAGCAATTTCCACAAACCTGCAATATAAGTTCATTTGAAAACATTTAAAATCATTATATCTTTACTGACTAAATAAGAATAACCTTAGGTATTCCAAGAATAAACAATACCAGTGACTGATGAACAATTGCTTACTTTATATTAATTATGTTGCATTTTATAAGGTACTGTTTCCATGCAATAATATATGAATTCCAATACCATTTGCAATGTTCTCATAATGAAACAAACCAACAGTCAAAGCAAAGCATAAAACAAAAAGAATAAAATACATACCAATTATAGTTTAACTTGATGTATTTAATTCTTAAAAAAGACTGCTTTTAGGAAAAAAGTGCTTAAATTAAGGACATTTTAAAAATGAATTAAATTTAAATTGAAAATCATGTATATTTCAATGGCATTGTACAAATTTATTTTATTAGTATTGGATAACAATTATAAATATGTAACAGGGAATAATCGAAATCTATATTTCTCACAAAATCTTGGCATATTAACAGTTTTAACCCCAAGGGACTTGACTTATATACCCAATAGACCACTATTTATTATGAGAAATGCATTTATTATGAGAAACCCAATAGACCACTATTTATTATGAGAAATGCATATTGAAATACAGTCCTTATTATGGCTTAAAGAAAATATAGTCAGTTCCATAAAAAGTCTTTGTTCTCTCTTGTGAGATAAAAACATTTATTTAATAAATAGCAGTTTCTTCTAATGTCCTAGGGATAATTTCCCTAAGGCTAGAAACACATTTTATATATATTTTCTGAAATATATCAAACATTTAATGGCAATGCAAAGCAGGTTAGTCTGTCTAGGATATATGCTTGATTCCAAAGATTTGAGATAATTTGCAGATTTCATGATCAGTTATCTAGTCTCTCAAAATATTACTAATACTTGAAAATGCATTAAATAATAAAGAATAGGGGGTGAGATATATTGGTATTTATGATTTATTTAGTTCCTCAAGTTAAAAAATCTTTTTATTTATGCAAAAAAAATTTAAGAAAATTGATTAGGGACATAAATTAATCATGATAAAAGGAATAATTTTACATTTTATTAAAATAGAATAAATGGTGCCCTTGTGCAATCTAGAAAGCTACAGATTCTAAAGGGAAGAATATTAGGAAAACAAGAATTATATATTTAAGAAATACTCTGGATCATAATCTATACACTGTTTTCAATTCATATTCAGAGGTTGTTTGATCTCCAATTTTAACTAATTTATACTAAGGGTTGCTAAAGCTGTTGGCCCAGTTAGACAAATTTGATGAAGATCTCAGTTTCAGGTTGTACTTCAGATACTGGTTTTGTAATGTCTTTGATCCATAAGCATTTTTATGAGTAAACATATGTTTATGAGAAAGCTGGCTAGAATGAAAGGTAAAGTCTGTTTCCTAAAAAAATTGTGAACTCGACCTGCTTAATGGGAAGTGATATACTCTTTTATTTCATTAGGACACAGTCTGCTGAATTAGTGGACTTATGTAAATGCCATTACAATATCAAAATGCCACACAACAAGCAAAATACTGCTTACCTGACAGCTGTGTAGTAATCATGGCAACTCATTCACAGTCAGAAATTAAAAAAAAAAAATCAGTGTAACTGTATGGTAAGTATTGCAACACCACTATTGGTGACTCTACTTTTTAAAAAATAGATAATGTGCAATATAATTAGTAGACTTTAGAATACAGGAAGATAAAGATATTTGAGATACGCTCTGTAGCAATATAAACTTGTACTATCCAAAATTATATTGAATTTAAATGTGCCAAGGTAAGATAGAAAGTGCACAATGCTAACTATAAAAACAATCACGAAACTGACAATTTTCTTGGGTAGTTTATTTGCATGTACTTTGGAGACCCTCGGTAGTACATTATAGATTTTGGTTACTTCAGTTCATTCAGTCTAATATTGCTACCTTCTACTGTTATGTTTGAGACATTTTATAGATACACTAAAAATTATTATTCTTGCATACGTTCTTGAAGCCTATTCCTCAACTTTCAGATTCTTCTTTCCCCTAAAGACGAATGGTGTATTTCAGAGTCAAAACAAGTTTAGAATTGTTGCAAAATACAAGTGGGCATGATAATGCATGCTGAACTTTTTATGTTTTGCTACATATACCTGGGATCATGCTGTTGTTGCTATTACTGATAATGAAAATGATATTGAAACATGTTTTGCAATGGTCATGAGAGTATCATGTGTTAACCATTATTCTATAACTTCTAGGGACATGGACAACTTGGTATTACCAAATTCATTTCCTTAAGCTATTGAGTACATTGGTTTGAGAAATTACAGTAAGCAAAATAGACAGGTGAGATATAAACAAAGTACAACAGTTTAGAGTGGAATTAAAACACAAAGTTCTTCAACTGGGTCCCTTTTCAGAATGGATTTTATAGGCTATGAGTTTTCAGCTAGCTCCTTGTTCTCAGAGTAGATTTTTATTTTAAATATAATTTTGACTGCAATTAAAGCAGTTAAGTTTTTCTCTGAGTTCAATTTGGAAATAAAATAATTTATCCAGTATTTGATTAGCCCCAGTATTTGAAGAAATGAAATATCATTCAGCTCAATTTACGGCATTGTGATTGTCCACTATATACTTGTATGATAGCTAATGTTCAATATGTATTACTAAGTAAGATTTATATAAGAAAAATGTATAATTCTTCTTTTGGTCAAAATATTGTCATTCTAAGGAATATGCTATATTTGAGTTCATAACAATGGAATTAATATTTTTATGACTGGATTTTAGTGAGCACATAATAGCAAGCAACTCCCACTTCTGATCATGCAGTTTTGGAGAAGATTGACAGTCTGTTGAGAACTTTGCTAAATTGGTCCATAAATTGTTGCCAGGGCATTCATTTTATTTGACCCAGATGATCTACTGGGGTATTGAACTGATATTAGCCCCTTTTCAAGCACATCTACCATATAACTGCCTGTAGAGTCACAAGTGAATGTACCCCCAATTACCCTTGTAATAAGCTTTCTCCCTTACTTCCCAGGGTCTTCCCCTATGATTCCTTAAGGTAAGACTCATGAAGTTTACCAAAAGCCTAATCATTTTTGTTTGAATTGAACAACTTAGACTTGGCCAGACAACCTCAAAGCACTCCACCCAAGGATACTAGTAAGTTATGTACTGCAGGCTCTGGTTTGCATCTTACATTCCTCTCCCTTGTGACCCCTTCACATTCATTTCCTCTGGAATCTTTGGGGAGTAACCCTCTCTTGTTTCACTTTCTCTTTCAGTTTTTGGTCAAACTATGGATTACCAGCCTAGACCCCTGGACTCCACTTAATAAACATCAGATTAACAAAAGCAGGACATAATTGGGAGCAGAAATGCATTTAATATTTACGGAAGTAACACTGGTTCATAACATTGTATAGTTTTCCATTTTACTGCATTCCAATTTAACATATATATATATATATATAAATATATATATATGTTATTGCATTGTGATCTCAACCAATAGTCTTGTTTCCATTCCCCAACATACAATTGACTCCCTTTACTTGATTTGTCCATCTGCCAACTTCCTTCCCTTCTGGTGACTATGATTTCGTTTTATCACATTCTAACAATATGTTTTTGTTTGTTTTGTTGAAGTAAAATTATTTTAATATATGGGAATGTGGATGAGATGTTATTTGCTCCCTTAAACTTAATTACTAAGCCTCTCTTATATTTACATATATGCGTGTGTACATTTATCTGTGTATATAGTGGATGGAATGGTATAAACCACTCCATTCAGCAGAAGTGTATAACTTGTATAATCAAAGGTTTTAAAAGCCAAAGTAGCCCATAATTTATCTTCTTGCCTTCCTGGATATGTTAAAATAACTTGATATTTCTATTTTAACTATTGTCTAAACTATTTCTAGTTAACCCTGCAAAATAAGATGCCTATGATAAAGGATAGGAGCAGCAGGCTATGATCAATAATGAGAAAAACTGCACCTCGGAGATAAGCAATAGTAGAATGTGTGAAAAATATTTCTTTTCCCTTGTTTTATTTTATTGTAAACATAATTTCTTGAGAGAAATAGAGTAATGCGACTGAGAACAGAGATGTATTTATCATTTTATTATTATTTTTGAGATTATATTTATAGTTAAAGTTTATCCTTTGATGCAAATACGTTGATTCCTAAAGAGAAGCTAGTCATAGATATGATTTGTGAAAATCACACCAGAATCACTGAATTTATTCTTCTTGGTTTTACAAGTAACCTTGAGATGCAAGTTTCCCTCTTCGTTTTGTTCTTGACCATATATACAGTCACTTTGTTGGGCAATTTCCTTATTGTTACAGTTACCAGTGTAGATCCTGCTCTTCAAACACCCATGTATTTTTTTCTCCGAAACTTATCACTTCTTGAAGTCTGTTTCACCTTGGTCATGGTGCCAAAGATGCTGGTAGATCTTGTGTCTTCAAGGAAAATCATCTCTTTTGTAGGGTGTGGTATTCAGATGTACTTCTTCTTCTGTTTTGGCAGTTCTGAATGTTTCCTCCTCTCCATGATGGCTTATGATCGCTTTGTGGCCATATGTAACCCTCTACGTTATTCAATCATAATGAATAGGTCCTTATGCTTGTGGATGGCTGTAGGCTCTTGGATGTCTGGTATTCCTGTCTCTATGTTACAGACAGCTTGGATGATGGCCCTTCCTTTCTGTGGACCAAACAAAGTAGACCACTTTTTTTGTGATGGTCCTCCGGTGTTAAAGTTAGTCACTCAGGATACAACCATGTATGAAATGCAAGCACTTGCTTCCACACTACTATTTATTATGTTTCCCTTTTCCCTCATTTTGGTCTCTTATACCCGCATTATTATAACCATCCTGAGGATGCCCTCTGCTATTGGTCGCCAGAAGGCATTCTCCACCTGCTCATCACACCTCATCGTGGTATCCCTTTTCTATGGAACGGCCAGCTTGACTTACCTACGACCCAAATCTCACCAATCCCCTGAGAGCAAGAAGCTAGTGTCATTGTCCTACACTGTCATCACCCCTATGTTAAATCCCATCATCTACAGTCTAAGGAACAATGAAATGAAGCGGGCAGTCAAGAGAACAATTACTCGAAAAGTCTTGCAGAAGGTAGATACCCTGTTTTGAGTTCAATCGTGTAGAGTGTTCCTAACCTAAGATGAAAATGAATGAAAAATTTACTTATTTCATTAGTGTCATTTAATTTGATATGTGGTTATCAATGTATCATTGAGGGTCCTCTCAAGTTAGTATTATAGAGAGAAACCTTATGGAGGGAACTATTTACAAAATGGAGGCCAGGGTTAGATAATTAGCACATAGTTTATATGATGGAAATTCCTTATCTCTTGATCTGAATGAGCAAGATGTATTAATGAAAAAAAACTGCTGCAACTTCAATTAAAAAAACATTTAACAGGAGCTTTGTTCAGTGGAGGAACAACCACACTTATAATGCTCCATCTCAAATCAACTGCTGGTACCCAAGCTTTGTCAAGTGAAATCTTAGAAGACTAGAATGTCTGCTACAGTTTATAAAGACCAGACCTGGAACAAGATCTGGGGCACATATCAGTATGGACAAAGTTATGAAGGGTAAAAAAAAATGCCCACCACAAACCACTATATATATGTATATATACACACACACATATACATATATTCTTCAGTTAAAGTTATGCAAACATCAATCATGTCATGTGTTTTATGTTACTTTTTATATATTGAAACCTAGAGATTTGTGGTTGCCATGAATTTATAGTGCATAATGTGGGTTGATGGCTAAATGAGGTTGTTTAATAAAATTAAAAATTGCATTAGAATTGATGTTTGGTGACATGATTTTGGACTTATTTGATCATTGACTAAATCAGCTATTAATTTTTAGTAGTTCTTAGCAACAAACTTGCTTGACACTGTAATAAGAGTAAAAGAGTAATATCAATAATAGTCAACAATTTATTGAGGCATACCCAAGAGATAGAGATAAAGCCTATTAAGCCTATTAATTATCCATAAAATACAAATTAGGATCAGAAAATTTAAGTATTTTGACAAGGAAGAATTTTGATGAGGTGACTACAATAATTTAAAAACAAATGCTTCTGAACTTTGAATCCAATATATTAATCTTTAAAAGATCTCTAGCCACGTCATCATAATAAAGTCACCACTTAAATGGGGATGTAGTCATAGAAACAGAGAAAAGACAAAATAAGGTTGACTTAAATTTAATTTTGGAAAATCTTATATTTCTACTAGTGTATGTTGGCTTTGAATATGCAAGTGGTATGTAATGATATCTGTTGCTCTAAATCTTCACCAGTCAATTTTTTTTAATTAATCATGTACCTTATTCTTTGAGGAGTAACCACAAATGTCATTTGATTAAATTCATTTGAAATTTCCATCAAAAATGGCTTAAGACGGAAGTCTTACAAAAAGAACATTTTCAATTGAGTCAAAAATTATATGTTATATTCATATATGATATCTAGAGACAAAACTAATCATAAACTCTATATGAATGAGTGTGTTTATGTATGTATGTGTATGTACTTTGGGAGCATCTGGAAAGGGTAGAGAAACAATTTAGCAATGGTCTTGGCTTTAAAAACTATAATGGTATTTTTTGTTTTAGGAATAGTTGGATTTTCTTTATCTAAATCATTGGCAGATTTGTAGAAAAGCAACTGATAGAGGGGAAATATGCTAATTTCCTCAATCAACTTGTAATTGTAGTACAAATAAAAACTATATCAATAAAGCAAAATCAAACATGTGATAGAAGAAAACTAATCTTAGTTTTTAAAAACCCAGATCCTATTTCTGATCATTTTACTAATGAACTTGGTGACCTAGGTCAAGATAGAAACTATTTGATACCGATTTTGATCATCTATAAAGGAGAATTTTCTAAAATTATGTGATGTAAACATTTGACAACAATTAGTAATAAGTCATAGATATAAATGACAAAGAAGTTGGGAGATATATTAAAAGTTTTCAAAAACAAGTTTGCAAAAGGAATTTAATTTTAAGTGAAAAAGAAGCATGACATGTTTGACAAGGGAACAAGTGGAAGGCAAAGAAAAAGTGAAGACAATTTAGTTTGCATGTTAAGTGGCATTTCTTCTTTTAGTCATAAATTTGTTTGCATATTAAATTTTTATATAGCTTATTAGTTTATAGGCTTGTTTCAAATGATAATCAGGGTATTTAACTTCTCTTAGTCATTTATAACAAAATATATATAAGCACTTGATTATTTCATTGAATCTCCTAAAAAGAAATTGTATTCCTAACTCCAAGTACATCTGAATGGGACTTTATTTGTAAAAGGACGTTTACAGAAATTATCATATTGTTATGAAATTATACTAGATTGGGGGGGGTCCTAAATCCAATGACTGGAGTCATAATTTAAGGAGAGAGCTATTTAGATCTATACAGAAATACATAGAATCTTTGGAAAGAGCCTCGTAAAGATGAAGGCAGAAGCTGGAGAGATATATCAGTCGCAAGAAAGGAACATTAAAGATGTTGACTAGGAGACAACCTGGAGAAAGGTATAGAACAGACCTTTTCTTAGAGCCTCCAGAAAGAATCAGTCTCACTGACAAATTGGTTTTGGATTTCCGGCCTCCTAAAATGCAAGAGAATAGATTTATGTTGTGTATTATCACCCAGGTTGTGGTAGTTTGTTACGATAGATTTAGGACACTAATAGTCTCCGTAACTTTTAGTTACGTGGCAAATGATAGGAAAAAACCAGCTATGCCCTTTATAATATGAGCCTGCAGCACCACTCAACAGGAAAATGTATTTTTCATCCTTTGAATTTAGTCTAGATCTCTGACTTGCTTTTGCAAAGATAATTTGATGGAAGGAATCACTTGCTAATTCAGAGAAAGGGAGCATGTATTCACTCTCTTTGTACCTACATGATTCACCATAAGAACAAGAGAAAACAAGCGAGATGGAAGAAGAGAGATCTTCTGAGGTAAAGATAATTTTTTCTCAACTTAGGTCATTCTACGTCAATCGTTTCCTGCAAAAGAGAGAGAAATCAAACCAGATCAACAGAATTGGCTTGCTGACACACAGGCTCTTGTTTTAACACACCAAGTTTAAGGAGAATTTGTTATGTAAGTAGAAATGGCCAAATAATAAGTTGCATAATTAATTCCAGAAAATGATGCTAAATGATTTAGGTGTGTCAGAGACATCTTTGTTTCTAACTGAAATTGTTCACCTTCTGAAGTACGTTATAACAGTTTCTAGTAATTGCCTTAGTACCCATTGATTTGTGAAATTGTCCTGCTTTCATCTGTCATTATGAATAACAGTTTTTAAACTTTTACTTCTTTTTTCTTTATTTACCTGTATCCCACTGCATGGTTTACCAACTGGTTTCCATTTACTTTCTGCAGCTGAATAAATACATTGTGACAGCACAACTATATAGCTTCTGCTAGAAAATACTTCTAAGAGTTCCATTAACCCTGAGATACCACTACTTCAGTGTAGTGTCAGCTATTACTTTTTAGAAAAAAAAAAACCAAAAAATAAAAATAACTCATCTCACTGAGGTTAATAATAAAAAGTGATTTATAATAGATATGAATAACATTTGATATATGCTATACTTAATAGCATGGAAAGAGAAAAAATGGCACTTTGAGATGGTAGTTTGTAAATCTTTTCTCTACCATCTTTTTGAATAACATTACCTGTGTAGTTACTAAGCTGACCTTTCCCGAGTGTTCTTAGCTCAGAGGAAAAATTAGAATTTAATATACATATAGCACTAATTATATGCCAATATCTGTCTAATGCTTATTCATTACAGTAAAATTAGGTACTAATTTGATGTCCAATTTATAATTGAGGAAACTAAAATAAAGATGTTGTGATTTAAAAATCATTTCATGCTTCAGATTAATTTATCAATCATGTCCTTGACCCATTTCAGTCCAGATTTTATATGAAATGCTCTACAGATGTCCATTAAGTCCATCTCATTTAATTGTCATTATAGTTCACTATTTTATTTTCTTATTGATTTTCTGCCTGGATGGTTTGTCCATTACTATGAGTTGGATGGTAGAGTCATCTAATATTATTGTGTTTCTATCAGTGTAACACTTTAAGTATAATAATGTTTTTAAAAATATATTTGAATATTCCTATGTTGATATATATGTACACATGTATGTATGTCTTCCTCATACTGGTCTCTTATCTTATATAATGTTCATCTTTGATTATTATTACCTTTTTAAAATGGAAGTCTATTTTATCTGCTATTAGTATGGTGGTTCCTGCCTTAAAATTTGAAAAAAATTCTGTTGACTCAGAGTACTATTTTTTAATCCTTTCACTTTGTATCTGTTTCCAAAGTTTAAGCGAACCTCTTGCAAGCAGCATATAGTGTGTCGTTTTTTTAAAATCCATTCAGCCACTCATTATCTTTTAGATGGTGATTTCAGTCTGTTTACATTCATGTTGACCATTGATATATGAGAGACTGATACTGCCAGTTTGATTTTTTTCTAGTTTTGACTATCCATGTATTGCCCTATTTATTTTTGTGTGAATGTGCTTTTTAATAATCTTCAGATAGAAAAGTATTTTTCAACGTTTCTTATATGAGGTGGGTGTGTCTGTGTTAGAAAAACTATGCAGTTTTTATTTGTCAGGAAAAACCTTTATTTTTTTCCCTCATAGTTAAGAGAGTTTTCCAGGATATAACGTTCTTGGCTGTCAGTTTTTATCTGTGTTCTTTACAGCTTGTTATTTTCTCATGTAAAGCTTCATTTTTCCTTCATTTATGTTTGATCTGGTTGATATGTTTTCCTGGTTTTTCTTCTTTTTGAATTTCTTTTCTGAGTACTTATAACACTTTGATAATTTTTCCGCAATTTCTTGTATCTTCTTGAGTTTCTTTTTGACTGCTGTTGTGAGATAAGTCAGGAGGAAAAAAATTTTATGTGACTTCACTTATATGCAATCCATGAAGTAAACAAAGAAAATGGACAAAATCAAATACAAATAGATGTTTAGTTGTTTAATTTATAGAATAGGATAAGTAAATACCAGAAGGGAAGCAGGGAGATGGTGGGCAAATCATGTAAAATAACTGAGTTATAGGGTGAAAAATAAAATTGCACAGCTGGTGCTAAACAATCTATTATATGCAAATGTTTGTTTATGATGATGCACACCTTTGAATTTAGAATATCTCTCTGATATTGTAAGAACTTGAATTCTCAGATGAATCTGTGCTTTCTTCTGCTTTCCCATTAGAAACTTTGAACTGCTTGTCTTTTGTTTTACCAACAGGTAACACTATGGCTTTATTTTTTTGTTTTGACCATTTCAGGCTTCTGTAGTAAATAGCCATTATTGAGTCACCCAGGTGTAGGATGGCCAGAGCATGAAGGGTGTGCAGTGGAAGACAACTGTTATTGTGGTCTTTAAGGGGTTTAATTCACAAGTGTGGCAAAAGAGTCATCCCTGCAATTCCAAACATGAGTCTTCTCAGACTAGATGCTGTCTATTGATGTATGTACTTCACTAGTCAAATAAGGATCCTGAGGCATGTGTGTGCGGGGGAGCGAAGTCCAAATGAATATCCCTTTTGTCTTTTCTGGGTACCTGAGATCAGATTTCCAATTGCCAGGTTTGAATCTTGGGATCAGGGCTGAGGAAGGGGGCACCGCAGGAGACTGAGAAACTCAAGAGACAGTGAGAGAATAGAAAAGGTGGGGATCAGGGGACCAATAGTTTCTCTGTCTCGGACTGAAGGCCCTGACCATTCCGGAATCCACCTATTTATTATGTTAACACACAGCATTGCTTCAAGCAGCTTACATAAGCAAGTTTATAGTTACATTGGATTGCTTATATGGCTTTTGCTCTCTAATTTCATAACTATATCTATCTTATTTTGGCGGTGAATAGTCACAGACACACTGTCCCAGTGTTTTCACATGGTGACCCAGGCCCAGTTCTCGGCTCGGTGATGTTCTGCCAACTCACAATTCATCCTGGCTCTACTCTCTGGCCCAACACCCAACCACAACCCCTCTTCTTTTGGTTTTACCTGAGTTGGGTATGTGTGCCACTGAAGTTTCTGTTCCTCCTTGTCCAGGGCTGAAAACTGGGTTGGATGTCTGCCTATCTTCGTCTCACCCATGTTACAGTCTCTATGTGTTTCTTCACTCACCTTCTTCCACACTGATGTTTGGGTCTTCTCATGCATCCTTTATAATGCAATCTGTGCTGGTTTCTGAGGTTCAGAGGTGGGTCAGCCTCACCGTTGTGTTAGAGGACTTTTTGTGGTTTTCCTTTTGAAAACAACTGCCAATTGTTTCTCTTAAAAGTGATGTAAGCATCATCCTCTATTGGTTTGCTGGTCTCTTCTTATGCAAATATATAGTTTATAGTTTGTTCTTTAACAGTGAGGCTTGCTTGTAGCTACTTATTCCACCATGTGTTGTTAATCTACACATACATTAGACCTGTCAGATCCAGAACACTGGCAACAGCAAATGCTGGTGAGGTTGTGAAATAATAGGGATTCTTACTCACTGCTGATGGGAATTAAAAATTTGGTCACTTTGCAAAAAAGTTTGATGGTTTCTTACATAATTAAACACATTCTTAACATACAATCCAATAATCATGTATCTAGGCATTTTTCAAAGTAATTGAAAATATATGTTCATAAGATAAAAGTAAACAGCCTTATCAAAAAATGGCAAAGTATCTGAATAAACACCTCTATAGAAAACTGATGGGTAACATACATATCCAAATAATTCACATTCTCATTTCTTTTTAGGGCAATGCAGATTACAGTCATAATCCAATAACTTGGAAGATTGACCTATATATAAAAAAAGACAAGTGTTGGCATGAGTATGGAGCAAAAGGATATCTGTTGATGAGAATTTAAAAAGGTATAGTAACTATGTTAAACAGTATGGATGTTTCTCAAAAATTAAAAATAGAGTTGTAAAATACTTTAGCAGTTCTAATTTTAGATATCTATCTAAATGATGTGAAAATACTAATTTGAAAAGATACATGTATCCCTATGCTGACTGCACTATTATTCACATAACAAGATATAATAACAATCTTTGTGCTTATATATATAATAAAAATTAATGGTTAAAGATGTGGTATATATAAACAATGGATAACTATTCAGATATAAAGAGATGAAATATATTCTACTTGTGAAACTTGGATAGAACTAGAGGGGATTTTTCTCAGTGAAATTCATCAGAAATAGATACATACCATACGATTTCACTCACGGGTGGAATGTTGGGAAGAAAATAAAATAAAATAACAAAATATTTATATTCTGATAATATGCTTGTTTCTATAAGGAGGGAAGCCTGGGAGAGTGGGAAGTATGGGTATAAAAGTTTAATTATATGGTGGGAAATGGTAAATTAACTTTAGTAGTGGGAATGGTATGCTGTACACATTTCAAGAGTTGTGAAACACTACTTCTAAAACTTATACAGTATTGCAAATAATATAATTTTTATACTTTGCACTGTTCGTAGGAGGGCAAATTGGTGCAACCCCCTATGAAAAATAATGTGGAGATTTCTCAACAAGTTGAAAATGGAAATCCCATACGATCCCATCATCCCACTTCTGAATGTTTACCCAAAAGATACAAAAACACTCATTCACAGGGATTTATTCACCCCCATGTTTATTGCAGCCCTATTCACAATAGCTAAGAGCTGGATACTACTTAAGTGCCCTATATCAGATGAATGGATAGAGAAGATGTAGTACATATATGCAATGAAGTACTGCACAAGTTTCAGAAGAGATGAAATCATGTCATCTGAATCAACATGGAGGGATCTACAGATGATTATACTAAGTGAAATAGGTCAAAAGGAGATAGATACCAGTTACCTCACTCATAGGTGCAATGTGAATAGACAAAAGAAAGATGAAACAAAACCAACCCTTGGACACTTGCAATAGACCTGAGGTTACCAACAGGGTATTGGACGGTAGTGGGGGCGGAAAGTGGTAGTGGAGCCCACTGGACAGTGGTGAAGAACATTTGGTGATTTGGTTGAGGACAGGGTGTGTTGATATATATCTGTGGAATGGGGAACCTATACATTATTTTAATGTGCAGAATAAGTTTATATAATAAAAAATGAAAAAATTAAAACAATATAAATCAATTAAAAGGTATGTTTACACAGAAATGTGTGCACACAGAAGCTTTAGTCATAATTGACAAAACTCGAAAGTAACTAAGATTCCATTTTTTAAGAGTGGGTAAATAAAGTATGGCAGAGTCAGACAGAATATTATTCAATATTAAAAACTGGTGATATGTAAAACCTTGAAAAAATAGAGGAAGCTTTCAAAGCTTATTGCCAAGTGAAAGAAGCTAATTTTTAAATGGTTTTATACTATGATTTCAACTATATAACATTCTGAAAAAGAAAAAGAAAAAATATTATAAAGATCGTAGAAATGTAAATGGTTGTCAAGGGTTTGCAATGGGAAAAATGAATTGACTGAGTACAGGGATTTTTAGAGCAGTTAAAATGTTTTCTTTTTCTGATAATATCATGATACATGTCATAATACATTTGTCCAAACCCAGGAATGTGAAAAACTAAAAGTGAATCATAAGGCAAACTATGGACTTTAAGTCATTATGATGTGACAATGAAGGTGCATCAATTGTAAAAGATACACAAGTATATACTGACTTTGGTCTCCTTTTGAAAACTGGTTGAGTACCTACCAACATACAAAATATAGTCATTTGTGAAGACTAGGAATGAAATATAAGTGGTAGACAGATTCAGTGCTATCCCCATCAAAATTCCAAAGACATTCTTCACGTACATACAACACAAAATAATGAAATTTATTTGGAACAGTAAACAACCCAGGATAGCAAAAATAATCTTCAAGAAAGAAAAAAAAAACAATGGAAGGAGTCAATCTCCCTGATTTCAAACTCTACTACAAAGCAATGATAATTAAAACAGCATGGTAATGGTACTGGTATATATATATATATATATATATATATATATATATATATATATATATATATATATGTGTATATATATATAAATACAGATCAGTGGAACACAATTCAAAGTCCAAAAATAAATCCACACATACACAAACACCTAATTTTTGACAAAAAACCAAAACCTTACAATGAGGCAGGGATAGCCTCTTTAAGAAATTGTGCTGTGAGAACTGGATAGCCACATGCAAAAGGTTGAAACTAGACCACTATCTAACACCACACACAAAAATTAACTCAAAATGGATTAAAGACCTAGACATAAGACCAGAAATCATCAAATACATAGAAGAGAATGGAGGCAAAACATTACTGGGCATAGACTTAAGAGATATCTTTGGCAACTCAACTCCCATCACAAGGCAAATAAAACCCAAAATAAACAAATGGGATTACATAAAACTAAAGTTTCTACTTAGCAAAAGAAACTCTAATAAAAACAAAAAGGCATCTAATGAATGTGAAAGGATATTTGCCTTTCACACCTCAGTTAAGAGATTAAAATCTACAAATAAAGAAATGAGTCATAAAATTGAACAACAAAAAAGCAAACTATCCAATCAATAAATGGGTTGATGACTTTAATATATACCTCTTGAAGAAAGATATACAAATGGACAATGAGTTCGTGAAAAGATGTCTTCTCTTGTCATCAGGGAAATGCAAATCAAAACAACAATGGGATATCACCTCACACTGGTGAGAATGTCTATTGTCCAAAAAAAAAAGTAAACAAGTGATGCAGAGGACATGGAGAAAAGGGAACTCTAATTTGCTGTTGGTGGGAATGTAAAATAGTGCAACCATTCTGGAAAGCAGTATGGAAAGTCCTCAAAGAATTGAGAATGGAAATTCCATATGATCCAGTTATTCCCCTACTGGGCATTTGCCTTGAAAACACAGCAACACTTATCCAAAGAGATATATGTACCCCAAGTTCATTGTTGTGAAATTCACAATAACTAAGAGCTGGAAACTACCCAAATGCCCATCAACAGAGGAATGGATAAAGAAGATCTGGTACATATACACAATAGAATACTATGCAACCATCAAAAGGGAGAGATTTGAAACAACATGGATGGACTTGGAGGGACTTATGCTTAGTGAGATAAGCCAGAAGGAGGACAGACTTTTTATGATAGCACTCATATGATGTATAAAGAGATAGAAAAAAAATTAACGTCATAAATTTAACAACACTAAACATGGGGTGGGGAGAGAGAGACAGAGAGACAGAGAGACAGAGACAGAGAGAGAGAACAACTATGGGCTCTTAGTGATGTGGAGACAAAAAAGCAGATCAAGTGGTACCAAAGTGATGGGGGAAGGATGGGGAAAATGGAATGAAGGGAATTAACAGTAAATGAAGGGAGAAAAAAAGGGTGGATATTGATAAACCTATTGTGCTATATGTAAATGTAAAAATACAATTATATATACCTCAAAACAAGTTAATGTCATAATGCAATATCCCTTCAATAATCAAAAATAAAATTAAAATAACTAAATTTGTACAAGACACTCCAGCAAATTATGATACCAATCAGATACAATCGGTCTGAGCATCTCTTGATGCACCTTCATAACCAAGTCAAAAGTGAACTCATAACTATGGTGACAAAAATACCACTTTTAGCTGTGGCTCAAATTAATTGGTAGTGCATGAGGTATAGGAATAGTCCTTAGCATAAAGCATAAATGAATATTACTTTTGTCTCTTTTATTAACTAGTCATGTGACTGTAAGTAATTTACTGTGACTCTTTGAAGCTCATTTTGAAAAGTATATAGTAAGAATAATTCATGTTACAGTGCTTTTTTTGTTTTGAAACTCTAGATTGTACATATAGATACCTAAGATAATGCCAGGCAGATTAGTACTCAATCAGTAGTAGTTCTTTTAAATTAAACAAATAATATTAAATAATGTTTTAAACTTATCTCACTATAGCCAGCTATGTAAGGAATTTGGAATTCTTGCTCATAAGTTTTAAAATGTGCATGACTATTAACCCTAGTTTATTGTACTTATAATCATGAGTTACAGAAGTTGAGATATCCAGGTCTTAGAATTTTGTGGTACCAATTTTTTGGTAGGCATTACATGTAAGAGTAAAATTTCCATGGAGTTGATATAATTTTTGTTTTATATATTTTTTCTAATAGTCTAAAATGATAGTCTGATGTAAGAAAGTACATAGATACATAGAAAATTTGATAAAATATGTCATGTTTAAATTACAATAGATGAAGAAAATTATGTAAATTGGAACATTAAACAGGTCACATCTATTTAACTTTCCCAATCGTTTGTATTAAATATTTATTATGTAAATTACTAAACATACACTATAAAGAGAATAGTGTAATAAATACCTATGAACACATTATTCATCTTCAATTATTATAAACACTATTCTCTCCTTAATATTTTTGAACAAAATTTTAAAACAATAAATATCATATAATTTCAACTCTAAATAATACATTTAACTCTAGCATATGATAAATTTAAAAACACAACTCCCATGAATGATTGCATTTTACAGATTTTTAAATTACCCAATCATGTAAAAATGTCAGTTTGAAGTAACTGTTAAATTAGTATCAATCTAAAATTTTTAGTTTCACTTGATGGATATCTCTTAATTTAACTTGCAAATCATCCTTTTACCCCTCTATGTCTATGACATATTAGAGCAATTGCTTTATTTATATATGTCACAATCTAAATCAAATAGTTTGGATCTTTATGGCATCATTAACAAGCTCATCTGTACCCTGTATTTCCTATAATATGGTGGTTATATATAGAAACCTATTTTTACATAGTTTAAAAATATATGACTTTAATATTTGACCAGACCTTTTAAGCCAAACTTGACTTTTGGTGACTATTTTTTACTCATACTTGATCCAATTAAACTTATAGCTTTGACTTTCTTTTTTTATTATGACTATTTTTTCCTTTACAACTCGATTATATGCTTCTAATAAAAATACATTTGTGGCTTGTTTGCTCTTGCTGTTTTCCTAAAAGGATGTGCTAAGTACATGTAATGATATAAACAAATTCATAATCGAATTTCTCTCTTCATCAAATATTATGTTTTACTTTCCAATTAGCCTTAACATCGCGAATGAAATTACTAATCATTATTATATTATAGGTGTAGAATCTAAGTAGCACAACTCTAAGACAAATAAAGAATAGCTGGCAAATATCAAGTGCAATCTCTTTAAAGTATATTTGAGTATACTGGAGTATATATGAGCATATTAGAGTATATTAGAGTATATTTAGAGTATATTAGAACACATGATTCAAATCTTATTTGCCTATGTAAAATAAAATATAATGCAAGTATAAGAAATCATAATTTTTTACTATAGTAGCATGATGTGTGCTCTTTTTAAAATTGTCAAGACAAAGAATGGAATTGACATTTTTTATTTCAACTTTCCACTTTTAACTATCTTAACCAGGAAAAAGAACTGAAAATAGCAACACTATAAAAAAAACAGAAAAACAAAAATGCAAAGAATTCACATTATATAATTTTTTTAAACATTGATTTTGCAGAGAATCAAATATGATATATATATATATATGAATAATGAACAATCTCAATGGACAAGGAAAGGAAAAGGTTAAATTTGAGAATGCTCACTAAGAATTACTAAGAATTAATAGCTAATTCAAACTTCATGACACCAGAAAAAAATAACTGTTTCTATGTTAGATAATAGGAAAAATGGGATAAAATACAAGTTATTCTGTCATATTTTTTCTTAATGATTAACTTCCTTTGTACATCTTCTGATTTTACTTGGATAAAGACAGAAATCTTTGTAGCAGGTCTTTAAATGCTTGCTTCACCTGCTGGTTCCTTAGAGTGTAAATAAAGGGGTTCAGAAGTGGAGCAACTGAGGTATTCAGCACAGAGACTCCCTTCATTAAGGACACCCTCTGTTTGTCTGAGGGTTTAATGAAGATACAGCTGACATAAGAGAGGGAGAGGACAATCAGGTGAGAAGAACAAGTAGAAAGAGCCTTTTTTCTCTGGTTGGCAGAAGGGATTTTTAAAACTGTCAGTGCAATATGTATATAAGATAAAATCACTAATACCAAGGTGACCAGGAGAGTCACCAGTGCTAATATAAAACTCATCATTTCCAACATGCGTGTGTCTGCACAGGTGATATGCAGGAGCAGAAGAGCATCACAGTAGAAATGATCAATGATGTTGGAGTCACAGAATTCCAGGTTTAGGCCTAAAATGAGTCCTGGGAAAATGATGAGGAATCCAGCAATCCAAGAACTAACAACCAGTTGAATACAGATTTTGTTGCTCATGATGGTTGTATAATGCAGAGGTTTACAGATGGTGACATAGCGGTCATAAGACATAGCAGCCAGGAGAAAAAATTCAGATGCACCAAGAAGGAAGGCAAAAATAACTGAGCTGCACAGCAGTTATAGGAAATGGTTCTGTTGCCAGCTGCCATGCAAACAAGCAATTTGGGGAAACAGACTGTTGTATAAGAAATTTCTAAGAAGGAGAAATTTCGAAGAAAGAAATATATAGGGGTCTTTAGATGAGAATCCAACAAAATAAGCATGATGATAATCACGTTCCCTGAGACCCTTAGCAAGTAGGTGAGAAGCAGGAAGATAAACAGCACAATCTTCAATTTGGGGTCCTTCATCAATCCTACTAAGATCAACACTGTCACTGTTGTGTGATTTTCCATTGATGGCTTTTGATCTCCTGTTTTGTTAAAAATATTGAGAAAAATTATCTAAATGTACTAATGGGAAAATATAAAAGTAATAATTTCAAAATAGTGATTACTTTTGATTGTACATACTAATATGATGCTTGTTTGAAATAATTACTGTGAGACAGAATCCAGCAAAAGTTGTTGCTTTAAACAAACTGAGAAAACAAATATTTTCAACAAATTTGAGATATTATCTCATTTGGCAGTAGGAACATTGAAACTCTGGAGGAAAGTGTGAAATATAGGTTGAGATGCAATTTCAATATCCTAAATGGAATTTAGCATTGTGAACTAAAGACATAATAAATATTGCTATAAAATTTTCTTTATATTCTGATTTAATTATATATGGTCATGTAAAGCGATGAACATGTTTGTGAAAAATTCCTTCTTTTTTCAATATGTAATAGCAGAATTGAAGAAATGTCATATTATTACATTCAACCTTACTAATGAGCATATACATTTCAAAGCCTCAAGGAACTGAATGTGATTACAAAAGAGAAGAAAAATGATATATAATTGTTCATGATGATTAAAAACAAATCCAGCTTTTGGTTTAAGATAAATACTGGACATAATATAATATAACCCTGATCACAGTTCTTCAGTTGTGTGAACTTTTATCATATCTATTCAACTAATCCACTCTTCGCATCTGATTATTTTGTCTGGATATTTCAGTGTAATGTGCTATATCTATAACTATATATCCATTTATTCTATCACCCTTCATATTTGCCATAAGCTGCTCCTATATTTAATCTATGTGACTGCATAGTAAACCTGACTTGAACAGGAGCAAGCAGATTCATATTCATGTTTCTGCCAGTTCTGAAAAGAAGAATATGATAGTAAATTGAAATGCAATATAAAGTTAATAAGTAATCAGATAGGTGGAAAAATAAGGGTGAAGAAGCAAGTAGAGAAGAGGTAAGAGTAAAGGAAGATAAATGAGAAAATCATACCATTAAGACTGAATTTTTTTCCAAATGAGACCATGTCTTCTGCTTGTTCTTCTTAACTGATGTATAGATAAGTTACAGCAGAACTACAATTCATATCTACCTAGAAGATAAAGAGAAGAAATTCCAGAAATTTACTCTAAGGACAAACCACTGTACAAGTGCTCAGACATTACAGATAATATTAATTAAAAGAATTCATCAAAAACTAAGCCTATCAAAATGAAGATGACTTCGTGGTAGAGAATTTTATAAGCTGCCATTAAGTTAAATATTATGAAATCTTAGGTGTAAACATTTTTTACCTCGAGGAAAAATTTCTTCTTTGATGAATTATCAGTTATGCTCCTTTCATGAGTATTTTTTCAGTAACAAACATTTATTAAAGAATTTTGGTCCATGCACAATGCATCGTCATACACTGAGAAATCAGTGAAGTTTGTAACATTACATCTCTTACAATTGTGGTTTACTAAGTTAATGAGGAGACAGGGTACATGAATAATTATAATGTGCCACAAACTTAGGGTACATTTTTTAGCAAGAGACCAGGACAGAGTATTTCTCTGGGGTCTGGGCCATTTGGGGAAAGAGAGACTGGATCCTACACTAAACCTTGGAGACATTAAGCTGAATAAGGCATTTCTGTAGGATAAATAGATAAAAAGATAAATAGGAATGAAATCTCATGGAGTGATCAAATATATCAAAGAAAACACAAAAAAATAGTTTTCTCCAGGAAATAATTTAAAGTTCTGGAGAGTCTGGCTATTATTGCTAAAGTATAAAAACATCCTTCTCCTAGCATTTGTAACATCTCCCATCCCTTCAAAACAATTACGGAGGAAAGTAACTGTAATGGCCATAGTCACTTGTGTCAGAGTTAGACCTGTTGTCTCCACAATTCAGAGATTTTTTTTCAATCAGAGCTACCTTTTTTCCTTCTCTCCACCTCCCTGAATACACTTTGGAATAGTGTTTTGCAATATGTATAGCAAACCTATTCCTTTTAGTTGTATTTACATCAATATGAAAGAAAATGTTCTCTTTGTTCAAAATTATGAAATTTTTTCTTAAAACAGTGACATTTTATAAATCAATTTCAAATATTTCATCATTAAAATCAAATCAAAGTAATTAAGGTATATTAACAAGTGAAATACTCAGTGTTAGAGATCCATTTTAAATAATAAGTTAATTTATAGATAAGACTGAGGTGTACTAAAGCTTATAAACTTACTTTAAAAGAATATGAACAATTATTCAGGAAATAGTTTTCTTTATTCTTTATTTTTCTGTCACCTGACGATGCACTCAGATTTTTTTGATTTCAGGAATAAAAGTGAACTGCATAATTTTTTAATAATTTTTTACTTGGACTTTTATCATCTATTTATAACTCAAATCAGCAATTTAAACTAACCAAATGTTTCCTTTACTCCTAATCATTATGATTTAAGATAATATAAAGCAGTACTAAAATTACATAACTGCTAAGTTTTACTGTTTATTTGCCCCTATAAATGTCCTGAACACTGCAAATCTTTCAAAGGAATTCAGATCCATATAAAGGATTTCAAAGTCATCACTACAGTTCTAACTATGAGAAAAAGCAGAAATAAAAGAAATTACTTTATTATAGGCATATCAAAGAAGTGAGTTTGTAAAGAAAACCACCACACCAAACTCTTAGGGGGCAGACTCCTCCAGACTCAGCTAAACTTTACTTAGAGAAGAAACAGAAGCCTTAAGCTGCTATGGATATCTCTATGAAAAATGTTATGAATTGCAAGATGCTGAATATGGAATAATATGTAAGTGAGTCTCTCTTAGAAGCCTCTTAGGAGTTCCCCTTCGGAATATTTTTCATTTCCGGTTTTTTTTTTTCCTTGCTTCTAGTAATCCATCAAATTGTTGTGGTGAAGTGTCAAGGAGCCTTCCTTTTGTGTTTTAAAGGGAAAGAAGAATAATGCTCCCAAATTAAGAGTAATGTTTAGAAAATTTCCCCATAACAAAGACCTACTCTTCAAAGAGAGAATTTCCCTGGGGACTATCCTAACAGATGGAAGAGCATTTCTTGCACTCAAGCTTCTAGTAAACTTCTTGTCTCATCTGAAGTTGGAAAAAATTTATACCACTAGAGAAACACTTTGAAGAGCACATCTCTGTAACATAGGTCAACTAATGCCTAGAATTTAATCATAGAGTTATAAAATGTTTCTTCTACACCACAGCTTGAAACACTCTCAGTAAGAGCTTCAATAAATATATTTAACTGAAAGATACAAATTATGCAGCCTCTCTGAACAAAAGTACATAGAGAAACCTAAAGTAAATAAGGGAGCCAGAAAGAAAAGTTGTTACTAGAGGAAATTTAAACCACTGGCATCAATAGCTACAGAAGATATTAAATTCAACCCAACACTAACCAGATTAACATAAACTCTCACATCAAATGTTTACTTACCTCAGGTCATATTACTTGATGCAGCAGGTCCAGGTTTTAACTAAAAATTACAAAGCATGTCAAAAGGAAAGAAATATCACAGGTTGAAGAAGAAAAGCAAGCATCAAAAATAGAATTATTTATGATAGAGGTGCTATAATTAAGTGATATTCTAAAGCCTATAATAAAAATAACATGTAATAACAGAAGGAAAATATTAACTGAGAAGAAAATTCTAGAAAAAATCAAAAGGCAATGCCATAATTTTAAAACAAATATCATTAAAATAAAGAATGCCTTTGATAAACTAATCAATTGACTACACAGTGAAATATTTTACTAGAAGATATTCAATAGTAAATATTGGAAGAATAGGATAAAGTGGCCAACTTACCTAAAGCAATATATAGATTTAATGCTATACCCACCCAAATCCCAAAAACTTACCGGGTAAAGGGTATTAATTGTGACCTGAAAACTGAAGTACTGGTGACCTATACAGTTGCTATTGTAATATAATGCTTACTTTAAAACTATATAATGTTATTATACAGTAGCATCTTCAATAAAAATAATTAAAAAGATACTATTGTGAGGACTTAAGCATACTTATGTGAAAAAAGTCATGTATATCCTTCACCTTTCTGCTAAATGATTTGATAGTGAGTGAGAAAAATGAGAATTAATGTGATGTTCTCAAATTGTATCTCTTCTTGGTGAGAAAACTCAAAATGCACTTTTCTTACAGTGAAAGAAATCAATCTACATGTAATGTATCAATTTAAAAAAAATAGAAATTGTCATAGAATATACTCATTAAATAATAAAAATTTTAGGCATGTCATTTAACTCAATCTCAAAATAGTCATTATTTTCATTTTCACTAATACACACCCAGGCAAAAATTTACTCTATGATAGATTATCGTGGGGAATTCAGCTCTATTAAACATGTATTGCTACATTAAAAAAAGGAAGTGAATGCAGCCTAGCAGTTTGGAGACTAGTGGAGTGGAGGGAACAGCATTGCTTTAATTCTCAGCTCTCCTAGTGAGGAAAATACCTTCAGGGCATGTCTCTTGACATCCTGGAAGAATTGGAAATGTTTCTAGTGATGAGGTGATTCTCATGGCCTTTTGAAATTATGTGAATTCTTTCAGCATTTTCAAAATCTTCACTTTTTGTTTTGATTGTAAAATCGCTTTTATTTCAGTTCAGAGAATTGAGTTCCTTCATCAAAATTGAGTTGACCTTTAGCAACTATAAATGTCTATGAGGCTGAATGTAGCAAATGTCACTTTATCTTCTCTATAGATTCCTCTATTACTGCATATTCAATTTTATCAGAAGAGATTGTCAATTGATAGGTACTTCTTAATTCATGCAGTCAGAGATTTTGCAAATATCTTAAAAAGGCAACTTCTAACAGACTAAGCAAGTCTGAATATAAATAAAAGAACCTCCGATAAGTCAGTAACAGGGGTTCACATTATTGTTTCTGCTCCAAAAATGAGTTGTATACACAGGTCATTGGTCAGCAAATTTACCACCACCTCACCCAGCTTCCCAAGAATCAGCCCAAAGCCAAGATCCACTGAGTATGTCAGTTCCAACAAACACTTATGTCCTAAGGAACTCTGACCAGAAACCACAGACACACCAACTACAATAAACCCTAGAGGACACCCCAACATTCCAGTGGAACCTATCAGTTGTCATTCTAGATGAGTCAATTATATGATCAATGGTGGGTGAAGATTTGTAAATAAAATGTGATTTTCTCAAAAAATAGTAAATTCCCAAACTGACATAAAATTGTCCCAAGAACTGGAAAACTGAAAAAGGTGAAACACACTTAACTGGAAAATATAAGACAAAGAAGAGAATAGAGTTGTAGAAGTATTTGAAATAATGGTCAAAAGCTTGCTAAGATGAATATCAGATATCAAGGTACAGATGTATAAATTTAAGACAAACCAAATAGGTTAAATAATTCCCCATTCCCACCTTTCCTTCCCCCCCAAATTATCACTGATCACAAAATACTTAAACCATAGAAACCCATAGGCAAGGAAAATATTTTGAAAAAAGGCAAAAAATATTTATAGAGACAAGGATAAAGACCATCTACTACTTGAGAGAAGATATTTGTGTTTCATTTTTCTGACAAGGGCTTACCATCCAAAATACACAAAGAACTCATAAAACTCAATAACAGAGAAATAGTCAATCCAGTCAAAAGATGGGAGGAGGAATTGGAGAGATATACAGATGACCAACAGACATGTGAAAAGATGTTCCTACTCTCTGGTTATCAGGGAAATGCAATTCAAAACAATGAGGAGATATCACTTCACACCTAAGAGATTGGCTATTATTCAAGAATCTGGGAATGACAAATATGATGAGGTTGTAGAGAAAAGGGAACATGTTACACTGCTGTCCTGATTGCAAACTGGTGCAACAACTATGGAAAACAATATGAAGATCCGTCATAAAGTTGAAGATAAAAATTCCATATGATTCCACCAACTCACTAATTTGCAGAGATTTATGCACCCTTGTGTTTACTGCAACCCTATTCACAATAGCTAAGAACAGAATTGAAGCAGCTTTCTCTATATTATTTGTAGTAGATTGCAGATTTACTATATTCACATTTTATTTTTGACAGTTTTGTATGCTGGAGTATTGGGCACTCTTTTCATGTTGCCTGCAGATAGTGATATTTTTGCATCTTTCTTTTCAATTTGAATATATATATTTATGTATTTGTCTAATCGTGTTGATTAGGATTTAGAACACTATATTGAGTAACTGTGTTGAGAGTGGATATTATTTCCCTGTTCTTCATAGCAGAGTCAAAAAAAGAGCTTTTCCATATTGACTGTAATGTTGACTTTGGGTTTTTCATAGATAGCTTTATTGTGTTGAGGAATGTTTTGTCTATACACAGTTTTGGTGGATTTTAATATAAGTGGATGTTGAATCTTGCCAAATGCTTTTTCTGTATTTGTTGAGATCATAATATAATTTTTGCCATTTCTTTTATTGAATTGATCTGTCCCATTTATTGATTGTCATATGTTAAACAATTTGTGTTTTTGGAATAAATCCCACTTGATCTTCATTTATACTTTTAATATGTTATTGAATTCAGTTAGTATTTTGATGTAGAATTAGATATCCATATTCATCAGAGATATTGCTCAATAATATTTTTAATGATATTTTTGTCTGATTTTGGAATCAGCCTAATGTTTGTATCATAAAATATGCTTGGGATCTTCGTTTATACTATTTTAATACGTTATTGAATTCAGTTAGTATTTTGATGTAGAATTTGATATCCATGTTCATCAGAGATATTGCTCAATAATATTTTTAATGATATTTTTGTCTGATTTTGGAATCAGCCTAATGTTTGTGTCATAAAATATGTTTGGGAGCTTGCATTTCTATTTTTTGGAAGAATTAGAGGAAGGTTCTAACTAATTCTACTTCAAAAGTTTTAGTAGAATTCACTAGTGAAAGCATCTGGTCCTGGGTTTTTTTCCTCTCTCTTTTTTTTGTTTTTTTTGTGGCTCTTGAATACTCTTTCAATCTCCAAATTCATTATCAGTTTATTGATTTTCTGTATCTTACTGATTTAGTCTTGGAATGTTGCATGGTTCTATGAATTTTTCCATTTCGTCTACCTTGTCCAACTTGCTATCACATAGCCATCAATTTTCTCAATGTACTTTTTATTACTGTTATATTTATTGAAACGTCTTTTTAATTTCTGATTATATTTATCTGTGCTTTTTCCTTATACTGTGTGAAATCTTTGTCTATTTTATTTATTTTTCCAGGAATCTGCTTTTGATTTCACTGATTCTTCGAATTGTCTTTTGATCTCTATTTTGCTTACTTCTGCTCTAATTTTTATTACTGCCTTCCACTACTGGCTTTTGTCTATGTTTTTTTCTTTCTAGTTCCATTAGGTTGTAGGTTTAGATTTTTTATATGTGATACTTTTTATTTTCTGATGTAGGTCTGTATTTCTATATGCTTCTTTCATTGCTTATTTATTGTTTTCCATAGTTTCTTATAAGTCATATCTTCATTTTCAGTAGATTTCAGGAATTTTTAAATTTTCATTTCATTTTAGAGGAAAGTTTGCATGCAGGAATGAAGGCAGGCAAAGACAATGAGGCAGGAAGAGGATGAAGAAATTTAGTTATTAATCTTGGTTTTTCATCCCTGTCCCAGGTCTTGATGATGGGGTATGTGGCTTGTGCTCTTGATCAAAGGCAGCTGAAAAATATGCTGCTCCACCAGGGCATGCCAGATTTCACTTTTAATTTCCTCATTGGCCTAAAAGTTGTTTGGTAGAATGTTGCTTATTCTACACGAGTTTCAGTATGTCCATCTTCCTTTTTTGGTTGCTTTTTAGTTTCATGTCATTGTAATCACAAGGATGTGTGTCATGATTTCAACCTTTATAAATTAATAAGACTTGGTTTGTATCCAAAGTAATGGTCTATTTGATAAATTCATATGTTAAAATCTCTATCACTATGTCGGTGTCAATGACTGTTGTTAGGTCTGCTAATATTTGATTTTTTTTGATTGCTCCATATGTATTACATATATATAAGTACATTTTATTTCTTCCTCTTTTATTGATACACTTATAACATTATAATTTCTATCTTGTGTCTTGTTCCCTTTTTTGCTGAAAGTCTATTTTATCTCATACAAGTATAGTGATTTCTGATTTTTAAAATTTTCTGTTGGTTTAGAGTAGCATTTTTCCATTATTTTAACTTATGTCTGTTCATCTCTATTACTTAATTTGTTCTTTTGTAAGCAGTATATAATTGGGCATTGTTTTAAATCTGAGAAAACTGCTAACAAAAATGTTTACAAATGAATAACAAAACCTCAAACAATATCAATTCAAAGAACAGAACAGAATAAAGTCTACTCTAAAGTAATAACTTAATGGTAATAACTTCAGATATAATAACCTACATAATGCATTACCTGCATGAGACAAGAAATAAAGGGGTATAAGAATTAATGTATAGTTGCAAGAGGAATTCTTCTGATATTTTTAAATGATAAAAAGTATATTTAGTTAATTTTGAATAGGGTACTAAGACAATTCAATGGGAAATTTAACAGACTTTCAAAGAGACAATGATGAGACTATTGGATAACCACATGCTAAGAAATAAGTTTGATCCCTATGTCAAACTATCTACAATTAACTCAAAGCATATCAATAATCTAGATAAAAGAACTAAAACAATAAATTCATAGCAAATATCATAGAGGTCTATCTTATTGATGTTTGATTTAGATTTGAAAATGGATTGCTACATATGATAGCAAAAACATAAGCAACAAAAATGCATTATACCTTTTAAAATATAAAAATTTTGTGTATGAAGGAACTTTATTATGGATGTGTAAAGAAAACCTATAAACAGGGTAAATTTTCAAATTAGATGCTTGCTAAGTTCTATTATCTAGAATGTATAAGAATTATTTCAAGTCAGAAATAACAGCAACAACAACAATAAAACATTGACAAATAAACCAATTTTATAATGTGCATAGGATCTGAAGAAACACTTCTCAAAATGACCAAAAAGCACATGCAACAACCCTTCACTTGATTAGTCATTATGGGAATGAAAAATGAAATCAAAGGAGTTACACTTCAACCATTGTAGGATGACTATACTAAAAAAAGTAGATATTGAAAAACTGGAAGCCTAATACATTGCTGCAGGAATGCAAAATGGTACAACCACTGTAAAATTTAGCAACTTTATTAAAAAAGTTAAACACAACATTGTCATATTGTTCAATAACTCTGTTCTAGGTATATATTCAAATAAATTAAAGCAGGTCCTTGATACTTGTGTTCTTGATTTTAGAGGCACTATTCAGAGTTCCATTTCAAGACTGTGATGTGGGAAGAACCTGAACTTCTCTCTTCCCACAGAGACAACAAATCTATAATTACTTATGAGACAATTTGCATGGAAGAAGACCTGAAAGTTGGCAGAACTTCCACAATAAATATATAAAAGGACAGTACTGAGATCGTTAGCCATGACAAATATATTTTCTTACAAAGAAAGAAACCCCAACCTAAGGGGGGCCATTTATGATCAAGAGGGTCCAAAAGTTGAGATGTTTCCCCTGGGGTGTAGATAAAAGGTTGTGACCTGAATTAAAGTCCCCAACTCATTGATCCAACTCAGTGGAGATGAGTCCTGATATTGCGATACGGTGAGAAACACCCCCAGGAGAATCTAGAACTATAGTGAAAAGAGAACCTGCCCTGGTCTGAAAAATACCTATATTGTAAGTGAAAGACTCTCATTTATCATTCTTATAGTCTTTGGTTGAAATGCAGGAAGCCTGAGTTGATCCCTGAGTCAGAAATACTAGAAGACATTATCTTAGAGCACTCTTTTATCCTTGATAATATCAGTGCATGAAGACAAGCCTACAGAAGGTATGGGCAAGACCCACTACAAACTCCACATACTTCTGTGACATAGCAGCCAATCAGAATTCCACTCTTCAGAATTACATGATAGTTCAATGGCCAAGAAGCACATTACAACGTGGTTTATAGGCACCAGCTGGCTTGCTCCAGATCTCCTGCTGCTGGACTCCATTTGCCAGGTGGTGCGTGTCTAGCTCCTTAAGGTCAGGATTCCAGCTGCCTCTCACAGATATTAGCCTTCAAGGGATTGCACATGGAGTCATCTGGTGCCAGGCCACCAGCTGCCCCACACTAAACTCCAGCTGTTCGGGTTTTATCTCTTTTCTGCAGTGAACTGGCCTCTTGCTGTTGAACATCAGACTCCTAACTGCTAGATGCTGGGCTCATAACATTCCCACTCCGGGACTTCAGTCACTCCATTCTTGGTCATGGATGCTCCTTACTGGGTCTTTGCTATTGGGTGCAGACTTCTTGGAGGCCTCCAGCTTCAGTGTGCTAGGCCAACATCTATTCCACACTGGCATTGTTGTTAATGAGTGCAAATCATCAGCAATTATCCCCAAGGCAACCTGTTGCTCTATGTGAGCTGAGATCCTACACACATGGTTCTAGATACCAAACAGCAGAGCAAACCACTTGTGCTAAACCACACCACACATAGCCTTAATGGGCAGCAAATTAATTCACCCACCAAATAGCAACAATAGGTCAAGTCTGAGCTAGACTCAAACACAAGGTAACGAGTGCAGCATAGTAGTGGACCTCACTCAGCCTAGTTAGTGTAAGATATACCAGTTGGGGTAAGACCCCATGTTCTTTAATAAAATAGCAGGCAAATTGAAGTCTACACCAATAAAACAGCAACAAAACCCTAAATAGGGAAGCTAGGCGGGACTCTGCTTCCGAACAACTCAGAACATTAGCTGTCAAAGGTAAAACTTCGAGAACTAAAGAGGTATTCGAGTTGCCTAATACATAAGGGCAAACAGAAAATGGCACAGATGGTGAGGCAGAGAAAGGTTTCCAAACCAAAATAGAAGACAGAAATTCTAAAAATGACCTTAGAGAACTAGATAAAAGCAAACTACCTGATGAAGAATTCATGATTATAGAGTAATGATATAAAGATGCTCAACAAAGTTAGAATTTCTGAACTAGAATTTTTTAAAGCATTAAAAGAAATTTCAGAGTTAAATAATATATTAACATGAAAATATGAAGGAGGTGCCAAACAGCAACCTCATGGAGTAGAGGAAGAGATAAATAAATAGAAGGTAAAAGCAATAAAAATCTCATACACAACAGCAAAATAAAAGGAAGATTTTTCAGAGAGAAGCTACTATAAGAGATCTAGAGGACAACATCAAAGAAGAATACTATTCATTTTATGGGGCCCCAGGAAAAGATGTTAAAGACAAAGTCCAGAAAATTTATTTGAGGAAATAATTGTCCAAACTTCCCAAATATGGGAAGAAAATAGACAACTAGGTATAGGAATTCAGAGAGTTTCAAATTAGAGGATCCCAAAGATATACACACCAAGACACATTTATAATTAAAATGACTAAAGTTAAAGGCAGGATCATAAATGTAGCAAGAGTTAAACAGCTTGTCACTGAGAGGAAACCCATTAACATATCAGTAAACCTTTCAAGAGTAATTTTGGAAGTTGAATAACAATGATAGAACATACATAAAGTGCTGAAAGAAAATAACTTTCAACCAATAAATTTATACTCAGCAAGTTAACATCTACAACTTAAGATGAGATCAAGAGTTTCACTGACAAGCAAAACTTAAAAGAAATCTTCAGTGCTGAATCAGTCTTGCAATAAAAGTTAAAAGGGATTTCTTTACATTGAAAAGAAACAGTTCTTAGTAACATTAAGAAATATGTAAAAAAAAAAAAAATCTCACCAGAAAATGCAAACTTATAATAATAAAAATAGTGCTAAATCACTTATAATGGAAACATGAAGATCAAAAGATTAAAGTGATAAAATCAATTAAATTGGTTATAATGATTAATTATAGGATACATGTAAGATAAAAATGCAAAATGAGCAAAACTGAGTATAACAAGAGGGAAGAACAAAGTACAAAGTTTTGAAATGTGTTCAAATCTAAATACCTATTAGCTCAAAGCAGATTTTCACAGAAAGTCTAAACTTTATGGTAACCACAAGTCAAAAAAATTATAACAAATATACAAAAGAAAATAAAATATAATTAAATATGCTACTAAAGATAGCCATCAAATCTCAGAGAAGAGTGAAAGCAAAAGGAATAGAGAGTAGTCACAAAAGCTAGAGATAGAACAATGAGAAAAATGGTAAGAAATACATACCTATCAACATTCACCTTTACTATAAATGAACTAATTTCTAAGATCAAAATATATAGAGTGGTCAAATAGTTAATGAAATAATACATAGAGAGATAAACAAACAATACCAAACTGCATGCTGCTTGCAAGAGACACACTTCGCATACAAGGACACATATAGATTTAAGTGAAAGAATGGGAAGACAGTATATGCGAATGGAGGTAAAAATAAGATGATAAAGCTGTACTCATATCTGACACATAGGTTTCAAAACAAAGACTGGCATAGAGAAAAAAGATGGACACTAAATAATAAAAAGAGGTCATTTCATCAGGATATTAAAAGGCATTAATATAACTACACCAAACCTGTGTTATATAAAGCAATTGCTAATACACCTAAAGGGAGAACTTGAAAGCAACACAATATTAGGGAACTTTAGCATCCTTATTTACATAAATAGATCTTCCAGACAGAAGATCACCAAAGAAATCCCCAAAGAAACATTAACCTTAAATAACACATTAGACAAGAAGTACTGTGTGTGTGTGCGCGTGTGTGTGTAGAGAGAAAGAGAATCTATCCAAAATTGCAAAATATGCAGTCTTCTCAAATGCATATTAACCTTTCTCAAAGATTGATCACACCTTGTGAAACAAAACAATCTCAATAAATTTAAGAAGACTGAAATTATATCAAGTATCTTTTCTGACCACAATGGTGAGAAGTTGGAAATAAACCATATGAGCAGCTACTTTCCCAACTTTATCCACTTGGTTTATTCTCTCTGGAGTGATATCCAAGGTAACATAGTAAAAATATACATAACTAGAAGTAAAAGAAGGACTTAAGAGAAGATAGAGTTGTTCCTCTTTAAGTTCACAAGAAACAATTTAACATTTTCTGTAAACCATGCTGACAGGGAAGGCATCATGTGACGTGTCCGTAGGTGGGTATGGAGGGGTGTGAGTGGTAACGGGTGGGGCAGCAGCAGCTGCAGATGTTGCTGAGCCTGTAACTCTGGGAGCTGTGGTGGCGGAGACAGTGAGGAGGACCAACTAATAAGGCTATCAGCACAGTCTCAAGTCCCAGGGAATGAAGGAAGAGCAAAGATTCCTGGTGGCACATATGCTTGTCTTGAGTGAAGCCAAGAGACAAAGGGTTTTGGTTGAGACTAATTCCCACACAGATTGAAAGACCAGCAAAGAGCAGGAAGGAGAGGCCTGCATTCTTCTTCACCCACATCTTGGCATCTGTATTCCAACTGAGAAGATGCCTGTCACCACAGCAGGTAGACTACCAGACAGTTTTAAGAACACTGAGAAAAACTGTTATTGAAAGAGCTAAAGAGAAAGAGAAGAGCTAAACCTGGTGACACGTGAACAGGTTTCCCCAACCCCTACTGACCACAATGACAGCTTACAGCACTTCCTCCACCCATGCAAATTTTCCACAACTAGCAGCCATCCTCTATCACCTGATTCAGCAAAAGATTCTTACTAGGAAAGCCTGCAAGGGACAAAAAATAAAGCAAAAATCAGAGCAACACATAAATGAAAGAAAAGATAAACAGCTCAGCTACACAAAAACCCTCAATATACTTTACAATCTCAATGAATTGCAGCATCACAAGGAGATGGCATCTCATCAGAAAACAATTTAAAACATGCAGGAATATATATTTTTAATGGATAAAGAATCTGAAGTCACGATCATAAAGAAACACAGAGATAAAAGAAAATTCAGAAAATTGTTCAAAAAGTATATGAAAACTCAGCAAAATAAGTCAATGAGCTCAAAAATAAAATGAATGAGCAGAAGGAAGAATTTAAAAAAGAAAAGAATAGAAATTTGGGCGATAAAGAATGCAAGAAATAACATTAAGAGTAGCAAGGAAAGCTATGGAAACAGAACTGATCACGCACTGAGACATGCAATTGTGAAACTATTAAAAAGTCCAAGATGAAGAAAGAATGTTCATTGTGGCTAGCTAGGGTCAAAAGCAAGCAATATATAAAGGAATTCCTATGAGGGTATCATTGGATTTCTCAGCAGAAATGCTACAGGCAAGGAGACAATTGAATAAGATATTCAAAATACTCCAAGGTAAAAACTTTCAGTGAAGATTACCATATCCTGGAAAACTCTCTCAGCAAAAAGGAGAAATACGTTTTTTTCTGATAGACAAAAAACTGAAGCAATATGCTGCCACAAGACTTCCCAATTACACATGTTAAAATATGCTAATATATGTAAATAAAAGGTAATAAAGCTCACAAAAAAACCTAAAGACAGCAGACAAAACCATAAAGCAAGTCAAAATGGCATAGCAAGTCCTCAAATATCAATAATCACCCTAAATGCAGATGGACTGACTTTACCAATTTAAAGGCACCGTTTGCCTGGATAGATTGGAAAACAAAACCCAACTATGCTGTTTAGAAGAGATTCATGTAGTAGATAGAGACAAGCAGAGATGTAAAATGGAAGAAAGAGAATGGTACTTAAAGCCAATGGTGATTCTAAAAATACAAGAACTACTATATGCATATCAAATAAAATATAATTCCAATTAAAAAAGGTGTCAAAAGACAAAGAGTGTCATATACTGACAAAAGAATCAATAACAATTTTTAAAATATATGGACACAATTTGGAGCACCTAAAAGGAGACATTGACAGTGATATAATAGTAGGATATCTAACACCCCACTCATAATAAAGAATATATCATTCATACAGATTATCAATGAAACAGCCTTATATGATAAATTAGATAAGATGGGTATCTATGTATGTGTGTGTCTCTCTCTCTATGGATATACATAATATTTGAAATTACATATAGCATATTTTCTGATCACAATGACATCAAACTAGAAATCAACCCAAAGAGGAAAGAAAGGAAAATTGCAAAGGACTGGAAAAGAAGAATCATGTTATTCAACAACTAACTATTGGGTCAATTAGGAAATCAAATTTTAAAATATTTGCAGATATACTGGTGAATTCTGACAAATATTCAAAGAAGAATTAATGCCAAACCTTCTCAAACAATTCCAACATGTCAAAAAAGAGGCAAAATTCCTATTTACTCTGACTCAAAAACCAGGCAAACACATCAGCATAAAAGGAAAAAATGCAATCCACTATCTTCAGAAATATTTTTGCAAAAACCCTCAACAGAACACTATCAAACAAAATTTAGTAACTAATTAGACATACATTTTACTTATTACATACACGTTTAATTTGCAATTTTTTTCCAGGAATAAAGGATGGTTAGACATAGTCAAATCAATAAATGTGATGAACTGTATCTACAAAGGAAGGACAAAAAGCATTTGATCAGCTCAATGGGTCCAGAAAAATCATTTGAGAAGATTCAACACTCTTTTATGCTAAAATATCTCCAAAAATATGTATAGACAGAATGTACTTCAACATAATAAAGGCTATATATGACAAGTCTACAGCCAGCATATACTTAATGGTGAATAACTAAAGTCTTTTCCTCTAAATTAAGGACAAGGATATTCATTTTCCCCAACCTATTTAATATATTGTAGCAAATCCTGGCAGGTGCAATTAGACAAGAAAGTACATAAAATGTATCCATACTGAAAAGGAAGAAGTGAAGCTATCACTATTTGCAGATGGCATGAGTATACATAGTACTGGGATTGCTCCCAGGAACAGGGGTGAGGAGGGGCACACTGCAGGAGATTGAGAAACTCAACAGAGAGTGAGATGGTAGAAAGGTGGGGTCAGGGGGCCAACACTCTCACCGCTCTAGAGCCCTGAACATCTTGCACTCCACCTATTTATTGACTTCATACACAGAATTGCTTCAAGCAGCTTATGCAAGCAAGTTTATAGTTACATTGAATTTGCTTATACAGCACTTTGCTTTCTAATTACATAACTGTATCTATCTAGTTTTGGGGAGTGAGTGGTTACAGACACAGTGACCCAGTGTTTTCCCACGTAGACTTAGCCAGGTGCTCCGGGCCTGGTATTCTTGATGTTCTGCCAGCTCCCACTTCAACCTTCTCTATTTTCTGTCCCCTATACACACACACACACACACACACACACACACACACACACACACACACACACACACACATTCCAAATGTTCATTAAAAAGCTGTTAGAGGCAGGTGCTGGTGGAGCAGTGGTTAGGTTAATAACCTCTGAAGGAGCAAGCCGCATGTCCCTTGATTCAAGCCCGGCTTGGGGGCTGGGGAAGCTTGAAGTAACTAGTGTCAACAACTAGAAAAAAATACAATAATAGGTGTATCTCCCTCCTCTCTCTTCCTGCCTACCTGCCTACTTAACTTTATTCCTGTCTGCACCTTTCCTTAAAAAAAAAAAAAAAAAAAAAAGCTGCTTGAAACAACAAATGAATAGAGTGGCAGACAACAAAATTTGTATTCAAAATTAAAAAAATCTGTGTCATTTCTATGTGCAATCGGTGGGGTTAGGACAGTGCCTTAATAAATGATTTTGGCAAAACTGGACAGCCGCATGCAAAGAGTTGAAACTAGATCATTACTTAACACCATACTCAAATAATTAATTCAAAATGGATTACAAAATGATGCAAGACCTGAAATAATAAGATGTACAGTAGAAAACAAAGCTAAAACATGTGACATTGACATAAGAGATGTCACTGAGAACTCAAGTTCAATGGCAAGGGAAATAAAATTCAACTAAACAAATGAGATTATATCAAATTAAAAGCTGCACAGCAAAAGAAATTTTAATAAAAACTAAAGACCCTCTGCTGCATGGGAGAAGATATTTGCATATTACACATCAAACAAGGGATTAAGACCCAAAATACAGAAAAAAATTTAAAAAATAGTAATAAAAATAAATAATACAATTAATAATGAGCTGTTGATCTTAATAGACACTTCTTCAGAGAATACATACAGATGGCCAACAGGTGTATGAAAATATGTTCTACCTTCTTTGTCATTAGGGAATGAAAGTGAAAATTATCCAAATGACTGAAAACAAGTTTGGGTGAGAATGCAGAGAAAAGGGAACTCTTGTACACTGCTAGTGGCAGTGAAAAATGGTGCAACCATTATAGAATGTGGAATGGAGATTCCTCAATAAATGAGAAAGGAAATCTAATATGATCCAGTTATCCTGCTACTGGTTAGTTGCGCTAAAGTTACAACACTAATTCTCAGAGTTATATGTAACCTCATGTTCATTGTACCATTATTTAAATTGACTAGAGCTGGAAACAACTTAAATGCACATTGACAGCAAAATGGATAAAGTAGAGTGATACATTTGTGAATGTATATACATAAAAATGTATATACACAATGGAATACTAGGCAGCTGTCAAAAAGATGAAATCCTGCCATTTTCAGGACCATGGATGAACACAGAAGGAACTACACTTAGCAAAACAACCCAAAAGGAGAAAGACATCACATGGCATCATTCATGTGTTACATAAATAAACCCAGCAAACAAAAGAACTGTATCAAATAAAATTAGACTTTTAGTTATGTATAGCATATCAGTGCTTGCAGAAAGAAAAGGGAGAAGGTGATTAAGCAATTTAAAAGAAGGGAATCAATTGCATAGTGAAGGAATAACTTTAATGGTGGTGAAATTAATGTAGTTTATGCACCTATGAATTTACTAGGATGCATACCTTAACCTTAAACCTATAATTTTGTTATACAAGTTTCTTTCAATAAAATTAACTTATTTTAAAATTTATAAAAAGAAAGAAATCATAAGAATAAAGACTGAAAAACTACAGATATCTGGAGATGAAGTAGCATTCTTCTAGACATCTATTGGATTAATGAAGAAATCAAAGGAAAAGTGAAAAAATATTTGCAGACAGAAGAAAATGTAACTATTATTCTAAAATGTTTGGGATACAGCAAAAGCTGTGTAAGAAAAGTTTATAGCAGTAGAAGCCTAACTAAAAGTCAAGAAAAAGCACAAAAAACAATATAACATCATATCTAAAGGGACTAGAAAAAGACCTAAAGAAGAGTATTGTCAAAACCAGAAGGAAATAATAAAAGTCAGTTGTAATAAATACAATTGAGACCAAAAATAATAAAAAAATTAATGAAACTAAAAGTTGATTCCTTGATAAGATAAACAAAATTTATAAGTCTTTACCTAAACTCATTGAGATAAAAGAGAAAAGACTCCAATAAATGAAATCAGAAATGATAAAGGAGAAATCACTACAGATGCCACAAAAAGTATAAAAAGGATCGTAAGAGACTACTATGAATATCCATATGCCAACAAACTGGTCAACCTAAAAAATGGTTAAATTCTTAGAATCAATTTGTTGCCACAAAATGGAAGCAATTCACATGTTACTCAAAGAGTGAATGGTGGAACACATGAGCTACTGACACATGAGATACAATGCAGCAATGTAAGGAAAAACTAACACACTATGGAAAGGCATAGATTCATTTTGAATGTACATTGCTAAGTGAACATGAGCAGACTTAAAATACTTTACACTGCAATATTATTGCACTTATGTGATATTTTGGAACAGGCACATTTCCAGTGAAAATAACAGATCTTGGTTGCTAGGACTTTGGGAGAGGTTATGTTGAATAGCTGAAGCACAACTGATTTTCTTAGGGCAGTACAACTATTCTGAATGACACTATAAAGATGGTTATATCACAGTACACTTGTCACAATCAATAGAATTTTGCAATACAAAATAATTCAAATGTGTGATTTAAAATTACGCTAAATTGCAATGCAAATATATAAGAAAACTTCACAGAAGATGGTAGCAGAAAAGATGCTGACTTTGCTAGGAACCTGAGTGGATTCAGCAAGACCAAAGTAAAAAAAGATCTGTACATAATCCTTGTTCTAGTTAATAAAATTATTTGCAATCATCTGCTCCCATTGGAATTGAGTAATTAAGCAAGTTGTTGTCTGACAGTGGGAGCCAGTGTTTCACTACTGGAGTGATACAGATAAGAAGACAAATGTGATACGTGTGACAACGGATTAAATTTGAAAACATTTAGTATGAACTCATGATTAATTTACCACAGATACAAATATATAGATACAAAGGGATATATATGAAAATTCTAATAAATATAATGTGATATCACACAGTGCTTTGCTACTATTACTGCTTTAAAGAAACACATCAGTCTGATTGACACACCTCCTAAGCAGCCACAAAGTGGTCTATTGGATTCATGTTTAAATTTGGATAACTTTTATGAAGTATCTTCATCTCCCATACATGTGAGTCTTCCAGATTAAACTCGAGTATGCATAAGGGATAAGGACATCAGGTGAATTTATAGCTACTGGAAAGAAATACCCAGATATTTTGGAAGGGGAGGAAGAGAAAACCTTAGTAAGACCAAGAAGAAACATTAGACTTCAGGAGGCATGGGGGTTGGAGGGTTATTAATTATCATTATAATTGGGAATTGTCTTTGGAGACTTCCAGAAGAAAAATACTCTGGTGACAGAACTTCCATCTACCTGACTGCTGTGTCTGCTATTCTGTACCACATGGTTCTGTGAGGAAAACATAGACAGTAGAGGACCACTGCAACACCCCTAAATCACTCCGCCTACCCTCACTTTCAGACAAAACACCTCATCTTCCCCCTCCTTATTCTCTAAACCATTTAATGGGCAGAAAAATGTCATTTCACTAATGGCTTGAATAAATAAGGCAGATCGGATTAAGTGAATTTAAGCCGTCCCCTCAAAATATGTTACTGAGTTGGGGGCCCTCAGACCTTTCTGGTAGCTGGAAGTCATTTTCGAGGCATGGTAACGTTTAATCTGAGTGACATAGGCTTAACTTCTTTTCCTCCATCCAAGATCGTTCTTTCTTGGACACCTCATACCCTCTTGGGATTATAATTCTTGCAAGAAGGTGAGTAATTGGCATGTCTCCCTTCTGAAAACACAATGACTTGCACCTGGGAGCATTAAAATAGACCTGCTGATTTAATCGATGAGGTTAACATACTGATGTACTAGTGGGACTTTTCAACACAAGTGAAATTGGTTTGGATATAAAAGATGAATTTGGTGGAAGGAAATTTGAAAATGTAAAAACCTTTCTGCAAGTGTGTGATAGCTCTTTTCCTAAACTTTCCTTTTGAAGTGTTTACAACATCTTAGCAGATGTATTTCTTCCTGACCAATGTATTAAAGGTAACTTTCTTCTAAGAGGGCACAGTTAGGTAGTTTGCTCTTCAAAAGAATTGGATACAAGTGAAATGAATAAAAAGAAACCCTTAGTGCCCTCACCCCCCACAGATTTAGAGGAAAGAATTGATGAGAATATGATTCTGCTTCCTGCTATGTAGTAATAAAGTTTGTAGATACTCTGCGGCAAATCTGTTCTGTCGGTATATTTGAAAGTGATGGTGGGCTAATTTATTACGCTGAAAGTAGCATAAATATTTAGAACTTTTTCAGTTTTTAATAATAGATTTTAGAGCCTATGAGAAAGACAACTAGCATGGCTGCTTCAACAAAAATATGTTTATTTTTGTCGCGTTCGAACCCACTGTTTTTCTACATAGTATATGGCCTACAATACTGTCAGGAAGTTGGGTTTGTTAAATTTTGTTGATTGGCATTTCTAGTATAATTACCTATACTCATGATCCAGAAGTCTCACCATTCATCTGCATTACAAAAATGATACTGATAAAGAGGAAGTGGAGGAAGAATTCATTTTCATCAAAAATTCATTTTATATTTTAATCAAAAATTCATTTACATAATTATCAGAAGTCATCCCCAGTTATAGTTTTTGTACAGAATTTAGTCGCATGGCCACACGTTGCAAGGAAGACTAACTATAGACATAGATAAATGTATAAAACAGAATAACTGGAAGATGCTTAGTTATTATGAAATATCCATTTAAGATTCATTAGAGATTATCACAAAGTCTATTTTGAGGAAAGACAGGTTTTAGAAATGAATAGAATGACATATAGAGTGTGACTTATTTGCTATGCCTAGAGAATTAATAACGATGCATTTAGCCTGAGGTACATTCTTTTCTTTTAAAGGTTAAGTTGTCCTTACACTGTTAATTTTTATTACCCATTCATCCTTTTTATTTTCTGCTTTCAAATTTTTTCTGAATTTTGCATTTTAAAACACATGTAGGTAGTCAAAAACAATCTAGAAATATCTGTTGAATTATCTGTAGACATTGTTGAAGGTAATGTTTTTTCATTTTTATATATTATTTTTTTAATTAATTTTTGAAGGAATATTATATTATAACATGCCTGTTTAAAAACATATCATTATAGATGAATATCTATATTTTATATTTACAGATTTATTACTAATAGTCTAGTTGTAAAAGAGTCATTTCTTAAAAATATATATTTGTTTTTCCAAAGCTTTAGTGCCTGGGAGAATTCTTGTAAGATTCTTAATTTGGGATCCTTAGAGAATGATGTCTTTGGGTTTCATATCCTCTGAGAATTCTTCATAAAAATCAGCATGTTTTCCTTTAAGGCACAGAAGGCTTAAATACCTCATGAGATCACTTTTTGGATTTTATATGGTACTGTGGGTAACACTCAGAAAATATTTAACATATATAAGTAAATGTAGCAATGGGAAATTTTAAACTAATCTAAAAATCTGCAAAGAATGCAATGAAAATTTAGTATTAAAACACTTCCTTTTAAAAATTTATTATTCATAGTATCTAAACAAATTAAATGTCATTTAATTTATTGGCATGACTTCTAATGGTTTTGTAATATGAATTTAAGAAAATTGCATTGAGGATATTTGGTATGTATAACTTATGTAGTTGGGCAAATAAATTATTTGACATAATAAAATTGTTATATTAAATATTTTATAAATATTCACTCCTAGAATTGATGCCACTTGAATATTTGTGTAAAGAAAAACATACTTAAGATTACATCAAAATTGCATACTTTCAAAAGGAATGTTTAGGAAAAATCCCTGTTATTTCTTTTCATCCATATATGTCTACAATATTAACATGATTTTTGAATCATGTCATTTCTTTATCTTAGACATAGCTCCTCCAAATACAGCTGGAAATTATGCTTATTTCTATTTATGTGTATGGCTTTTTAATAAAAATGTATGCTTTAGAGGTTGGAAATAATTATCTTGATATCTTAAAAAAAAAGTTTTTTCTAGTACCCACACAAAGCCTTTATTATTTTATGTGTTTGATAATTTAGATACAAAAGGAAATTTCCCTGAAATGTCATCCATCTTTCTTTTTTTAGGAACAAACTATAATCTGTCCTATAATTATTTGTACAAAATGTATTTTTAAGGGGACATATTCTTAGGATAAAGTCATATATGTCTCATAAACTGTTGTGAATATTATTTTGTGATTCATTATGTGTTTGAAATTCACAAAATACTTATCTCTTTTAGATCATGCTGATTAAAATTGTTCTTACTCTGAAGAATAAAATAGTAAATGCAAAGAATAGAAGCAGAGATAAATTTATTGGTAAATATTGCCATATATTATTAATTACTAAATTTTACTTGCTAAGTTGCATGTTTTTACTTACTAATATATTTTTCAACTGCTTTTAATTTTTGCTCAATTCACTATACTATTTCTAAATATTCTTCTTACCTCTCTAGGTTTCCGGAAAGTCTTGTCATTATCTTTCTCTTCTCTTTACTTCTCTATCTCATATAATATCATAAATCTATATTTATATATATCTTTCTGATTCTATATTCTTTAGTATCATTTTTCATTTCTTCCTTCAATGTTTGGAAAATAACATACGGAAGAAAACTGAAGTTCTTATATATACACACTGAAATTACTAGGCTATACTGATTATGTGAAGAATGGGAATGATGACAATGATTTAAGGGATGAAAATTCTAAAAAGCCCAGAAATAAATTATATTTGATGCCTCATATTCAGTAATCTGATATTGGATTCATTAGCTGTGAAAGTATGTCACCAAATCATAATTCATAATTTGAGTTTGATTAGTTAAGTAAAATGATAAAGTTATACTAGCCCAGTTCATTGAAGATGGAGTGTGTGTGTGTGTGTGTGTGTGTGTGTGTGTGTGTGTGAGTCTGAGAGAATGTGTATATTAGTTTGTTGTAAATATGGGTTTACAACTCTGCATGGAAATGTAATGACAATTACTGTTTGGATCTAGTATAATATTTTTTTTTACAGAGCAGGAAATGTCCTGCTACTTCAATTCTTGCACACCACTGAGAGGAAAAAGCATTTATTCCAAGTGTCTTTAATTTTGTTCTAGTCACATTAGGGTTATTCTGTGGTAGATACAGATTGACTTCTCTTCTAGTCACTCTGTAAAAACAAAGTATAGTTCTTTCTGCTAAAATCATTTTTAGGGCATGATTGAGCACTGTACTACCATAAATGAATCATTACGTGCTAACTTTACACTCATCACTTGCTGTCAATATTCTTTTCCCAATGGGATACATGTTTTTTTCTATTTAGACCTCGTAAGTAGAAGACTAATGGGAAACCACACAAGAGTGACAGTGTTTATCCTAGCAGGGCTGACTGATGATCCACAAGTGAAAGTTGTGTTGTTTGTCTTCCTGCTTCTCACCTACTTGCTAAGCATCACTGGCAATCTCATCATCATCACACTCACCCTGGTTGATATTCACCTCAAGACCCCCATGTATTTTTTCCTCCGGAATTTTTCCTTCTTAGAAATGTCATATACTACTGCATGCATCCCTAACTTGCTGGTTATGATGGCCACTGGGGACAAGACCATTTCCTATAACTGTTGTGTCACTCAAGTGTTTTTTGTCTTCCTTCTCGGAGCCTCTGAATTTTACTTGCTGGCAGCTATGTCTTATGACCGCTATGCTGCCATCTGCAAGCCCCTGCATTACACCACCATCATGAACAGTAAAGTCTGCATACAACTTGTCATCTGTTGTTGGATTTCTGGGTTCCTTACCATCTTTGTACCTCTCCTCTTAGGCCTAAACCTTGATTTCTGTGCCTCCGACATCATTGATCATATTTACTGTGACACAACTTCCCTCATGCAGATCTCTTGCTCAGACACACATCTCATTGAAACAGTGGGATTCCTTTCTGCTTCAGTGACTCTCTTGGTCACACTGGTAATGGTGATAATATCATATATGTACATTGCATTGACAATTCTAAAATTCCCTTCCACTGCTCAGAGGAAGAAAGCTTTTTCAACGTGTTCTTCTCACATGATTGTGATATCCATTTCTTACGGCAGCTGTATCTTTATGTATGTGAAACCATCTGTCAAACAAAAAATTTCTTTTTCCAAGGGAATTGCAGTACTCAACACTTCAGTTGCACCGCTTTTGAACCCTTTCATCTACACACTAAGGAACCAACAAGTGAAAAAAGCCTTTATGAATATGATACACAGAGTTGCTGTTCTCTCTAACAAGTGAATATCCTATGTCATTATTTATAAGGAGATTAAAAAGAAGTTCATAATAATACAAATGTATGTAATACTAGCTTCCAGTAGTTTACTTCAATTTTTTGCTTTCGTTTCTCTAATATTCATCTACATGTATTTTAAGCTTTATTTTCACATTGAAGTTAATTTTCCTCTGAAGAAGTTAATCTTATCTTACTGAAGAAGTTAATTTTCTTTATATTCTTTGATAGATGTTTTTATTCTATCCCTGAGATTTTCTCTGAATAAATGAAAAAAATGAGCTATCTTTTTAAATATCTTTTTTGTCTTTCAGTTCTTACTTAAGAATATAAAATATTTTTCACTTACATTTAATGTAGCATGCAGTATGAAAGTTACCAACAGCCATTATTTGCACTTACAAATAGTTATAAGATATTTAAAAATATAATTGTTTATAATTTTGTAACGCTCCCAATTTATTAGTAGGTACTTTATTCATGAAATAGAAACAAAAATTATAGCAGAGATCATACTAGTGTAAATATCAAGTTAGAAACTATTTATAAACTTAAAAAGAATAGTTTGTTGTATTAAAGCACATTCTTTAGAAACTAGTTTTTAGTTATTATGAGAGATATGTTAACATTTACAAGTAAGTAGAAGACTAATGGGAAACCACACAAGAGTGACAGTGTTTATCCTAGCAGGGCTGACTGATGATCCACAAGTGAAAGTTGTGTTGTTTGTCTTCCTGCTTCTCACCTACTTGCTAAGCATCACTGGCAATCTCATCATCATCACACTCACCCTGGTTGATATTCACCTCAAGACCCCCATGTATTTTTTCCTCCAGAATTTTTCCTTCTTAGAAATTTCATATACTACTACTGCATGTGTCCCTAAATATCTAGTTATGATGGCCACTGGGACAAGACCATTTCCTGTAACTGTTATGTCACTCAAGTGTTTTAGATGAAAATGTGTTATCCACTGGTTTGTATTTAAATTTAAAATATTTAAATACAGTAATTATTAGATGCTTGTATACCTGAAAACTCTCCTTTGATAACTTGGGATAGCTGTAGTTAAATGCAAACTACTTATAAATGAATGTTAAATAAGGTAAACGCAGCTAACAGCTATGAATTTGTAATTAGATTGTCATAAGTATGTGCATCTATATTTATTTACTAGTGATACTAAAAGAGCACACAAATTAATCATTTATTAAAGATTTTTGAATTGTAAGTCAAAATATGGAATTCTGGATACTTAAATTATGTAGTTGTCATAATCTAAAATGCTAAAAACAAACATTTCTGAAGGAATAGGCATACTTTCATATTTTCTTGTAAAGAAACAAACAATTGGACCAACAGCTGGAGTTTTGCTACACTAGCTGTGGCGTTGGCCTCACCTGACAGCCCATGAGAGCAGCAGAATCACTGATTCTAGCTAGATCTATTTTGTAGTTGCTTTTAAAACAAAATACCCACATGACTCATGTGAACATGAAAACTGGAGAGGCACAGCTTTATAGGACTTAAGGGGAGATATCCACAAGTAGGTAAATGTGAATTATGTTTTGTTAATGAGATATGCGCAAAAAGATTGTCTATCACATGTTAGCCAAAAAAAAAAAAAAAAAAGCTTGCAAAGAGAGCATATTACCAGTTCACTTAAAAGCTCAGAGGACATTATTGTGTAGAAAATCTCGGGCATCAATAACTGAAAAGTGATTCCCAAGAATTAGGCTGAATGTGACCAAGTTCACTAATTTCACTGTTCTGCTTTTCATTGTGTGTATCAGTTGTGAAATATGGTAACAACAGATGTCTAAATTAACCTAACAGGAGTTTTTGAGTAAGGAAAAATTATAGTAGAAAATACCACACACTCACATTGCCTTTTTCTCTTGAAGCTTACATTTCAATATCATTGTTTCTTGTTGATGATTCGTTACATCAAGATATTTTGCATAAATAAAATTGAGTTCACTAGTTCTGTTTTAAATTTTGCATTTTTTAAAGTTCACCAAATTTATGCCATTAATCTCTCAGTAAGAAAAACAGTTTGTTTGCTTTAGCCACTGTATTTTAGAAATTAGACATATGTATAAGAATAGAGAAAATGTCAGGTAAGACTTGGAAATGAGACAAAAAGATATTGATCCAAGTGACTTTTCAACAGATATTGAACACTCTTTTCCTATTGTGAACAATAATAATCATGAAGCATTTTTAGAATGAAATAACTACTTCCATAATGTTGTTGAATTTAACCCTGATAAAACTATCAAACAAAATATTTAATATAATATTTTCACAAATATCTATAGCATTTTGACTTTTTTCAAGAAATATGAAATATGGCTCATTCTAGTGGCTTAACTTTTAAGTCTACTTCCTCTGGCTGGTGTAGTCCAAGTTCATCCCAAGGACCTGAATTTGTTACCTGGACTGCAGGGAACAACCAGGATGAATAACTAAATAAAATATATAAATACTTCTTCCTCCTCTCCCTGCCTGCTTTTCTCTATTCCTGCCCATACCTCTCCTTTAAACAGTGTGCAATATTGGGTAATACTTCATTATTTCCATTGTATTATAACTATTTGACATTTTTATTGCTTTTTCTTTCTTTTGTTTACATTGCTATTTGATTTTTAGGAGATTGATTTCACACCTCAGAGATCTGTTCATTGCTTTTTTGAGGTAATTATGATTTGCAAAATAAGTTTAGATGTGCAGACTATTCATCAATATGTGATAACACACCACACTCACCACCAACAGTCTCACCACTGTGCATTGAACCCATGCCATCACTGGCTCCAAACCACCCTTTTCCACTCTTGTACTCTCCATTCTCTTGTCAGTGTCTTAGCGTGGTTTTTGTTTTGTCTGTTCCTTTGCTTTGTTTCTTTATATTCCACATGTGAATGAGATCACTAGGTATTTGTCTTTCTATTTAGGGTCTTTGGCAATCCCATACAAATTTTTGCATTGTTTGTTTAAGTTCTTTGAAAAATATCCTTAAATGATGGGAATTGCACTGAATCTGTAAATTGCCATGGGTTAACTGTCCATTTTAATTATACTAACTTCTAATCCATGAGCAAGAAATACTTTTTTATCTCTGTGTCTTCTTCTATTTCTTTTATCAGTGTCTTGTAGTTTTCAATGTATATGTATTTCATCTCCTAATTCAAATTTATTCCCAATTTTTTATCTTTTTCTGTGCTATCATGCTCTTGATATCCTGCCACTTTGTTGTACTTATTTGTTTCTTCTAATAGTTTTGTGGTGGATTGTTTAGTGTTTTCTAGGTATATTATGGTGTCTGCTTATAATAATAGCTTTCTTTTTAAATCTGGATTTCATTGATGTCCATTTCTTGCCTTTTAGTTCTGTTGGGACTATCAGAACTGTGTTAAATCCTAGTGACATAAAGGGCATTCTTATATTGCTTCCAATCTTTGGGAAAAAAATTTTCATTTTTTTGCCTTTGAGTCTGTGGTTAGTTCTGGCTTTGACATACATGGCTTTTATTACATTGAGGTATGTGCCTTCGCTTCTATAGTTAGTAAGTTTTTAATCGTGAATGGGTGTGAATCCTGTCCAATGCTTTTTTGCATCTACTGATATGATCAGATACGTTTTTTCCCATTTGTTGATGTGAGGCATTATATTATTTGTTCTGCATATGTGAGCCCATTCTTGTATCCCTGTAATTAACTCCACTTGACTATGGTGCATAGTTTTATTAGTGTGCTGTTAAATTCTGTTTACCAATATTTTGATGAGGGTTTTTCTGTCTCTATTATCAGTAATACTGGTCTGTAATTTTCATTTTTTCGTGTCCTTCTTATCTGATTTAGGAATATCAAGAACAATTATAGTCTCAGAATATATTTAGGAGCATTCCTTCTTGAACTTTGTGGAAGATTTAGGGAGGATACCTTTTAGATTTCTTATTTCTTGGGAGACTTGATTACTACTTCAGTCTCTGCACCTGTTGTTGCTCTGTTCAAGTTATTTGTATCTTCGTACTTCAGCTTTGGAAGGTTATAGGATTTTAGGAATCTTTTCATCTTTATGAGTGGCAATTTTGTTGACATAAAAATGTTCTAATAATCACATGTTATCCATTCCATTTCTACAATGTTTGTTGCAATTGCCCCTCTTTCATTTTTGATTCTTTTTACTAGGTTATTCCTTTTTATTCCTAATTCTGGCAAAAGGAGTTTATCAAATTTCCTTCTCTAAGAACCAGCTTTTAGTTTCATTGATCTTTTGGATGACCTTTGTGTTTTAAACTTTATTTATTTCCAGATAATTTTTATTTTGTCTTTAATTTCCTCAATGATCCAGGAGTTGCTCAGAAGTACATTGTTTGATCTCCACATCTTTGTGGTTCTTCCTGTTTTCCTTTTCTGTTGTTTTTGTTTTTAATTTCTAGTTTTACAGCCTTGTGATCAGAAAAGTTGTTCTCTGTAAATTCAGTCTTGCTCAGTTTACTGAGACTTGCTTTATGTGCTGTAACCAGGATGTAATCTTTTCTTGAGAATGTTCAATATGCACTTGAAAAGAATATATAATTTTTTTGGTTGGGGTAGAATTTCCTGTATGTGCTACTTATCTCTAGGATTGGATTTTGTGAACACTACCTGAATTGTCTATCACTTTACTATTCAATGATAATCTTTTACTTTTAAAGGAAAGATGCAGGCAAGAATGAAGGTAGAAAGTCAAGCAGACAGGAAGAGACAGGAGAGTAATTTTTATTTATTTGTATTTTAGTTATACAGCTTGGTTGTTCCCACTGTCCCTAGGATGCAAACCTGGGTCCTTTTGGACCTATGTGGACTGTCCTCAAATGGAGGCAGCAGACTTAACTCCCTACTTGAGCAGGTTGTGCCTCAGTGATAATTTTTCATGGGCTGATGCCGTATCATACATTATGTTCATACAGATTCCATGGTTTTTCTTTTCCTCTTTCATGTTTTTGTTGTTGTTTATTCCTCTATGTCCTGTTTTTGTTTCTGATTTTGATCTTCTGTTCATTCCCAGGGTAAATGACTCTGTCTTCAGCTTCCATGTTTTAAAATTCCTTTTACCATTTCTTAAAAGGCAGGCATGGTGATAGAATCCATTATTCTTTTTAATCATTAAAGACCTTTAATGCATATCATATTTGAATGATGATTTTGAAGGATATAGTAGTCTTGGATAGTAGTTTTTGTCTTTTCATATTTTGAAATGTCCTTACACTCTCTCCTGGCATGTAGGGTTTCTGTTGAGAAGTCTGAGGATAGCCTGATGGGTGAACATTTGTACCTTATGTTTCTCTAACAATCTGAAACATTTAAAAATATGATTGGGTGTTGCTAGTTTTTCAAACATGCATCTTGGAGTAGATCTTTACATTTAGAAATTTTGATGTTCTATCAGCTTCTCGGACTCCAAGTTTACTGTTTGTGACAGGTGTGGGAGTTTCTCTGTTATTTCTTTTTTAAATAAGTGTTCTGCTCCTTTCTTCCTTTCCTCTTCAGGGTTTCTTTATTTTCCCTCCTTCTTGTTTGTCTCTTTTCTTCCATAAGATTTGCTTCTGTGTTCTTGGCTTCATTTTCTGTGATTTGTTTCTTTGGGTAATTGAGTATGTTTGTAGAGATTCCAGGGCTTATCAATTAATTGATTATACTTTTTTGTATCTAGCAATTCTGTTAGGGCTTTTTTTTTTTTTTTTTTTTTTTTTTTTTTTTTTTTTTTTTTTTTTTTTTTTTTTTTTTTTTTTTTTTTTTTTTTTTTTTTTTTTTTTTTTTTTTTTTTTTTTTTTTTTTTTTTTTTTTTTTTTTTTTTTTTTTTTTTTTTTTTTTTTTTTTTTTTTTTTTTTTTTTTTTTTTTTTTTAATCATCTCAAACTTTTTGGTGAAACAGGCCTTTGAATCTGTCACTTCTTTTCTGAGATCTTCCATCTGCCTTTGGGTAGTTGATTGTGCCTCCTGCATCTCATTCAGCATTTCTATAGCTATTGTTTTGAGTTTTTGTCTGTTAGGCAGTCTTAATCAGTGTCAATGAATTTCTTTGGGGATCTCTTGGCATCTTCCTCTTTTTGAGCCATTCCTGTTTTGTTTTGGGCAGGTTTAGGTTTTAACATGGTTTTCTTCTCTGCCTTGTATTTATCACTGTTGTTTATTTCCTTATTCTTTTTATTTCTTTCTAGGCAGTGGCACTTTGTTGAACCCATAGATCCTCAGAGGAGCTGAAGGTTGTTAAGACTTGCTAAAGTAGGCAGTGATGTGGTGGGAGTAATTCTGAGTGTTCTCTCTTTCTCACCTGCATGCCAACTATGGATCCAGGGTTGCTGGAGCCCAGTCAAGCTGTTTAGGAGCAGTGGGATGGGAAGGAATCCTCTCTCTTTTTCAACTTCATGCTGACACTGGATCTTCTCATGTCCCTGTTTTCTGGAGTCAAATGTCAGGGGTGAGGCAGCAAGGGTGGGGACAAGTCTTTTCTTTCTCACCTGAAAGCTGATTCCTGGTTCTGGGTCACTGGAGTCCACTGGTGGTGGGATGATGGTGGCAGGACCCAGTCAAAGACTTTCTATTCTTATGAAAGATTAAGAAAACATGACATTTAGAATACTTGAATTTCAATAAAAGTGATATATAATAAGATTTGGTAAAAATTAGATTAAATTGCTATATGTTAATAAGATTCCAGATACGCACTAATCATTTTCAGAAGTTCTAGAGATACATTAAATGAAGTCCTTCACTTAGTTAAACATAATAATTTAATGAGGATGATAGCCAATAAACACATGAGCAAATAAAGAAATACAATTTAGAAGTAATATGAATACAGGGAAATCTATGTATAATACATCAAGCAAGTTAGACAGTGATTGAGTTTTGACGCTCTTGGATAATATGGTTAGGGAAGCTGGAGGCATTCCCAATTCTAATTGTTAAATTACATGAGGAAGCTAGTCATGTTATGACTGCAGAAAGAACATCACAGCAAGGAGGAACAGCAAATGCAGAATCTTTTATTTTTCAAGGGGCTTATACTACCAAGGAATAGCAAGATATACACTTGCATAGAACAAAATGATTAAGAAAATTAGTCAACACAGATCAGTTTGAAGAACCTGAAATGGTAAAGAAGATTTTGTAGAACAATCTGCTTATATACTCCAAATCAGGACTCTCTTTGTTTTCTTCTTACATGCTATTTTGTTGGGACAAAAATTTGGCATCCACGGGTATTTTGAAGCAGAGGATTTCTGATTTTTCCCTTTTCTGTGCATTATAATGACAGCTAAAACAAGCTTATCTATATTAGAGAATTTTACTACTAGAGAAAGGTACCAAAATAGCACAATCTTTCCATATATTCCTCACTCTACTACTTATAATATCAATTCATTACATAGCAATAAAACAATCATCAAAATCAGAAAACTAACATCGCCACAATTTTAAAGATGCTATTTAAATTTGACCAGATTATCCCTAAACACATTTTTTTCTAATATAAGATCCAGTCCAGGATTGCAAATTATCTTTAGTTATTTTTCCTTAATTTTATCCTGTATTTCCTTCAGTCTTTTCTCATTTGCTTTGTATGACCTTATCATTTTTGAATAATTTTCTAGAATGCCATTCAATTTTGTTTTGAGACATTTTTTCCATGGTTGGGATAAAGTTATATATTTTTCACAACTACTACAGAAATGGTATTTTTGTCAGTATAGTCAATAAAGTGATTAATGATTATGCTGACCACATATACTGTTAAAATGGGACAGTAACAATTTTTTTGTATTTCCTGATTGTGTTGTCATTTTAATATAAATGTCAATTTTGCCCTGTTTTTAATAAAATGGGACTATCTTTAACATGGGGCAAAAAGGACAGTTGAGCTGCCCCAGGTCAAGTCTGTTGAGGGGGCCCAAGACTAGCTGCCTCTTTTGCTCTGATGGCTCTTGTTGGCACTGACTGTGGCAGGCAACCAAACTGCTGTTCCTGGCCTCTGTGAGGAAGCAGGATCCACTGGGGGTGGGGGTGGGGGTGGGGGGATTACCTCTCACCCCATGGATACTTGTTTCTTCAAAGGGAACGGAACACCAAAGTATGATCCAGTAGCAGGTAAGTACTATGGGATTATTTCTGGCACTATGGTGGTTACTAGGCATTACTGGCCCTGAGATGATTAAAGTGATATGAGTTGTAGGCAGGATGTTTAGAGTAGGGATTACAGGGGTGTCAAATTTTGTGTTTTCCTAAGGTGTGAAAATTACTTGCATTGGCCCTGGCTATTTGTATAAAGTCCCACAAGACAACACGTCCTTTCTGTGAAATTCAGCATCACAATTACTTACTTGTTGGCTTCGTTGCTCGACTCCTGCTCAGATTGCTCTGCCTCCTCACCTCTGCTTAGTGGACAGCCTAACACCCCGTCCCATTTTTGCCATTTCAATGTCCCATTTTTGTCTCAAGGTAGTATGGTCAGCCTATTCATGATGGTAGCAAGTCTTATTAGTGGTTATATTGTTTGATATCCTGATTAAGGAGATACTACCAATTTTCTCCACTGAAAAGTTATTGTCTCCCTTAGGGGAAGCATTTTGTTTCCTCTTAAATTTATGTTCACAAATTTTAGCATTCACTAGTAAATTTTATCAGCAATAATTATTAAGTTGGTGTTTGTTATGTTTATTTTTAATTTCCCTCTTTCCTCTAATTCATCAGTCGAATTCCTCTGTAACAAGATGTCCTTTCTCCCTCATTTCTTTATTTCGTTTATTTATATCAGTATTAATCCAAGTATTCTTTTCTGTTGGTTAAATTTTGATGATATCATTGTTTTATTTAGCTCAATCTTTTTTACACTGGATATTAACAGTTTCATTAAGTTGATATTGTAAGTTGACACTTGTTATTTTGAGATCACCCATGTTTTTAAATCATTTCCTTCTTTTTGGTACAACATGATGCTTCAGGAAATACTTGTTTTTCCTCCCAGATTCTAGAAACACCCACTTCTCCAGAGTCATACAGGGACTTAAATAGAAGTAAAATGTACTAATATAAAACATTGGTTGAAACATCAAGTGCCTAGTGATGTAACTATTGGGTCTCAGCCCAGCGCAGGATGAATTAACCACTTTTTTTCCCTTCAGATACTTTTGAAATATCTAACTAAAGCGGGTGATAGTTCTCCATATTACCACCACCAGATATCAAACTGAAGGAAAACTTGTGTTTTTCAGTGCTTATGTCTAATTATATTGTCATTGCAACTATAGGTATTCAGAGTTTAGCACTGATTGGCATAGTATGTCATTTCAAGTATTAGATATGGGATTTACATAGAGTAAATGGGATGGATGAATATTTTTCATATATGTCTACATCTTCATCTAAATAGCTTGCTTCATTTTTTTATCTTCTGATGGCCAAGGGACCATTTCCCAGAGGATCCTAAAACTTAATATTATCCACCTCATTCACTAAAGTAGAGGATTTTGAAATAAGAACTGACTGATCTGCTTAAGGTAGGACACTGTGATGACTACATTTGCTAGAGCTATATAGTTCCTGTTGGGTGTTTTTGGACATAAAACCTTACATTTCTATTTATATGAATGTTTTAATGTATTTCCAGGCAGAAAATGTTATAGCATACTCAGAAACTAAAATTTAAACTGGTAAAAAATAAAATTATATATGTTTCTGTTTTTTCCACTACTTCCACTATTCCTACATCCCATAAATTCAATTTCCTTGACTTTGTTCTTAAATGTAATCTAGAAGAATGTCCCCCAAACTAATATATGTTTGTTAAAGGTTTGGGACCAACCTCAGGGAGGGGGCTAAATATGAAAGTTAAATATAGTTCATTGTGGAGATTATTTTTCTTTGGAAGAAGAAACTCATAACTAAAGTTATACAGAAAAACTTAGACAAGTTCTATGTCTTTTTGACTGCAAATAAGATCTATCATTAAAATCATTTTCCTAGCAGTACATATTTTGAAACCAATATATTTTTCCAAATAAATATTTACTGAATATTTACTGTTAGAGTACATATCTGGTTATCTATAACGTAATATGTATATTTATATATCATTTCTTTTAAGAATAGTGTAAGTCACTATTATGAATTATTAACATCTTTTATCATGATTAAATAAATTCTTTTAATATAATTTTTATTTTATAAAATTATAATTATGTTCATACTTTGACACGATAAAAACTCTTACTAAATTAGGAAGGTTATTTTGCTCACAGTTTTGACCCTGATACATTTATTTATTAAGTAACGATTTCTACTGGGAAAATCATTTAGAGAAATTTTGCCTTGCCAAAAAATTACTAAAAACAATGGAAATTTCAGATATCAGTGTTCACTGTTGGATGCAATTGATTCAATATTTTCTGTTAGAATTTTAATGTTTGAAACTGTATCCAATATCTCACACTAAAATATAAACATGGAAGTCTTCAAATTATCTGGCACACTAGTTATTTTCATGTAGTAATAGAAAATCAATGCTGATTAATCAATTTCACAATATTTATTTCACTTTTTGTGGCAATATTATGGTTTAATGAACTATTTTGTCACAGTGGGAGGTTCCTCATATTCACAAAATATATTATTTTATACATTTCATTATTTGTATATAATTTTAAATTTCTTACACTCATTTATATGCATTCATTGTAAAGCATATAGGGTAATAGAGTCATATCTAATACACATAGTTTCAATCAGCAGCTAAATTTATATCATTTGTACATTAACAATTCATCAGCATAACTGAATTTTTAGCAATGACACTACATAAATCCATAGCATATTTTAGATTTTCAACATATTAATTGGAGGTATTTTACAAAAGAGAAAATCCCTTACAAAAGTAAATATTTGTTCAAGGACTAAAATTAGAAATCCTCAAATCCAGACAATAAGTCTTCTTAACTAGGTCAAAAACTTCCTTGTTCTTTCTGTTAAATATTTCTAGAAGTATTTTTATCCTACAAGGACATAATGTATATGACCATTCATTACTAATAAATTATTCATATCAGTATGAAAATACATCAGTGTATGTACTGAAAGACTTAACTGTTTAATGGAAATAGGTTATATAATTTTTGAGTAAGACGATGTACTCAGCAACACTTCATCATATGAAAAAACATATTAAATAAAAATCCTAAAAACTATGTATAAACTTATTTGGAGCTTCCTACTTAGATAAAAATTATAGCATTCAATAAAATAGAATATAAATTTAAGATAAGTTAAAGATATATTTTGCTTTAAAATTTTGACCAAGTCTATATATTCTCTGGTTTCCTCTTTAAAGATATAATTAATAGAAATCTTTTTTGATTTACTTTAAAGTTGGAATATTAAATTTGAATTTTTGATGCCTCTAGAAGAACATTTGACTTTATGATCCAGGTTGAGTTATAACTTTTATGAATAAGGAAAGAAAAAAATTTTGCTGATTGAGATTATTAGAAAAGAAACATATGGAGAGTTGAATGTCTGCCTTTTTATGAAAGCATATGTCACATATTGATTGTAAACCTTTCATGAACTAAGAAGTATAATCACTAAAATTGTTTCAATTTAATATTCCACCAAGTCCTGATTAATCTACGCATCTATATAAGTATGTACACCTTTCTATGTAAGTAATATAAATTTAAAACACTTTATTGAAAATTAAGAGAAAATTTATCCAGGTTTTAAACTTCAGTAGATACACAGAATTTTACTTAAAAATATGATTGAAATAATCAAAGGTTACAAAAGAACACAAAGAAGAAAACTAACAAAATAAATTTTTCTCCTTTAAGTTACACTTTGGACTGTATTTTTTGTAGGTTAATAAAGTGAGAATTGAAAGTCTAAATTAACAAATCTCAAATAAAATCTACTTTCTTTAAATTGGCTTTAGATTTGTCTTCCCACCTGTAATATGTCATATGCTTTAGAGAAGAAAATCTGTATTAGAAAATTCAGAGATATAGCACACGCAAGTAGAAAGAATGTCATAAAAAATATTGATACAATTGAAACATGTAATTGAAAAGGCTCACAAGAAACAGTGCTTTTGTTATATCTGAAGTAAAACAGGAAAATGTGTTAATTGGCTCATCAAAAGGTATATCATTTTTAAAATAAAGGTTAGAAAAATAGTTTAATATTTTACTTCTAATTCTTTTGATCCTGATTTTATATTTCAGTAAAAGTCTGGAAACTTTTATTTCATTACAACTTTATTATTATTGTTAAAATTAATTATTATTAATTATTCTTTTTCTCTACCTTTGAAGGTAACAATGGGAAACCAAACATCAGTAAAAGAGTTCATTCTTCTTGGTCTAATAAATGATGTCAAGTTTCAGGCTGTGCTTTTCCTTTTTTTGCTACTAACTTACATCTTAAGTATCATGGGAAACTTGACTATCATCATTCTGACCCTTTCGGACTATCGTCTGCAGACTCCTATGTATTTCTTCCTCCGGAATTTTTCTATTTTGGAAATATCTTTTACCTCCGTCTTTGTTCCCAAAATGCTAGTCAATATAGGAACTGGAGACAAGACTATCTCCTTTGCTGGTTGTTTCACTCAGTATTTTTTTGCCATCCTTCTGGGAGCAACTGAATTTTACCTTTTAGCTGCCATGTCCTATGATCGTTATGTTGCCATTTGCAAACCTCTACATTATACAACTATAATGAACAGGAGACTCTGCGTTCAACTTCTGTTATGTTGCTGGTTCTCTGGGTTTTTAGTTGTCATTGTGCCACATATAATGACACTCCAGCTGCCTTTCTGTGCATCCAATGTCATCAATCATTATTGCTGCGACTATACTATATTGTTGCATTTATCCTGTTCAGACACACACTTAATAGAAGCGATTGAGTTTGCCCTTGCTGTGATTACCCTCATCTTCACTTTGGCACTAGTGATTCTATCCTACACATATATTATCAGGACAATTATGAGACTCCCTTCTGTTCAACAGAGAAAAAAAGCTTTTTCTACATGCTCCTCTCACATGGTTGTGGTCTCACTTTCTTATGGAAGCTGTATATTTATGTATATAAATCCTTCTGTTAAGGATGCAGCAACTTTTAATAAGGGAGTGGCAGTTTTAAATACCTCAGTTGCCCCTCTGTTGAATCCTTTCATTTATACCCTAAGGAACAAGCAAGTGAAAATAGCCTTTAGAGAGCTTGTCAGCAAGATAGCATTTTTTTTCAAGAAAGTGAAATGATAGGCGGTTCATTATTAAAATAATAAATAAATGTTTGTAAGACTGTAGATAGCATTTTTTTTCAAGAAAGTGAAATGATAGGCGGTTCATTATTAAAATAATAAATAAATGTTTGTAAGACTGTAGATGTAATTACCGTAATGTAAAAATATTTTCTACATTAGATTGCATTTTTGAAAAATAATCTTTTTTGAACACTGAAACGATAATGTTAATTAATGAAATTTTATAATCATTTACTGTTCTTAAATATTTGCACTTGTGTGTCCTCTCAATTTATTTATATTTTTCTATATCTGTACATTAATTTAAAAGAAAGGACTTGGGGGAAAGTGATAACTGGCAATACAGCTTTCGATATTTTGTATTTTATAGTAAATAAAAACATCTTATCCAACGCCATGTGGTGCTCAGTCTCTATACTGAATAATTAAATTCACACTCTGAAGAAATTTACTTCAGCATTCTGATAATTAATTTCATACAATTTAATGTTGTCCTAGTTATTACCTTAGTTTTAATTTTTTAGACTATAAAGTAAAACTATTTTTGCATTACCTGTTATTTTTTGAATTTATAAGATTAAATCATAATCTCTCCAATTATCATACTAAATATACAGTGCTCATATATGATATCCTTATGCAATGTTTCCAACAAAAGTAAAAGCTGCATTATCTGAATATTTCTTGTGTATATTAATATTTTGGATTCATGGAGCATTTTCATAATATGGGTAATTTTAATTTTTAAAGAAGATGTAGATATTCTACTCCATCTCTTTAGCATATAGACTAAAAGAAAGAGCCTAAGAGATGCTAACAAGCTTTTACTAAAGCATGTCATTAATTGATAACAAATTTGTACTCTTGAATTCTTTACTCATTTATTGACTCATAGTAGAGCATCTGTGAGGCAGCAGCGATACTGAGAGTGCACTAGAACATGGAAGAGAAAGATAATTAAAAATGTAAAATGTCATTCCTATATATTCAGTCATAATTATGAAGAACTACATAAGCACTACCACATAACTGATGTCAATAAGTGAGGCAGTTTGACACTTTGTTAGCTATTTAGCTTGGTAACAGATTCATTAATTTACTCCTTCCGTTGTTTTGAATTTCCATGTGTACTGTTAAACACAGTCATTCAAAACATTATCTCACTTTATAGTGTTGCTAACTTCAAAAGACAGATAAGCAGATATATACAGTTAGATACTATGTTGATAGAGATAATTTCTTTTAAACACACATACACACAAATAAACACCTTTTTTAAAAGGAAAGGTGCAAGTAGAAATGAAGGTGAACAGGCAGGTAGGGAGGAAGAGAGAGGAGGAAGAAGCATTTATTTATTTTATTTAGTTGTTCATCTTGGTTGCTTTCCCTGTCACCCGGGTCTCAAAACTGGATCCTTGGAATGAATGTGAACTACATCTGGTGGTCTTATCCGCTAGGTCACCAGGACATGCTAACACATATAATTTAAAAATTCCATTCAGAGAAGTCTAGTAAAACTCAATTCATACTTTTGCATGTGAAAATACTCATAGCTAATAAAAATTGTGGATGGGATGATTTACCATAACATTCTATCAACCTAAATGCCTGCTGACCAGAGATTCTGTGAATTGACAAAACAGCAATAAATGATATTTAAAATCGCATGCATGTCCATATCAAGTTCCAAAATATTTAGAAACAAATATGGCATTCTTGATTACAGGTTTAATATTAACAATTTCATTTTGACTCTTTTTTTTAACTAAAGTAACATTGTTCCTTAATGTTAACACAGGTGGGCATCACTATGAAACAGCTTCTGTGCGTATTTTATTAAGTCATTTTTGAGTCTTTGAAAAATAAGCAATTTAATAAGAAGTGCCTAATATTATTCATACACTCCGTAAATAATATTCTCCATTCTGTGAATAATTTGTTAATATTAACAGTCATTCAAATGCTTTAGTTTTCAGTATATCTTTTCAACTCTGTACACAAAGTCCTTTCTGCTACAGCTCTATCACCACTCTACTTTTTACGTAAGCTTCACTTCCTTTCAGCTCTGTTGGACCAGGAAGGAGTGAACAAATGCACTGAGAAAGTGGTTCTCACAAATTCACAGGGAGTCAAGTCTACACATTATAAAGGGGAGATCAAAATTATGGAATTGGGAGTAGGAGTGCATATGGAAATACTATGATATAAATGATTTTCTCTTCAAAATTTACATTAGAATTTTAACACCCAGTGAAAAGCTGTTAGAAAGTAGACCATTTGAGAGTGGAGTATTCAAAACCAAGATTGTTCTTCTTACAAAAGAAAATCCTCAAATATCCCTAGCCCATTCCTCCATGTGGGGAAATAACTGGATTGAAAGTCTATAACTGGGAAGAGGCTTTATTACCTCCACCATGTTGGCACCCTGATCTCATGCTTGCAACCTCAAGAATTATGGGAAATACATTCCCGTTTTGTAAACACTGTTTGTGCTAATTTGTTATTATACTTCAAAAGAACTGCAACAGAACCTCTTCAGTGTTTGCAAAGCATGAAAATACATTCTGATGTAATGCTTTTTTTCCGATGATTTCTCTTCATTAGTAGAGAATGTTTTCAAAATTTTTTACAGTCTTCATATGTATTACTCACTTTCATGCATATTCCCTTAATAATAATATTTTTCAGGTAAAGAGGTTCCAGTAAAAATTGTTTTTTATGTGAATTTGGTTATTAAATACTGGTTAAAGATTTTTTATTCTCTTTAATTGGATATGGCCATTTTTCTAATAAGCAAAAGAAATTCACTGTCAATATTCAAATATTCCAAAATTGTCTTCTAATTTCTATATTGAAAAATCTATAAATTTCCTCATTTGTTTTAGTTTTAAATGAGAAACTGTTTATTTTGAGACAGCAGTTACACAGTTAAATCCAACGGTTTAAACTTTTATGTGTAGATATATGCTATCTGATTCTAGGGAATGTTCTTCACCTCTCTAACAAAAAGAACGTATCATTCACTCATTACATTCTAGAGTCATTAACTTCAGTTTACTTTGATATAACTTTTAATCATCAAGTCCTTCAGGTCATGACATTTCCTGAGACATAGAAAGTTACTAAACTGGTGTTTCTTGGGAAAACAAGCATCAGCCACGTGAATCGAGTATTTATTCTTATAAATAAAGAGAAGAAAAGACTCTCATTTGGTTTTTCTTAGTAGAAAAGTTAAAAATTGGTGAAAATATCACCAGACATAGCATCCTTTACGAGGAAATATATAAAAAAAATCTATATTACTACTAAGCTGAGTTGATAGTGAACTTTTATAAGCTCATATATCCAGCACAATTAACTGAGAAAACAGAACAGAGAAAATGTTACTGCATATGTTGTCAAATTCTGATAGATTTCTTATGTTTATAATTGTATGCTTTAATAAAGTATATATAATTTAAAATTTATTCTTATATTTCATAAATTCTCTCTGATATGGTGATATCTGCCATTGACAGTGACTTTTTATTGAACTATGTGTCATTCAATAAAATGTGATATTATTGAGACAATTCATATTAGCATTTTAGTTCTAAGACTGTTACTATTTTGGTGCTGATTTAAAAAATGTTTAGATTAACTTCATACAAATACAATTCCTTTTTACCATTAAAAAATTCTCTTTGAATTTTCAGCCCTTCCTAATTGTCGTGAAAATCCATATCTCATAATTTGCAGCTGTATCTATAAAGTAGATGCTATATAAATCTACCTTTTTCCACATGGTGTAACTTATACAAAGTTATTCATTGTGTGAAACTTCAGTGATTATTTCACCAGTTAAAATTTTTAGTGTAACCAGGCTTTTAAAACATCAGTCATTTAAGTAAATATTAAAAATAATGTTCTCACTGTAGGAAAATGTGAGTCAGAGAATAAGGCAAAAAATATTAATGAAGATTTCCTCAACAAATAATATTTAATCAATAAGTCAATATTCAAAATATTTACCTTATAAAGCAGCAGCATTCTAAAGCTTTAAAAGCTGAACTGAGATTTGAAATATCACTAGATTTACAATTCCAAGCCTAAATAGTTTAATTACTTGGCTAAAAATACTGAACATATAATGGAAAAATACCTTATATAAAATATTTACAGTATGAATAATGCAATCTGAAATCTCCAAAATTAAAACAGAACAAGGAAAATGCAACTCCTGAAGGGAAAAGCAAATTAGCACACATTAACCCTGAAATAACTGAAATGTTATATTTAAGAGTAAAAGATTGGAAGGATAAAATATAGCAGCTCAAGGAATGAATGAAAAAAGAGTAAACTTCAGAAGAAAAAGTCAAAAATATAAAAAGGGAAAAGATAAATTTATAGCATAAAATACCATGTGAAAAATCTCTTAGTGAGCATTAAAGCAGTAGGAAATGATAAAGAAAGAAGAAAGTGAATTTCAGAATATCCTAATTACCTAGAGGTATGTGTTCTAATCTAAGGAAACATGAATTATACTATTTTATAAGGCGAAAGGGACCTTATAGGTGTGATTAAAGACCTTGAGATGGGGAGAGTATCCTGAATTATATGGATCTGAAATGTAATCACAAGTGTCCTCATAAAAGAAAAGTAGAGGGAAATTTGGGTACATAGATGTAAGAGGTGAACAAAGCCTGAATTTTGTGTGATATGAGGAAGGGGTCACAAGTAGGAGCCACAAAGGTCATAGAAAAATTTTTCTCCTAGTGTTTCAAAAAGATTCCACCCTGCCTAAATCTTGATTTTATACCAATAAAATTTATTTAAGATTTATGACCTCAAGAAATGAGAAATATTTGAGTTGTTATAAATCAGTCAATTAATTTTTGAGATCATTAATAATAATCTAAAATAGAATGACTTAAAAATATCTTAAGGGTCCAGCTCCATGATGACAGGCAGTTAGGATCTCCAACTAACCTCTTCCCTGAAGATGCAACAAAAGATTTAACAACTACAGTCTTTGAAATAGATGGGGAATCAGCATCTCCCCACAGAAAAAGGACATAGCACTTCATAAACATTAGGAGAAGCAGAAAAATCTTGGTGCTCATGTTGTTTTTTTTATGGAGACCATGGAGTTCACAGGGAGGGACCAGTGATAAGGACAAACTGCTCCAGACTGAATGGACTGAACCCCAACACCTGAGAAGTGACCTGTGAGCACATACAGCCTAGCGTGGCAGATAGGGGGACTTATGTTTGGAGAGCAGTGGGCCACAGGGGAGTAAGAAGCAAAGGATAGACGGCACTGGGAGCTGATAAAGCACTTAGATCAAAAGACTTTCAATTGTGGAACTAAACCTTTTGACAAGGGTCAAAAGAATGGCTGGGACTATGACCACTGTGCAGACAGCTGACAGGTTTCCTTTAAGGAGCATTTAGTCCCTTCACTCTCTCAAGGAAGACCTACAGAAGGGCATTAGGAAGATTATAAAGTAACGGTTTCAATGATACTCACTAAATTAAGGAGACTAATGGAGAAAGAAAAGAAAGCTTCAACAAAAATAGAGAAAATATGAGTAGGTTCCACACAGAACTGGTGGAACTAAAAAACACAATAAGAGGTCAACCACACGCTGGAAGTTGCCTTCAATCATATCAGTGAGATAAAAGAAATGGAAGTGGAATTCACCCAAGAAGATTAGCAAAGAGAAAGAATGAAAAGAAATGAAGACAACATTTGCATCATAGGCATCACAGGAGAAGAAAGAGAAAGACATCAGAAAATTTATTTAAGTGATATTAGCTGAAAATTTCCCAGATCTATCGATCCAAGATTTTCAAAGATTTCTAAAGAGAAGAAATTCAAATAGACATAAGCCAAGATATATTTTATTAAAATGACAAAATCCAAAAATAAAGAATTTTGAAAATAACTAGATTAAAACTAGTTATATACAAGGAGGCCTCCATAAGGCTGTCTGCAGATTTATCAACAGAAACTACACAGGTTATAAGTGAATGCCAAGAGATATTAAAAATATAGGAAGGAAAGCATATACAATCATGAATACTGGGCACCTTACTAGATTATCACTTAGAACTAAAGAGTGATAAAGAGCTTTACAGAAAAACAAAAGGTAAAACATCATCACAACTAAACTAGTCCTGCAAGTATTACTAAAGCAATTTCTATAAAATGGAAGGAAACCCCACTTAGAAGCAGCAGTACATCAAAAATATAAAATATGTAAGGGAAGGAAACTGAAAATATGAACTGTTACAATAAGCTCGACTAACTTGTTTTCAAATTAAAAAAATATTTTAAGTATAGAAACCTACATGCAAACTCCAGAGTAACCTCAAGACAGATACAAAGAAAAAATAAAATGGAAAGGGAAATAAACACAACATAAATGTTCTCAAAGCAATGTTCTGACCAATAACTTCTCAAAAGGGATGACAAAACTACAGGCAATAACACTCAGAATAAAATAGCAGGATAGCAGTAAAGAGTTGTATAAGAATAATGTAAGTAAAATGAAGGAAATAATAAATAGTTAAGCAGAAATCAGTGAAGTAGAAATCAATTAGATTCATAAGATCAATAAAACCAAAAGTTGGTGCTTTGAAAATTACAAGCAAAATTGACAAGCTTTGGCTGGTCTCACTAAGAAAAAATAAAGCAAAACAGAAAACACTGATAGCTAGAATTTAAACAAAAAGGAAAATTTCAAAGGAGTTCTCAGAAATGCAAAGCATCATGAGAGACTGCCAAGAACAGCTATACGACAAGAGCCAGACAACCTTTAGGACCAGGAAAAATTTTAAAATCACTTGATCTATCAAGATTTTATTGGGAAGAAATGAAAAACATGAGCAGAACTATGAAAAGCAAGGGAATTGAGCAAGTAATCAAGTCTCCCACAAAATAAAAGATGAGGCCCAGATGGTTTTATCAATGAGTTTTACTAAACCTTCATAGGAGAATTAACAACTAATTTTCTCATGCTTCCCCCAACCCCCAAAATCAATAAACAGGTATACTTCCAAACAATTTGAGCCCAACATTACATTAGAACTAAAAGCAGACAAGCTCATGACAGAGAAGAATATCTGACCAATAACGCTGATGAATATAAATGCAAAAATTGTCAACAAAATATTAGTAAACTGAATTAAGCAACACATCAAAAAGATTATCTATTGTTTCCAGCTCCAAGATGGCTAACAGTTAAGATCTCAGGCCCACCTCCTCCCCCCAGCACCTCTAAGACAACATCCATTTGGCTACCATAATCGTTGGAAGAAATTGGACCAGCATCTCTACAGAGAGAGGGGATGAAAGGCAGGAGAGGCCAGTGTGCTTTGGTGCCACATCACTGTTTGGAGACTGAGTGCATGAAGGGACTGGCAAAACCAACACTCTCCTGGAGCTAAAGGCTGTCACCTGCACTGAGCACTTCCATACCTAGCAGCTCGCTTTAAGTCACTGGGTCAAGGGGCCTCAAGGTAGGGTGGAAAGAGGGAGAGGGCTAGTACCCCAGCAAATAGAGACAGTGCTTCCTGAAGGTGCCGACACTGAAAACTGCCATTGTGGGAAGGACCAGGAGGGAGGGCAGAACCTGCCCTCTCTATCATTAGCACACTGGTACAGAACTGCAGGTGATTAACACATTTTTACAGCAGAGACAGGTCAAGCAGCATCCAAACAGATAATTGGCTATTTCCCGATAAGAAGGTTTTCTTTTTGCCCCTCTTAAGTCCTCCTTAAAAGTGGTAGCTTCTGCAACATGTGACTACAGGAAAATACATCACTATCTGCTCGATACCTCCTGAAATTCCTCCCAGTAGTCAGGGTTTGTATACTTGGCCTTGTAGGGACTGTTGCTCCTTTTCAGGACTAAGGGACTTTCATATGGGATGGTGATACACTAATAACAACTCTCAGCTTTCTCTCTTCTGGGGGCTGTGTTGGAGCTTTGGCTTGCTTGCTGACGAGACTCACAGCATTTGGGTATCTCTCCATGGGTTTATGCCTGTGGTTTGGGGTAAACCTCTGCCCTCCCTAATCCAACACCAACCCAGTGGGTTGGACTCACATGCCTCAACACAGGGCTCAGCTTAGAGCTTCAACAAATGCAATGAGTATTGAGATGACACAAGTAAAGGAAGTCTAGTGTTCCAACCAAAACTCAGCTCTGTTCTGTGCAACTAGACACTTAGCTAAAGCAATGCCCCTACATTAAGAAATAAATACTGAATGCCAACCAGATCAAAGAGACAAAGAAACATATGTAAAATGATTTATGGACCTAAACAAAATCCCAGGGGAAAATCTGAATGTAGAGGACTTAAGTAAACTACCGGACAAAGACTTAAAGGATCATTTTCAATAATACTCACTGAAATCAGGGGAAATGCATGAACAAAAGAAAGAGTTACAACAAATATAGAGAAAATATGAAGAAGTTAAAGATAGAATTTATGAAGCCAAAGCACGTAATAGAGGGGCTCAGTAGCAGGCTGGAAGGAGCCTCCAATAGAACCAGTGAACTAGAAGATAGGGCTGTGGACTGCACTCAAGCAAACCAGCAAAGAGAAAAAAGAACTGAAAGAAATAAAAACAATGAGACCTATGGAATAACATCAAGAAGAACATTCACAGCATAAGGATCTCATAAGGAGAAGAGAGAGAGAAGGGATCAGAAAACATATTTAAAGAAAATTAATAACAGAATTTCCCTAACCCGAGGAAATCAGAACTACAGATCCATTAAGCTCAAGGACCAGTGTTTACGACGTAGGCCAGAAGGCAGTGGCAACCAGGATAAAAAGATAAATAAAATAAATGGCTGTACTTTTTCCTCCTCTCTCTTCCAGCCGGCCTGCCTAGGTGCCTTTATTCCTGCTTGCACCTTTTCTTTAAAATTTTTTTGCATTATTTATGCAAAAAGGTGATAAAGAAAAGAACATTAAGAAGGCTATCCCATTTACAATAGCAGCAAAAAATAATTAAGTACCTTGGAATATACATAAAAAGGAGCTGAAGCCCCTTGACAATGAAAACTTCAAGATTCTATTAGTAGAAATAGAGGAATACACAAGGAGATGGAAAATATTTCATGCTCAAGGTTGGGAAGAATTAACATTGTTAAAATGACCCTCTTAACCTAAAGCAATACACAGGTTTAATGCAATCCCCATCAAAATTCCACAGGCATTATTTAAGGAAATAGAAGAAAACATTAAAAATTTGTATGGAATCACAAAAGACCCCAAATGTCCAAAGCAATCATGAGAAAAAAAGAACACAGGTGGAGTATTGCACTCCAGAGCTATACTATAAAACAATAATCATCAAAACTGTGTGATACTGCAATTAAAAGAGATACATGGCTAATAACACTGTCAGTTAGAATTAGGGATTATGTAGTACAGGTGATTAAATTAAATTTTGCCTCAGATCCATCTCACAGTTGCCTTTGGGTTTGAGTCCTTAAAGGTCCATGCTGGATTACATAATTGGAATAGATGTACTCAGTAACTGGCAAAGCCCTAAATTAGTTCACTGATTAGCAGTTCCATTTTAGGGTCCCGATCCAATGTCTTCGGTTGTGTGAAGGTCCCTGCTTCTCTAGAAAGCAGGAAACAGGCCAAGCGGATGTTATCAGAAAGAAGCCCAAAATCCTCTTAGCTAACAGGCATTGTTCATCCTGGCAGACTCAACTGCTGATTCACTAGAAACATTGTTGCAACCGCACTCTTTACTGCCAAGAACATCAACTCAAAGTCTCCTGCGTACTTGTTCCTCCTGGCATGCTATCTGTCACGTAAACAAGATAATTATTTGCTGAACTACACTGCTATGCTCTCAATAATACAAGCTGTCCCTGCGTACCTGGGGTTCATGACCTCCACCCAGGGGTAATTCCCGTTTCCTTGTTTGCTGATGCCGGCACTGATTTTCTGTTGCGATCACTAGGCCAGTAAATACCGAGGTCCCAGGAGATGCTGGAGTGACAAGAGGAGGGATCCTCTGCGCTTGTTTTCATTTCTTGACTCATACCTGTGGTCTCCAGTAATCCTTTCCTGCCGTCCCAGGCCCTGCTGGACGGTCCTGAAGACCTGGAGCTAGACCAGCGGCGTCACACTATCTTTGTCAATAATGACCGTGATGGTAGGAAAGTCCAATATAAACCAATAGATTTATCTTTACAAAAATAGTAAACCGAATATGCAGTATTATGGGAAGAATAGGGAAATTAGAGACACCATCAAGTACATGCAATACATGTTATTACAGTTTCTCCATTTAAATTGCCAATTTTTAGCTTTATGCAGAAATCAAACAATCTTGGAAATTAACAATGCATTATCAAAAACTTAATCAAATATTGGTGTCACTTATAATTACTGTTCAAATGTGATGGGTACAAATCAGTGTATCCCCTAGACCTCTATGCAAATGCAAGTGTTTTTCCCTGTGTCAGTTATTAAATCAGAATCAGTTTGCTTTCTGCCCAAAAGATCAGCAATATATTGCCAAGTCTTACTATCACAAATGCACATCAATACAACAACTCCCACTCTATGTTCTAATCAGGGAATACGATTGTCTTTATCTTCCTGGGAAATTCATACTGTTCTATTAAATTGATAATAGTATACTGCTTGAACATAGTGAGTAGGGAATGACAAGAAAATCAGGTATATTGTTAAGACATTTGTGAACCAGAGGATAGGGGATAAATTCTCAAAGGTTTGGGGACATCCCACTTCAATTCAAATTCTAGAAACACAGTGGTCTGGAGTGTTGTTGAGCTATGTCTTCTACAGTAAAGATTAACTTTCTGCATGCAGTCTCTCTGTTAACTATGAAAATGCTAAACTATCTATTTGTCCTTGAATTTTGGAGGCATTATTTATAGCCTGCTTCTTCTATATGCAAATATGCTAGTTTTGGGTGGGGTTCAGAAGAAGACTCTGTAATGGGTTTAGGTTACTTTGCAAACTTTTTTGTCAGCTTGGTTATGTAAGCCAGCAGATTTGATGTTACTTGAACGAGTCAGTGAGTGAAAGGCATGTTGTATGCAGCCTTTGGTAATCTCTTACAGTGAAGACATCTAGGTTTTTAAGAAGAATTATGCCATACTCTGTTAATATTTGCTTTTCTTTTTAAACACAATGATTTACTATTTTGGATTAAGCTGCAGTACTGGTTTACTATGATGACTTTGGCATTAAGCCTATACTTGGAATGCTGTTTGCATACAGTCCCAAACGCCAGTGGCCTGGGACCTGGGAGGGTAGGGAGCAAGTAAAATGAACAGCTAACTGAATAAAATGCTTCTTCCTTTGTGCTCACTGCCTGCTTACCTTCATTCTTTCCTTTTTTCCTTCCTCTTTAAAGTAAAAGATACAATTTACTTTCAGTAGTTCAAAAACTATTGGATCAGAGGACTAGGGAGAGTAGATGATCATTGATGGTTATAGTTAAGAATTAGTTCTTATGTTTTAATCTTTTACATTTCTATTATTTTAATATGGTATTTTGTTCAAGACTGCAACTACATGAATTTTGTCATGTCAAACATTATTTCACACATTGTACCTTATACTCTTGAAAAATTTTATAAAAATATCAAGAAATTTAAATAATTTATTACCTTATTAATTATCTTGTAATTTCTTTGGAAATCTGTTATAGATCTCAGTCAAGGGAAGTGTGCCCAATACATGTCATCATCAAGATGGTGTAGTATTGGTAAAACAATAAACAGATAAATGAATGGAGCAGTATAGAGACCCCCAAATAGACCCACATAAGCAGTTAATTGATTTTCAACAAAGTAGCAAGAGCAACAAAATAGAACAAAGATAGATTTTTTTTTCAAGCAATGTAGATATGTAGAAACAATTAGAGATCCACCTGTGGAAAAAAAAAATCTACACCCTTTGGAAAATGAAATAAAGTTGAAACATGGACTTAAACGTAAAATACAAAACTCTGAAACTCCTACCGGGTAATATAAAAAGCTAAATTAAGTTCGACATGGTGTAATTTTAGGTTAAATGATGCAGGCATGATGCGTGCGTGAAATAGTAAATAAGGTGGACTTCATTAAAATCAAAAGTTCTTTGTAAAATTTTGATTCCAAGATGGTAGACTGTTAAGATCTTGGTTTTAAGTCCTCCCCACTGCTACATCCAAAATACAACTATTTTGTAAACACTGTCTTTGAAAGAGAACAAGAATAAGCATCTCCATAAAGAGAAAGGAAACATATCATGATAAAGGGTAGTGTTATGAGATGCAGTCCACCATAATTTTGGTTTTTGAATCTCCCAGGAAAGAATTCAGGGGAGACACAGAGGTGAGCTAGAAAGAAGCAAGCTTTTATTAGTGAAAGCAAAAGTATACTGTCAAGGACAGAGTGTGCTATCCTGGTATGAAAAAAACAACTCTGCATTACTCAGGTTGTGGGTCTTTATGCTGTCCAAAATTTTTATCTCATCTGTAGTCCAAGTCAGAGGTGAGCTTGCGGTGCTTTCCAAGGAACTGGGCAGTGGATCAGGTTTCCTGTGATGTTCTGGTCAGCTGAAATTCCATCCCTGAAAAGTCCCCAGTCACTGAGAAACCCCTGGCCACGGTGCCATTCCTGAGAGGCCTGGGGTGTCTGCCATGGAGTCTTCCCTTCTGGCTTCATTCCCCATGAGTAGGCGCCCCTGTCAAAATGTTGATCATTGTATCACTATAAGCTTGCCCGGCACCTCTCCCCTCTTTGCCAGGCAAGCTAACTGCAAGTATTCTGCTGATTAGCTTGTCACAGTTTTCTGCCTCTTACCCCACTCATATCTAACTCCTACTTAACAGTAGGAGAAATGGATTGACTCCATATCACTTGACCTATTTGGAGACCTTGAGTTCCAACTCAAGGAGGCACCAGTGATACACACACTTTCCAAGAGCTGAAGGGCTTTCTCCATCAGTGGGTATCATTATACTTGGGGATGGCTGTCAGTGCTGAACCAAAAACCTTGGAGAGGGGCAGAAAGAGGGACAGCATCATTGTAAACTAAGAATATATTTCTGTGTAATACTATCTGAAAGCCTCCATTGTAGGAAAATCCCAGGTGGAAATGTCCATCCCTCCACCATTAGCGCTCTTGTGCAGAACTCAGCCCTCACAGCTGCCTGCCTGGTGGGCTGCTAGAAACACAGGTCAGCCGCCACTGTGTGGATAATTGACTAGTCCCAGTAGGGAGCATCTGTTTTACCCCTCACAGTCTCCATCAAAATGTCAACTCCTTCCAGCCTGGGCTATCGCTAAACAGTTTCCTATCTGTGTGGTACTTTCTGAAATTTCAACCTGAGGGCCCAGGGCTTGTTTAGCACTCATTACAGGGATGGACACTCCTTAGGAAGACTGGAAAGTTTCATAGGAAGTATACTGCTGTGATGAGACCAGTTCCCTGCTCTCTTACTTCTGTGACTCTGTCGGGACTGTGTGTTGCCTGTAGATGGAGCCCACAATGCTTGAATCTCTCTCTTTGAGACTTGCTGGTGCCCGTGACTTTGGGGTACATTTATTCTCCCTACTCCAGCTCCAAGCCTGTAGGCTGGACTCTCATGATTTAACACATGACACCCTAGAGCTTTAACAAATCTGATGAGAATTGAGATCACACCCAGGTCTACACTGTGCAACTGGATAAACTAGCACAAGGTCTTTACATCAGGGAAGCCAGCCCATAGAAATAAACAGAATGCCAAACAGATCGAAGAGACAGCAAAATGACATGAAATGACAGATCCCAACAAAAACTCTGCAAATATAATGAAAAGCTAAGTCAGTCTGGGAGACTATGTTTGCAAAAAGACATATCTGATAAAGACTGTTGCTCAGATATAAAAAACTCTTAAATTAATCAATGAAGAAAACAAAACACCTAGTTACTAAAGATGTGCCAAAGATCTAAACAGACACCTCACTGAAATTCACAGTACAAAAGATAGTCCACATAAGAGCTCATCAGTGAAATGTAAGTTATAACAATAATGAAATAACGCTTCTCACAGATTAGAATGGTCTTAATTCAGAACACAGACAACAGCCAATACTGGCAAGGATGTGTACAACAGAAACTCTCATTCGTTGCTGTTGGGTATGCAAAATAATACAACTTTGGAAGACAGGTGTTTCCTTATAACATATACTTTTACCATTACAAACTGGCAATCACACAACTGATATTTACCCGAAGTTACGTTCACATAGAAATCTGAACATAGATGTTTAGCCACTTTACTTTGAATAGCCAAAGCTTGGAAGCAACCGAGATTTATTTTCTTCAATAGGTCATTGCATTAATAAACTATAGTACAGTCAAACAATGTAATATTATTCAAAGACAAAAATAAATTAGTTATAAAACCATGAAAAACATGGAGGAACTTTAAAAGAATGTCACTAAATGAAGTAAGTCAATCTAAAAAGACAACATATTTATGCCCAAATATATGACTTTCTGGAAAAGGAAAAGAAAAAACTATGGCAACAGTGAATATCAGAGATTGCCAAAGTTGAGAAAGGGAGGATGATTAAGCCAAGTATAAGATAATTAGGGCAGTATCAGTGCTTTGTTTGATACTCTGATATAGGTCATTATACAGTTGTCCAAAACCATAGAATGAGCATCATTAAGAGCAAACCATAATGTAAATTTTCAGTTATTATGTTGTGTCAATGTAAGTACATCAATTGTAAAATATACAACTCTACTGGGGAATGCTTTCAACAGGGAACATTACATATTTATAGAAGTGGGGATATATGGAAAATCTCTGTTATTCCTAAATTTAGTTGTGAACCTAAAACTTTTCTAAAAATATCTTAAAACATTTATTTCTTTTCTGCCCAAGTTTCTAGAAATTTTGGAATGTTGTTCTATAACAAGAAAAATAACTGACAAGGAACACAGGAGTAATTCCTAAAATTTCCTTGTTTTTCATTTTCTCTGCTTCCTAGGATTTGCTTTGTACCTACAGACAAGAAATACCTGGAAGGCAATGAAGGACTGAGAGGCACAGGATGGGGCAGAGAGAGCATTTATTAAATAGGACATTTAAATAGATCTATATTAATTTTGGTTGATAGTATAGAAAATGCAAACTTGAAGTTCTAAGTAATGATAGCTTTTGCTATGGTTGGTTACAGAAAACCAAATGAAGATGCTCTACACACTTATTCTTTTCTTGACTCTGCTCTTCTTATACTGTCTCAACAAGGTGAACATGTTTAAGTTCCCTGGAAGAATCATTTTTATGTTTTCATAGCTTTAATTATAGCACAAAAAATATTTTATTTAATGTTTAAAAATATATTGAATTTATTTTTACTCTTCGGTTTATGTTCATTTGTGAAACCTATAACAAAGCCTAACTTTGAAGTAATTAGGGAATCTCATGACTTATTTGGCTGACTATGGTTTGTCAATCCATGCTTTAAGTTATTGTACAAATTCAGCAATAGTAATAGTGAGTGTGTGTGTAGGGAAGAGGAAAGAGAGAGAGAGGAGAAAGAAAGAGGGGAAGAGAGAGCGAGAGAGAGATTCTTGATTAAATGTTCTCTTGGTTCTTTTATTTTGTTAGTTGCTCATATACATGCAGGGTATTTGTGGACTCAATTTTGTTCACTTTATATATGGGCCTATTTAATTTCAATACCATGCTTGTTTGATTATTGTCACTTTGTAATATAGTTTGAAGGTAGGTAGTGTGATACTTCCATTATTTTCCTCATGATTCTTTCTGATACTCAGGGTCTTTTGTATTTCCAAATATATTTTATGACTTTTGAATTATGTCTGTAAAGAATACCATTGGTATTTTGATATTTTGATAGGATTGCATTACATGTACGTATATATATATCTATCTATATATCTTTAGGTAATGTAGTCATTTCATTAATTTTTCCAATCATAGCATAGAATACTTTTCCATTTCTTTGTGCTTTCTTCTATTTCTTTAAAAATGCCCTACAACTTTCAATATAGAGTACTGTTTGGTTACATGAATCCAAATTATTTGATTATTTTCATGTGATCATAAATTGGAATGCTTTCCTGATTTCTCTTTCTCTAGTTTATATTTTTGTATAGAATTTCAAAAGATTATGTATTGTCACTTTATTATATTCATTTATTTCTATTAGCATGTACTGGAATCTACGTTTTCTATACATATCATATTATTCATAAATAATGATAGATTTCTTCATCATTTCCAATTTGAAGAACTTTTTTTCCCTTTATTTGTCTGATTGCTCCAACTAGGATTTTCTAATACTATATTGAATAATGGTGGCGAGAGGGGAGATCCTTAACTTGTGCCTGATCTTAGGAAGAAAGCTTTCAGATATTCACCATGGTTTATGATGTTGGACGTATACTATGGGTTTATTATATATAAATATGTAAATATACATGCATATAACAATAGGCTATTTCTATAGTTTATTATGTTGAGATCCAGTCCTTCTATAAAAGTTTGTTGATGGTTTTCAATCATATATGGATATTGAATCTTGTCAAATGTTTTTCTCTGCATCTATTGAGATGACTTTATCCTTTTATGAATCTGTGGTGTATTTATTTATTTTTGTGTATTGAACCATCTTGATTTAATAAACATTACATAAAGGAGTAAGACTTTTCATAGAACTGATAAAATTTTGATTTTCTATTTTTCTTGTAGCTTTAAATGACAGCCATATTTATTGTTGTAATATGTAAAAAAGGAGCATGGATAAGCTAATAAACTATGTCACAAATTTAGAAACAGCTGAAGAAAATTATGTAGATTTGAAAACTAATCATGGCATCCACCTTTTAACTTTTCCATAATTAGTTTTGTTATAAAACAATACATAATTTTATAAACATAAACTATGTAAAGTACAGTAAAATTTATACTCATGAACACATTGCTCAACCTAAATTATTATAAACTCAGTGCTATCTTTATATAGTCTCTCCCTAATACTTTCAGAGCACAATTATAAAACAAAATAAAAATCACATAATTTCATACTTACATATACCACTATTAAGTTATATCAGATAAAGTACTGAAGAAAAATTTTCAAAGATATTATTGCTCTCTAAAGACTATTAAATTACCTAATAATTTTTAATGCCACTTTGTAATTTCTATGATTATATTAGTAACAATCTAAAGTCTATCCGTTATACTTGACAGATATGCCTCAATTTATTTTTAATGTAAAATAATTTACTCCAACATTCCCCCTCTACTTTTCCTGATTATTGAAGTAATTATATTGTTCAAATATGGAATATACCAACATCAAAATTGGGTAAGTTTGAATCTTTATGGTGTCAGTAGCAAGTTCATATGAACTATGTTTTCTAAAACATAGCAGTTACATATATTCATCTGATTTTGTTTTTAAATAAACAACTTCATTTATTTCAAAGCCCTTTAAAACTCATTTACTTACCTTTGATTACTCTTTTATTACTAGTTGTTGGTTCAATTAAATTAATTGACGATATTATTTTCAGTATGACTATTTACACCTGAATTATGATCCTAAAATAAGTTTATTTTATGTTGTCAGTTTTACTGTTGTTCTATTTCTAATATATTTTGATATGTATATAATATAGATTAATTCATAATTAGCATTAGTCTTTTCACCAATGAATATTTTATATTTTCAAGTTAGCCTTAAATATTTCAAAATAAAAACTAGTTATTATTATATTAGAAATACAATTTAAGGAATGCAGTTAAATCCAAGGTGAACGAAATATAGCTGGTAAAGTATTAAACGTGACACTATGGCAGCATTCTTTTCTTAAAGTTACCTAGATTGTAATGCATACATTAGATTCAGATTTTATAATATGCAGAATAAAACATAACAAATAGAATATTTGATTTTTTTTCATTCCTCTAGCATGGTGTGATTTTGTTTTCTCAAAACAAAGAATGACTTTGATATTTTAATCTTAATATCCAATTTTTAAATATGTTGGAAAGGAAATAAATTTTAAGATGTGTAACAGGAAAATAAATATAGAAAAAACCAAAATCCCAAACAAGTCATATTATAAAATCATTTTGAATTTATTAATATATTACTTAAAAACAAATAAAAGAAAAAAGATATTTCATGTGTATTTAAAAAAAGACTTAATGAACTAATATAAAATGTTGATTAAAATAGTCCTGTCATTATTTGCTAAATTCAAGTGACAGAAAAGGAAAGGAAAGAAGCAAATTCGAAAATACTTACAATGGAAAAGAAAAGGAAGGTTTTGATATTTTAAAAGGGATGAATTTGCAAAACAATAGCTAATATTCCTTTGTGTACCTCACAGTGATTCTATTTGAATTAAGACATGCATCTTTGTTGCAAATCTTTAAATGCTTGCTTCACTGACTGGTTTCTTAGAGTATCAATAAAGGGATTCAAAAGAGGAACAACTGAGGTATTAAGTACTGCAAGTCTCTTCACTAAGGACTCCGAACTCCCTCTCTTTGGCTGAGGATTTTATGTACATAAATGTGCAGCTGACATAAGAGAGGGAGAGGACAATCATGTGAGAAAAATAGCAGAAAAAGTCTTTTCTCTGGTTGGCAAAAGGGATTTTTAAAATTGTCAGTGCAATGTAAGTAGAAAATAATGTTATAGCGCTCTCTCTACTGACAAAGCTGAGCATGTGCTCTTTTAGAAGTAGTGAAGGCAGTTTTATTTCATGCAGGTTTGGGAATGTTTTCCATAATTGAGCAAACAAGTAAATTGGGGGTATGGTTTTATAAGGTCAAAGGAGTGAGGGAGAGGGGAGGTATAAATTTAGACTAGGAATTACAAATGGAACCCAAGTTAGTCATTTGTGGATTTCTCACATGGGCAACATACAAGATTTAGTTTACTAAACACGTATTTGCAAAATGCACATAAGACTCCATTCTCAGGTAATAAAGAAAAGTCCTTTCATTTGGCCAGTAGCTTCCAGTCAGCCCAGACTGCAAGGCGCCTGATAGCTTGGTGAGCTTCACAGCTGGCCCATGGCGGCTAGAAACTGGGGGTGCGGTTCTTTTCTTCTACATTCCCCCTTTTCTTATTCCTCAAATTGATGATAGTCAGCTTTGATGGATCCATAGATGGGGAATTGGGGTGGAGATTCGATCTTGCTACTTCCTGCTGAATGGGGCTGTAGCAGGGATACGGCATCTTGGATCATCTGAATATAGAACAGAATATAGTTAGTATTCTTGTTCATCATTGCAGGGTTTGGAGTTATAGTACTGGGCCAGCAAGACATGCTTCGATGTGACCTGTCGAACAACTGTGTTTATGGTAGACTGAATCAAGCCTATTATGACAGAGAGAAGACAAGGAAGTAATAGACAAACTACCAAAATGAGTCCCACATTCCTAACAAAGTTTTGAGTCCTCTGACCCAAGAGAACCAAGAGAGCCATTTGGAGTTGAAGAGGGATTCCCATTCTAGACTGGGACATGGGCTGTTTTTCACATACCTCTGGCAGTATCCTGAACTATCTTTCCATTATCTATTTGCAAGCAGTTGTTTGTTAAATTAAACAATGCAAATTCTTCCCTCCTCTGTAATAAGTAATCAAAGGCTAGTCAGTTCTGGAGAGTTACACTTCTCATCTGGGTAGATTGATCTGCCAATAAGTCTAGTGCAGTAGCTGTTTGATTCGTAATTATCTCTACTACAGCTTGTAATCTTATCAATTGATTCAGGAGATAGATGGGCATTCTGTATCCCTGGCTGCCATCTTGTGCCCAAGTGGCAGGGTCATAGATTTGAATTATTCTTTCAGGAGGCCATTCATTGCCCCATCCATTGGTATCACCAGTCAAAGTAAGACCAGTAGCTCTTCTTCACTGCGATCTGTATAACTCATCATAAACTTTAATTCCCAACATTTCCCCTATAGAGTTTCCTAGGAGGAAGAACTGAGGCCTTATTATGCCAATGTAACAAGTGCCTGTCCAACCTTGGGGTAGGCAGGTATATGCTGTTCCGCCACAGATCCAGTAGTGACCCTTCAGTGCACAAGCAGTGGTTTCGAAGATCTGCTCCCTGTCATGGAATCTCATACTTGGATAATAGTAGTCATCTAGGCTTCCCAGAGGTGATCCCAGGATTGGAGAACCCCTATAGGTGCCATATGAACAGTTCCACAGGTTAGAGCTAGGATGCCAAATACGATAAGACTCCAACACCAAGTGAATCCAGGACTATCCTCACCATTAGAGTTGCTCCAAGCCCACTGGTAAGATATACAAGGGCTAATGCCTGTTTCACTGTGCCGTTTACAGGGTAATACTATTTCAAGAAAAAAACACTTGAGCACTGGTGTAATAAGAGGGTTCTCTCCTGATTCTCTTGCTACAAACATTTTCTTATCTTTAGGATCTATCTTCTAGCATGGGGTCTGGATGTCACTAATCAGGATGCTGGATTTGTCCCATTTCCCTTTTGCAGGTGCACAGTCGATGGGAACTGTCTTCCTGGCATATGTCCAACTGCAATGACTATGGCCAAGGAAGATTCCTGACCTTGCAGTGGTCTGTTTTAGACAATATATTTCGGGTTTTTTTTCCTACAAATGGCCAATCATGGCTTGTTTCTGTCCTGTGATGGACTTTGGAGAAGTTACTCAGAATCCACTCAAGCTGAAGTGGGGCTGTGACCCAGGGCCAGTTCGTTTCTGGCCCTGGCCTGCCACATACCCAACAGCTGGATAAATTAAAAAGTAGTTGTTATACCCTGAGCTAGCAGCAAGAAGCTGTTAGGTGTATGTTGATTCACTATTAGGGCTGCCCATAATGGGTGAATCAATACTGTGAACACAGTGTATACAAGGTTTATGGTTGAAGAGATGCAACATAGCTGGAGCAATATTCCAGAATGGAATTCCAGAAAGGCTGGCCTCGCCAATTATCTATTATGCTGACAGGCAGCAATCCCATGGGAGAGGTCCACAGGACTGACTGATGAGGGCAACTGTAAGAAGTAAAGGCCAGAGTAGGAAAAGATCAATAAACAGAGATAAACACAGAGTCTCCTGGCAAGTCATCAGCTCCTCTAAGTCTCTGATGGGCCACAGGTCAGCTTGAGAGGGGTGGGAGACAGCTGCTGGGCTGTCCAGGCGGAGCTCTGGTCAGCGGGGTCTCCTTCCTGGTTGGATGATTCGCTGCTCTGATGAACTGTTTTCACTCGCGAGTAGTGTGTCCACGGAGCTAGACCTGAAACTGTAAGCGCAGTTGGAGTAACAACACAACAATGCGTACACCTGTCCACTGAGGTCTCAGTGGTTCCTTCTTCCAGTCTTTGACCCAAACCTGATCCCCAGGTTCATAAGGGTGAACTGGGGTTCCTAATGAGACTGGGGCTCTCTCTAATACATATCTGTTTATAGCCTCAAGGTTGGTGCCTAGAGTCTGGACTTGTTCCCACAGATGCTTGTCGCTCAATTGAGGAAGTCTCCTGGAGATGTTACCCAGATCAATGGGGGCCTTCCATACAGAATCTCAAATGGGGAGAACCCATATTTTCTGGGGTGCATATTACTTGGAGAAGAGCTAAGGGAAGGAGGTCCACCCAAGTATGACCTGTTTCTTGAACCAGTTTTCCCAAAGTACTCTTGAGGGTGAGATTCGTTTGCTCAACTTTCTCTGAACTCTGCGACTAGTAGGCAGTATGTAGTCTCTAAGTCACCCCTAGCCCCTTTACAATTGTCTGGACTAGAGTGGCCTCAAACAGTGGCCTATTGTCGCTATGGATGGTTAGGGGTATGCCGTACCTGGGAATTATTTTTCTGAGGAGGACTTTTACAAATTCCATTCTCTTTTTGGTTTTGGTAAGGCCTGCCTCTGTCCAGTTTGAATAGGTGCAGGTCAAGCCTAGGAGGTACTGGTAGCCTTGATTCTGGGGCAGCTCAGTGAAGTCTACCTCAATGTCCTTGAAAGGGGCACTGTCCATCCACTGCAGTGGATGTGGGACAGTGCTGGTGTTATTTTTAGCACACGTGGTGCACTGCTCTGTGATTGTCCTGCAGAGAGCAGAGAGCTTATTGATGTAAAACTGCTTTTGGAGAAGCATTTCCAGAGGTGTCTTCCCAAGATGAATTAGCTGTTGATAGTCGTGACAACTTGGATTCTGAGTGCATGTGGAACATATATTCTGCCATCTGGAAGCTGCCACCACTCCCCTGCTATTCTGATGGCCCCTTCTAATTGGGCCCATTCTTCCTGTGGGTCATATTGAGGTTGTGTTGGTTTTTTAAATTGAGGCCAGGAGGCAGGCTGATTCTCCAGTTCTACTTTCTGCTGCCATTTTGCAGCCTTATCTGCTAATTTATTACTAATTGATGTGAAATTTATACTCCTTTGATGTCCACGACAATACAGGATTGAGTCTTCTACTGGAAGCCAAATAGCCTCTAATAGTTTCATAATCTCCTCTTTATTTTTTATTGTCTTTTTCCCGGACAGCTAATAGTCACTTTTCTTTGTAAATGGTTCCATGTATATGCATAGTAGCAAATGCGTAGCAGGAGTCAGTATAAATATTAACTCTTCTCCCTTTCTGCTAGTGTTAGGGCTCTAATCAAAGCCTGAAGTTCAGCCCACTGTGCTGACCAACCCTGGGGGAGCACTTTGGCTTCAATTACAGAAGTTTCTGTGGTTACAGCGTAGCCAGCTCACCTTTCCCCTTCCTTCGTATAGCTGCTTTATCTGTGAAAAGAGTGAGCTCAGGATTCTGCAGTGGGGAGTCTCGCAGGTGTGGGCGGCTGGCATACACCTCATCTAGCACTTCAGCACAGTCGTGCTCTGGATTATCTTCCTCTGAAGGTACAAATGTGTTGGGGTTTAGAGTCTGTAGTTTCTAGAGTCAACTGAGGGTTTTCACAGAGTAGCTCTTGGTACTAAGTAAACCGGGTATTAGACAGCCATCTGTGCCCCTGACTATTCATCAGAGTCATTACTGCGTGAGGCACGTTCATATTTATTTCCTGGCCAAGTGTGAGCTTGTCTGCTTCCCTGACAAGAAGAACAGTAGCAGCCAACGGTCTTCAGCAAGGAGGCCACCCCAAGGCTACTGAATTCAGCTTTTTAGACAGGTAGGCCACTGGTCTTTGCCACAGACTGCCTGACTGAGTAAGTACTCCCAATGCCGTTCTGTCCTTCTCATGGACAGAAAGGTTGAACGGCTTTTCTACATCCGGGAGCCCTAGTGCTGGGGCCTGCCCAAGCGATTGCTTAATTCCCTGGGACACCCTGTCTTGCTCCTCCCCTCAGATGAGAGTCTTGCTCCAGACCAGTCAGAGCTTCATATAGGGGCTTCGCCAAGGCTGAGAAGCTGGGGATCCAGATTTGACAAAACCCCGCATCTCCTAAGAATTCACGAAGTTTCCTCTTGGTCTTAGGTCGGGGTAAAGCTGAAATAAAGTTTTTTCTCTCAGTTCTGAGCCTCCAATGCCCTTGGGAAATGTCAAAACTCAGGTAATGTACTTTTTTCTACAGATCTGGGCCTTTTTCCGTGAGACTCAGTACCCTGATTCGGCAAGATGCTCAAGAAGGGTATGGGTAGCTGCGAGGCAGTTTTCCTCGGTTGTACTGGCAAGGAGTAGATCATTCACGTGTTGGAGGAGAGTACAACAAAAATTTTCATGGGGAAAACTTGCCAAGTCTGCAACCAAAGCTTCTCCAAACAATGTCAGAGAGTTTTTGAAGCCCAGGGGCAATCTATTCCAAGTCCTCTGCATTTACCGGCTTGTATTTGGGTCAGTTCATTAAAATGCAAACAAGGGCTACTCTGAGGGACCAGTCTGATGCAAAAGAATGCATCCTTTAGCTCTAGGCAGGTAAACCAAGTCACATTTGGGGGTAATTGGCTCAGCAGCGTGTATAGATTTGGGACCACAGGATGCTGTGAAGCAGTTACTTGGTTAATGGCTCTTACGTCCTGTACTGGCCAATAACTTCCCCTATTTGGCTTTTTAACTGGCAACAGAGGTGTATTCCAGGGAGACTGACACTCTTTGAGAATATCTGCTTCTTTTAATCTGTCTAAGTGTTCTTATATCCCCAGACTAGCTTCTATTGGGATAGGATATTGGTGCAGGCATTGGGGCTGGGCCTCCAACTTTAATTCAACTATAACCAGAGGCCTTCCTTTCACTAATCCTGGAGGGTTAATGTCTGCTCAAGCCAATGGAAAAGCAGAGAAAAACTCTGGCAGGTTTTTCTCCCCCATTTCCTGAGAGCTATAAATATACCCTTCCTCTTCTCGGGGCGTGGTGACGGTTAGAACACGCCTGTGGTTTCAGGTTTCAGACATAGGATGGCTGTTCCTTTTTGAATGAACAAAATCTGAGCCCTGAGTTTGGCCAGCAGGTCTTGCCCAAGCAAGGGTACGGGACAGTCTAGTATGTACAGAAATTCATGTTTTACCACGTGGCCCCCGAGCTCACAAGTTTGGTCTTTGAAGAGAGGCTGGCAAGTTGCCCGATCTCCCATGGCTCCTATAATGGCAGCCGTCTTGGTTCCGAAAGGGCTCCCATTTACAACTGAATGCGCTGCTCCGATATCTACCATAAATTCTATTGGTTGGCCCCCTACTTTTAATCTGACCACAGGCTCCAAGGGACCTAAATTCAGGGAGCCCAGTCTGTCTTAGTCTATGTCAGCCCCCGCCATTCCAAGGAAGTTTGAGCCCTGCCCTTCTCTTTCACCCAGATCTAGCCTATTAACGGTCCTCTTTCGCGGGCACTCATTCTTCCAATGACCAAACTCTGCAGTGAGCACATTGGTCCTCCCTGAGCCTGGGTCCACCTTCCGTCCATCTTTGTAGTCTCCACCTTCTTCCACCTCCACGCAGCCATTTTCCTTTGTGAGCTACAGCTAACAACATGGCCTTCTCTTTTAATCTGTGATCAGTCTTCCTCCTAGCTGCTACTTCCTGATTCATAAAGACCTTGTTGGCTACTTCTAAGAGCTGACTGATATTCATTCCAGCAAAACCTTCCAGTTTTTGGAGCTTCCTGCGGATGTCTGTGGCTGATTGGGTCACAAAGGTGGCATTTATCATCCTCTGATTATCTAGGGCCTCTGGATCAAGCGGGGTGTAAATTCAGATTACCTCGCATAACTGTTCGTAATAGTTTCCTGGTGGCTCTTCGGCTGCTGGGTAACAGTGGTGGTTTTGGACATGTTGGTGGGTTTTCAGGCCCCAGCTCACACCCCCTGCAAGATGGCCACCTGATATCGTTGGATATTGGCCCGTCCCTCCTCCATATTAATCCCAGTTGGGCCATCCTTCTGGAGCTATCATTCCAGCCCAGGCAACTATGTCAACAACTCCTGTAGGGGCATTTGCTTCTAGGTAAGAACAAGCTTCCCCCATTATGCGTCGTCTTTCTTCTGTGTTAAAGAAGGCGCTAAGTAACTGCTGACAGTCCTCCCAAGTAGGATGGTGTGTTTGAAAAATAGTCTCGAGGAGGTCTACCATAGCCTGGGGTTTTCTGAGTAGGAAGGAGTATGACATTTCCAATTGAAAAGTTCTGTGGTTGAAAAAGGCTGATAATAAATCATGGGGCACCCAGGACAGATGGTGCCGTCTCCCTCTAGTTGGTCCAGTCCCCGAGTCTCTTGAAGGGGCATCTGGAGGGCAAGGTTCTGATTTCTGGGGCATAGGCGCCTGCCCTGGTCGAGAGAGTGATGATCTTGAGTTGGCCTTGGCGGAGAGATCAACGGCAGTGGAGTATTTGGACCTCCTTCCAGCGGGGCTGTGGCCTGTGGGCTGTGCCAGAGAAACATATAGGGGAGGTGGTAGCTTCTCTTTGAGGTTGCCCTGGATAATGGACTTAGGGTCTTCCAGGGGCTCTAGTGTGTTTTTCGGGGAGTGTTCAGGGTTCTCTGCAACTCTTGGGGGCCTCTTGATGATAATACCAAAAGAACCCTAGCTTCCCCCTTTCTAATTGAATTGAATCACACCCGTGAGGGTTGTGTTTGGGCGACTCTTAACCAAGAGTCTATGTGTGGAAATTGACCTGGGTGATCTGGGTCACCTGCCACAATTTTCCAAACATCTTGGACTTCTGGGAGTTCTAAAGTATCCTCTATTGGCCAACTGGTTCCAAAAGTGGGCCTTTCAACTTCACATAGGGTTTTTAACTTTTCTGGGGTCAATTTTACACCATAATCCTCAGAAAATCCCTTCTTAAAATTCCTCAACATACAGTTCAAAACTGTTGGCTTGCTCTGATTCCTTCCCATCCCTGCCCTTGAGCGATGGTGCAAAATAGAAAAAGGAGGGGTAGCCGCTATTCAAAGTGGCTCACGCAGATGCCAGCCTGGCCGTTCCTCTCATGACGATAAAGCTGTCTTAGCTAGAGGTGCATCTGTATAACCCCCATACCTGGTCATGAGGTAACCACGAGAGTTACCCTTATGCTTTATGACGGCAACGGAACCACAGGGGACGGCCCACTCAAATCCCATGGCTCATGCCATGGGACAAACAAATCATTCACACTCCAGTCACGCAGAGGTTATAACATTCCCTCCCTGAACTTCCCTGACTGAGAGGTTCGGTGAGCCAGCTATCTCGAGAGAGTTGATCAGACTCTCCTGCCTGGCGGGGCAGGCCTGAGCTGGGTCTTAGATCCCAGGATGTTACCTGATCCAGTGGCCATTGTGCCTTCACTTCCTTCTGAGAGCTTAGCAGGGTGTGCCGCTCAGGGCCGGTGTGAGGTATCTGATCACGGGGCTGCCAAACCTGTGGCAGGGTGCGCCTCCCCTCGAGTCTTCTTGCATCCCGTCAGCCTTGAGACAGTTCCTAAAACTGTTCCCCAAAAGTCAATGCATTTGGGGTTTTCTGGTCTGGAAACCAAAGGTTACAGCTCTCTTTCTACCGACAAAGCCAAGTGTGTGCTCTTTTAGAAGTAGTGAAGGCAATTTTATTTCATGCGGGCTCAGGGAATATTTTCCATAACTTAGCAAACAAGTAAATCGGGGGTACGTTTTTATAGGGTCAGAAGGAGTGACGGGGGGGTAGGGTAAATTAGAATAGGAATTACAAATGGAACCCATTAGTCATTTGTGAATTCCTCACATGGGTAACATACAGGATTCACTTTACTAAACACATATTTGCAAAATGCACAGAAGACTCCATTCTCAGGTAATAAAGAAATGTCCTTTTACCTGGCCGGTAGCTTCTAGCCAGCCCAGACTGCAAGGTGTCTGATAGCTTAGTGGGCTTCACAGCAGGCCCGCAGTGGCTAGAAACCAGGGGTGTGGTTCTTTTCTTTTACAATAAAATCACTAATACCCAAGTGACCAGGAGAATTACCAAAGCTAAAATGAAACTCATCTTCTCCAATGTGTGTGTATCTGAATAGGCGATCTGCAAAAAAGGAGCAATGTCACAGTAGAAATTGTCAATGATATTGGAGTCACATAATTCCAGGTTGAAACCTAAAATGAGTCCTGGGAAAAAGATGAGGAATCCGGCAATCCAAGAGTTAAAAACTAGCTGAGTACCGATTTTGTTGCTCATGATGGTTGAATAATGTAGAGGTTTACAGATGGCAACATAGCGATTGTAGAACATTGGAGCCAGGAGAAAAACCTGTACCTTAATATTTAAATCTTGTGTCTTATTTGCTGTCCCACAAATCTTCTAAGCTTCTCATTAGACTGATTTACAACAATTAAAACTGTTGACGTGGAAATTTATCCATGTGCGATCACAGTTATTGCAGGTTTCTACTACAAAATGAAAGCATTTTATCCCACAAGGAGCATCTCTACCACTTATTCTTGTATTAGTAATTACTGAAGCAATTATCCAATTTATCCCATAGCTCTAGCCATACTATTGATAGCCACTGATTGCCTACTAAGACACTTCATTAAAGGAACAATCCTACCTTTAATAAACATCATCCTAGTCATATAATTAGTATATTTGTTACTTACTGACTTTAATGAAAGACTATTGCATTGTGATATTAACTAGGTTTAAAGTATACACGATAGCAAATCTAAATCTGCATATAATACACAAAGTTTATCAGTATTTCATGTTTTCTTCACTATACAATAACCCAATTTGCCTCATTTGCCCTTTTATCCTCCTCTATCTCTTCTCGAACCTACTGATTTGTCTATTTTGGCTAAAAATCTATTGTTTGACTTAGTTCATTTTTGTCTATTTTGTTTAAACTAGTTCATTCATTTGTTTGGTATATCTATATATCACACTGAGTGATATCATATTACATCTCTCTTTCTCCTTCTGACTTATCTCACTAAGCACAATTCCTCCAGGTCCACTCATGTTGCAAGAACGACAGGATTTCATCTTTTTTGATAGCTGTGTAGTATTCCATCATGCACACACATGCACACGCACACACACACACACACACACACACACCACTTCTTTATCCACTCAAAGGGCATTTAGTTTGTTTCCACCACATGGCTATTATAAATAATGCTGCAATGAACATAGGGTTGCATATATTATGCAAATAAGTTTTGTTGTGTTTTTAAGGTAAATACCAAGTAAAAGAATCTGCTTCCCATAATGGTTGTACCATTTTACTCTCCCACCAAGAGTATGTAAGTGTTCCTTTCTCTACACATCCTCTCTAGCACTTGTTTCCATTCTTTTGGATAATAGGCATTCTCACAAGTGTGAGGTGGTATCTTTTTGTTTTTCTTTATTTGCATTTCCCTAATGACAAGAGAGATAGAACATCTTTTTATGTGCCTAATCACCTTCTGTATGTATTCTTTAGAGAAGTATCTATTAAAATCAGCTGCCCTTTTTTCAACTGGATTGTAAGATTTTTTTTGAGCTTTATGAGTTCTCTCTATATTTTTGATATTAACCCCTTTTCAGATGTATGGTGTGTAAATATTTTCTCCCATTGAGGGCTATGCAATATGTTTTGATGAGAATTTCTTTCATTGTGCAGAATCTTTTTAGTTTGAAGTATTTGCATTTGTTTACTTTGGCTCTTATTTCCCTTGTTAATTCAAGATGAGTTCCCAAAGATATCTCTTAGGGCAAACTTAGTAGAGTTTTTCCTATGTTTTCTTCTATTTATTTTATGTTTCCGACCTTACATCTAAGTCTTTATTCTGCTTTAAATTATGATTTTTGTGTATAGTGTTAGGTAGTGATTTAGTTTCACTTTTGTATGTGCTTCTACTGTTTTTCCAACACTGTTGGAGAGAATGGCCTTACCCCATTGTAAGCCATTGACTCATTTGTTAAAAATTAATTGTCCAGTTATGTGGGGGTTTATATCTGGGCTCTCAATTCTGTTCCATTGATTTGTATTTCTGTTTTTATTCCAATACCATGCTGACTTGATTATTATTGCTTTGTAGCAGAGTTTAAAGTTAGGGAGCATGATACTTTTTTGTTCTTTTTTTCTCAGAAAGTTTTTAAAATTTATTAAAAAAGCTATGATTAAGTTTGCAGTAGCTTTATTTCAGGCCTATGTTTTTGTACTATTAGTAATTTTATCCTTACATAATAATGCTTAATGTTGCATCAAACCCATGCCTATCACACAGTAGATCCTAGTTCATAGACACTCACTGGCACCCTATCAACTTCTTGCTGACTTCCATATGAGCTATACTCCTATCATATTAAAAAGAATTTCAGGAAAAAGATGATGAAATGAGTATTATACTAAGAGAAATAAATCAGAAAAAGTAAGATATACCCTATGCAATTTCAATCATATGTGATACATAAAGAAATAAAACAAAGCAAAACCAAACTTAGATGCAAGAAAAAATAGTGGCTTCCAGAAGGGTGCGGTAAAGCAGAGAGTATAAATCGTATAAAAGGTGTATACTTTATGGCGATCAATGGAAAATAGAGTTTGACAATGAGCAGAATATAGTATACACAAATTTTGCTACTAGTCTGTAGTCCCAAAGCCTATATAATTAAAAAAATCAATGCTATTTCAATAAAAACAAAAGGAATGAGCTATCAAGGCATAAAAAGACATGGAAGGATATTGAAAGCTTGTTACTGAGAGAAGACAATCTGAAAAGCCTATATACTTTCTTATTCCAACTAAATGACATGTTTTTTTTTCACAATGAGTGTTGGAGTGGCTGTGTGACTGTTGTAGCTGGACAAATAAATAGAGATAGCAAAATTTATCTAGGACTGTGTATACGTTTATATATAAGTACATTCTTATACAATAGTCCATTGAGACAATTGTATAAATGAATAAATATTATATAAAGTTGGCTTCACAATTATGCAACTCGAAAATAGTGTACAAAAATATAACTATTGTGTTTCCATATATCTGTATACATTATTGAAATGAATTTGATAAAAGTCTCATTTTTTTATCTAAGAATCCTCCTATACACTCAACTATGTATTAGAAACCTTTTTTTGTCATATGTTTATTTCTATTTATGCGTATGCTTTTTAAATAGTACTATATGTTTAGTGGTAGGAAAGGTATCTTCATTTGTTCAATGAGAAAACATTGGAAACTGATCAACTAAAAATCTTAGCCATTTTATATGTTTAATTATGTATATAGAAGAAAATTTTCCTTAGAGATATCATTATTTGGTTTTAAATGCACTGTGTTTTATACTATAATTATTTGTAGAACATGCTGTGCTATTTTTTTGATAGTCATAGTTATTTTCTTCACATGCTATTACATTATTGGATATTGAAATTGCATCTGAATCTACATTTCACCCCACATCTGGCACCAGAGTTCCCATGTCCTTTACCACCACTTTTCCCCTCTTTCTTTGTCTTTTCCCTTCCCACATCTCCCAGTACCACAGTCCTGTGATCTCTTAATTTTACTTGGATATATATTTTATTTATTTTATTTAATTATATTCCAATATGAGTGAAACATCTTGTATTTCCTTTTTTCTTTCTGATTTATTTCACTTAACATGGTCACCTCCAGTTTCATCCAGATTTTTGCAAAAGACACAGTTATATCTATTTTAACAGCGTATAGAATTCTACTGAGTATATATGCAACAGCTTCTTTATCCACTCATTTGTTGATGGACATTAGCATATTTCAGTGTTTTGGTTATTCTGAGCTGTGCTGCTATGAAAATAGGCAGGGTGGAACAGATACTTTTTCAGATTAGAGAATATATATCCTCTGGGTATATAGGAGTAGAATTGCTAGATCAGATGGTTGGTTCATTTTTTTTTTTTTTTGAGAAATTGCCATACTGTTTTTCAAAGAGATTGCACCAATTTGCAATTACACCAGCAATGTAGGAGGGTTCTTTTTTCCACACCCCATCCAACACCTGTTATTCTCCAGTCTTATTGATATAGCCTGTTCTCAGTGGTGTAAGAGTTTATCTCATTGTGGTTTTTTCTTTGCATTTTTCAGAAAATGAGTGATTGTAGAACATTTTTCAGGTGTCTGTGGACCTTCTCTCTGTTTCTTTAGATGGATGTCTATTTAGTTCTTCTGATCATCCTGTGTGTGGGTCATTTTTTCTTTCATTGTTAAGATGTATGAGCTCTTAATATAATTTAGAGATTAGCTGTCATCTGATGTATGTTGTATGAATATCTTCCCTAATAATTTGGTTGACATTTGTTTCAGGGGTAATTTCTTTTTTTATGCAGAAGCTTTTCAACTTGATGTATTCCCCATTGATTAGCTTTCTTTCTTTTTTTGCTGTAGTTTAAAAAATTTCCCCAAGAAATCTTTTAAATTTAAGGTATTATATACGCATGTTGATTTATAATAATATCTACAGACTATACATTATTATGATGCAATGTTCCTTCATCAAAAAAATAGATAAGCAAAATGTGATTTGGTACACAAAAACAATTTGTAACAGATTTGTATTAGTTTAATACTCAAATTAGAAAATATTAACATATTAAATAGGGAAAGATTGGAACAGTAAATTCTCTGATAACTTACTGTTCAGCATTTATCAGAGATACTAAAGATTTTTAAGATTAGACTTGTTAACACTAGTACATTTTTCAATTAAGGACAAAATTGAGTCATCCTAATGATTTATTTTGAAAGTTAATATTTAAACACATTTTTTGATACTTGCATACCTAAAATAACTTCTTTATTAACTTAGAATATTTGAAAGTAATTTTAGACTTCATATCAATGTCATTAAATAAGGATGGCAATTCTAACTAGATATATATTTTTCAGATTGCAAATTGGTTATATGCATGTATGTCATTCCAGTAAAACTAAAAGAATGAAATAAATGAAATCACTTCTTACTGATTGTAAAACCATGTTAAAATCAGAATTTTAGGGACTTATCCACTTTTGCTTCATAATTAATTATAAATATTAAATGTAATATTTTAAACAATAAAATATTTCATGATTTTTCCAGAAATATCTGAATTCCAACATAATTTTATTCCATTTTAAATTTAACTATTATCTAATTTGAAAAAAAATTTAAATACATATGCTCTAAAAGGAAGCATAAAATAGAAAAATGCATATAGGATAGAATTGACTGGACAATTTATAAGTTTTCAGACCATTTACTAGTGAACTGCATCTTTGAAGTTATGTGAGTTCTGAATATGGTATGAATAATGATTACTTGCCTTTGGATTGGTGAGCATAGTCCATTGATATGGAGGGCAATTTTGTAAGATATTTTTTGCTATTTTGCTGCATGTTTCTATGTGTGTTGAAGTTAATCTCTATATTTGTTTTGCTTTTATTTTCTTGTGCTTTTATGGCTTCTTTTTATGGTATGTTTTGTGTCCTTTTCCTTTTTTTTTCTTTTTTTTTTTTCTCCTAGAAAGTTTTGTTTTGAGATTACTCAGCGCTTACAGATAATTTCCTATGCTTATAATTATATTATCTTGACAGAAATTTAGTATTAATCTCATTCTAACTATATATTTTTATTCTCCTCCCCTTTCCCTTTTATTAGGCTTGATTTTTTGCTCCTAAATAAAATTTTATTTTCATTTTATAAAAATATTTTAGCAACTCTTGTTAGATTAAATTGTAGTAAATATCTTTAACATTTTTTCTATAATGATTTTCACCACACCCTTAATTCTCAGTGATCGTGTAGCAGAGTATATTATCCTTCATTAGTATTTCTCTTCTCTCAACAATTTGAATATATCATGCCATTCTCTTCTGACTTTTAAATTTTATGCTGAAAAATCCACTGACCGTCTGCTGTTCCCTTGCATGTAACTTGTTTTGCTCTTGCTTATATTAAGATTCTGTCTTTATCTTTAATTTTTGTCATTTTAACTATGATAGGTTCTGTTCTGTTTTGTTTGGATTTTTTTTGTTTGAACTTTTAAAAATTCCTAGATCTGTATGCCTATTTCCTTCTTCAGATCAGGAAAGTTCTTAGCTATTTTTACTCCAAGTAAAACCTGTGCTCCTTTCTCTATTTCTCTCTGTTCTCTTTCTAGAATTCCTATGATGCAGAGGTTGTTCCCATTATTTTATCTCACAAAGTCATGCTACCCCCTTTTTTATTTTTCCATTTTGGTTTTTCTGTTTAGGTGCTCTTCAATACCTTATCTTCAAACTCACTGATTTGACTGAATGCTTCTTACATTCTGTGCATCTTTTGGGATAAATTTCTGTCCATTCGATTTTTGACACTGTACTTTTTTCTTTTAAGTTAGGCTAAATGATTTTCTTTTCTTACCTAGATGGTCTTGCATTAGGATATCATGTTGCAGAATATAGGTTTATGTTAATAGCTCAGGATTCTGGCTTTCTGTTGATTTATAGGTTCTATCTCTGGTTCTTTTAGAACATTTGAGGCTCTAGAGGCAGAATTGGGTGAGGGACCAAGAGCCCAGCATTCAGAAAAGGAACTGAGGCATCCTTTTTTCATTATTCTTGAGGTGCAATTGTCGCCTAAACTTCAATTTATAGGTGGTTTCTGAAGCAAATTTCCACCCCCAGAGGCACAAAGACAGAGACAAAAGATCAGAGATCAGGATGTACGGTCTCAAGCTACAGTCCCAAAAGAAGTCTCATGTAGGAAAGAATTGAGTGCCTTCATGCATCACAAGGGTTGTTCACAGCAAATCTCACTCATCCATGAATGTCTCTCACTTCTCTAGGTGGGCTGTAGCCCAGGGGGAGCCATAACAAACAGACATTGGGTCTCAGGGGACAGGAGTCTCAGGCTGGCAATTTTTGGTTTCAGACAAAAGGCAAGTGCCACATGATGTTAAATAATGGTTCTATTAACCCCCAAAGCTTCACAAAGTGAGTTTGTATGAAAGTAGTTAGCCATCTGTGCTGATGCTACTTACCACTACACTGGAAAAATACAACCCTGGTAGCCTTCGGAACCATTACCACAAGAAGCACACTGATGGAATTGATGGGGCGATTTTCCCTCTGAGATTGACTGTGAGATGCCTTTGCTACTGTCAGGAGTGCATAAAAAAAGAACTGTGTCTCTGGAAGGCTATCCCTCTTTCTGAGTCATCCTGCTACTATTTTTGGTTCGACAAATGAAAATCATTCAATTTAGGTCTGTATATACTTCATCAATCAATAAGCACACTCTCTATCCTGAGAACTTTTCATCTCATAGTACTATTATTCTCCAAAGGAAATTCACTTTTCTATACACAATCATATAGACCTTTCTCTTCTGGTGCAGTTCCTGGGTGCTGGACAATTCAATGTAGAAGTAAGCCCTTCAGTCCCAAGTGACAGTATAACTGGTTTCTCTCTGACCTTTGGTTTCAGTGTCAGGGAAATGTCAGTTTCTGCCAAGATGGTGCCTGAGATTTTCTTACTCTTGTTGATGCCTTGTTATTTTTCCTTGTGGAAACGCTGGTCTTCCAATTCTCAATTCTTTTAGAAAAGCTACAGTTCTGTAAATGATGTAGTTTTGGTGTATCTGTATGGAAGGGATGAACTCAAGTTCTTAAGAGTCTGCCATATTGGTATTCTCTTAATATTCAGGTTTTATAAATTGAATTCAGAAATCAACTATATTCACTGGAAGTTTGTGGAATTTTTCCTCAAAGGACACAGAGTAGGTTCAGAAAACTACTCTGATGGCAGGTGAAAGTAGGGACAAGAATTGAATGGAGAGCTCTAGGTATATTTGGGAGATACAGGAAGAATGTTAGAACCACTCTGGCCCAAGAGGAAGAGGGGTAAGTGTGATAGCAGTGAGGGAAAGGCTGGTGTTCAAAGCAGGGGATCCTAGGAAAAGTGAATAGGGTTGGGTGACTTGCCATACAACAACAAGAAAGGCAGTCTGTGCCCACAGCCCGCCAGCAGCAAACCATTCCCTGCATGCCCAGATGCTCCTGCCTATAGTGTACTCCTGTACACCTGGACATCACGTGGCCACATATCTGGAAGCTGTGCACCAAGTTACCCAGTTTCTGCATGCATATGTCTCCAGTAAACATAGTGCTGCCTTGGTTGCCACACCCTGGTAGGTCTCTGAAAAGTCTACAAGCCACTGCACCACTCAAGAAACCATACGATGGTGATGGAGAGTCTGGTCACTGAAGAGTTAGGGAATCCAAACCAGGTGTATGGAGCTGAGCTGAGCGGAACCACAGAACAGAGTCTTCCCTAGACCAAGAGGGTGCTAAAGTGTTCTCTAAGGAGTAAAGTGTTACACAGATTGTGGACCCTTAAATCACATTCCAAATTACTAGAATGGCAAAACAATTACTGATGGAGAAAGGTTGAAATGCCACGCACATCAGTGAACTAAAATTAGTCCGCTAATATTTTAAACCTATGAAAGGCACACCAGAGGGCACACTCAAAAGAACCAAAGGAGGAGAGGAGACAGTGTCTGCAGGGTCTTTGGAGATTAAAAAGAAATTTCACCCATTTGAGATTGCAAACAGGGAGTCTGGATTTCAGATTCCTTCTCCACTCCCCAGAAGCCAAGATAAACAAAGGGGAAAGAGAATACTAAACTACTCATTGCTCCTAACATAGGGCAGTAAATGCAAGTCATGACAAATTCTAACAGAAAAAGCAAAAGGTTTAAAGAAAGAAATAAAGCAGGATATACTCAGAGGAAATATCTAAAAGCACTGAAGGAATAACCTAACAGAAAAAGTATTCAGAGAAATAATAAATTAAAAAAGTGAGTGATTTAAAAAAGACACAATTGAAAACCAAAGTTAGATCCAAGAGCTCAGATATAATATATAAATTATAAGGACTACTTTACCAAAGAGATTGAGGTTATAAATAAAGCCCAAAAGAACTGCTATATATGAAAAATAAAGTCAATGAATTAAAGACAAACATGGAGAGTTTCATATAGGGTCAATATTGCAGAAGAGCAAATATTAGAAATCAGATGTAAAAATGTAGCGGTAACACTCATCAAAGAAAAGCAACAAGAAAAAAAAAAGAAACTATGCTAGAACTAGCAGATTACATTAGAGAACAAACATAAAAATAATGGACATTCCTGAAAGTGAGGAAAGAGAGAAAGGAGCAGAAAATTTATTTAAATAAGTTATATCTAAGAATTCCCTACGCATTTAATGAAAATTAACTATAAAAGTCCAATAGGCTGATAGAACACACACACTTTCAAGTACGAAAAGGTCTATACCAAGTCACATCATAGTAAAACTGTAAAAACACAGTGATAAAGAAAAAATAACTACTAAAGGCTACAAAAGAAAAGGAAAACATAATCAATAAAGGCACACTCAGCAGCCTATCATCAGACTCCTTAGTAGAACCCAATAGGTCAGGAGAGAGTAGAACAATATGTGCAAAACTAAAAGACAAAACTGTCAACCAAGAATACTCCACCATTAAAGCTTGTTATTCAAATATGACAGAGAAATTAAGGTCTTCAATGAAAAACAAGTTAATGGGATTTTTACCCATCAACCTTAAATTTTAAGAAATTTTGAAAGGGATTATTCAACAAGAAGTATGAAAACAAAGAACCACCAAACCTTCAGAAAGGCAATTAATGGCAGAATAGAGACAGAAGAAGAGATAGGATGAACAGGAGAGAACAATAAATCATCAAATGGGGAAAGAATAACAAAACTTATATAGGCATATGAGGATGATGATACAACATCAGCTCAGAAAAGACTACCTTAGATTGGTACAGTTCAAAGCAAAACACAACATAATCATAACCCCATTTGTATAATATTCCCAAAGTTAAAAATGACAACAGCAGCAAAACACTTATTAGGAAAAATATATACACAGTTCACAGTATTCAAGACATGGAAAAAAAAAAACCGAATTGCCCATTGAATGATGATAAAGAGATTGTGTTATGTTAATCAAGGGAATTCTACACAACTATTTAAAAAGATGAAATTGTATCTTTTACAAAAACTTGGATAGAACTGGAGGTGATTATGCTAAGGGAAATAAGACAGAAAGATAGACAAGATTGTTTCATTCATATGCAGAATATAAAGAAACAAAACAAATGAACTGACAGACCACCACAAAATTCACAGGATGCAACTGTAGTTGCCAGAGGGGAGAATGGGAGAGTGAAACAGGGAAGGTAGGAGCAAACACTGGGGTTAATAGGCGTTAGAATTCTGGAGGTAGGTGTTGTGTGACATGCACACAGATTGAGATACAAATTCAATACACTATATATCAAATAACAATTTAGATCTTAGAAACCATAGAAAAGATACATCTTTCTACATAAATATATGCCTCAATACAGTATTAAATATTAAATTAATATGCCTCTTTACAATACTAACTCAACAAAAAATATACAATCCAATATTTATCTCTATGATAGTACAGAATTCCAGTGAGGTTTGTTAAAAATGCATCATTTATTTAACATTAAAATCATATAAATGTAATTTTGAATACGTATCTCACATTAGAGTATCAATACATGTCAGAAAAATAGAACTTCAAGAGTAATATTTATGAATTTCCAATGTCAGAAAATTCAACAACTCTTCTATATGGACAGATCCAGTAGGCATAAAACCTGTAATTACATAATCGAAGTGAACAACATCATCAATTATATGGGTATAATTGACATCTATACACTGTTTATAAAATTTAAAAAAAATAAAGAAAGAATGGGGGACATAAAAATATAGAGAAAAGATCACAATGCAACAACTAGGTAACTGACCTAGAGCATTTGTCCTAATGATGTTTACTAAAATTAAGATAAATTAATGAATAAAATGAGAACTACAACAAAGATGAAGATGTAAGTTTCAAATAGAAATAATAGAACTATGGCTAAAATAAATGAACTAAACAAAAATAATGAAGGGTTCAGCAGCATACAATAAAAAGCAGCAGACAGAATCAGAAAATATCAAAACAAAGCAGTGGGAAACATCCCAACTAACCAGCAAGAAAAAAAATAGAATAAGAAATATGCAAATATAGTTATAAACTTATGGTACAGCATCAAAATTAACAGCATTTGTATTATAGGAGTTTCAGGAGAAAAAGAAAGCTGTATAAACTATACAAAGCATTTCCATAACACAGGGACGGAAACAGACACCCAGACCTTGAAAGCTCTAAATCTTTTGACATACATATGCTGAGACATAATAAAAATGAAAAAAATTAAGGATAAGGAAAGAGTTCTTCCAACAGTTAGAGAAAAACAAATATATAAGGGAACCCTGGTAAAGTATCTGTGATTCCTCACTCAAAGTTTCACAAACCAAAGGGAGTGGCACAAAACATTTGAAGTTTTGAACAATAGGAATTTCCAACCAAGGCTCTTCAGCCCTGCTAGATTATCCCTCAGAATAGGAGGGTAAAGTGCTTTACAGGCAAATGAAAATAAGAGCAATTTTGCTTGTTTTTGCCTCCTACGCCCAGGCTCCCAGTCACAGTTCCTGACCTGGGTTCACAATACATTACTGCCTGAGTCACAGAGTGGGGTTAGAAATTAACATAATTTGTTACTAAATAATACGTCTTGAAAAGAACACTGAAAGGATTTTTTAACTAAAAAATCCCACTTAGAAATTGTACACCAAAAAAAAAATTCAAATATAGAACAAAATGAAGTTATAAAAGTGTGAGGAAATAAGTGAAAAACAAAAGAGGAAAGAAAATCTACAAAAAACACAATAGAATAATAAAATGACAATGAATACTTACATATAATTTATAACTTTCAGTGTTAATCATTAGATTCACAAATTAAAATGTACAGAGTGACTGAATGGATCAATGAATACAATACAGCTTTTTACTGATCACAGGAAACTGAGCTTTAAAGACAGGTACAGGCACAAATTAAAAGCTGGAAAACAATCCTACCAATAAATAGTAACCTAAAAACGGCTGGTACAGCTATACTTAGATCAGACAAAACAGACGTCCAGCTGAAAAAAGTCTAGCAATAGACAGGGATAGACATGTATATAATGAATAAGGGGCTAATATAGCCACAAGATATGATTATTAATTGAATATATGCATAAAATTATTCCTAGAACTAAAGAAAGACATTGTCACCACAATGAGAGTCAGACACTTGAACACCCCACTCACAACCTTGTATGGATCAAAGAACAAATGATGAAATAATAGCCTTAAGAGACAAATAGAACATATCAAACGAACATCTCTACAAAATTTCATCCTCCAACAGCAGAATTTATGCTTTTCAAATGCACTTTAACTTCTCAAGAGTAGAACGTATCTTTGGATACAAACACTGTTAATAACTTTATGAGAGAGAATCATTCAAATTGGAAATGGAAATTATATAAATTATTTTTATTCTCATATATAACAAACCTAAAGCATCCAAGAGGCACAGGCAAAGTTATAAAATAAAATAAGCAAATGTATAGGATACAAATATCACATAAAATGTTTGTTCTATATATAAGGGTGAATAATCTTCAGTGTATAAATATGATAATTCAATTTAAAAGTGCATCAAAAATATGAAATAAATTTGACTGGTATGGTGAAAGACTTGTATTCTCTACACTAGAAACATACTGATATAACCCTTGAAAATATCTCACAAGTAGACAGATTTCCCATGTTCATAGCTTGGAAGATTTTTAATAACTTCATAGATACATGTGGGGTCAATTAATTTCTAACTAAGGAACCAAAACCATTAAATAGGTGAAGAATAGTTTCTTCAGTATGATGCTGAAACAATCAGAAGGCAAAATAAGTTACATAGCTCATAATCTGTAAATGTTAACTCATTATGTTTATCAATGGCCCAACTGCAATGCTAAAATGATAAATATATTGGAGGAAAATATAGGGGCTTATCTTCATGACTTTGGATTTGAATTTGGCAATGAATATTTAGGTATAAGCCACCAAAGAGGGGAAAAATTGTATTTCAATCAAATTACATGTCTACGTGCATAAAAAGACATTATCAACAAAGGGAAAATAAAATCTACAAAATGGGAGAGAATGTTTTTAAGTCATATATCTAATAAAGGCCCACTTCTCATAAAAAAAAAAATATATATATATATATAAACTACTAAAAATCAGGATCAACCATTACAACAAAACGACCCAATTAAATATGCAAAGATTTCAACAGATATTTTCCCAATGGCCAACAAGCAAATGTAATGGCACTCTATTATCTTTCATTACAGAAATACCACAATGAGATACTACTTCAAACCCACACTAGAATGTCTATAGCATAAGAAAAATAATGTGACTTTTGAGGAATAGGACAACTTGTGCATAGTTGGTGGGAATGTAAAGTAGAATAACCACTGTGGAAAACAGTTTGACAGAGTGCTGAGAAAAGATAATGGAGATATGGAAACATAATTTGCTGACTGTTTCTGTGTCTATTAAGGGTATACCTGATCTTCTGGGTCTAACCTCTGTTGGGAACACTTAAGAATATATAAATAACTATGCAATGATTTTACTGAGAAAATTAAGTCCTGTGGAAAAAGCATTGAGTGAAGAAACAAAACCAGGCCAAAATGTGGCTCAACTGGAAAAAATAATCTACATTGTCAAAATGATGCAAATTAGAATAAGAATCTAACCAATAATTACAATAAAAATTTATGAAAATGCAATGGAAAGAAGAAATAATGTGTGTAAAATGAGGGAGGTACAAGAAAATACAAATGTCACATCTCAAAAAAAATTTAAATGTTTATTTTTCAAATAGTCAGTAAATAATTTGTAACCTATAATAATTTGAGAAATAGTAATATAAATAGAATAGTAATAGAAAATGGGAAAAATGCTTACAGTGGAAATGTCTATAGAACAGGAGTTATGGATGAGGTTTGGAGAAAGAGAATACTTAGTAATTAATTAAAAAACAATTAATTATATGGAACAATATGTAAAAGAGAAGGATTGACACAATAACAAAGTTCCTTTACACGTACACAACCCTTAGATGGAGTCATGATGATCATTTTCATGAGCAGTGTGTATTCACTGTATCTAAATCAAAGAGAAAAATGAAGAGTTGAAAAGATCCTTTTTCACTTGGGATTTTAATTGTGACTTTGTGATCTAAATGTGAAAAATTTTTTTCTTTTTGAAACATTTTGTATTAGTATCATTTTCAAGAGCATCCAGACATGTACACATTTAAATCATTAGTTTTTAGTGTTGGGTATTTTATTTAAATTGGAAAGAACTATTACAGAAGATTTTATATATGTTCCATCCTGAACCGAATATTAAAAATGAGCTAATTACTCTGCCTCCTCCAAATCTCTTCCAGCTCACCATCTAGCCTCCTCTTACTATGCTATTTATTTTAGATAGCAACGTTACCTTATTTCATCTTGTTTCATATTTCAGAATTACCTTCACCAGCCTTTCTGTGAAGGCAAATCTTTTTTTTTTTATAAATTCTTAAACACATTTATTCAATTTCAAATTATTTTAGGAATATTCTAGACTCAGTATTGAGAGATACATAACATAACAGCAAAGTCTCTGTTGTAATCCAACTTAGAATTCTGTAAGCTAAGAGAAGAATGATATATAAAAATAAAATTGATAATTTTATAAAGAATAAAAGACTAATATAAAGACTATAAAAAAGGAAAGGGTCTCCTCACCATGTTCACCTCTGAAAAAGCCTTCTTTGTAGAAATGGGATTTAATTTGAACCCTGAAATTTGAAGGTAGTATGAGTGTTGGAGATAGAGAGGTTACAAAGAGCTTGAGATAGTAAAAGAAAGTCAGCCTCAATATGGATGCAATTCTGAAAAAAGAGTCGAAAGACTTGAAATTAGAATGGGTAGAGAGTAGCTACCTGTATAGAGTAGAACAGCACCACACCATCTTAGTCTATTTTCTGTGCTGTATAGTTGTTTTTTAATTTTCATGAAATAAATTTGTATTGTACAAAAACAGATAACCTATTCTGATATGTTGGAATTAAGAAGAAAAATTATTCTTCAAAGGAATAATGTCCAGTAGGGAAGAGAGGTGAATATTTTGGAGTATTGGTGTTCTAACTTTTTCATCGGGGTGTTGCCCCACCTGGGTATATTCAGTTGTCAAAACTGACCAAGCTATATAGTTATGGTGATTTTGTGTATCTCAGATGTCTGTGTAACTACGCAAGAATTTTAAAGTTTCTGTACAATTATATTGTTAATTTAATACCTTGGCTGTGAAATATAGAATGTTATGTGGATTTGAAAAATAATTTTATGCAGAATCAAACAATTTTTCCCAAAAGATTGGATCTGAACACTTTTAAAGGAGGTGCAAAGACATTTGATTCCCACTGTCTGTCTTGAGAAGCTCACTTACCTTTTATCCATATTTCTATGGTTCTGATCATAAAATTGGTGTGACCTATCTCTTAAATTTTATGTGTCAATGATGACATATCATGACTTTCTAAATGCTAAACCAGGGTGAGTCTGTAAATTTGGCACCAGATTGAGTCTGTAAATTTGGCACCAAAAAAGATGACTTTCAAGTGAAAAAATGTAAATATAATAAAAGCCCTTATTGAATCAGTTTAAGTTTAAATTTTAGTAATTATCTTAAATTATTACCAGCATAAAAATTAGTTTTATTTTATTTTAAAGTATATTTTTTATGGATGTGTAAAGTGGCAAATATTTTTCTAAAATTCTTTAAGGTTTGTAACATATAGCTGCTTCCAGGAGGTTTTCTCTCTCTCTCTCTCTCTCTCTCTCTGTATATATATATATATATACGTATATATATATATGTATATATATATATATATGTATACACATGTATAGCTATATCTCTCTATGTATACACACACACACACACACATATGGTTTTATGGAGTATAGGGTATTTCTACTTTTGAGTTTTTATTGTATTTTATCATCCCTTTAAAAGGTCTTCTGGGAAAAGTTTCCTCCTTTTAAAACATTTTTAAATCAGTCAATTCTCCAGAGACAAGTGGCAGAGTATATAAAAATGATTACACTTCTAGTAATCTAAAAAACTACAAACAAATCAACTGGGCTTCTCATGTGAGAGGGAAATATCTCAAATACATTTTTCTATCCTTTCTAAACACACACATATATATTTGCTTATACACACACACACACACACACACACACATATGCCTACATATATTATGAAATTCAGGGAATATATTCCAAGGAAAATATAGTATAAATTAGATAACCTTGCTTATTCATGAAATAAGAAGAAATAAAACTAGATAAGTTTATTGACATTATAAATTCTTTGAGTTTGCATCCTGAGTGTGTTTTACTAGAGCAAATGTGTTTTTGGATAAGAATGCAAGATAAAGGTAAGAATTAAAACAAATTTTTTAAGAATATGGGTAATTAGCCTTCCGAAATTGCCTCTGGAATTCACATTAAAAGAAGAGTTGAAAATAAAATTGCTACTAAAGAAAATAAGGCTTGGAAAATTTGTTTTTGTTTTAATCATAATAATTCTATTGTATGAAATAGGGAAAAATTGATTCCTGAGTAATTCATTGACATAGAATTGCATAGTAAGATTATTTTACAAAGCAAGCATTAAGATTATTACTTTGAAATTATATTGAAGCAATAAATTGCATCCTAATAAGACATCATTGAACCTTTCTCTCATAAGAATGAGCGTGCATATATAACCTTCATAGTATCCAAATGTTTTCCATTAAAGGAATGTGTTGTTTTTTTCAGGTGAATATATATCACACTATGGCCATTGTTAATGTGCATTTTTACTTTGGAATAATGATTTGGAATAATGAATTTGATAAATTATTTTTTATATTTATCAGATGTCATATTGAATTTAACAGAAATAAAACAATACAAGAGTTATCCAATTTTTAAATCCCAAAGAAATATCATCTCTTATACATTGCCAAAGTGGTCACAGAATCCCCTAGGACTATAAGAGTATCTGGAAATAATTACTTTTTTTTACTTTCATTATGCAAATACCTTATTGTAGAATTATCATGAAAAATAATTACGCAATGTCGTTTGTAATAGTTTAAACTTGAGGCTGCTTTTATGAAAATATACTTATGACTTTATACTGGCAATCATTTTAATTCATAATTATTGATTGCTGTTTCCTATTATTTTTAATTTAAAATAGACTGTCTTTGGATTTCAAAAACTTCACTAAGTACAGTTTTAGGAAAATAGGAAAAAGACAGACTGACATTTAAAAAAAAAGTAATCCATTAAAGAGAATGAAAGGAAAAAAATGGTATAAGAAGTTAAGTAGAGAAGGACAATTTTTTAGTTATATTGAAATAATTTATGTTCACTAGCAATATGTATACATTGTTTTAAAACTATAACTAAAATATGCTGAGTAAATCATTAAAATAGAATTCAACTTATGAAATTATTTTTCTTAAAGGAGGTATTGCTGTACTTCAGAAAAAGTCGGTGAAATTTTTTGAAAGTCCTGATTTCCCGCTAAATAGGCGAGAGTTGTTTTGGTCCAATTTATTGTCAGTTTCAAAGTTTGTGTCTTCAGTGATTTGAGAAACATTATTCCAAGTCTACTATAAAGAGTTTATGGGAAGAAGGTGTTTGGCAAAGAAAAATGACTCATTGCTGCAGAATAAGGATAATTAAAAGTTTACCTCTCAAAAACAAATGGATGTTTCTCTCTCTTGAGGTAGTGTAGCTTTATGATCTATGACCCAAGAAAGCAGTAGTTCCATCAGAAAAATATGAATGATGATTTTTAATAAAAATATAAATAAAAACAAATTGGTCACAATATATAGAAAAATTATGTGAGCTGAGTAAATTTTGATTTCTTAGAAGAGTTAGAATATTGTTATTTTTTGTGATTTGCTTTTATGACATTATTACTGCAATATACTATTATATATAAGCATGAATTTATAACTCTTGAAAGAAAGCAAGAATTCTGTTTAATTAAATGTTGACTAAATTATCTGAATAATTTCTATAAGCGATTGCTGCGGACTAGCAAAGCGTGGAAGGAGGTTCAATGTCGACAGCGATGTGTTTATAGAGAATATTAAGACAATAGATATCTTAGTCTCTGTCCTTTGATTTTCATTTCTCCTTATTTTTCTTTCTTTTTTTTTCTCTTTTAAATAGAAAGCAGCAATGAGAAACCGCACGTCAGTGACAACCTTTATTCTCCTTGGACTGACAGATGACCCACAGTTACGGGTGATCATTTTCCTTCTCCTTTTCTTCACCTATATGTTGAGTGTCACTGGGAACCTAACCATCATCACACTCACACTACTGGATTCACATCTAAAGACACCCATGTATTTCTTCCTCCGAAATTTCTCATTTTTAGAAATCTCATTCACGACTGTCTGCATACCCAAGTTTCTTGTCAGTATGGCAACTGGTGACAAGACCATTTCTTACAACAGTTGTGCAGCACAGTTGTTTTTTACTATTCTCTTGGGTGCAACTGAATTTTTTCTCCTGGCTGCCATGTCCTATGACCGCTATGTGGCCATCTGCAAACCCCTGCATTACACAGCCATCATGAGTGGCAGAGTCTGCAATTTGTTAATCTCTGCTTCATGGTTGGCTGGTTTCATCATAATTTTTCCACCTCTCCTTCTGGGCCTCCAACTTGATTTCTGTGCAGACAATGAAATCGATCATTTCTTCTGTGATGCTTCTCCTCTCTTGCAACTCTCTTGCACAGACACATATGTAATAGAATTGATGGAGCTTTTATCAGCCATTTTGACACTCCTGGTTACACTGATATTAGTGATTCTCTCCTACACACACATCATCAGGACTATTCTGAAGATACCTTCTTCGCAACAGAGGAAGAAAGCCTTTTCTACATGTTCTTCACACATGGTTGTTGTGTCCATTTCTTATGGCAGCTGCATCTTCATGTATGTGAAACCCTCTGCAAAGGAGAGAGTGTCTTTAAATAAAGGGATAGCTCTGCTCAGTACTTCTGTTGCTCCCATGCTAAATCCCTTCATTTATACACTGAGAAACAAACAGGTGAAAGATGCTTTTAAAAACATGCTCAAGAAGATTGAGGTTTTTTCAGTGAAGTGAACCACTTTAGTGATATTTCTGAGATTATGAGCAAAAAAAGAATGGTTTATTTAGGTGTCACAGAGCTCTGAATGTCTTTGTCCAAAATATTATACCTATCTTTCCTGACTGATAATTCTCACTTTGGCCTGCTGAATGACTAAAGTCTCTTGCTTCGAATTTTCCCTCAAGCTGAGGAAAAATATAAATATATTTCTTCTTTAACAGTTAAATTTATTTGCCTTTTTATTTGGTGCCTCTGTAGATATGCTTCCAGTATTTTCTCAGATGGACTTACATTTTGACATCATTTCTTCTATGTTCCTTTCTGCTCTTTTGATATTCAGAGATACAATTTGGTATATTTTCCAGAGAGAGTTTAATACAATAGCCGAATTTGTCATTTAATCAACTTATTATGGTAGATTTAGAATTTGAAGTCTAATTTCTTAATGTACTTGATCGTACCTTGGTTGACGGAGCAAATCCATTTAATGGTATATCTTAAATTGCATGTTTTGATATTTTTTGATTTTTTACCCATGTTAAGGATTATCATATATTTTTAGAAACAGAAGGAACTCTAGAGAGGTTAAAGCATTACTTCTTTTGTAATATTCACTTAGAAATTTTTATTAACACCTATTAATAGTTTTTAATGAGTATGTTATATATATTAGCTCCCATTGTAAGACATGTATCATCATGCTCAATTCTGATAAAATCTAAGGCATATTTAAAGTTTAAATAAATTGCAATTATAAGAAGTATCTCATAGAAAGCAAAATACATTCCCTTAATATCCAAGTATGTTATACTTTGCATAAAAATGAAGTGGAAATCTTTTGTCCATGTATCACTTAGAAGGAAAATCAGCAGTAATAGCTTTATGTAGCACTCCATAGATTTTAAGAAATAACATCAATAAAATTAAGGCCTTGTGGAATCTAGTATTACTTTATCTTCCAAATTAAGATATTTGAGCATTGAAAATTAGATACAATGACTAGTCATATGTAAAGTAATATAGTTTGACCCTCTTTTCTTTAAATTGGATTACAACTGTTTGAGCAAAATAAAACATTTTTCCTAAGAATACTAATCTAACACTCCTTGATGAATATTTATCTTTCACTTAATTTCCACACAGAGCGTATGGTGACTCCATGAGTCATTTCTGGCTGATAGAATCACCACATTTTTGACATTTCATATCATTCCATGAATTATCCCAGTATTTTTATAGGAAAGTACAACCTCATTAGACTTACAGTTTAGCAAGCCATTTAAAGTTAATTTAATTAGAAATAATGAGATGCTTAAATCTGTTTAAACATATATTAAATTGGGGGCATTGAGAAGAAACAGATTCTAATGTACAATTCAAATAGGGTCTATGTTAATATAAATGGTTTCCATAAATTGTATTATTTTAAGAAGATTTTATTTTACAAAAAGAGGTTGACACAGAAAAGAGTCATCATTCAACTTTCCCTTTGCAGCTTTCTTTTACAGACCATCTTCTTCGAAGGGCATCATAAATTCATTTTACGTGCAAATTTTTCTAGTTTAAGCTTAACAGCTATACTCAAAAGTATTCTCAAAGTGATTGTTGTGTGACATAAGTCAGAATTTCTCAGATAAGCTTGTGAGCATTCTTGCCTGTCTCAAGTTGTTGCCAAATGCAATTGTATGAAATATTTACTTTATATTTCTAAATATAATGTGCTTGCTACAATTCTTTAGTATGAATTTAAATTCTATTTTGCTATTGTTAAAGTATAATATGTAGGAAAATGCACACATAATTTAATAAAGATCAGAGACTAACACTCCCCCCTATTAACACACAGGTAGCTGCAAGAGATTCGTAAACATGTTACTAGGTTTGAATCTTCATAACGCATGGATCATTTCCTACTGTATATTTCTTGGTTCTATATTGGTGTATATTAGAAAATGCAAAAGGAAACAAATCCTTGATAAAAAGCATAATGGGAAGTTATTAGTGAAGGTCTTTTCCACTGAAATTGAAAGTAAACTTGAGTTTGTGACAGATGTTCGCTATTTAAAAAAAATTTTATTATGTCATTGCAGTAATTATTCTATACATTAAAATAATTTCCTATGTATAGGTTCCCCATTTTTAGTTCTATTTCAAGACACCTCGCATACACCAAATCACCAAGTAATCTTCCCCATTGTCCAGTGGGCTCCACCACCATTTGCCCCCACCTGCCCCAATCCCTTTTGGTAACCTCAGTTCTGCTGCAAATATTTCGGGGCTGATTATGTTTCATCTGTTTCTTTGTTTTGTCTATTCACATTACACCTATGAGTGAGGTCATCTGGTATGTATTTTCCTTCTTTTGACTTGCTTCACTTAGCAAGATGCCCTCTAGTTCCATTTATATTTATTCAAATGACAGGATTTCATCTCATCTAAGGGCCGTGTGGTATTCCATTGTATATATGCACCACATCTTCTTTATCCATTCATCTGATGTTGGGCACTTAGGTTATTTCCAGTTCTTAGCTATTGTGAATAAGGCTGCAGTAAACATGGGGGTGCATACATCTCTGCAGATGCATGGCTTTTTATCTTTTGGGTAGATGCCCAGAAGTGGAAAGATGGGATCATATGGGATTTCCATCTCCAGTTTCTTGAGAAATCTCCAAACTGTTTTCCACAGGGGTTGGGTCAATTTGCACTCCCACCAGCAGTGCAAAAGTGTTTCCTTTTTTCCACATCTTCTATAGCATTTATTATTTCCAGACTATTGCCAGTCTTGCAGTTGTAAGGTGATACCCCATTGTTGTTTTAATTTGCATTTCCCTGATAGCCAGCATGTAGGAACATAGTTTCATGTGCCTGTTTGTCATCTGTATACCCTCTTCAGAAAAGTGTCTCTCAAATTTTTCTCCCATTTTTTGAATGGATTATCTGTTATTTTGTTGTTGTATTTTATGAGTTCTTTGTACCTTTTAGATATTAAGCCTTTATCAGAAATATCGACTGCAAATATCTTCTCCCAGTTAGTAGATTTCCATTTCATTTTGGTGATGTTTTCTTTTGTTGTGAAGAAGTTCCTTAGTTTCATGTACTTCCAGTTGTTTATTTTTCTTTTTGTTTCCCTTGAGGGTGGAGTTGAGTCCACAAAGGCTTCTCTTTGATTAATGTCATGGAAAATCTTTTCTATGTTGCCTTCTAAGAACTTTATGGTTTCTGATCTTATGTTCCAGTCTCTAATCCATTTTGAGTTGTATTTGTGAATGGTGTTAGAGAGTGGTCTAGCTTCATTCTTTTGCAAGTGACTGTCCAGTTTTCCCAAAACCATTTGTTGAAGAGACTTTCCTTTTTTACTGTATACTTCTGGCTCCTTTGTCATAGATTAACTGATTGTATTTGATTGGGTCAGTTTCAGGTAATTCAGTCTATTCCGCTGATCTGTGCCTCTGTTATTATTCCAGTGCCATACTGTTTTGATCACTATTGCTTTGTAATGTAGTTCAAAGTTTGGACGTGTAATCCATCAAAATTCATTCTTTTTTCTAATGATTGCTTTGGATTTTGGGGGTATTTTGTAGTTCCACACAAATTTTAAGATTTTTTTTGTTCTATTTCCTGGAAATAAGCCATGGAATTTTAATGGGGTTGCATTAAACCTGTATATTGCTTTGGGTAAGATGACTATTTTAATGATATTGATTCTTTCCAGTGATGAGCAGGGGATGTCTTTCCATTTCTTTGTACCCTCCTCTATTTCTTTTAAGAAAGACATGAAATTTTCATTGTATAAATCTTTTACTTCCTTTGTTAGGTTTATGCCCAGGTATTTCATCCATTTAACTTCTACTTTAAATGGTGTGGTTTTTTGGTTTGTGTATAAAAATGCAACAGATTTTTGTGCATTGATTTTTTAACCTGACACTTTATTGTATTAATTGATGAGTTCTAGGAAATTTTATATAGTTTGTTTGATTTTCAATATGCATAATCATGAACAGACAATTACTTTTATAAATAGCAGATATAAAAAAGGTACATTGTAAAAACTGAATGTTCTCAAATTATATTAGACTTTTGAAATCACTAAAATCCCACTGTGTTTGTATTTCTGCCATCTCTGACATTCCCTTTTCTCTGTAACTAAAAGGTAACAAAATAATCAGGAGATTGTGTTTTGCTAATAATTGTTGAACGAATACTAAGTAAAACTGGACTTGAGGTATTTCAATCATCTCATACATAACCTTCCTGCTTCTGATAACTGACTCATCCTCCACATTGTTTTAAAGTTCTTTTTAAGACACAAATCAATCATGGAACTTTCATGTAAGACTTTTTTATGGTTTTCATTGATTACAAAATTATGTTCCTACCCCCTGAGTATTTTCATAATTTGACCTTCCTAATTTCATTTCTTATCCCATCTCACTAGGAATCCTATGCCTCAATCACACTGAATCACAAAGTGTGCACAAATGTTGTATGCTTTCACATATATGTAAGGTAAGTAACTTTCCCATACTTGCCTGTTGGCATGTAAAAGGTCGTTTGTCAGATAAAGTTAATATGATGACTTCTTTGGAAGAACTTACTGGCAAGGGCTGTGTTTTTCAGACCATACTGTAAGCTTTCATAGCATTTATAGTCAACTATTGATGGTGCGCATCAAAACACACGCAATTGCATAGCGATTTACAACTTTTATTTCTAAATTTCTCTAAAACAGATCTTATAACATGGATTTCTATTTAGCATCATCCTAATAAAGTCTAAAATAGAATAAGTCAATTAGGTAATGAATGGGAAATATAAAAGCAAGGTCAATATGTTACAAAATAAAGTAAAATTCAAATGTGACACATTTGATGAAAAATATAATTCAACTGGTGTTGTTATGTAATAATGAATTGCAAGACCAGAGACTACCTTTGTTTTCATCAACAATTGGCATGAGACTATGAGATATATTTATTTAGGGCAGTCATGAGTATAACATGCATTGACAATAAGAATACAATGCCATAGTCCAGTCATTTTCTTCCTTCAGCTCCTTAAGATGACTAGTAATGAACTTGCTGCCTCACAACCCTTTAATACAGTCTTCTTTATAAGTGTTGATCTATATAGAAATATTTATAATCGTAGTGACTGAGTGATGAACTTCCAAAATCCCATCTTAATATGATTACAGCATTGTTTCTGATTTTGAAGGACAGATAATCAATTATAAAATTCCTTCAGAGTCTATTTCATGTACCAATCTGTGCAATTATAACTCCATTGACTTTCTTGTTTGACTCTTGTTTTGGATTATATTTGCAATCATGTTTTTATATCATTTACTCTTGGAAAATAGAAGCTCAATCTCAGGTAGAATGCAGAGTTTCGTTGTGTAATAGTATAAAGATAATGTTCAATGGTGTGGCAATGTTCAGCAGGTTTGCCAAAAGGTTCTTAAATATTGTTTTCTAATCAGGTGGTACACAGACCGGCTGTATGTGTTGCACTTGCATGGGCCCTTTTGCATTGCCCCTTGTCGGTTGAGAGAAACTGATGCATATATGAAGTTCATGCCACTGCTATGCATGGGTATTAACCTCTATTTTATTTGTCAGAAGAGATTTGTGCTTTGTGTTAGAATCCATGAATTTGTGACAGACTAGCCTATTATAGTGTCCTAGTTCTTGAAAGTTTTATTGAAGATGAAGACTGCTGGTAGACATATGGCTTTCTAAAAGAGAAATGTGCAAGGATCTTCCATGGCTGAGGTTGAAAAATGAGTAGCTTCATATCCAGTTATGGATGTTCTTAACCAAGTGGTGAGAGGGTATGAGTACCCAACACCTAATCTGTTATTGAGGGTGAGAGCTAGGAGGTAGGACTGAAACTACTGCCTGACACTGCTTTTGGTCATTGCTCACTTCTCTATGTGGAAAGAGGAAGGGTCAAGGACTTTAGGTGTAATGCAATGTTGGAAGTGTATTTGACTGACTCATGAGCACAAATGGCTATTTGAAATGAAAAGCACTTGTGTCAGAAAGTTTCAGTTTTAACTCTAACATAAAATAATTTAAATATGTTATTTATATTCTAATGGCAAGAAAAATCTGGTCAGTTGCAATTACTTTTTTCTGAACCACTAGGGAACTGAAGATTCAGGATGAATCTGCTATGCTGAAATCTGGACAGACTTGCATTCAGGGAGTCACAGATGAGACCTAAATAAACACTTGGAACAGAAGCCATGGGGACAGTAAATGACGAGAAACACTTAAATGCTAATTTTGATAAATTGTTGGAGAGTGAGTTGGGTGAAACAGAAACAGAAACCTCCTGAAGTCTATAATATGAATGGACCCTCAACACTTGTTTGGAACTTAATTGATGAACCTCACTCTTATTTTTCAATATGTAATTTTTGTGCATCTGAAAAGGAAGGAGTAATACTGTAAAATATATTTATAGTCTTCACCATAGCAAAATCACACTCTTCAGGAGAAAATATCTTGCCAGTATCAAAACCATCTCAGTGAAGACTAATCCTTCCACACTATCCCTTGCTAACTTTTCTGTCACACCAAGTAGAAAGGAAAAAAATAATTTGGTACCATTGCTTTAATAAAATAGGTTGGAAATGCTATAACTAAGGTAGGGAGAAGAGAACAGTTAGGAAAAAGATATACCACAAATAAACATGTGGGGATCATTGCAAAGGGACATAGTTTCATTAAAACATCGAGGTTTAATTGTAAGTTTCAGATGGCTTTGAGTCCTCCACACTATTAAACACCATACTACAAAGGATCCAATATAACAACAGCAAATTACAGTTGAAAGATCTGTAAGACAGTCTCTCTCAGAGGAGGTCTTAGAAATTCATGAGTCAAGAAGAGAAAGAAAATTAAAAACACTAAATAAATAGAAACTTCTGGCACTCTAGCCAGAAGCTATAAAGACAACCCAACTCCTCCAAAGTTGATATAAACCCCAAACTAAACTACCTGCTACCTCCATTTCTACTACATGCATAATATATCTAGTTTTCAACAAAGTGCAAGCATGACATAAGCAAAGAAAAGCAGTCTGAAGAAAGAAAGAAAAATAACACTAGTCTCAAAAGGGAAAAATATTGGTATTGTCAGGTAAAAAAATTTGGAATAAAATTGTTATATTAAGATTTCTAACTTTAAAAGCAGACAATATTTAAGAAGAGAGAAGTAATGTAAGCAGAGAGATGGAAACTTTAACAAGAATCAGGAGCAATGTCAAAAACCCAAAAATACTTTATCAGAAATAAAGAATACCATTGATGACCCCATCATCAGTAGAATTTGACAGATGAAAGAATCAATGAACTTATAGGTAGGTTAACAAATCTTCCTAAACTAAAACACTGAAATTGAAGAATTAAAAAAAAAATGAAAACGTGCCCCCAAAACAGAGTCAATTTACAACAGTGAAATATATATATATATTTGGAGAACAGAAGAAGAAAGAATTGAAGTAAAATTTGAAGTAATAATAGTTGAGAACTTTCAAAATAATGACAAATACTGAAGCACAGATCCATGACACTTAGGGAACATCAACAGGGTAACAGGCAAAATGAGATCAAAACAAAGCAAAACAAAGCAGGATAACTGAAGATCATATTTAGTAGTATCATAGTGAAAGTACAGTGACTTGAAGATGAAATCTTGTTAAGAACAGGGAAAATTAACAACTGACCTATAGAGGAACATTCTGAATCTCATCAGAAATTATGCAAGCAAAAAGAGTGTAGTGAAATATTTAAAGTGATGAAAGAAAAGAAACAATGCACAATTCCATATTCAGTATAATTATTCCCCAGAAATGAAGGAGATATAATAATTTTTCAGAGAAACGGAATTAAGCAATTTTATGCACGCAGTCTTATAAAAAGTAATTTTAAAATGAAGTTCAAGTCCTTGATAAAGGTCAAAATTCAGATATCATGACAAATGCTTATAGGACTGCATGCATAATTGCTACTAAAGTAAGTAATTAACATGTTATTCAAAAGGTAAATGGCAAACCAAATGGCCTATATATCCAGATAGAACATACTACTCTACAAAAAAGGACTTAGCTACCAAGCCTTACAAAGGCATAAGTTTATTTTAAATGCACATTTCTAAGTAAATCACGTTCTGGAAAAGAAAATTTATGGAGATATTACACAGATTTGTGGATATGAGGACTTTGAGGGGAGAAGGATAGAATAGCTGAAGCAGAATTGAATTTTTTAGGGTAGTAAAACTATTTTACATGACTACAAAGATGGGTCTATCATATTACAGTTGTCACAGTCAATAGACTTTTGCAATACAGGTAATAATTCTAATGTTGCAAATGAAAACAAATTAAATCCAGGAAGTTAAAATGGAATGTGAAAGAATTTCTCTATATTACAAATGTGTGAAATGACCTCTCTAGATCAGTAGTGGAAAAGAAAATAGAAATCTAAGTATCTGTGGAAATGGCAACAGTAGGATTAACATTAAAGTCTGTACAAAAGCCCTGTATTCTAGTTTAAAAAGTTGTTTTCATCATGCATTTATACTGGAACTGAATAATTAAGTAAACTGTTGACAGATAGTAGGAGGCAATTTTTCACTGTTGGCATGAAGACAAATGTAACTTGATTCATGTGGTAATGGGTTGAAGTTGGAGATATATATATGAATTCATGATTATTCATATTAGCTTGAAGGGTCTTGGGATCTCCCTCCAGGGTTCTTGTGAGTCCAAGAGAGAGGATTTCTTCAGACCCTCCCACTCTGGGAACAGAGAAGGTTGTAGAGCCTACAGAAAACAAAAGATTTAGAGAAGTGAAAGTGCCAATACGCACAAAAGATAGAATAAGGGTAGGCAATTTCAAGAGGGAAACAAGCACTGGAAAGCTCAAGACTGGGGCTTTTATGGGCTATTTCACTGTCCTAATCCTCCGCCCAGGGGGATTCTGGGACAAGGGAAGTGCTTTAATTGGTCATAATTTGTGTGTACATAAGTGGGTTAGTATAAACACATCTCTTTCCTTTCCCTGTCACTTGATGAGACAGAACATAAACACCGAGACAAAATCTACTAAAGGGAGATTAAAAAAAAATGCTTGATAAATGCTACTCAAAACTATCCAGGTCCATAAAAAGAGGTAGTCTATGAAACTATTACAGTCTCTAGGAGACTAAGGCTACAATTTTAGTAAATTTAATGTGGCATCACATAATACATTGCTAATGTTATTGCTTTAAACTTCTGATCAGTCTGGTTGGCCACCCTCTAGTGGCAACCTGTTCACAAAGGGCTCTATTGGATTCCAGCTTAATTTTGTTTAATTTTATAAAAATGCCTTTTCCTTTATACCCCTGACTCTTCTAGATGAAACATTTAAGAGTGGTAAAGGAAAAATTAGAAAACTACTGGAAAATAACATCCAGGTTTCTGTGGAATTGAGGGAGAGAAAAACCTGCTATCAACTGGGAGGACACTTTATAATCCAGAAAGCAGAGTCATGGGAAGGCATTTAATGATCTTTGCCATAAAGAACTGTAGTGCAGCATGAGCACACGACCCATGTCCAATCTTGGAAGTGAGCTGGGCGGCTGGCCAATGTTGAGCACGGTCTTGAATGTGACAGACTCTCTGAGAAGATAACTGCCTCCATCTGCTCTTACTCTTCCCTAGATACCCTGCCCTGGAATTTGCTGTCTCCTCCTGCCAGCTCACTTCCCTCCCTCTTCTGATTCCCCCTGTAAAAGATACCTCTGCCCACCTTTCTGGAAATATGCGTGACCCACCACTATACGGGAGGTGGAAATGTTTCTGACCCGCTGCCATCAGAAACCCCCTGTCATGACTACAGTAAAGGCTGTGTCCTTGCCAGCTTTCTTGTTACTTCCTTGTACTATCTACTAGGCAGAGTAGAACATCAACACCTGCATAGCAATATCCTCCGTGGCAGGATAGTTCATAAACTTCTTATAAGCAGGCAAAGTGGATTAGCCTTTGTGGTGACTGGGAGGAATCCTGGGGTGAACCAGTTGAGATATGTGGGCCCACGTGGCCATGCTTGTGAATAGCTAGGGGCCACTGTGTGATTGGGAGATGCCTCCTTCTGGCACAGAGTCTACTTGTCCTGGTGATGCAGGAAAATAATATAGTTAAAGAGAAACAATGGACAGAGGATACCACGCTAGCTGCTTCACTGTGGCTTGGCCTCTGTTGCAGGCAGTGAGGGAGGTAAGTAGAGCAGTTGGTGGAAAAACCTCGGGTACTAATTGGCTGGAAGAAATCTTGCATCCCAGTCAAGCTGACTGCAGGGAAAGCCTGGGGAAGTGCTTAGAACATACAGAAGAACTTTAAAGTGGATAGGCAGGTAATGCTTCCATGGGTTGATCCTTACTGTGTGTCATCTCTGACTATGAATAAACAACTGCAAGTGCTGGGACACTAACTAAAATACACCTAAATGACCTGTCAGCCTGTTTCCCACTAAGACACAGGGACAGCAATATTTGAGACAAGTCTTTACTTTTCTGACTGGAAATGACCTCAAGGTTTTCAGAATAAACTCAGGTACTTAAATAGCAGAGAGAGGCATCTTAACTGAAGGACACAGATATGTCAGTGCTCCTTGGAAAAAATCTTGGCATGGGAATACAGTGTGTTAAACCCAAAGACAAATTACTTTGATATCCTTTGATTCCTGTTCTTTAGTTTTTGGCAATGATGGTGTTCTTAAAAATAGCATTAACCCTATTATTTGGACAAAAACAAAACTTTGACTATGTAAATTCTGAATGAAGGGGGAAATGGCCTTGATATGTTTTTCCTCAAATTAACAGTAGTACAAGCTGGTCAGATTACAATCATTCCTAGAGGGAGAAAGTATCAAAAACAAACTTGCAATATTTTTTGCAAAAGCTTTTGAAATGTAATTATCGAGTTTAGAGAAAAAAAGTGGGAATGGGCATTTCAAAATTGCAAACCACTGCTTGATGTTCTTTTAAGGAGTATGACAGTAAATTAAATATAAATATGTATCTATATTTAATATACAAGTCATTTTACACAGAAAATAAAGATTAGACTCCAAGACTCCTACCTCAATTTCAGGAGTGAAATCAAGATTCTCCTGCCCTTGTCTATGTGTATGTCTGTCTATATATGTCACAAATCGGAATGGCATTGCCACATTTTATCTGCATCTAATTGATTTATGGACGTTAACATCATAAATTATTGCTGGTCAAAATATAGTAATGAACTAAGTAAGAACTAAGTTAAATTATTTAATCTGGCCTACATAGACAAGTCTCATGTCACCTGAGGAAATCACTCTGTGAAAAAAGCATCTATTGTTTGTGCATACTCTGAGCTGCAAAATCTTGCCTTGTTTTTTAATTTTCTTGTAAGACTCTCTTATATGAAGGGTAACAGGAATGAAAAACACATATAGTAAATAGGCAAGAAGGAGAAGATTAAAAGGAGAATGGAAGTTTTCTAAACACGAAGGACAATCAAGAACAAGGGTATTTCTTTTTTGTAGGAAGGAGTTAAAGGAAGTAATTTTGTCTTTAAGTGAAATAAGTGTTTAAGAATGAACTAAAATCAAAATCTGAATGAATTTTGGCATGTATTAGGATGGTTTCTGCAAGTGAAAAATGTTTGTGCAAGAGATATTTCTAAATAAATTTTAATATGTTCACTTCACACTGATTAAGAATGGAATAAATATTTTATTTTTGTTTGTTTTATATGTGGTATATTATTCAAATATTATTCTCTGTCTATCTATCTGATATCTATCTAACTATATTCTGTATAAAAATATCTATCTAGCTATATTCTGTATAAATGGAACAAAACCCCTTACTAAGATGTTGATAAGTCTTCCTGAACCTTCCTAATATCAAACTTTGAACAATCTTTTATTTCAAAAAAGAATATGAATAACTAGGATACGAAGAAATGATTCTCCCTCTATGAAAGGAGAAATAGGAACAAAAAATTGGGCTTAACTGTTTTAATAAATTTATGGAAGGAATTTTCAAACTATAGGCTAATACCTAGTCTTCTCGGCATATGCTTTATACAAAATTATAATAATTAATGTGTATATTCTAATATTACATTATCTAAAAGTCTAATATGTTCTGGCATACTTGTTATTCTGGTTGCTATTATAAGAAGTTGTGTGTCACAAGATCAAACAAGGATTCATGTTAAATTATTAATCAGATGATAAGTACATCATGAATGTGGTCACTTTAAAGGTCTTTGCCAACTTCAAGTGGCAAAGACAAATTAGAGACAAAAAACTAAATTCTGTTGCAATATGTCATCATATAGTGTGTTGCCAGTCTTTAATTTGCTTATGAATTTAGGAGAATTGCCCCCCACCCTCTTTTTATGGCATGTGCAGAAGGAGGAAGAAACAATGGAATAAAACCAATTATACGAATCTGAATTGTCATAGTTTTTGAGAGATATCTAGTTGAATGAGACAAAGGTATTCCCAGATGTCTTTATAAAAAAAACTACCAGCTTAATCTGTCCGTCTATCCCCCACTTATTTGCAGGATTTGTGGATTCCATTTCAGTTTTAGAGGGCAACATTCCACACCTGACTTAGATCATTCGACCACTGTATAAGTAAGTCTGTAAAATGGGGTCACCAGGAATTGGGGGGAGACAGCCTTCAAGACTGCCAGACATGCTGCACAAACTGAAAGCACTGGGAATTATTGTTTAGACACAGCGTGTTCATGTGACCCAGGAGGGATATGTCTGGGAGCTCTGGTAATAGCAAAGACACACAAGGGTGCCCATCAGGTTTTGATCTCAACTGTGGAAAGAAACGGAGACCCACTGAAGTCTAATTTAACAAGTTAATGCAACATACCAAACCCTGTGTGTCACTGAGACTTTAACAGATTTGACAGCCATGACATTTGGATGCCTTCATTTGAGAGATGGAGTTAAGACTTGTGTAAATCAAAATCTTGGTGGTGCAAGCATCGATATGACCAAGTGGAGCATTTGCTTGCAGCAACGAAGCACAGAAGAAGCAGGCACAAATTCAATGGCTGGAAGAAGCCCCTGTAGAGAACATGGTCCTGTAGTTTCACCGAAAAATGAGATACGTCGGACAATAAGTGCAACAATGGATTAATATTCGTCACATCAATTGCAGATCTATATGCCTTACAATCCAACAGGGACTGGTGTAATCAAAAGATGCAATAGCCTCTGAAAGACAAATTGAGTCATACATGGGGTGGGTTGCCTGGTCACACAAAACTTTGAGATGCTTAAGTAAGTGCACATGCCTTTGGGCCACTCCACCATTGGACCTCTGAACCTGACCCTGGGAAATCCCCATATAATTGCAGATGCACAGGAACAAGCAACACTTGAGACCAGGCATCAGGTCTCATAATAACATACCTTTGCCAACCCACACAAACATAGCTCTGGGCAAAGCACCCTCACCTGGCTTTAGAGAGTTCAGGTTGGATAAAGATAATGTTCCTTGGTGGCCACTTGGGTGAGCTACTGTGTGGAATAGTCTGGTGTGGCTCATGGCTTTACAGCTAGAATTCCCACCCATTGCATTGAGTGGACGAATGGCATCTGGGGCGGCCATACATCCTCACGCCAATGCCAGGAGGTTGTACAGATGTTATTATTGTCTGACAATCTTCTCCCCTCAGATGAGTAGAATATCTAATCAACTTGCAATACCCATGGTACTTGCAATAATACCACATTGCTTGTGCTCTAAGCCAGATGACATGTTCAGTGATACATCTTGACCAAAAGGTGAAAACTATGTTACAGAATAAAATTGTACTAAACATGTTTACAGCCATTTAGGAAGGAACTTATGAGCTGATTGGTCCTGAATGCTCTTGCTGTATTATTAATGCCTCTCACAATGTCTCTCTAGCTGTTAGTAAGAGATATCCAGGATTTCTGTCTTGTGAGGAAGCCCATTCTCTACTTGGTGGTCTTCACTCTCATGCTGGTGGAAACATGTGTTCCTAAGTATAGCAAGCTGATTTCAATCACCCATTAATCACTCTTATCCACAGTCTGTACTAGTGCTGCAGCATATGGATACAACATGTAAATATCTTAACCATACTGGTCACCTGCCGGAAGAATACAAACATATTATGTGGTGTCATGGTAAAGTTGGTGTGGATTGTAGGGTGAGAACAAGAGAACATGATCCATGTCCAAACTTGAAAATAGGCTCAGCAACTAGTCAGTGCTGAGCATGGAATTGAATGTAACTGATAAACTTTCTGACATAACTGCCTCTGCCTGCATTAAGTGTACCTGAGATGGCTTGCCCTAGAATTTTGCTGTCCTTGTCTCCTGGACTGTTTTTTGTTCTTGTCCACTTGGTTGTTCCTGCTTCTCATGACCCTCCCTCTGTTGACGGCCCCTATAAAAGAGTGACTTTCTCTACTGGTAGTTTAGTAGCTTTCTAGAAGCCTGCTTAAACCTCCTATAATTGGGGAGATGGAAAAATGTCCAATCCACCACTATTAAAGCTCTCTGTTTTGAGATAAAGTCCATGTCCTTGCCACTTGTGTCTTCTTCGAACTATCTATGAGGCAGGGCACTGCTCTGCCAGAATGTGAGCACCTGCATAACAAGAACTGTTCCTGGAGCTTTCTTCCAAAAGAAAAATCACTTCAGTGCTAGACCTTAAATTTGACTCTGACGGTGGGGTCAACCATATTCCAGCAGATGACTCTGAGAAGAACAGAGATAATAAGGACTCACTGCACCAATAACAAGTTACTCCAACCATGTGCGTTAACTCTCAGGAAGAACACCTATAGATGACTTTCAACCCTCAGACCGGAGTGGGCTGAAAAATGTCACATGACTGATAGTTGGAAAACATAGAATAGAGTGAATTAAATAAATTTCAGAAATTTCTCCAAAAATATCTTATTGAATTGGGGGTCTTGAGTCTTCCTAGGCAGCTGAAAGCTATGTTGGAGGCATTGCTAACCTATAATCTGAGTGACAGAAGTTTAATTTGTTGGCCTCCATCCAAGATTGTTAACTTTTTCTAACACACTTCATGAATTCTGGTTTCATGGTTTTGAGAGAATATGGAACCTGACACCCTTCTATAAACACCTTATCTTGCTCTTGGTAGTGATGAAAGAGACCTAAAGGCTAATCAGAGCAAAGAATATTTAATTATTAGAATTTTTAATAAAGTAAACTTGGTATAGAAATGAAGGGTGAATTTCATTGAAGGAAATCCTGAAACATTTCTATATATGCAGTGATAGTTCTTATTCTGGTCTCTATTTTTAAGGATGTTTTTATAACAAACAGCATTGACATTTTCCCCCTGATCAGTATATTACCTATAGGGTTTTGTTCGATGGGGCACAATTTGGCAATTTCCTTTTCTAGAAGATTAGCAATTTCTAAATCTTGGAGGTCCTTAGCTCTAGATACAGGTGCATTGTATAAATATATCATTCATTAGTACTGCCCCACACAGAATTTAGAGAAAAGGAGACTGATAAGAACTTAAAGTCCTGTTTACTGCTGTGTATCAAGTAATAAGTTTTCTGTCATGGATGCAGCCTGTCTTCTGTCAGTGTCTACGTACTGGTGGTGGGTTAAGTGATTAGACTCTAACTAGTATGAAAGTTCACATCTTCCTCAGGATTTGATAATATGTTATGGCAGAATATGAAGAACATACAGCAATTTAAATAAAATTATTTTTATGTTACTTAAATGTTCAGACTTTTGTTGAATATGGTCATTACGCTTTTAAATTTTTATAGTCTGTGATGGTGTCAGGAACCTGCATGTGTCCATTCTTGTTGATGTCCCATTCTTTGTATAATTACTCATGCTCATGGTTCCGAATATCTTAGAGTCGGCAAAAAGAAAGCAGAGAGCCAATCAGTTTTTATCAAGGTACAATTTCTGAAAAGTGCACAAATTATTTCTATTTACATTCTGTGGATGAAATTGAGTCACAAGGCCACAGCATTTCAAGAGGTCAGGTTGTAAACAGATAAATAAACTATTAATGTGGAAGTACTGGGAAATGATGAATTATTATGAATATTAGTTTAAGTCTCACTAGATAATATCAATGACTTTTTTTGGGAATAAACAAAGTTTCCAGAATAGAAATGACATGCCATATTATCTGATATGAGATATTAGGTATGTCTTTAGAATTAATGATGCATTTAGCTAGAGTTACAATTGTTTTCTATGACAGGCTAAGATCTCCATCATATATTGTCACTTTTATCACCAGTTAAAATAATTTATTTTTCTTTCCTCTAAATTCTTACCTATGTATCTGTGAATTTCAAAATAGTTTATGTGAAGACAAAAACATATTCAAGATATTCATACTGGTTTCTCTGGAGATATCATTAAAAATAGACTTAAAGTACATAATTTTATTTTTAAATATTTAGTGCCTGGGGAGAGCTCTTGAATAACATTAAAATTTGTGAGCCTTTGGGAATAATGTTCTTGTGTCTCATAGTCTCCTGAGAATTTTCATAATTTTGAGATATTTTCCTTAAATATTCCTGAAGATTTATTTTTGATTTATTTTTATGGCTCTATGGGTATGATTAAAAATATTCAAACTGTAAATAAATAAATTATAGAATTGTGGACATTTATCACACCAATCCATAAATCTTTAAAATAATAATTAAAACCATTTATAGTGTTGTATTTAAAGACGAGAAAACAAGCATAAATTGTGAAGCTGAGTGAGATCCATTCAAAGAAGAATGGAGTGTTATTGTGCTCTGTTAAACATGATGATACAAGAAATAAATTCTGAATTTAAATACATTTTTCTGAATAAATCTATATATCATTTTTTACAGGTGTTTGTTTTTAACAGACTGATTTAGAACTCAAAAAGATGTAAAGAATTGGTGTGTTTAAAATTTAAAGATCATAATTCACTAGAAATATTTCAACACACTTTTGTACTATTTTTCCTTTAAAGTATAATATTATTTTCTTTAATGATTAAATTTTGATTTATGAAAAATGGTAAAAGAGAAACAAGGAATACAGTGAAAATTTAATGTTGAAAAACTGCTTTTAAAATTTAACATTCATCATTATGTAAAAAAACTACATTTAATTGCATTATAGGACTATAAATGGTTATGTAATGGGCTATTAATTTCATTTTTCCCTGTATTTTTTTGGAGATAGTTGGCTTGTGCAACTGTTGAAGAAGGCATTATTTGACATGGTACATTCCTTTGTAGTTGATATAGATACATGTATTCCTATATGTTGCCATTGAAACAATTTTGTAGAAGAAAAATTACATAAAGATTGCTTTGCACTTATGTTATGCTGTAAGGAATTGCAGGAAAAATAGTTGTCATTTATTTTTACAAATTGATATTTACATATTAACATGATTTTAACAGAAAATCTTACTTTTTCATTTAGAAACCTGTAAAAAAATCTCTGAATACTTAGAACAATTTTTTGTCCTTATTTGTTTCTTTATATTTGCATGCATATCATTTTTACTAATAACATATACATTAAGAATAGGAAATAATTATCTTGGAATTTTAAGACAGAAACAATTGTTTTATCTACTCTATTATGCATAACAAAATCTTAGTTATTTTATATATTTAGATGTTGATATGGATACCCAAGAAATAAATTTCATTAGTGATATCATCAATTATTTTTGTTTTATAATTATTTGTACAGAATATACTTTAAGAGGGCAAGGTGAGGAAAGCAACATGTCAGACTTGATATTGATCTCCATTTGCTAGCTATGCTAATCTGAATAATCAAACTATGGCCCTTAATATACAGCCAGAGATGAAACAGATGTGTAAAGACTTCTTGAAGTACATATTATCTGGATATCTGAATAGTCTTAAAATGAGAAAATAGATTCCTACTGAAATTTATGAATATTATTCTGTTTCATTGTGTGTTTGAAAGTTATCAATTACTAATCCCTTATCTTTTTTAGGCCATGCTGATTGCAAAACGTTCTCTCTTTTCCACTCTTTAGACAGAAACTAAAATGGTAAGTGTAAAAGTTAGAAAAAATAGAGAAAAAATTCATAACAAATACTTATTTATGATTTTTATTTTCTAAATGGCAGTAACTGATTGACACATTTTATTTACTAATTTAAATATTTTTATCTCCTAAAAATTATTGAAGGAACCCTGTATCTTAATATACAGGTTTGCATAATGCATAATTCTAAATCATTTTCTCCATATATATATATTTTAATCCCATTTACTAATTTGCGTGCTTTAAATCTTATAATTTTTACTCACTAAATTTACACATTTTAATCTTTTCCTCAAACTCACTATCCTTTTTGAAAACATCACCCAACTTCTCTAAATTTTAATAGACTTTGTTTTTATCTTCCTCTTCTCTTTGGTTTCCTACCTGCTACATTATCTTGAAACATATTTCTATATGTCAGTAAGGTCTATGTCCTTTTCATTTCCCATTATTTTCTTTATTGTCAGAAAAAGAAAGCCTGCAGAGGAAAACTGCAGAGTCTTTATATGCGCACTGAAATTACCAAACTATTCCTACTGATTTTGTTTTGGGGTACGTGGTTTGAAAAGTGGGATGATAAAGAAAACAAAGAGATGAAAGTTCTAGTAAGGATACAAAACAGAATTCTTCCCAATGCCTTGTATTAATTTATCTGAATTTGTGTCTCATTAGCCATGAATGCACGTAATAAGTTTAAGGAATTTAGGTTTGATTACATGGTTAAAATAGCAGTTATGCAAGTTTTTAGTTATTGATGATAGATCTGTGTGTGAGTGTATTTCAGTGTCTGTATGTGTGTTTTTAATGAAATATGAGCTGATGTACTGACAATTAACACTTTGATTCTATAGTGCCAAATTTTATTGAACAGAAGATGGCATACCACGCCAATTTTTGCAAATTATCAAGCATCCCCTTGGTTTAAAATACCCACAAGTTTCCTCAAACTTAGTCACAGAAAAAACAATAAGATTAGTATCATTACAAAGGGTTTTTTTTTGGTAGATTTGCAAAGTAAAGACAATTCTCAGTCCTGATGACCTGGAAATTAAAGCTATTGTTCTTCCTTAAATAAACACCTTTAAAATGTGAATGCGCATTTTACTACCATGTCTGAAATATTACTTTGTTAAATTACTTGGTTAAATTAACACTTGTTTTTTCAATGGGATAATTATCTTTTTTTTTTTTTTTTTTTAATTTCTTTAGACTTGGAAACATAGAGGCCAGTAATGGAAAACCACACAAGAGTGGCAGTGTTTATCCTAGCAGGGCTGACTGATGATCCACAAGTGAAAGTTGTATTATTTGTCTTTCTGCTTCTCACCTACTTGCTAAGCATTACTGGCAATCTCATCATCATCACACTCACCCTGGTGGATACTCACCTCAAGACACCCATGTATTTTTTCCTCCGGAATTTTTCCTTCTTAGAAATGTCATATACTACTGCATGCATCCCTAAATTTCTGGCTACGATGGTGACTGGGGACAAGACCATTTCCTATAACTGTTGTGTCACTCAAGTGTTTTTTGTCTTCCTTCTTGGAGCCTCTGAATTTTACTTGCTGGCAGCTATGTCTTATGACCGCTATGCTGCCATCTGTAAGCCCCTGCATTACACCACCATCATGAACAGTAAAGTCTGCATACAACTTGTCATCTGTTGTTGGATTGCTGGGTTCCTTACCATCTTTGTACCTCTCCTTTTAGGCTTAAACCTTGATTTCTGTGCCTCCAACATCATTGATAATTTCTTTTGTGACACAACTCCCCTGATGCAGATCTCTTGCTCAGACACACATCTCATTGAAACAGTGGGATTCCTTTCTGCTTCAGTGACTCTCTTGGTCACACTGGTAATGGTGATAATATCATATATGTACATTGCATTGACAATTCTAAAATTCCCTTCCACTGCTCAGAGGAAGAAAGCTTTTTCAACGTGTTCTTCTCACATGATTGTGATATCGATTTCTTATGGCAGCTGTATCTTTATGTATGTGAAACCATCTGTCAAACAAAGAAATTCTTTTTCCAAGGGAATCGCAGTACTCAACACTTCAGTTGCACCACTTTTGAACCCTTTCATCTACACGCTAAGGAACCAACAAGTGAAAAAAGCCTTCATGAATATGATATACAGGCTTGTTTCTCTCTCTAATAGGTGAATAGCTTACTGAAATATATTTAAAAACAACAACAAAATAATCTATAATGCAGTGCATCCCATACTAGCTTGTGATAGCTTTTCCTTCATTTTTACTCTTGTTTCTGTGATATTCATCATTTTAGCTTTATTTCCTCAAATATCTGTTTCAAAGAAATTAATTATATTTGTATTATCCAGAGATACTTTTTATTATGTCATGACATTCCTCTTAAAATCTGAAAGAAAATGAGCTGTTTTTCAATCTGTCTTCTTTAATTCTAGCTAATAATAAATTTAAAATAATTTTCACTTATATCTGATATAGCATGTAATGTCAAGTTATTGTCATCCTTTATTTATATTTAGTTGCAAGCTTCTTAAAACTGATAGCAATTTTATTTTTTGTTTTAAAACTAATTTATTTCTTGGTACTTTATGTAATGAAGTGAAAATAAAATTGTAACAGAGATTATCATTAGTGCTGATGTTATATTGGAAATGATGCTTATTTTAAAAAGATTGTTTTCTTGAAGTACATTTTATGGAACTAGTTGTTTAGTATCTGTTAGAGAATTGTTAGCATTTACAAGGTTTTCAATTATAGAGAAAACGGTATTATTCTACTGATTTATTTAAAAAACTATTAAAATGTCATATTTAATTGTTGTTTCTATATGCATAAAACCCTTCAATAACAGAGTAGCTACATGTAAAATTCTTATTAATGATTATCACATAAAGAGAAATATGCTAACACAATGTATTTATCCTTTACACAGTATCATAGATATAAGTACGAATGAATATAACTATATCTCCACCCACTTAAACTATAATAGAATAAATTGAACTGTTGCTCAAGTATTTTGTTATAGTTGGTCATAATCTGGAATTTCAAGGACTGAAATCTATAGCTGTATTAATTAAAATTAAAATATATTAAATATAAGAAAAAGTGTTTTTACAGATATATTGCATGATGTTTTAAATCGCAGAGATATGAAGACATGCTTTTTATGGTTTGTTCAGCTATAAATGTGTTGATGGAATTAAAAAATCATAAATGATACATATAATTCGTATCACTAGGGAGGATGAAACTAAGGGAGCATTTTACTCTTTTATGTAACTTTCTTATAGTTAGATTTATTTCCTTACATCATATAAATTAAGGTTAAGGAAAAACACCAATTCCTTTCTTGTACTTGATACTTTTTTGTTAGTGTCACATTGGAACTACACAAGTTTGTAGAGCGGCTACCTCTCAGGACACAGTAATTTCTAAGACGATGTATTACACAACTTTAGCTATCTTACAGCATTTTATAAAGCAATAAAATATTCTTACACATAGTTAGGATTCTACAAAGTGGCTTTCTTTGGTTGCAAGCATTTTTAAAAGATGATAAAGAACAACTTCTTATTTTTAGTTTAATCATTTTGCTCTGTGGTTACAAAAAGATATATGAGGAAGTGAGAACCGGTCAATAGAGGAGAGTTAACTTGAAAGATGAAAACTTAGTGTATATTGTTATTTTACTATTTCTATTTCTCAGCAATAATGCTACCCATGATGGAGAATTTATACTCTGTCCTCCTGAATCCCTGACTAATTATTTTGAAGTGTTGCTTCTAGTTTTATCTTTCAAATTCTACTCACGTTGGTCTATATTCCTAAATTCTTGATATCCCTTCTGCTTCAAGCGGAATCAATTCTGTAGTGTTGGTACTACGTCCTTAATAATTTTTGACCATTTCAGGAACTCCAGAATTTTATCTTCCCGTGACCTATGAATACTCTGTTGTGGTCCATAAAAGACTTCATCACTCGATCATTATACAATAAAATGTGCTAGTCAATTGTGTTAACCTGTACTAACCTCATGAGATTTTGACTACTGGATTAATCTTTAAATAATATTGAGGCACAAATGGAATTTCATTTGAATACTATTCTATAACTACTGAATTACCAGATAAGAACACTATGAGATAGAAAAAGAAGAAAACATAAAATAAGAGCTAGGTCTTTAGAAGATAAGTATAATTGATGTATCTCTAGTTAGAATCATTAGGGAACAAAAACTGATTTTAACATTGATTAGATAATATCACTACAGATATTATAGATAGTAAAGAAATGAGATCTTACTATCTAATGTCAAAAATAATGTATTGATAAAATAATCATAAAACAAAAATTTTCAAATCACTCAGAATGACTTTGAGTTGAATATATTACATCTCTTAAAGTAAATTATTTTAGTTAGAAATTTTCCCACAAAAAATTCCAGTCCTAGCTAGTTTCTCTTGTGAATTCTTTTAAAAGAATTTTTTAGCTCCATTATACCTACATTCTTCCAGAAAATGAAGAGCAGGAACTACTTCTCAATTTATTCTTAAGCTATCATTATCATGACACAATAACAGGCAATACATTAAAAGAAAATATAATTTCAGAAATATTTATTATAATTGCAAATGGTGATGATTAAAATAATACATTTAAAAGCTCAATCTAATAGTATGTAAAAATAATAGTATACTATGCCCATGCAGGTCTGTCATCGTATACTTAATATTTGGAGACATATCAATGTCATGCTTAATATGTACACATCTAATGATAAAGCATCAACTTATGTGAAAATTATAATATCGAAGAGAATAATAGATAAATCCACTACTATAGTTGGACATTTTAGCAACTATAGTTTAAATAAATGGATCAGAAGTAATACAATCTGTAAAGACAGTTGAAGTCAACCTCACCACCAATCATATGAATACAATTGACATCTATAAACTACTTCAAATAACATCTAAGCACCTATTCATCTCAAGCTCCAAAGATCACACTAAGGACAAAAAAAATCCTTAAAATGTTTGAAGACTAGAAATAATGTACTATCTGCTTTCAGACAACTTTAAATTAGAAATCAATTTAAAAACATAACTTAAAAATTCTAAATCATGTGGAAGTTAATTCTCTTCTAAAAAAGCACCTGGAATAAGGAGTGATAAAACAAATCTAATATTTATCAACTAAATGAAAATAAAAGAAATACTTCTTGCAATTTGTGGATGTAATGAAAGCAGTCATTGACGAAATTGTTATTAAAAGGGAGAAAGACCTATGAAGAAATATTAAGTTTTACCATGGGTCATGGACATTACCCACATAATAGACACTGTAAACGATTCTATGACCACAAATGTGGTAACCTGGTTGAAAATTTCCTGAAAAGAAGCAGTTGGTCAATCTCAGATAAGAAATGGACAATATAAATAGGCCTATATCTTATAAAGATATTAAATCAATAATTAATAACTTTTCAAAACAATACAAGACAGTCCAGATGGATAATCAGATCAGATAATTCCATAAAAGTTAAAATAAGAAATTACTATCAATATAATATACATTATGTAATAAATGTTTATATATTTACTTACATATACATGTAACATATATACACACAGTGAAGTATTAAGAAGCATTACATACATTATTCATAAATTCAGAGATACTGATTGGTGGATCATTGATTAAAGGAAAGGTACAGGCAAGCAGGAAGAGAGGAGAAAGAAGCACTTCATTCTATTTAGTTGTTCATCTTGGTAGTTATTCATCCAATATATGTGAACGGTGTTGGCCAAAGACTCTGAACAATCCACCACTCCAGCAAGACCCTCTTGTGCAATATATTTGATATAATTAAATGTTTACAATTATAATTATACTTTCTGCATGTATCATATTAAATATGTATATTATTGCACCTACCATTTCAGATTATTTAGTATTTAACACAATATGATTATGTCAATATGAAAAGTTGTATATAAACTCTTCATAAGCTCTTTCAGAGTTTAGATTCAGATGAAATATTTCCTAATCAGTTTTGTGATGTAAACATTTCCTCAATTTCAAATTCAGAGAAGACTACACAATAATGGATTTACAAAAAATGTTTTTCGTGAACAAAGTTCTTCCTTTACTTTTAACTTGATGTTTTATTAATTCTTGTAATGTACCACTTTAACAATCTCATCTCCTATTTCATGTATTGTTTTAGACATTTACTTCATGGTTATACCACAGATATCAATTAACATCTTATAACAATCCAGTTTTAACATACAGCTGTCTGAAAAGGTATTCCTTTTTTGAAAACTTTAATTTATGGATTATAGCATTTCCCACTTATGAAATTTTCATTATTTTAAACATCTAGAATAGAATCTAGGAAATAGCTTTGTCAAACATGTTTTATAAGTTAATTCTCTCATAATTAGTGATAAAATATGTAAAAAAGCATTGCATTTATAGTACTCTTAAAAACTACAAGCCAAGTGATTGAGTTCTTTTATATTATAAAAACATGTCAAAATAAGAATCCAGTCCAAAATCTTCACTTTTTACCTATCCTTTATAAATGTTAAAAATGCATATGCATACATATATTTATTTTTATATAACCCAGAAAAATGTTCCATACTAGATATCACATACATTGGAAACTTTACCTGTTTTAAATAGTGAAAATAAATAAAATGATACATTTATTGATATGAAGAAATATTTGAGCTTATATCCTGTGTCTTTCATTCTGTGTCTAATGTAGTTTTGGATGAAAATGCAAGATAAAAGTTAAGAATTTAAATAAAATGAAAATAATAGTGGGTAGTCAACTTCAGAAATCACCTCTGTTCTGGGATTCATGTCTAAAGGAAAGTCAGGAATGCACCTGCTATTTGTTGGGTCGAACTGCTTTTTGACCACCTCTGCAGTTTCCCAAGACAGAAGTTCTCACAATCAGCAAAGCAAGAAGTAGATAAACAGCAAAAAACAGTTTAGCCTCAACCTTCAATGTTGCTGTCCTAATAAAAGCAGTAGAGTTGAATGCCTGCATTCTTCCTTTGTTTTACTTGCATTGTCTCATTGTATCCCAGCCCTATAAAATAAATCATGGAACCAGGTTCAGGGTCACTGTCTCAAAGAGGGAGCGAAGCGTCCCACCTGGTCCCCACTTTCTAGATGTAAGTTGTCTGTCTTTCTTTAGGCTCCCGTAGCCTCCTCTCGGGACCCTTTTGACCAGCCGTGCAGGTCACAGCCCTATTAAAATATCTGTATTTTGGCTTTAATCATGAGTTTATCACATGAAGGGTGATAATAAATGATTCCTATGTAACCCACTGAAATAGTATAGCATGAAGTTAGAATTATTTTTATACAAAGCAATTGATTATTTTGAAAACGATACTAAATTATTATTAAAGTGATATTTTTTCTTAGAAATAATTCTTCGACCCTGTCTTTCATAGAAATAATCTTTGGATAGATATCGTTAATAATATCCAACCAAATCTCAGAAATGTTCTTTATTTAAAAATGAGTTATTTCATCCAGATAGTTACAGATAATAGCAAATGACTTTAGCATGTCTTGTCATTGTTTTGGGTCATATTTCACTATATCAATACAACAAAAATAAAAAATTTTCCCAAGAAAGACTAAATTTCTTTCTATCAATTTTTGCACAGTAACGTGGCAACTTTAGAGCAATTTTTGATTGGCATTATTAATAGTATTATGTTCTGACATTTCACATTATTCCAGGAGTCAACTCATTACTTTTATAAGTAAATGCAGAACTATTGTGACTATTTCATATATCTAATTTGGTTACACTATTGCACTTATTTTTTATTTTTATTTCTTTTGGTTGTTCATCTTGGTTGTTTCCCTGGGCCCCAAGTCTTGAACCAGGAACCTTGGGATGTACGTGGACTACTCCCATTGTACTAAGGCTACCAGGGCCAGGGCTTGCCAACATTTATTTTTTAACTATGAACATGTCTTATTAAGCTCTAGCTAAATTCTTATATGTTAGGTAAATTCATAAATAATACAAGTAAAAGATCATAACTCCCTACCTTAGTATCCAAAGTGATTATGGATAACTTTGTGAAATTCATAAATGTTTACTAGGTTGAACACTTTAAGCTGCTTTCTCTGTCATTTCAATTCCTAGGTTGCATGGCATTAGAAAATGAAAAGGGAAGAAGCCCTTGGTTTAAGGCATGATGGGAAATTATTAATGGAAGTAATTTTCTACTGAGTTTGAAATGATTCATGAGTTTGTCAACAAATGTTTACTTTCATAAATAGCAGGTATGGAGATGATTAAATAAATACATTATTCTCAGATTTAGACATTTAGAAAATTCTAAGAATAACATTGTCTCACATAATTACGCCATCTCATATGTAATTATTCTCTGAACTTTAAAGGAAACATGATAATGGATAGTTTGTCTTTTCTAACATACGTTGATTATTAAGAAATGACAGTTAACTCAGTCATAGCAATTGACTCTCAAATTGCTTTTCTATCTGAGAGTTATGACATCTTCCATCTTGTGTCAGAATATTTTCTAAAAAATAAAAAATCAAGACATCTTCATGTTAAAATTTTTTTATAGCTCTGCATTTCTCACAAAATAATGTTCCAACACCTTGAGTATTTTTGATACTTTAGCCCTTCCTGCTTCATTTCTTATCTCCTTCAATAAGGAGACCTATGTGCAGTCACCATGAATCACGAAGTGTATTTTAAAAATCATAGGCTCTTACACATATAAATACATGCTGCTTTATCAAATATTCTCTGCTAGCATGTAAAAGATCAATTTTCAATTAAAATGATTAATACGGAATCTCCTGCTGGACTAGTTAACAAAGCTGTGATAGTCACTAGTCACTCCATACTCAAGCTTTCATAGTATTTGAAGCTAATTCTCAGTGGTATTTATCATAACACATGTAGTTAACTATATTTGTTTCCTGCATTGGATTCTCATTTACTCAATATTCCTCTCAACTCCCATATTACATATTTCTACTCTTCATCATCCAAATCACTGCATGAAAAGAATAAATAAATCCAGTAGCAATGAATAGCAAAAAATAAGAACAGGGTTAACGTGTTCTAGAATAAAAAGATTCTAATAGGCATTTTGTTGAACAATAATGTTATTCAACCCACTTACCATGTAATAAAACAGAAAAGTCAGGGGTTACCTTATTTTCAGCAGCAACTGACATGAGGCTATGATATATATTTATTTAGTGTAGAAACAAGAACATCAAATTTAACTTTCAGTAACCAAAACTAAAAAGTTAAAGTGACAATAGAGTCATTTTTTCTTTCTTTCCAAAAATAGTTAGAATGGACTTCCTTACCATAGTTGCCACAAAATTGAAGAAGTAACATTTAAGAAATAACATGTAAGTTATCTAAAAGATGAATAATGAAACATAGAACCATGAGATACATTCATATGGAATATTATTTACAATAAACAGAATAAGCTCTCAAGTCTAGCAAAGACAAGAATAAGTTTCAAATACATATTGCTAAGTGAAAGGGACTTAGTAATGAACTGATGAGAACATGAAATCTTATTTCCTCTTATGCAGTGAGTTATAAAATTCTGTCACTGATGAACCAGGTATCTTTTTTCTTCTATCAGAATCTATGAAATGGTGGTAAGCTAAACAATTAGACTTAGGATGAAATTCAGACACTTTTTAGGTTTTGATAAGTGAAGGGAGGGAACTATTTTCTGACTGCCTTTATAGGATATCCCAAGGCAGAATTTCTCTCATGATCAGATAACAGAAGAATGCCTCCGTAAGATATTGCGGGAGAAGTTCTCCAGTGCTTCTGGTTGCTCCACTTTTAAACATTCAAATGGTCCCAATAGTGGCTAATGTTTACCATCTTTCCTTACTTTGTATTTCTTATTATCCAATTATAAGCCAGCCCTATGAAATAAATGAAGGAGTACAGGTCGAGGTCACTGCTCTTCAAACAGAAAGCAGTGCCCCACTTAGCCACACTTTTCTAGATGCATGTTGTCTCTCTGCCTTTCTTTAGGCTCCTGCAGCCTCCTCTCGGGATCCTTTGGTTCAGCCACGCAGGCTGCAGCAGATAAGCCAGATTTGGTAGTGTGAGAAAGGCAATTATCACAGTGATATAAACAAAAACAAGCTTATTTTTACTCACTTAAATGTTTACAATGGTATGTTGAAGTTTTTTGATGAAGTCATTGTGTTTCTAACTGGAATTTCCTACAATAGAGTTGGGATCCTTGATGTGAAATTTCTTACACTCATGTCTCCAAACGACTTGCCATGCTATCTGCATTACTCCAGTGAGAGTGATAAAAAGGAAGAGGAGGTCAAGGCCTCACTTATCAAGGGATAATCTATGGAAATGACACAAATTATCTGCTTTCTTTGGATAAAATTACTACCATGTTTGGTGGTAATAAGTTGAAATGTAGACTGATTTTGAAAAATGTAAATATCCTATTAATATATGCAATTTGAAGAACGATGAATTATTGTGAAATATAAGTTAAAGATCCACTGGTCAATATCACAAAGACTGGAGGAAAGATGGCTTTCTGAATAGAAATGGAAAGGCATATATGATGTAAAAAATTAGGAATGTCTGGAGAATTAACGGTGTTATGTTTAGTCTAAGGCACAAATATTTTCATAGTAGTCTAAGTTCTCCATCATATATTTTCACTTTCTTTTTACAATTAAAGAACTTTTTTTCACTGCTTCTAAATCATTTACCTATGTATCTGGGATGTCAAAACAAGAGTCTAAATAAAGATATAATCGTATCACATAATTTATAATGATTCTCTAGAGATGTTATTAAAAGTAGTTTTAAAAAACATACTTTATTTTTTCAAAGATTTAGTGCCTTAGAACACCTGTATAACATCTGCATTTGTAATCCTTTGAGAAAAGTGTTTTTGGATCTTGCATCCTCCTGAGAGTTTTTTGTAATCTTTAGATATTTTCCTTTAGGACCAGGAAGCAAAATACTCCATGGAATCCTTGATTTATTTATATAGCTAGTATCATGAAAATAATGCTCAGTGCATATAAGTAAATTGCACTAATGGGGAAAATCAATACATTAAAATATTCAAAAATAAAAAATCTATTTACAATGTTGCCATGAATAGACAAGAAAAAACAATCATAATTATTGGGCAGAATGAAGAAGGATGAAATATCAGTTTACCATGAATTTGAAAGAAATAAATTTGAAATGAGATAGTTTTGCCTGAATAAATCTATCTGTATGTCTTTTTTATCAGTGGTTTTTGTATTTTAAGTGATTTTTGAAGACTGATTTAGGATTCAAAAAGATGAAAAGAACTGGCATGTCTAAAATTTAAAAATCTTATTCCTGTTAGACATATGTTAATCTACTTTTGTTCTACTTCTATCCTTAAAGTATTAATCCTATTGTTTTAAGCATCAAATATTTATTTAGGGGGAAATGAAAAAAGACAAATGAAATACAAAGAAATTTCAGTGCTGAGAAGTTTTTATTTTTAATATTTAATTTTTAACAAATATCTTCAACGTCTAATAGAACTAAACTTTATTGCATTATTTGTTTCATAATGTAAATTAAAAAATTATTTTTGTTAGAGGTAATTGGTTTGTGTATATGTTGCCGTTGTACAAATAAATCATTTGATATGGTAAATTACTGATGTAAGTGCTTTAAATATTTAGATTCCTACTATTGTTGCCCTGGAATAATGAGTGTGACAAAATTACTTATGAGACTCTAAAAGAAATGTACAGAAAAAAGTAATTCCTTTCACCAGTATATTGCTACATTATTAACATGATTTTGAAAGGTATCTGATTTCTTAGAATCCTCCTATAAACTCTCTTAGATATTATTAAACAACTTGTGTTTGCCTTTTTAGCTAAATTTTTAGCTATGGATATGCAATTTTAATAAGAATGTGTTTTAAAAATAGCAAAATAATTCTTGGTACCCTCAAGATAGAAAACATTGTTTTATCTAGTGCCTTTCATAATAATAGTAATTCTATATATTTGATTATGTAGATACCAATAAATAAATTTTTCTTAGTGGTCTTAATTTTTTTCAGAATTGAAATATGATCTGTCTTATAATTATTTGTACAAAATATACTTTTAAAGGTACGACTTTGGGGAAAACCTTACAAGCTGAGTCCTGATGTCCAGTTTGATAGTTGTGCATACTATACAGACTGTCTGAGATATACACCCTACGTTGAGAACAGCTGTCTAGAGTCGATATTTCTTTAATTATCTATTTGCAATCATTTAAATATTCTTGAGAGGGATACATACGTATTCTAGTTTTTTGATACTATTCTGTGATTTATGATGTGTCTGAAGTTTACTAAATGTTCACTGTCTCTTTTAGGGCATGGTGATCTCAAAATCTCTCATCTTTGCAATCTGTATATTAGACAAAAAATCAAGTGGTAAGTATGAAGAATAGAAACATGAAGAGAAATTAAGCGTTTAATTATATTTGCTAAATTTTTCTGCTGCACACTTTGCAAACTATTTTACATATTTTTAATTTTTAAAATTTCAACATGTTTAAAATCTTATTTTAATGTTCTCCTACTAATTTAAATATTATTAATCTTTTATTATTTTCTTCATATTCACTATCCTATTTCTAATGAATCTCATCTTTGCCTCTCAGGTTACATTGCAACTTTGTAGTCTTTCTTTTCTCTTTACTTCTCTTACTTAATAAGTATCATAACCTCATATTATTTTACTTCCAATTCTATACTCTTCATTAGACTTTTTAATTTATTTATTTTTATAATTATCACTTACAAAATAAAACTGAAGTTTCTTTCTAATCACACTGAAATTATCAGACTGCTCTTGTTTATTATTTTGTGCACAATGAGTGAAAACTGGGAACAATAAAGAGAATGAGTAGGAAATCTTATTAAGGACAGAAAGAATAATTATTCCTGATGCCTCCTATTCACTCCTATGAAATTGGATCTCATTAGTCATTAAAGTATATGACACAATAATCAGGAATTTGGGTTTTAATAAAATTAGAAAGTTACACTAGCCCTTTAATGATGATGACTGGTTTTGTGTGTGTGCATGTGTATGTGTTTACTCAAACACAGGCTAATGCACTTGTAAAGAAAATTGTTTCGTTCCTATATGCAAACTTCATTTATTGAACAGTAAATAGCATGTGACCCTATCTATTCCACATTGTCAAGAGAAGAGCATTTTTCCATGCTTTAAAAGTTTCTCTAATTATCCTCTAATTGTCACAAGAAAATAATAATTTCTATCATTAAATAGGTTATTTAGTGGTAGAATTGCAAAATAAAGTTTGTATTCTCTATTCAGATACTCTGAAATGCTAACTGTAGTTATTCCAGTCATAAATATCTTTAAAATATGAATGATCATTGTGTTGCCATATCTGATAAATCACATTAGACACTATTTATCTACTGCTAGTTTTCCGATGGAATCATCTTTTTCACTGTTCTCTTTAGACCTGGAAAAACAGAGGCCAGTAATGGGAAACCATACAAGAGTGACAGTGTTTATCCTAACAGGGTTGACTGATGATCCACAAGTGAACATTGTGTTGTTTATCTTCCTGCTTCTCACCTACTTGCTAAGCATCACTGGCAATCTCATCATCATCACACTCACCCTGGTGGATACTCACCTCAAGACCCCCATGTACTTTTTCCTCCGGAATTTTTCCTTCCTAGAAATTTCATTTACTACTGCATGCATCCCTAAATATCTAGTTATGATGGCCACTGGGGACAAGACCATTTCCTATAATTGCTGTATCACTCAAGTGTTTTTTGCTTTCTTTCTTGGAGCCTCTGAATTTTACTTGTTGGCAGCTATGTCTTATGACCGCTATGCTGCCATCTGTAAGCCACTGCATTACACCACCATCATGAACAGTAAAGTCTGCATACAACTTGTTATCTGTTGTTGGATTGCTGGGTTCCTTACCATCTTTGTACCTCTGCTATTACTCCTTAAACTGGAGTTCTGTGCCTCCAACATCATTGATAGTTTCTATTGTGACACAACTCCCCTCATGCAGCTCTCTTGCTCAGACACACATTTCATCGAAACAGTGGGATTCATTTCTGCTTCCATGGCACTATTGGTCACATTGGTAATGGTGATAATATCATATGCTTATATTGTATTAACAATTCTAAAAATTCCCTCAGCTACTCAGAGGAAGAAAGCTTTTTCAACATGTTCTTCTCATATGATTGTGATAGTCATTTCTTATGGCACCTGCATCTTCATGTATGTTAAACCATCTGTAAAACAAAAATTTTCTTTTTCCAAGGGAGTTATAGTACTTAATAGTTCAGTTGCACCAATTTTGAACCCTTTCATCTATTCCTTAAGGAACCAACAAATGAAAAGAGCCTTCCTTAATATGATACACAGGGTGGGTTTTTTCTCAAAAAAATGACTGCCTTATTGCATTACACATAAAGAAAATGAACAAAGGAATTCCTTATAACACCAGTTTATTTAATACTACTGTCCGATAGTTTACTCTCTTTATTTGGATTCATTTCTTTTAAATTCATGTATATAGTTGTCAAGTTTTATTTTTACCAACATTTTTTGAATAAACTATTTTCCTTATGTTCTTCATGAGATTTTCTTTTCATCTCATGCCCTTTTATTTTCTGAATATCTGAAAGAAGAGTTAAGTTTTCCTATCTCTTTTGTCTCTGCTTTCTAGTTAGTCATGATTTTTAATTATTTTTATTTAAATTTTATTCCATGTAATATTATGTGGATTATTATCCTTTTTCGCACTCTTGATAAGCCCCTTCATACAAATAATCTTTTATATTTTTGCAATACTATCAATTTTGTAACATACTTTTATAAAATGATTTTGTTATATTTTAATTTGCCTTTCTATTTGATATTCAGGATACTGAATTTTTACCTCAATCTGAGTGCAAACCACACCTGCTGCCAAAATTCTGGTGTCCATCACCACCACTATATTAACATCTTCATTCCCTATTCCCTCCCCTTCTCAGTCCCCTAGTAACCGCACGTATCCTGTGAAATATTGTTGTGTTTAGGTGTTTGTATGCTTTGATTCTTTATATTCCACACATGACTCAAATCATACTGTACTTCTCTTTTTCTTTCTGTCTTATTTTGTTTAGCATGATCTCCAGTTCCATGTTGTAGCAAATTTTAATGAAAAGAAGTAATACTGTAGCAGAGATTAACCAATATTATTGAGGCTCAAATTAAATGTTTGCATATTAAAAACATAAAAAAAAATCATTGTGTTAAATAACAGTCTATGAGATCAGTTTTCAGTTTCTATTAGATATTTGTTAACATTGAAAAATATTTTATCTGTAGAGGAAAGCAGTGTTATTAGTTATTTTAAAAAGCAGTCATGAAAAATAGTATTTATCTATGGTTTTATACCCAATAGTCTCCTTTAATAATAAGATATCTAACATTGATTTCAAACTGCTTAAAATGACTGTTAAATAGAGGGAACAGTGCTAATTAAATGTAATCGTCTTTTTCAGATTATTATCGATGGGATCGTATATAGCTATAGCTCATACCGGTGAAATTGAAATAAGATAAACAAAACAGTTTCTAATGAATTATTGAACTATAGGTAAAAATCTGGAATTTCAGATACTCATCAATTTAACGTGATTCAAATTTTAGAATATTTAATATAATAAATGTTTCTGTAAAAATATGTTTCACAATTCTTTTCTGGAAAGGTGTGCACATTAGACCATAATTTCTTTTTCATTCCTTTCTGTTTCATTCTGGGTGTCGATTTGAAAAGAATAGGTTTAAAAATATTATTTTGAAAACAATATAATATAGCTAAATAAAAAATTGCATGTAATTTGTAATTTGCTAGACAATAATTCAGGTTTATGTGCATTGTATTATTGAACTGAATCTTAAAAGAAATTCAATTTTTAAAACTTATTTTATGGTGCGTCCTGGTGGAGTAGGTGTCTGATCCACTGTGACCAAAATGCAGTCCGTGTACATCCAAGGACCCAGGTTAGCATCACGAGCAGGGAAAGCAACCAAGGTGCACAAATAAATAGAAAAATAAAACATACCTCTTTCTTTTCTTCCTGCCAGCCTACCTACTCACCTTCATTGCTACCAATACCTTTCCTTTAAAAAAATTATTTCTATATGATTTTCAGGATATTGAATTGATCTCAATCTGTGTGTACTTTACACCACACCCACCAACAGAATTGCAGTTTACATCACCACCATTACATTAACCTCTTCCTTCTCTTGCTCCCTCCCTGCTCTCACCCCACTGATAACTGCAGTCTTCAGCCATGTGGACTTTCCAGGGCTTCATTGTTCCTTTGTTGCATTTCTTTATGTTCCACATGAGTGATACCAGCCTGTCTTCTCTTTTATTCTAACTTGTTTTGTTTAACATAATCATATCCAGTTCCATCCATACTATTGAAAAAGGCACTACTTATATAAGCACACACATATATTTATCTATCCAGTGTGATGAGTGCTTTTGTTTCCATTTTTTAACCATTGTGAATTTTGCTGTTATGAACATAGGGATGCATATATTTTTGAAAGTTGTATCTAGCATGAATAGTATTTCAAGACTCAAAAACAATTGATTATATTTCTTAATAATTATATACACAGATTTTATTTTTCACAAAATTGTTTTAGGTTTGATTCTATTATGTTTCGTTAGTATATTTTGATTAAAACTTAAGTCTCCAACTTAAACAACCAATTTACATTGAGTTACTCAAAATACATTATTCATATATTTTGATTGTCATCTACTATTTACCATAGATTATGTTCTGAAACACTTAATAAGGATTTAGATATCTAATGTCTAAACTAAGACTTCTCCATTCCAATTCTTCCTACTCAGGACTAATTAAAGTTATCAGATGCATACAGGAAATTAAATAAATTGAATCAGACTTATAAATAATTGGATCGATATATAATATAAATTAAATAACAAAATTATAATTTATTTTAATATGTATTTATATAGATTTGAAATTTAAGGAAGACATGTAAATTTACCCTAAAGTTCTGTTTTAGAGGATAGATGCAAAATGAATTATTCCTAACTCATAGTATGAGGTCTGCATTACTCTAGCTTCAAAACTGTAGACAGATGTAACATGAATGGAAATATATCTCTCATGAATATGAACGTAAAAGTTCTCAAAAATATTTGCAAAACTTATCCAAAAATGTATTAAAAGATATATACTATACAACCAAAATTTATCCAGGTAAATAGAGCGATTCAACAATGAAAATTAATGTGATTTATTAAATCAATAGGCTTACTAAATTAAAATTATATCGACATATCAATGGATATATAAATGGTATTTGATGAAATCCAACACTCTTTTTAAGACTCTTGGAGAGTCTTAAATAGAAAGGAACTCCCTTTCTTTCTAATTGTATCTCTACAAAAGCAAAAAACAAAAACAATTCTGTATTGTATGTGATCTTGAATATTCAAAAACTCAATGCCTTTTCAATAGATGTGTTACCAAGCAAGAATATTCCCACAGAAGGATCCTACTACTCCTTTTAGCACATCACTTTAAGTTCTAGCTATTCCAATATGATGATATAGTAAAATTAATTGCATTCATATTAAAAGGAATAAGTGGTTTTTGTAGATGATATGCTTGCCTATGTAGAGTATGTGTAAGTATCAACAGCAATTTCTTAAATAAAAAAGTGATAGTAGCATGGTTGTAAGGTATGTTTAAAGTATGAGTCCTTCACTCTAATTTATGTGAAGCAATATGTGATTCAATTAAATTTTAAAAATACCATTAGATCAACATCCATGTAAATGAATTGCTTAGAAGTGTAACAGAATTTATACAGGGTCCATAACAGGAAATTTTCAAAATGCTAATGAATATAATTACAGAAAAACTGAATAAATTGAGAGCTATTATATGTTTATGGATGGAAAAAAATATAGACAAGATGTAAGTGATTCCAAAAAATTGATCTATACATTCAAATAACAATAAAAACCCAGAGAGTTATTTTGTAAATATAAACATACTGATTTTAAAGTTTATATGAAAAAGCAAAACATATATTATTAAATCACTAATTAGTGCGATAAGGATATAAAAAAATCCCATTTGGAAAGGAGAAAGTATTATTACTACTATCAACAGATGACATAGTACTACGTGAAGTTTCAAATACACCAGTGAAAGGCTATTTAAATAAAAAATGTGTACAGTAAAACAGCTGGTTATAAAATTCGTATCCAAAAATCTGTATGCCTTAATCAGAAATTAAAAAAAAAAAGCTAGCCAAAAGAGTTATCAGGGAAAAAATTCATTTAAGATTGCATCAAATAGAATAAAATATCATGGAATAAGTTTACCTAAAGAATAGAAAGAAATGTACACTAAAAATGATAATATATTGTTAAAGAAATGGAAGATACAAAGAAATGGAAAGAAATATCCATGCTCAGAGATTAGAAGAATCAACATTGTTAAAATGATTGTATTATCTAAGGAATTATGCCAGTTTAATACAATTCCTTTCAAAATCTTAATGGCATTCTTCATAGAAAAAAAATTAATAAAATTTATTTAGAACTGTGAAAGATTTCAGGCAGCAAAAGTCATCCTGAATAAAAACAAAAACAAAAATGGAAGTATTATTCTCTCTGACTTAAAGCTATACTACAAATCAATAGCAATCAAATCAAGAGGGTAAAAACAGACACAGCTATTAATAAAACAGAGTTGAGAACCTAGAAATACATGACCAATTAACTTATTACAAAGAAGCCAAGAGACTACAATGAAGAAGAAACAGCTGTCTTCAGTAAAAATTCTTGGGAAAACTGGATGGCAACTTGCAAAGGAATGAAACCAGACTGTTATCTAACGACATATAAAAAATTAATTCAAAATGGAAAAAAGGCTTGGATGTAAGGTCTTAGAACACAAGATTATGCACTGAAGAAACAGAGATGACTTACACCTTGACATTTAGCCTTTGAATTCTTTTTGAGATCTTGATTCCAACAGCAAGATAAACCAAAGCAAAAATAAACAAGTGAGACTATGTGAAACCAAAAAATTTCTACATAGTAAAATAAATTGTTCTAAATCACCCTTCACGTCCTACTGAATGGAAGAGGTTATTTTTACACCATATATTCAAGAACACACTTGTTAATACATAAAGTATATCAAGAACTTACAAAATTCAAAAACAACTAAAGTAAACACATTAAAAGATATTCCATTTCCCTTTTTTAGGGAAATGCAAGTCAAAATATCAATGAGATAGCACCTCACCTCACCTGACAGATTGGCTATCATCCATAAGACTGGAAAAAAGTGTTGGTGAGATCTGGAGAAAGGGAATCCAACACTTGATGGAAGTGTAAATTGCTCCAACCATTGTGAAAAGCATTATGGAGATTCCTCAAAAAATTATAAATTCCGTATGAAAATATTATTCCCCTTTGTGTGTTTATCGAATAAAACAAACCATGAATTCGCAAAGATATATGTGTGCCCAAGCTTACTGCAACTTCACAAAAGCTGAGAACTGGAGGCAAACAAAATGTCTATTGATAGGTGAGTGGATCGAAATGATGTCATCTATCTGTTTATCTCTATCTACATATCAACTATTAATAGATAATATCCTGCCATGGATCTAGAGGGAATTTTGCTTATTGAGATAAGTTAGAAGGATAAATACAAACATTTTATTAAATTCTGGTTCATGTATATATATAAAAAAACCAGAATGAATAGATGAGCCAAATGAAATAAAAAGATGCTTAGTTCATAAGACCAAATTAGTGGTTACCAGAGAGAAGTGGGGTGAGGAGGCTGAGAAAGCCAATAAAAGAGAGTCAATTGTATGGTGAACGATGGATTTGTACTATTGATTGTAAACTTAATATATCCTATAAACACAATGATTTAGGATTATGCACATCTTAAGACTATATAAACATATGATATAATATTCCTTAAATAAACTTAAAAACCCATAAAATACATAAAAATCAAGTAAATTATAGAGAAAAACTTAGATATGGCAATAATTTTTAGATTAAAATAAAAGATCCATGAAAGAAATAATGAACAAACGGACCACCATTAAAATTAAAAATGTCCTGTCTGCAAGCTACAATATCAAAAGATAGAGAAGCCAATCCACAGACAAAAACTGATTGACCTAAGCACAGCTAAAAATGTAATAGTCAAAAAATACAGAGAAATCTTAGAATCTTAGTAATTTCCAGTGTTGCTTAAAGTTCAACTGCACTACCAAAAAAATCATACATGAAATTTTTCTGTAATATCCTGTTTGATAAGTGCTTTTATTTTGCTGCATTATTGATGTGCACTATACACATATCTTATTAAGATATGTGACTAAAGTGCACTACATTGATTGAGATCATCATGACATTTTGGTGTGGGAAAAGAAAGCATCCACATGAATATATAAAGGAATCCAATTTCTCTCTATATTATTAGAAACAAGATGATATGAGAAAAATTCAAATTCTAAGACATACACATTCAAACTTTAAATCCCTATGAAGAAACTACCAATCAGAAATATAAAGCACCACAAAATACTACTATGAGCAGTCAAATGCAGGGCATGGAATCAAATTTAGAATCATAAAACCCACTAAGACAGAATCAGGAATATAGGAAAAACCTGAACAAACCCATCACAAGAAAAGTTTATTGAAAAAGTAATGAAAAGTCTGCCTTCCAAAAAATCCCAGGACCATATAACTTTAGTAGTGAGATTTACAAAGACTTCAGAGAAGAAATAAACATATTTTTTTCAAACCAGTCCAAATAGTAGAAAGAGAACACTTCCATACACTTTCTGTGAGGCAAATATTACTCTGATACCGAAAACAGAAAAGGATGTTATGTAAAATGAAAGGTATGGATCAATATCTCTGGTAAGCTTGATGCATAAATCTTCCACAAAATATTAGCAAACTGATTTCAAAATAGTCATCCACATGACCAGGTGGGATTTATCCCAGAGATTCAAGAATGGTTCAACATACACAAATCAATGAATGTAATATAGCACATATACAAGAGCAAGGGAAAATTATATTATCATATCAATAGGCGCAGAAAAAGTATTTTTTATGATCCAGTACCCATTTATGATAAAAGCTTTACATAAAATATGGTTAGAAGGAACATACTTCAATATAATAAAGGTCATATAAGATAAACCCATAGTCAACATCATACTAAATGTTGAAAAACATAAAGTGTTTTCTCTAAGATCAGGAATCCACCCTCAGCACTGCTAGCCAGAATATCTGGCAAGAAGAAGAAATAAAAGAAATCCAAATTGGAAAAGAAAAAAAACTACTACTATTTTCAGATGACATAGTAATATGCATAGAAAACTCCTAAATATTTCACCAAAATTTGTAAATGAATAAATGAGTACAGTAAAATGGTAGGCTAGAAAAATAACATATAAAAACCTGTTGCATTCTCACATGCAAACAATGAAATAGAAGAAAACGAATTTAAGAAATATATCCAATTTAAAAAAGAAATAAAAAGAATCAAATATATTGAAATAAACTGAAGAAAGGAAGCAAAAGACTTGTACAAAAATAGTATTATACAATTAACAATTTAAAAGAAATAGAATAGAAAAGAAGAAATTGAAAGATATTTCACTCCTATGGATGGAAAGAATCAATATTGTTACAGTGGTTATTTTACCTAAAACAATGCAATATATATATATGCGTGTGTGTATGTATGTATATGTGTATATATGTATATATATATGTATATTTAATTCAATCCCCATGAAAATTCCACTGGAGTTTTTCAAAGGCATTGAGCAAAAATGTTTAATATTTGTGGAATTACAAAGATTCCAAACAGCCAAGGCGATCATGTGAATAAAAGAAAACTCCAGAAGTGGAGGTATCTACTCTAAAAACTTGAGCTATACTATAAAGTATTAGTGAAGCAACTATATATTACTAGAATAAATACAGAGGCACAGGTAATTGGAATAAGATTCAAATATCAGAAATAGACTCACACATATATAGTAAATTAATTTACAACAAAGGAGCCAAGATCATATGATGGAGAAAGAAAAGTTTTTTCAGCATGGTGCTGGGAAAGCAAGACAGGCAAATGTGAAAGAATTAATCTAGATCACTCTCTAACACATACATAAAAATTAATTCAAAATGGATTCATGACTGTTATAAAAATGGAGACCACAAACTACTTAGATAAAAATAGACAATACCTTCCATGACACTGACTTTAGAAAAATCTTTAGGGACTCAATTCTAGCGTCAGAGGAAACAAACAAACAAACATGTGATTCATCAAAATTTAAAGCTTCCATTTATCAAAAGAAATTATCACTAAGATGAAAAGAGTCTACTGAGTGGGAAAAGGTATTTGCACATAATACATCTGACAAGGGCTTCTTATCCAGTGGATACATAGAATGCACAAAACTCAACAAAAGAAAAACCAGCAACCCAATAAAAATGGGCGGAGTATTGGTAGACATTTCTCTACAAAAGTCAGATGGCCACTGACACATGAAACTATGTTCCTCCTTGTTTGTCATAGGGTAAATGCTAATTAAAACAATAAGATATCATATGTGAGAATGGCAATTACATAAAAGATGAAAGAGCAAATGTTGATGAGGACACAGATAAAGGTATTTTGCAGGGTTGGTGTAAGTGTAAATTTGGTGCAACCCTTATGGAAAGAAATATGATGATTCCTAGAAACATTGAGTATGGATATTCCATATAATTTTATCATCCCACTTCTGGGACTTTAACCCCCAAACACAAAGCAATAACTAATGGAGATATACGCACCCCAATGTTTATTTTGCAATTATTTACAATAGCCAAGAATTGGAAAATATCTTTGTGTCCCTCATCAAGTGAATGAATAAAGATGTGGTATGTACATTTAATGGAATATTACACAGTCTGCCTCAGGTATTCTTTTGAAGTATGGCCCTCAATTCTTGTCACTTCCAGTATTCCTAGAAATTATTATAAACCCTACAGTTTAAACAAAAAAGAACTGAGACAAACACTAGACCATGTGAATTCAAAAGGAAAGGTAAAATGTTCTTGGTATGTTTTTCACCAAGATAGCAGTAATAAAACTCTTGCCTGAGTTTAAGACAAAGTCCCTGAAAAGTAATTTGCAACTTATTTTTTACAACTGCTTTTGAAGTGTAACCTTGGGTTTAGAGAAAAAAAATGGGACACTTTTTAAATTGCAAACTACTGCTTTACCTTTTGGTTTTCTTTTAAGCATGATGACTGAAAATAAAATATATATAAAATTCTTATATAGAAAATAAAAATAAGACTCTAAGACTCATTACGATTTCAGGAGTAAAATGAAGATATCTTTGTTCATGTCTATGTTTATGTCTGTCTGTGTATGTGTTATAAATTATAAATGGCATTGGCATTGCCAAATTAAATTGGTGTCTAACTTATGGAAGATAATTTCATAAATTATTGTTGAAAGAAAAAGATAGCAATGAACTATGTAAAACTAGGTTAAAATTTTAGCTCTTGTCAAAATGGACGTATCTAATGCCAGGTGAGGAAATTATAGTGTGAAAAGCATATATTGTTTGTGAGTACTCTGAGCTGAAAAATTTACCTTTTCTCTTAATTTTCTTTTAAGAATAGCACAGCTAAAGAATAGCATGAAAATAAATACATATAATTAGTAGGCAGGATGGAGAAGAGTAAAAGGAAAATAATGTATCTTCTAATAGGAATATATAAAGGACATTTTTTAACAGGAAAGTATTAAAGGAAATAATTTTGTCTTCAAGTGAAATGACTGTTAAAAATGAATTGAAGGCAAAATCAATGAATTTTGGCAAGTTGTGGGAAAGTCTATACAAGCGAAAAATGTTTGGAGAAGAGGTATTTTGAAAGAAATTTCGGTGTAGTGACAATAAAATGGAATACATAATTTATTTTGCTTTGTTTTCCATGTGATAAATTGTTCAAAAAGTATTATGTGTATATATTCTGCATAAATGGTATCAAAATCACTTCTAATATATTGACAAAGTTTCCTGAACCTTCATAAAATTAAATTCTAAATAATAACTTTTATTTTGAAAGAAAACATGGGAAATCCTAGAGAGCTCCTGAGATAGCCCTTATGAGGAAACTCTCTGTGAAAGGAAAAATATTAAACAATTAGACTTAACTGGTATAATAAACTGTTATGGGTAGCATTGTCAAATTACAAGATAAGATTTAGAGTTCTCAGCATATGCTTTTATGGAAATGTAATAATTATGTGATTGTTCTAAAGTTACATAGAATTCCTAGAAGTCTAATATGCTCTGGTATAATACTTGTTATTCTGGTTATTATTCTAAAGTGTTGTATGTAACAAAATTGAACAAGGTTCCATGTGAAATGTTGTTTAGGTTATAAATACATCTTTGACCATGGTCATTTCAAAAGTCTTTGAGAACTGCAAGGGACAAAGACAATATAATTTTAAGTAGAGAGATTAACTTTCATTGCAATGTTTTGTTGTATAGATGGCGTATTGCTAACCACTGATTTACTTACAGACTTGCAAGAATGTTTCCCCTCACATTTTTATACAGCACCTACATAAGAAGGGAAGGACAGCAGACCAAAACAAAACAAGAACCTAGATTGCCATATATTTTGAGGGTTATCTAGTTGGGTAAGATGAAGATGTTACCAGCCACAGCTAAAAATAACATGGAGGCTTATTCTGTTGCTATATTCCCTACACAGTTGCAGGAATTGTAAGGGTATTGGAGGGCATTCATTCAACACCTGACTTAAATTGTCCAATCACTGTATAAGTTAGTCTAATAAGGAGTAACCTGGAATTGGGGTAAGAACGGGGCATGGCTTTCAAGGCCACCCAAATGTGCTATATAAGCTGTACAAGCACTGGGAATTATAGTTTAGACATAACCCTGTAAGGTAAATTCGTTTGAATTATGTTGATATGTCTGGAGACTCTGAAAACAGTAAGGACACATATGGTGCCCACCAGGTTTTGGTCTGAACTGTGGAAGGGAATAGTAGCCCATTATGGCCTCGTTGAACAAGTTAAGACAGGATACCAAATCCTGTGGGTCACTGAGGTTTTAAAAGTTCTGGTATCCATGATATTAAGGATGATACCCTCTATCACAGGATGGATTCAAGACTTGACTGAAACACAGGAGCCTGATGGCACAAACACCAGTGGTGACCAAGTAGAGCATTTACTTGCAGTAACGCAGGACTGAAGAGTCAGATTCCTTGGTCCAGATCCAATGGTTGGAGGATGCCCCCAGAGAGATGCCCTGTGACTCCACCAAAAAAGAGACCTGCCAAACAAGTGCATCAATCATCAAATCAGTTGCCTTACAAGTCAATGGGGCTGACATCATAGGGCGATACAAGGGCTTGCTGGAAGACGAACCCATTCATACTTGGGGAGGACTGCCTGGTCACATAGAGTTTTGAAATGCTTAAATGAGCACCTGTTTCCTGGGGCCACTACACAACTAAACCCATCCTCAAAAGCACATACGCAAATGCAAGTGCATAGGAACAACAAAACCTTGCAACTGGTCATAAGCCACTCCCCCAGATATGTTCTTGCCAGCCCCCACAGACATACCTCCTAGGCAAAATACCCTCACCTGACCTTAGAGAGCTCATGTTGAATCCAGATAATGGTCCTTGTTGGTCTTTTGGGTGAACTACCTGTGTGGAACAGTCTAAGATGGCTCACTACCATATGGGAGACCTGCAAGACTCTGCCACCCATTGCATTGAGCAGCAAAATGGCACTCATTTAGTGGGGGTATACCTTGGGTCTGTTAGGTCACAACATGAGAAAAGTAGCAGCAAATGACACCTGGAGGGTGGCCATACATCTGCATGTGGATTGTGACTACACTGCCAGCATGCCCAGTAGAAATGGGAAACAGTCGAAGAATATAATGCCTCCAGTACCTGCCAGAAGCGCATCCCGGCAATCCTCTTCAACAAACTGGTAGCATTTATAATTAACTTGCAATAACCACCTTAGCTAACCACACTGCCTGTTCCCTAAACCAGACATTGCATACAGTGACACTCCTTGATCAAGAGGTGAAAATTGTGTTGCAGAATAGAATGGCACTCAACATGTTTACAGTGGCTCAAGGAAGAACCTTTGTGGTAACTGGACCCAACTGCTGTAACCATATTCCTAATGTCGCTCATAGTGTCTTTATTGCCCTACAGACTGTGCATAAAGAAATTTATGTGATTTCTGTCTTGGGGTAGAGGACAACTCCTCCTCCACTTAGTGGTACTCCCTCTCATCCTGGTAGAGACTGAGTTCCTAGGCATAGCTGACAGTCTACAAATTTTGATCACCCTGATCTGCAACCGGTACTGACACTGCAGCATACAGATGCAATGTAGCAAGTGCCCTGATGACACAGGTCCCCTAAGAATGGTGTGTAGATTGTGAGGTGGCATGAATGATGCTGGTGTGGATTGTAGGGGAGTCGGAATACATGACCCCTCCCCAAACTTGAAAGTGGGTTTTTGAATGGTTAGCATTGAGTACAGACTTCAATGTGATGATAACTGCTTCTACCTGCACTGACTTTATCTGAGATGTCCTGTCCTGAAGTTTTACTTTCCTTGTTTCTCAGCTGTCTTCACCTACTCACTACCCTCCCTCTTCTGTTATTCTCTTTCAAAGAGTCCCCACTCCTTGCTGATAGCATGGTAGATTTCCAAAAACATTCTTGACCAGCAGACACAGGGGAGGCAGAGACATGACCAGCTGGACCATCAGGCCCCTCTGCCATGAGTATGATAAAGAATATGTCCTTGACCACCTGTGCCTTCTCATGATTTCCTCCAATTACCTCATAGGCAGGGCATTATTCTGCCAAAACCTTGAAAACACAGTAGGAGGCAATGAGAGTTAAAATAAAAGAAGATATATAAAAATAAATATTGATTGTACTATAAAGAAACAAAAGCCTTAAAAAAGACTAAAAACTGATAAATGTCTCCTTATATATGATCATTTCTCAGAATAACTTATTTGTGAAGATGAAATTTAAACTAAGGCCCGGAATTTGGAGACATTGTTAAGAGTTGGAGATAGAGAGGTAGAGTTTACAAAGAACTAGAGATATGGAAAGAAGATTGGTGGTCATATGGATAAAATACTAAATGAGGAAAAAAGTGGAAAGGCTTGAGGTTAGAAAAAAAGAGTAGTTACCTGCATACTGCAGAATAGCTGTTTACCACCCTACAAACAAAAGGCAATTGACCATTTATGCTGTATATTTGACATTTTTGCAAATGACTTTGTGTTGTCCAAAAAAATAGAAAATCTTGGTAAGAACAATGGAAATTGAGGAGAGTTTTTGTTATTTTCTTCATCTAAGTCCTGTGGACTTGTTCAGGTGTCAAAAGTGAACCAGCTGCATAAATATGACACTTGCATTTTCCACACTTATTTTATAACTTATTTAAATATAATTGTACTGAGGTGTAATGCTGCAATGATATAAAAGTTTATCTGTTATAGCAGATAATATTTGTTTAATACTTAACAGAAAAATGCACAAAGTTAAGTGGATTTGAAATATATTTTATGTAGAATTCAGCACATTTCCCTAATGATTGGATCTGAACACTTATAGAGCAAGTACAAACACATTGCATTCTTAATTGCCTGTCTTGAGAAACTCATTTCTCTAATGCATAAAATTCTATAATTCTTATTTGTGATAATGGCATGATGATATATTCTTCACCAATAGTGACATATTGTGAATATATATATATATATATATATATATATATCCCAAACCTGACAGAGTTTCTAAATATGCCACTCAAGAGGTTGGATTTCAGAGGCTTAGACTATGTAAGTATAACATAAGCTCCTATTGAATCAATCTGGAGTCAAATGTTAGTATTACCTCAAGTTATTTCCAGAACACGTTAATGCATTTCATTTTTCTTGTTACAACTGTAAATTTGTTATAGACATGTAAGGCATCTAAGTTTGTTTAAAAGCTCTTATGGTTTACAACATATAACTAACTAAGTAGGTTTTGTCTTGTCTATAAACTTGAGTTTATGGATTATAGAATATTTTACACTGTGAATTTTTCATATATTCATGTTCTTGTACAATGGGCTCTCCAGGGAAAAGTTTTCTTCTTAAAGAAATTAAATTAGTTAATCCTCTTGAGATAAGGAATAGAGTACATAGAAAGTACTATACTTACTATAATCTTAAAAATTACAAACCAAGCAATTGGGTTTCTCATGCAGGAGAGAAACATCTTGAAACAAAGAACTAGTCTAACATTTATTTTTCCCCACATTTTTAAATTGTTTAAAAAAGAAATATATTTTGTATATAATCCAGGAAAATATGCTGAAGCTAAAATGTAACTTAAATTGTAGGACATTGCCTGCTTGCAATAATAATTAGAAAAGCTGAAATTTCATAGGCCTCCTGTTACAATAAAATATGTAAGTTTGCATCCTAAATTGCTTTATTGGGTCTAATGAGTTTTGGATGAGAATGCAAAATAAAAATAAAGTTTAAATCAAAACACAAAAATATATAGTGTTTAGACACTCTATGGAGTTGCTTCGGTTCTGGGATTCACATCAAAGGAAGAATCAAGGATGAAATTGCCACTAAAGAAAATAAGGTTTGTAAAATTTGTGTTCTTGTTTTAATCATAACTATTGAATGAAGCTGGAAAAATATGATTTCTAGTTAATCTATTAGAATAAGATGGCATGAATATTGAGCCAACTTTTTACAAAGCAAACTTGCTGACTGAGTTATACTGAAGGAATTAAGTATAACTTAATAATGATATTTCAATATTCCTTTCATAGGGTAGATATCCTTCACATCATCCAACATAATCTCAGAAATTCTTTTAAAGGAATATGTTGTTTTCTACAGTAATAATACATAATATCATATGTCTTTAGTATATGTGGTCATTGTGACTATTTTGAATTCTGACACTGGGACAATGGATTAGTTCTTATTTTGAGAAGTTTTTTGTTTCATCGAGTTTTCATATCGAATATAATATAAATGTTTCATGAACTCTTTCTTTTTGTATCCTAAAGGAATCTCTTAAGTCTTACCTATAAATTACCAAGGCAGTTACAGAGCCACTGGGTCTCCAAGAATGATTGGAGAGCGTGACTATTCATTCAGCAAGAACATTATTACATAATTAAGAAGAAAATTGATGTCATTTGTTGTAATAATTTTGAGGTTAAATTTAGGTTAGAAAGCACCTATGAAGTAATCCATTTCTGACTTTATACTCAGTCCCTATAGCTCATCAATATTGATTGTTCTCTTAATATTTCCCCCTTTAAAGTAGACTAGTCAATCACTAATAAGCATACTTTTAGTGAAAAGATCAGAATATCGACACTTTAAAAAATTTAATCCACTGAAGAGAATGAGACAAGAAAGAAGCAAAGTAGGAAATAAATTAAAAAACTATTTTAGCTGTATATAATTTATAATTACAGAAATATGTGTGCATCCTGTTTTAATATGAGAGTTATAACAAGTTAAAATGAAATTTAACTGTAAAGATATTCTCTATAAAGTACTGCAATTTTAAAAACATTCAGTTTTAGACATTTGAGGTGATAAATGTGAGGACATAGGCGGGGTCAGGAGTGAGATGGAAAAATAAGAAAAAGTGAAAAATTAACATACTTTGAATTGTGATTAGTGAACCAGAAACAGAAGAGATGGTGGACATGAATGAAAAACAAGAGACTCCCACTGTAATATGAGGCAGTGTACAGGTAACTGACACAAAGAACGCATAAATAAAAGTGATCATGACATTTGAAGACTTAAGTCTTAGCACACGGATGAAAATACTGAGTTTCCTGTGTATATAGCTGAAAGATATTTCAGTCAAGCGTATGTTAATTTTGTTGACAGTCAATTGTATTTGTTATATACAGATGTTGATTTAATATTATGTGTACCTTAAACATACATAATTTATTAGGCAATTTTCTTTCAGGTAAACTTAAAATAAGTTGAGAATCTGCCATGAAATTTGACTTACAAAATTGCAAAGTCTAGAAACAACCAGTGTTGGCAAGGAAGTGGAAAAAAAGGAACCCTTGTATACTGTTGATGGAAATGTAAATTAGTGCTTTCATTTAGGTAAACAGTAGAGCAGTACCTCAAAAAGTTATAAATAGCAGTACTGTAAGATCCAGCATCTCCACCTTAGGTTTCTATCCAAATAATATAAACACACTAATTTAAAAGATGCATGCATCCTTATGTTTATTGTACTGTTATTTATAGCAGTCAAGAAATGCATGCAACCTGTCTAGTGACAAATATATGTACATAAACGCACACAATTCAGTTATACAAATATTGAAATATTTCCTTTTGAAATAGCATGGTGAAACTATTAGAGGGGATTATGCTAAGTGAAATCAGGAGAAAGGCAAATATCAGAAGATTCACTCATGTGTGGACTATAAGAAAGAAAATGAACAGAAAAAGAAAAGGAACACAAAGTTAGTTCTAGAACTCTGATGACAAAACCAGGTTACTAAAAGAAAGAGTGTGAGGTGGGAGCAAAGGTTAAAGGGTTTCCACAGATAATGTTGGAGGATTACTTAAGAAATTTTGTTGTGGATATAGTGTGCTACATAATTGATGGAGCTAATCTGAACATCTAAAACTTATATAGTTTTTTTTGTAAGTCTGTGTTATCTAAATTAAAAAAATTACAAAGTCTATGAAAAAAGCAATAAATAGAAGAAAAAAGTGTTTGGAAAGATAACTGTATCTAATTCCTCTGTAAAATGGGAAAAATGAAAACTAACCTAAAAATTAAACAAATGTTTTTCTGGAAAATCTTTTGAGGTTGTTTAGCCTTAAGATCTCTGAAAAAAGGAGACAGTTTCATTACTCTAGTTTTCCATTTGTAAAAATGTAAATGATTAATAAAAAATTAGATGAACAAATATTGCATAAAACTTCTAGATGAAATAATAGAGAAGATAAAAATTAAATATGATTTTAGTTAATGTTTATTTATGTTAAATTTTTAGTAAATCAATGCAATATATTACCATTTTGAAATTCCTGACACTTGAAAAAGAAAAAAATATGAATAATTCAATTGCATTAATGTAATTTGAGTAATACTTGCATGAGTGAAATTTTATAGATAGTTACTGTTCACTAGCAGAATATTGAAGGAGATTCAGTGTGAATAACAATGTGTTAATTATTATCTCAAGATAATAGATATCTCATACAGCATTTTATTCTTTGCTTTTTCATTTTCTTTTTTTATTATTCTTTTAAATAGAATCCAAATATGAGAAACCGCACATCAGTGACAACCTTTATTCTCCTTGGACTGACAGATGATCCACAATTACAGATGGTCATTTTTCTTCTCCTTTTCTTCACCTACATGTTGAGTGTCACTGGGAACCTAACCATCATCACACTCACACTACTGGATTCACATCTAAAGACACCCATGTATTTCTTCCTCCGAAATTTCTCATTTTTAGAAATCTCATTCACGACTGTCTGCATACCCAAGTTTCTTGTCAGTTTGGCAACTGGTGATAAGACAATTTCTTACAACAGTTGTGTAGCACAGTTATTTTTTACTATTCTCTTGGGTGCGACTGAATTTTTTCTCCTGGCTGCCATGTCCTATGACCGCTACGTGGCCATCTGCAAACCCCTGCATTACACCACCATCATGAGTAGCAAAGTTTGCAATTTGTTGGTCTTTGCATCATGTTTATCTGGATTCACAATAATTTTTCCACCTCTCCTTCTGGGCCTCCAACTTGATTTCTGTGCAGACAATGAAATCAATCATTTCTTCTGTGATGCTTCTCCTATGCTACAGCTCTCTTGCACAGACACAAAAATAATAGAAACAATGGCACTTTTGTCAGCCATTTTGACACTCCTGGTTACACTAATATTAGTGATTCTCTCCTACACACACATCATCAGGACTATTTTAAAGATACCTTCTTCGCAACAGAGGAAGAAAGCCTTTTCTACATGTTCTTCACACATGGTTGTTGTGTCCATTTCTTATGGCAGCTGCATCTTCATGTATGTGAAACCCTCTGCAAGGGAGAGAGTGTCTTTAAATAAAGGGATAGCTCTGCTCAGTACTTCTGTTGCTCCCATGCTAAATCCCTTCATTTATACACTGAGAAACAAACAGGTGAAAGATGCTTTTAAACACATGCTCAAGAAGATTGATCCAATGAAGTGACCCACTTTAGTGTTATTTCTGAGGTTATGAGAAAAATACTGATTTACTATGTCAAAGTGCTCTTGAATGTTTGTATTCAAGATACACCTATCTTTATGACTTATAGTTTTCATTGTGGCATGCCGAATCTCTCAAGTCTAACCTTCAATAACATTTTTCTCTCAAGCTGAGAGTACAAATGAAATATATAATTTTAATAGGGTCAAATTTATTTTTTCTTATATAATGTTCCTGTATATTCCTTTTCAATATTAAGACTAAATTTGAGAATCAAGTTTTCTATGTTTTCTTTCACTGTTTTAGAATTCAGATTCAATTTGGTATGTTTTCTGTATAGTGTGTTGCAACTACTTAACTTTGATTAGCTAATCAGCCTGTTTTGGTGGATTAAGATTTTGAAGTTTAATATTTTAATGAGTTTATTAGAATAATAATTGATAGAGCAAATCAACTTAATAGTATATCATAAATTTCATATTTTGGTTGATTCAACTTTTTGCCCAGGTTTAGTATTATGGCATATTTTTCAAAACAGATTAAAGGAACTCCAGAGACATTAAAGCATTACTACCTTTGCAATATTCAAAGAACAGAAAATTTCACCTACTGTTATTGATTAATAATGGATGGCTGTTGGAAATATTCTAGTTCCTGATATCAAAACTGTATAAGACATACTTATGAGTAAAAACCTAAGACATAATTAGAACTTATATAACTTGTTGGTGACAACAAATAAACAAAAAACTCTTGGAAGAAAAAAAAGTCCATGCATATTTTATACCTTGTATCAAAGTAAAGTGGAAATTATGGTGTCTGTAGGTCACTTAGGTGACAAACCACATAGTACTTTTAAACAATATTTACTTTTCTTTAATGAATGGCATAGAGAAAATAGGTTTTATGAGATCTGGTAGTACTTTATTTTTTAAAAATAAGATGTTTGAGTATTCAAAATTAGACACAGTGTCCTATCATGTGCTAAAAAACTGTTTTGATCCTTAATTGTATGATGTCTCATTGTGACAAAGCAAATGGATTTCCAAGAAGACTAATCTGAATTTCATAGATGAATATAAACCATCTCTTAGTTTCCACACAACTTATTTGGTCACCCTAATTTGCACCAGGAGTAATTATCACTTCCAAAAACAATTCAAATTGTTAAGTGAATTATTCTGTTACATTTAGAAGAAATAGAATGATTTTAGAGCTCCAGTTACCATGTTGTTCAATATGCATTTTATGAGCATTAGTGCTATGCATTTATCCTCTGTGTCTAAACAAATATTGACTGGGACTCTGAGAAGTAGAGAAGAAGCAAATATGTATTTCTGATAAGGAATAGTTCAGTGTAGGTGATACCTTAAAATCATAATACTTTGAGAATATTTTACTTCACAAATCAAGTTGACATATAAAAGAGGTACACATCAATTTCCTTTTTTCACTTTCTTTTACAGATCAACTTATTCTCAAAGCCATCATAACTTCAGTATATGTGCACAAAATGTTCTGCTTTATGGATAACAACTGCCCTCATGACAGTAATCTCAAAATTATTGACATGTGGCATATGTAAAACATCTCAGATATTCTCATGAGCATCTTCCCTAGTCTTAAGTTGATGTCAAATACAATCATGTGATACATTTATTTTATTTTATAAACATTTCTAAATATAATTTTACTTATTATTAAACTTACTCTTTATCAACATAAAGTCTATTTAGTTTATCAAATTATATATATCTGTGGTATTAACTTCCTCCCTTTAGCTTCTTATCCAAAAATAATTACAAGGCACACCCTGGTGGAGCAGTGATTAGGTCAATTGTGTTTGAATGATGCAGGTCACATACCCATGGGTTTGATTCCTGGTTCCAGGGGAAACAACCAATGTGAATAACTAAAATGGTAATTAATAAAATACTTCTTTCCCCTTTCCTTCTTGCCTGTCTACCCATTCACCTTCATTCCTGATTGCACCTTTCCTTAAAACAAAAATGAAGCAAACAAAAAGAAAAGAAAAAGAAAATTAATAAAAATTACAGATAATTTTGTAAAATTTAGGAGTATATTTACTAGGTGTTACTCCTGAGGGTGCATAGGACTATTTCCCCTTTCTACTCCTAGGCAGTAGTGAATAGTAGGTAGTCAAATATGGAAAATGAAAGAAACCCTTTAACTAACTACAACGGGAATTTATTTGTGCAAGTAATTTTCAACTTAATTTGAAATAAATCATGAGTTTTTGAACAAATTCTTATTCATAAACAGCATATTTGAAAGTGTATTATGTGAACCCATGCTTCTCAAATTTTATTAGCTTTGTCTTTATGTAGTCAAAAATTCCCTTTCTGCATCTATTTCTGCATAATTTCCTTTTCTCAAGAAATTAAATTAGCTAAATTATTGAAATTTTACTTTCCCCAATATTACAAAATGAGTACTTTTAAAAGTTAGACTTGATCAAAGTGTATCAGTCATCTCCTAAATATTCTTTGACCTCTGAATTATCCTCCATATTGTTTTACAATACTTTCTAAAATACAGATTAACCATGGCATTTTCAAGCTAAGGAAATTTTTATAGTTTTTTATTTATTACACAAAATGTCAGAGTCCTCGATTATTTTCATAATCTGGTCCTTCCAGTTTCATTTCTTATCTCTTGCAGTAGAAGTCCTATGCCTCAGTCACACTAAATCACAAGTGTATTGGATATTCATTTCAAATACATCATCCTTGACCAAATCTTCTCTGCTGGCTAATAAAATATCAGTTTAGCTAAAGTTAACTAATATTACCTCTCCTGTGAAAAATTATGATTGATAGGCTGTGTTAGTCACTCCTAACAAAGTTTCACAGTGTTGTAATTAACTCTCTGTGGTGTTTATCATGACATGCAATTAAATATATTTTTTCCTGTATTGTATTTTAAATCCCTCTGGAGCCAAGCTTACATCTTATAGATTTCTACTTATCATGATCCAAATCACTTCCTAGAGAGGAATAAATTAATAGAGCAATGAACGACAAAAAATAAAAATAGGGTTATATATTCACAAATAAAATAAGATTCAAATGTGGCATTTGATGGATATTAATGCAATTCCTTCAATGTTGTTGCTCAATAAATTGCACGATCAGAGACTACATTTATTTTCAGACACAACTGATGTGTATTTATGAGATACACGGCGGTCATGGGAATACTAGGGTTTGCTGACAATAAGCAATTTAAAGCCACAAGTCTGCCATTTTCTTTGGTTAGATCCTCAGGTGGTTAGAAATGATAACCTGACTTGTAGAACTTGCAGTGATTTTGTTTTGTTTACTTATCATACTGCTCTATATCTCTACATTCCTTTGAGGGAAGTCAGTCTTCAATGAAAACTTTCACGTGATGATTTATATAATTCTGTTAAAACGTGAAGACATGGACTTCTAACATCTCTCATTCCTATGGCCAGAGCATTGTCTTCAGACAGTAACTAATTCCAAAATCCTCTACTCCAGCATCATTGCATGTAACAACCAGTGGGCTAAGTTTGAGATATGAAAGATACCTCATTCATTGGATGCTCTTACCCATATGAGATGTTATGAACTCCTAATCCTCTTAAATGTTTAGGAGCCTAAGGACCAGAATACAGGATTGAAACTAGACACTTGAGTACGATTTTTGTTTTAAGTCCCCGAGGAGAAAGGTAAAAAGATCAAAAACTCCCCCTAAAGCTGATTTTAGGTTTAATGCTATGTAGGAAGATTGACCACAAGCAGACAGCTGACTGTTCAAAATGAAATATTAATGTGCCAGCAACTTTAGTTTTAACTCCAACAGGTAAAATTCTTGAAAGTTATCACTTGCCATCCTTATGGTAACAAAAAATTGGACACCAGATAACCGATCACTTTTCTCAGGTGCATTAGCGACATAAGGATTCAGGGAGAAATTGCCACCATGAAATCTGGGCAAGACCACATCCTGGGAATTCTTCACAATCTTGAGATATTTTTCTTAAGGGAACAAAAAGCATTCTCCATGAGATCAAGCGTTTATATGGTGCTATGGATAACACTTAGTAAAAATATTCCTAACATAAAAAGCAAGTTGCAGCAACATAGAAATTTAATGCATTAGTCTAGAATCTGCAAAAAAAAACTATCCAAATTATTTATAAAGTTGGCATCTGAGATAAGAAACAACAGTTAAACAGCATGTAGTAGTGTAGCATGAGATCCATCAAAGAGGAATGATGGAACATGTCTATGCTCTGTTCAGCATGGTGATAAAAGAGTTAAATACTAAAACAGAGATAATTGTATTTGAAGAAACATGGAATATATCTTCTTAAAAAAGATTTTTAAGTGTTTTTGGCAAACTTCTTTAGGATTCTAAAAGATTAAAAATTTATCTAAATTTTAGTTATTTCTTGTTATGTATAATCCGCTTTTTTCTTCTATGTCATTAAAGCATTAGCCTTATTTTTAATTTTAGCCTATTAAGTTTAGGTTAGATAAAATGGCTTATAGCTTAGGAATACAAACAAATGCAAAAATCACGAAAGTTTTTATTGAAAAATCTTACCATTTAAAAATTGTCCTGACATTCATTAATATCTAACATCACTAAACATAATTGAATTCAAACATCTGACTTCTAATATTTTCATAATGTGAATTTTACAAATTACAATGTGTTCTGGGGAGAATTGGCCTTTCTAATTGTTGAGGTTGTATAAAGAAATAGACATGATAAAATTCTGAGGTGTGTGTTTCAGATATGCATTCCTATGATTATTGTCATTGGATTAATTTGTGTAAATGAAGAACATTTATATAAATTTATAAATATAAATAAACATAAAGGGAATTTGCAAGAAAATAGATAATTTATTTTTACTAATATGAGTGTATATTATCTACATGGTTTAGACAACAAATCTCATTTTTTAAATTAGATACTTTTTATAAAGTGTTCTAGATTTTGCTATAAAAGCTCATATTTGTTCTTCATTTTTTTATTTATGTGTATCTTTTTAATAATGATAAATATTTTACAGATTGGTAATAATTATCTTGAAATTCTTGAAAAAGAAATGATTGTCATATCTATTCCCTACCACCAAACATTTATCATTGTATATGTTTGATGATGAAGATACTAAAGAAGGATACTTTCCTTAGAGATAGCATTGCCATTTTTAAATAAATAAACAATATCTGTCCTATAGTTATTGGCAAAAATGTTGTGATTTTAAGAGGACAAATTTGGAAATTATATTTCGAGTTCAATCTCGATCTGCAATTTACAAACTGCCTAATCCTCTGTTATTTCATTGTAACAAATATGTTATGAGTTGAGACAACTTATCTATAGTCAATGTTTTTTTAATTTAAATGTAGTGAATGTTTGGATTGTGATAGGGAAATGTATATTTCTAAAGTTTCATCAGCACCATTATTTCATTAATGATGGGTTAAAATTTTCCAAACACTCATCCCTTCTGTCTTTTAGATCAAGTAGATCTCCAAATTGATCATTTTCACTCTGTATTTTAGAGAAGTAATAAAATAGTAATTATAAAGAAAAGAAATAGATGTAAATAAATGTCATTGGTAGAAAATTTCTTTTTAAATTGTATTTAATTAATTGATAATTATTACCTATTTTTTACATTACTAATGATGTAGGATAATAAACTTCCCCCTCAGTCTATGTTGCACATTACACCTCACCAGTTAGAACCAGAGTTTTAGTGCCCATCATGACCAATTTTACTCCTTCATCATATTTTCAAAAAATTTATTAACTAATTTGCCTTAGTAAGTTACATATTTTACTCATCTATTTAAAATGTAATTTTTTAATATTTCAACTACTAATATACATATTTCAATCATATTTTAATATTTATTCTTTTATATATTTTTATATTTGTTTCTCCCATTAAACTTATTATTAGATTTCTAGAAATCTCTTTTGTATTTTCTTTTCTCTACGCTTCCATTTTCGAATCTCGCAATTACCTGAGCCCAAATTTATATATTTATCTTTTTTTGGTTTATTTCACTTTTTCCTTTTTAATTATGTTCTGTTCTCCGGAACTTAACTTAGAGAAGACAGTTACTGTTTCTTGCTACACACACCAGTATTACCATATTATCTCTGTTGATTTTGTTTTTCAGTATAAAGTGGGAAAAGTGAGAGTGATAGAAATTGAGGGGATATAAATATCGACAATGACAGAAAATAAAAGCATTCCTGATGGTTCAAATTCATTAATATAAAATTTGATATCATTAACCTTGAAAAAAAGACAAAAAAATCAGGAATTTGAGTTTGATTAGTTGACTAACTAATAAGTTGTATTAGTCTTGTTTATTGATGATGGTCAGGTGTGTGAGTATTTGTGTGTGTGTAAATTGAAAAAACAAGGGCTTCTAATGACAAATATGTTTTATTCTAGTGTTCAGACTTCTTTAATTGAACAGCAAATGACATGCCAAACCAACTCTTGCATATCATCAAGAGAGAAAAGTAAAATTCCCTCTAATTTAGTCACAAAAACTAGTTCATATTGCCATCATTATATAGGGTATTATAGTAGATTGGTATGAATATGGCATTATTGTTATTTTTGAATAACATGCTATTATTGAAGATTGAATTCTTTGTTCAATTTGACAATACAAACTATTATTCTTGCTGCCTTAATCACCTTTAAACACAAATGAACAGTGTGTTACTATACCTCCTCTCAGGTGGGGCAGGAGTGGAACAGGAGCAGGGGCCCAGCCTCCTTGGTACATAGGTCACTGGTTGCTCTGGTTTGCTCTTCAAATGTTATGTATTTCTAAAAATTTGTATAAACTTCTAAATTATCTAGTTTTCATATAGGTGTTCACAAAACTTTCTTCTGATCCTTTGTATTTCTGTAGAAATACTTCGTTTATTGTTACTTCTCTTTCATTTCTGATTTTGTGGGCTTTTTTCTTCTCTCTCCTTTGTTACTCTAAGTATTTTTTTATTTTGTTAATGTTTCAAATTGCCAATTAATGATATCATTGAGACTTTGAGTTGTCTTTTGGAATATTCTCTTTTCTTAAATTACTGCCCCAATTTTTAACATTTTATTTTTCTACTGATTTTTGGTTTCATGTTTTCTTCTTTCTCTAATTCTTTTAGGTTTAAGCTTAGATTCTTTATTTACTGTTCAACTTCTTTCCTGAGATAGACCTGTGCTGCTACATTCTCAGAGTACCATTTCATTGCATTCCAATTCTCTGGTAAGTCATTTTCTCATTCTCTTCAAATTTGTGCATTTTCCCACCCACTTTCTTATTTTGGTTGATTTATAATTTCATACCATCATGTCCCAAAAGTATTCTCTAAGTAATTTCAATTTTCATAAATTGATTGAGGTTTCTTTTGTGTCTTTATATGTAGTCTAACTGGGGAAAGTTTTGTGGGCACTTGAAAAGAATGTGTATTGTGCTACTTTTGGATAAAAATGTGTTTGAAAATAACTAATGGAAGAGATATAAAACATAGACAATTGACTGGACAATGTAAAATTTTTCTGTATAATTTATAGAATAAATTTAGTTTGAACATTCCCGAGTCAATATGTTTTAGAAGGAAGTTATTAGACAATTAAATTTTTTCAGTGATAAGTTAGATATTTTTTCCACTTATTAAAGGTAGATAGAGAGATGCTGACTCATTATTTACTTTTTAGAATCTTTGAGACCACACTACACACATATACATATATTTAAACACACACAAATATGTGTGCGTGTATATACATACATATATATACATTTCTACAATATAGCATGTAGTACAAGCAAAACCTAAATCTCTCAGTGTTAGCATTACTTTTGATTCTGTTAATGTGCCAACCATGCTTAAATAATACTATTCAAGTTAAAAGCCTAATTTGTCATTGAGTTATTGTGAAAAACTTTACTTATCTGTTTTCAAATGTCTGTTATGTAATTATACCACAGTTTCTTTATCCATTCATCTGTTGTTGGGCATTTAGGCTCTATACCTGTCTTGGCTATTGTGGACTGTGCTTCTATAGACATAGCACTGCACATACTTTTCTGATTAGAAAGTTTTATCCTCTGGATATATGCATAAGGGCGGGATTGATGTGTCAAATGCTTGAAGAATCTCCATACTGTTTTCCAAAGAGATTGCACCAATTTACATTCCCACAATAGTGTAAGAGGGTTCCTTTTTCTCCATGTCCCCTTCAAAATCTGCTATTTCCAGATTATTTTTTATATGGGTCATTCTCACAGTTGTAATGTAGTATCTCTTTGTAGATTTTATTTGCATGTCTCTAATGATTAGTGATTTGGAAAATATTTTTGAGTATTTTATGTCATCTGTGAGTCTTCTAGCGATAGGTGTCTTTTCAGTACTTTTACCCATTATTTGAATGGGTCATTTGCTATATATTGCTGAGGTGTGTGAATTCTTCATATATTTTGGAGATTAAGCTCTTACCTGATCTATTCTAGGTGAATATCTCCTCCAATTTCATGGGTATTTTTGTTTTAGTAGTGGTTTCTTTTGCTGTGCAGAAGCTCTTCAATTTGATGTAGTCCAAATTGTTTAGTTTTACTTTGAACTCTTTTGCTATAGCTGTTTCTTTCTCAAAGATCTCTTTGAGTCAGAGGTCTAGGAGTATTTTTCTCATATTGTCTTCTAGGTATTTTATGGTTTGAGTTTTTGTGTCCAAGTATTTGTTCCCTGTTGAGTTGTCTTGGGTATAGTAATAATAAGTAGTATTGTAGTTTTTTTTTTTTTTTGCAGGTGTCTTTCCAGTTTTCCCAGCACCTTTTTTAACAAAATTGATATACTAATAAATATGCTCACTAAAAAGAGAGAAAACCTTAATAACAAAAATGAGAAATGAAATAGATGAGACTGCAATTGACATCACAAAAATACAGAGAATCCTTAGAGAATTTTGTGGACACTCACATACTAAGAACTATATCAATAATGAAGAAACACATAAATTTCTAGAATTCTGTAACAACTTAAACAATGAATCACAATCACAGATACTGAATTTGTAAAAGAAAAATTTCCATAAAAGGATGGTTCAACGCATGCACATTAATCACTGTAATATACCACATCAACATACTGAAAATAAAAGACTATGTGAGCATCTCAATAAATTCAGCAAAAATATATGGCAAGATTTAATACCCATTCATGATTAAGATCCTCACCAAAATAGGAATAGAAGGCATATACATCGATATAATAAATCAGTATATGACACCAAAAACCAGCATCATAATTAATGGTGGAAAGTTGAAAACCTTTTCCTTAGGATCTGGGACAAGACAAGTTAGCCCAGTATTACTACAACTCATCACAGTTCTAGAACTCTTGGTCAGAGAAATAAGGTTAGAAAAGCCAATGAAAGGAATCCGAATTGAAAAAGAAGAAATAAAACTCACTATTGGTAGGTGATATGTTATTGTACCTAGAAATCCCTAAGACTCCATGAAAAAGATGCTTGAAATAAAACTGAATACAGCAAAGTGGCAGGATATAAAATCAATACAAAAAAAATCAGTAACATTCCTATACACAAACAACGATGTAGGGGAAAAACAAATTAAGAAATAAATCCTTTTCACAATAGCCCTAAGAAAGGTCAAATACCAGACAATAAATTTTGCAAAGGAGGTGAAATACCTCTGTAATAAAAACTACAAAACTTTAACAAAAGAAATAGCAGACACAAAGGGAAGGTAAAATTTTACAGGTTCATGAATTGGAAGAATCAACATAGTAAAAACAGTCATTTTACCCAAATCAATATATAGGTTTAATGCAATTCCCAGCAAAATCTCCAGGACATTCTTTAAAGAGATGGAATAGGCAATGCTAAAGTTTGTATGGAATCATGAAAGACCTTGACTAGCCAAAGCTATCTTAAGAGAGAAAAAGAACAGTGGTGTAATCACACTCTCTGACTTCAAACTACATTATAGAGATATCATCATCAAAACAGTTTGGTACTGGACCAAAAAGAAGTACACTGATAAGTAGAATCATAATGAGTGCCCAGAAATACAGCCATACCTATATGGACAGTTAATCTATGGTAAAGGTGCCAAGACCATACAATAGACTTAAGGATGTCAATGTATTTCTTAAGAGAACTACTAATGAAATGTTTTTTTCTGTAATGCTTTTAGCTTTTCTGGCCTAGTGAGTTAAATTGGACAATACATATGATGCTAATATAAGATAAATATTTACTATCAATTAAATTATAGATACAGTTAAGTGTTTATATGTTACACAATTCTGTGAAATGCAGTGTTATAATTTAGTATTGAGAATCAAAGTGAAAGAAAGCCCAGTGATAATGGTTGAGAGATACAGTTCATTTTGAAAGATGCATACATAGCTAAAAATTTGTAGCAATGTATACTTAGGAAAGCAAAGCTTTCAATTACTTCAGTTAAAAATATTGATATTTTAAAAACTTTTAAGTCTAATCTGTAGACAGACATTCCGAAGTTGTCTGATAGTGGATATTTAGTTTCATTACATATTGAGTACTCAATGAAGACTAAAAAATGTATTTATTGTATTACTTTTAGCTTGTTGCAATCAACCTTCTCCAAAAGTTCCCATACTCTAATATCTTCTTGTCTTAAAATTAATAAGCTATCTTTAGCACTCCAAATACTCAATTCAATGTCGATTTTCTTAAGACTAGTATTTCAAGGCAGAATTACTCAATTTCCTGAGAAACTTCATCCACAATGCATTATTATTTTTAGTTAACTCACTGTTATTGTTGGAGCTTGAGGAATATTTTTCATTCCTTCTCAGGTTCTTCTAAGGCTGGTTGAGAAAACAAATTTACATTAGACAAGATTAGTTGGAGAAAAGACTTCATACATATTTTTTATATATTTCATTATATAATTATTCATATAATATTGTAATACATATATTACGTGTATGTAAATTCAAGGTAAATGAGATAATCCAAAGGCTTGTATTCTGTATGGAGGAAATGGAAAGGTGGTCTGGGCTCCAGGTAGATCAACCTGGTCTTCACTAAGGGGATAAATTCCTATGATAACATTTGCTTCTAGACACTTGTCCTGCCTTAAAATATAATTCTCTGATAAAAAGTGTTTCTGCAGATGACCCTACTGCAAATATATATTCTAAGGGTAACAACTTCTCAGAGGCACAAAAGGTTTCCATCAACCTTCAACTACATATGCCATGGTTACACATGTTGGGAAAATCCTGCTCTATATGTCTTAGAAAGAGACTATGCGGACATTTTTAGTCGGATCTTTCAGCATGTAGTCTACAAAGGTCATTATAAATTGACAGATGATTTACCCATAAATTAGATACTTTGAATTGCTTTTCCAAAATAAATATAATAAATATGTACTTCTCCAACAGATTATAGGCACAGACTTGCCTATATTGCACTTTCATTAAATTAATATTATAAATTTAAATAAAGACCTATTGACTCAGTTGGTTCTAAGACGGCAAAAGTCCTACAACAAATTTAGAGAAAATATGAGGCAAAGCCAAAAAAAATTCATGGAGTTCAAGAGTACATTAACTGAACTAAAGACCACAATAGAAGGGAAACACTATAGGTAAGAATGAACCTCCAATCAAATTATGGAGCTAAAAAGATAAGACAGTGGGATTGACCTAATCAAACTAAAGAGAAAAATTAATCTAAAGAAAGCATATATGGCTCATAGGATTACTTTGAAAGTAATAACATTAACATTATTGATATCTCAGATGGAGAACAGACAATGGGACAGAAACCATATTAGAAGGAATAATAGGTGAGAATTTCACTGACCTGAGGCATGAAACAGACCCCTACATATAGAAACCTCAAAGAGTTCCAGAAGAAAAACCCAACCAAAAAGACATACACCAAGATGCACTGTAATTAAAATGACAAAAACACAAGCTAAAGATGGAATCTTAAAAGCTGGTAGAGAAAAATGAATTAAATATGGGGGGCCTCCATAAGACTGTCATCTAAAGCTTTATAGACCAGAAGGGAATGACACAACACATTCAAAAGTGCTGTAAGAAAAGTTTTTCCAACCAAAAGTAATCTACCCTGCTAGATTATCTCTAGGAATGATAAAAAGGAAGGATAAAAAGCTTTACAGACTAGCAAAAATTGAAAGAATTCATTCCAACCAAACAAGCCTTGCAAGAAATAATGTAGGATACTTTATAAAATAAGAAAGAAAGCAAACATGTGTATAGTCAGAATGAATTTAGGACTAACTTGCCCTCTAATTAAGCAGGATATATATATCTCATAGAGTAGTAACCGGAAAATATAAGTCTATAGAAAACAAGAAGACAACAAAACACAATATGAATTCTTTTAAAGCGCCTAAGAGGTGAATAAAAGAACAGTACTATCTACAATAATATCCAAAAAATTAAGAAAATGGTAGTAAACAATCACATCAATAATGACTCTAAGTTTTAGGGTATTGAACTAATTAGTTGAAAGGCAGAGAGTGATGAATAGGTAAGGAAAAAACATAATTTAACTTCTCCTGCAAACAGGAAATTCATCTATTAGAAAGTTAAAAGTATGCTCAGTCAATGGTTGATAAATAATCCTACAATCATGTCTTAATCTAAAGAATCTGGAAAACCATATGTATTTCTGATAAATTTGAGTTTCAACTAAAGAGGGTACCAACACAGGGGAGGACATTGCATTATTATTAAGGGATTTTATAGGTATTTACTGAACTCCACACTCCATAACTGCAGAATTCACATTTTTCTTAAATGCTCCTGAAATATTCTCAAGGATAGACTATATGTTGGTTAAAAAAGGACTCAACAAATCTAGTATTGAGATTATACCAAGCATCTTCTCCAATCACAACTGCATAAAACTAGAAATCAACTGCACCCCAAAAAACTGAAAATTTAAAGATATGTGGAGAACAAACACCATTTTCTAAATAACTTTTGTATAAAAGAGGAAATTAGTGGATAAATTGAAAAGGAATTAGGACAAATGAAAATTAAGACGCAAGCTACCAAAATCTATGAGGTACAGCAAAAGCAGTACTCAGAGGAAAGTTAGGACAAATTCAGGTCAACCATAAGACACAAGAAAAATCATAAATAGGCTTTCTAACCATACACTGAGAGCAACTAGAAAAAGAACAAATTAAATAAAAGTCTAAGAGGAAGAAAATAAACAAATGTGGGTGGAAATAAAATAGTAATCGAAAACACTTAAGAAAAGTGAAATGAAAAGCAGATTTTTAGAAAAATAAACAAAACTGGTAAATATTTAACTAGGTTCACTAAGAAAAAGATAAAGTAAACCCTCATAATTAGAAAACCCTCATAATTAGAATCAGAAATTAAACTGGAGAAGTTATAGCAGAAAATTCAGAATCACTGGAGACTACAATGAGCAGCTATACGCCAATAAATTGAATAAGCTAAAGAACACAGGCATAATTTTGGAAACACAACTTACCAAGATGAATCATAAAGAAATGGAAAAGCTGAACAGACTGATCACAAGCAAGAAAATTAAAGAAGTAATAAAAAAGCAAATACAGAACCATATGGCTTTACTAGTAAGTTATCTCAAGCTTTCAGAGAATAATTGATAGTCTTCTCCAACTCGAATATAAGTAAAGAACAGAAGCATTCTTAAACACATTTCATGAATTATGCTGATATCAAAAGCAAGCAAGAACATTACAAAGAAAGAAAATGGTAGAACAATAACTCTGCTGAACACAGATGCAAACACCCTCACCAAAAACCTTAGCAAATTGAATCCAATAACACATCAAAATGGTCAGCCATCATGACCAAATAGGGCATATCCTGGGTATGCAAGGATGATTCGATTTATTAAAGTATGTTAATGTAATACCTACATCAATGAAAGCAAGGACAAAATAATATTATCCTATCAATAGATACAGATAAATCATTTAATAATATTCAGCACCACTTTATGATAAAATTCTATATAAAATTGTGGTCGAAGGATCATATATTGATCGAAGTACCTTGGTGATTATACCACAAGCAACATTGTTCTCAATGATGCAAGCTTAAAAATATTTTCCTCAAAGTTTAAAAGCAAGGCGAGGCTATCCACACATATCACTGTCATTTTAATATCATATGGGAGATCCTAGCCAGACAATTAGGCCAGAGTAACAATAAAAGTTATCAAAATTGTGAAGATGAAACAAAATGATCCCTTTTGCAAACAGCTTGCTAATATACGTAGAAAACCCTAATAATTCCACCGAAATTGCTAGAATTGAGTACAATAAAGTGACATCTTACAAAATTATTATCCAAAAAACTTACATTTTATATGCAAGAAGTACAATAGAAAAGAGTGAAATCAAGAAACAACCCCATTTGAACAGAAAAAGAAATACTTAAATAACCTGAAATACAACTAGCAAAAGATGTGAAAGATGTATAACATGAGATCTATAAAGCATTGTTTAATTTAATCTCAGAAGATACTAAAAGATAAAGAGATATCCCATGCCAATTTTTGTTAATAATTATTGTTGTTAAAATGACTATCTTACCTAAAGTGATATATTTAAAAAGCATCCATCAAAATGCAACAGATATTTCAAAAAATAATACACTTTAAAATTTGTTTAGAATTATAAAAGAACCTGAATAGCTAAGGAAATCATAAAAAACATAGAGGTATCACATACCCAGGTATTGAGCTATACTTCAAAGTGATAGCGATCAAAACTGTATAGTACTGCAATGAAAACAAAAACTGTTGGGAGTGAATTGCTTTCTGGCCGCTTCTGCAGTTTCCCAAGACAGAAGTTCTCACAAGTCAGCAGAGTTACAAGCAGGTAACAGTGGAAAGGCAGTTGAGCTCCGGCTTTCAATATTGCTATCCTGATAAGAGCAGTACAATTAAACGCCTGCATTCTTCTTTTGTTTTATTTGCATTATCTCATTGTATCTAAGCCCTATAAAATAAAGCACAAAACCAGGCTCATGGTCACTGTCTCTGAGAAGGAGAGAAGAGTTCCACCTGGACCCTGCTTTTATAGATGTAAATTGTCTTTCTTTAGGCTCCTGTAGCCCCCTCTCATGGATCCTGTTGATCAGCCATGTGGGCCGTGGTATTTGGCACCCAACATGGGACCCTGAGAATGGGGAAAATAAATAAATAAAAAGAAAAGAAGAAGCAAGTAAATAAATAAATAAAGAGAAGAAGAATTCGACAGAGAGCCAGCTCCTGAAGGTGTGCGCACATGGTGGACAAGGTCCAAGGTCAGGTAGGAGCATATTGAATTTCATTTTTGAAATGTAGCCTGGTGTAAAAAAAAAAAATGGGGCATACAGGTTCTTCAGAAAGAAACTTTTATGTGCAGATGTTGAAATCTATGTTGCCAGCTAGGGACAAGAAGATTCTCACTGCAACAATAGAGCAATCAGTTTCCTTGGAGAGAACCCTCTATGTGCTGATGCTGAAATCTAGGATATTAGCTAGAGGCAGCAAGATTCACACGGCACGAATAGAGCAATTCCTAAATCTTACGCAGCAAATTCGTCCCTGTTTTCCTGAAGAATGGACCATAAATGAAAATACTTGAATGAAAATAGGACAGCAATTGTAAGATCATTATATTGCTAAGGGCCCATGAAGTATTCCTATCACTATTTTTACTTTTTGGGCTTCATTTAACTCTTGGAGAGAGGATATAAAGGCTGTAGGCAAAAGCAAGTCTTTAGTGGCTGAGGTAGAGGGTTATATCATGTTCCTGCCCACTGTGCTGCCTGAAGACTGTCAGAGGGTGAGAGAGGATGAAATTGTTAGAAGGCTAAAAGAGAATGCTTTGCAATTTGATAAATGAAAGCAGGCTGAAAACTCAAATGGGAAAAAATGAAATTTTTAGAGGAGAGGACATCACAGAATTTTCCATGTGATTGAGAGGCCAGATCCTAACAATTCAGGACCGTTTTTGCATTACCATGACCCTATATCCTAACTGAAGACAAATTGCAGGTATCAGAGATCTTAGTAAAAATGTAGTTAAAGGCAGGACATAGTGAAGAAACTTTAAGTCCTTGGAGTCCTCCTATCTTTGTCACCCCTAAAAAAATCAGAAGAATGGAGGTTGCTGTAGGACTTAAGAGAAATACATAAAATGATATAAGTTTGTAGTTACATTGGTTTGTGCACATCCCTCTTCTCTCTAACTTCATAACTGTATCTATCTTGCTTTGGGGAATGAAACAGTTGCAAGAATGCTGCTTCTAAGTTCTTTCCCACAGAGGCTTTTGCCCAGTGCCCTTTGATGTTCTACCAGCTCCAATTCCGACCTTGCTCTGTTCACTGCCCCCAACAGTTAAAAACAGTCTTTTTTGTTTTACAGCTTAAGCAGCAATAATTTTTTTCTTTTAATAAGTTTTTAGGTTTGCAGCTCGAGCAGTAACAATGACGGTAAGCACAGACATTTTCATTTGAGTAAAAGTTCAGGTTTTGTGACTGATTCTGAAGACTGTACAGAACAATAATAAAAGCAACATTGATACAGGTAGAATAGCAATAAGGGTGCCAACTATCAGCCTCAGATATTTCAGGAGGTTGAGAGCTTCAAGATCATTCACAATTCTTTCCATAAAATCAGTTCCTGCAATCAGCTCTGGCAAATGGATGTTACTCACATTCCGGAATTTGGCAACATGTGATGTGCCCATGTCTCTATAGACACTTGTTCTCACTATGTCTTTGCTACTTATCTAACAGAAGAAAATACTAAATATGTTATTACTCATTGTTTAACAGCCTTTGCCAGTATGAAGAAATCTAATCACATAGAAACTGGCAATGTTTTGTACTAGCTTTCAAAAGTTTTTTAAGCAGTTTGACATTTCACAGAAGACTGAAATTCCTTATTTCCAGGAACAAGCTTTATGAAAATAGCCAATCAAACTCTCAAAACACAATTTAAAAGTATAAAAAGGGGGGGACCTAGAGGCTTTTACACTCTCACCTTCCAAAAATTGAATTTAGCTCTTTTTACTTCAAATTTTTAAAAATTATGATGATCAAAGCATCTTATGGAAGAAGCAAGTTTACAAATTTAACAGTTCTTGAAATTTTTTAAAATGTATGCAGACTATGTCAAAATGGGGTTTTCTTAATACCTCACAGGTAGTTCCACGGCTTATTTTAATGCTTTAGAATCTGTAGTATTGAGCCTTGGGAACCAATTAGAGGCAGAGCACAAAGTATACCTCTCTCCCTCTTCTCCTTTCTTTTTCTTACAAAATTGAGCATTTGCTCTTGGCTGTGTAAGCTAATAAGACCCAGGATCGCATAAAGTTTTTTTCACCTTGGCCAGTAGAATGTGACTCAGTCCTCCTAGAAAGTCAGTCATAACACACAAATTTGGTCGGTTAGCCAATGACAGGTAAGAGCCCTAGAAAGGGCCAACCTAAGACAGGCACAGTCGTGTGGGGTCCAAATCAGAGTGTTATAGCTCAATATCAAGTACATTGCTCTGTCAGGAGGTAAAAAAAAATATCAATGGCTAGGCCACAGACAAAGCTTAAGTCTTGTTGCATACCGATAAATATGTTTATACTTATTGCCACTGCTTATTAAAAGAATAGAAAGGGGGAGATGTCGTAAGCGAGTTGCTTTCTGGTCACTTCTGCAGCTTCCCAAAACAGAAGTTCTCACAAGTCAGCAGCGCTACATGTGTTTTATTTGCATTACCTCGTTGTATCCCAGCCCTATAAAATAAATCACAGAACCAGGCTCATGGTCACTGTTTGTGAAGAGAGAAGTGTCCCACCTGGCCCCTTGCTTTTCTAGATACAAGTTCTGTCTTTCTTTAGTATCCTATAGCCCCCCTCTCAGGGATCTTGCTGATCAGCCACACAGGTTGTAGCAAAAAACAGAGACCAGTGGAATAGAACTGAAACACAAGAAATAGACTCACACATGTGATCAGAGAATTTGCACCAAAGGTACCAAGAGTATGTGATGGAGAAAGCAAGTGTGTTCAACAAATTGTGTAGGGAATGCTAGAAATACTAATGAACAAGAATGAATCTAGGTCACTCTCTAACGCCATACATAAAAATCAATCAGAGTTTTGGATATAATACCAGAAATAAAAAAAACAAAAAAACAAACCAAACTAAAAAAACCAAAAAAACAAACAAACTTGGAAGAGCACATATATCATACTTTTAATGCTCTTTGACCTACCTCTAGTAGAAAAGGAAGCAAAAGAAAACTAAACAAATGGGGTTATATCAAGCTAAAAAAGTTTTCGCACAATGAAAGAAACTATCACTCAAACTAAAAGAAACATCCAAATGATTGGAGATTATATTGCACATCATACGTTGGGCAAGAGCTTAATGTTCAAAATATGTATAGAACTCATAATACTCAGCAACAGAAAATCAAACAACTCAATAAAACATCTATAGAATTCAATAGACATTATACATATATGTACATATATATAAATAATGAATCATACCAATGTTCAACAAACACATTAAAAAATGTTCCTCCTCTCTTATTATTAGGGAAATGCAAATCAAAACAATGAGCTATTGCTTCGTACCTTTGAGAATGCTTGTTACCTAAAAGAAGAAATAAAAAAATGCAGTCTGGATTTAGAGACAAGGAAAACATTTATGCTATTTGTGGATGTGTAAATTAGTGCAACCCTTATGGAAAGCTGTATGGAGATGCCTCAAAAATGTTGAGAATATAAATCTCATAATATTACATCATCCCTGGGATACATTTCTGGATTTATTGGAGAAAAACAAAAAGAAATTTGTACATATTTATCCAACTCTATGTTCATTGTATGATTATTTACAATAACAAATTATTAGAAACTATCTAAATTCCTGTTTTCAGATGATACATACATATATATATATACACACTCATACACAATGGATTACTACACAGTCATAAAAAGTTGAAATCCTGTTATTTTGGGAATATGATTATACATAGAACATATGTTGAATGAAGTAAGTCAGGAGGAGAAAGACAAATGCTGAAAGATCTAATTCATATGTGAAATATAAATGAAGGAAACAAAGAGATAACAAACGCCAGCTCTTGACACTGACAATAAGAACCAAGTTTACCAGGCAATAAGGGGTTGGGAAAGTCCTGAGTTCTGATGGAAGCTCATTAGATAGCAGTGGAGGACTTTTGATAATTTGGTGGTGGGTATGGTATATTGTCATACATTTGCTAAGTAGTGAATCTGCCTGTATTGATTGCATTAATTTGTAAGTCAGTTATCTCAATAAAAAATGGATAGAATTGAGGGAACAAATACAGATGAATTATTGAATTGGAATTTTGGTGTAATTTAACATATTATGTAGATATGTTTATTTGCAATGTATACCTTAAACTTATATATTATTGCAATTTAATGTTCCTTCAATAAAATTAAAAAATTAATGAATGGCAATTAGCAATTTTCTTCATTTAAAAAATCAGTAACAAATCTTTTTATATTTTATTTTGATACATTTGGGGGGAGATGACAAAGTCAATGGGGATTTGCTTAATAATATTTTAAATCATAGTTTCTATATATGTGCCCCATTACCCAATTTGAGTATACAGTTGTATCCATGTATTTGAAATGTTGCAGATACACAAATTCTCCTACATAGATCTGATCACAAACTAAATGTGCCACAGTATTTGTACCACAGTTCAAAAACACTGTTGAATTAAAAATATCAACAATACAGAATTAAAATATTATAATTATTTGTAATGTTAAAGCTATGTCTGTTACTATTCATTTGCTTTATTTAGCAATAACAAGAGAAAAATCTACTATTGAAGAAACTAGACTATAAAATTTATTCTTTATTGCTTTAGGATTATGAAACAATTTGCTTTTGATGCATAATTATAAGATTGAATAAAGATAAAAACAAAGTGGAAATTTGGGCTTTTTTTGCACGTAAGTAATTATTTTTGAATACCAGTGTTCAGGGAAATATTTTACCTATCACCTTTGTTTGCTAATTTAAGTAATCTCCCCTGTGTCCTTATTAATCATAAGATAAAACTATATTTGACTATGGATATGTTAATTTTCTATACTTAAATGTTGTATTCTTCCTAGATTTTGATTCTTCATGTAATACTTCCATTAAAAGGTTAAGAAAATCTTTCTGAAAATTCAACAATAGAATGAATTATAAAGATATATCAGTGTCCATTAGTATTTTTATAGTGAAATGTATACTGAATGTGACCAGAAGTGAAAAAATGAAAACAATTTAAAAAATAAGTAATAGTCACTTTGTATCTTGTATTTTAATCCTTGGAGGAAAATAATTTTACATTTCATTAACAACAAAAGTAATGTCTTAAATGATACTCATAATTCTTAATTTGCTTAGTTCATATATGTTACATATACCACACCAAAAATGAAATCCCAATATACCTTTTGTGAGGTAAGTCATGTATAAGTTTAACTTGTCTTTTTTTAAAGTCAACAATTAAGAAAATTTTTTTGAAGAAGTAATGATATTGTTTTAAAAATTTTTTTCATTTGGTTTGTACATTTGTTGAAGTAAAACTTACCATAATTTTATTATAAGCAGTTGGTTATGTTATACAAAACATGTAACAAAATATTTCATGAATTTTCATGTACAAATGTGTCTAATATATATGAGACCATAATGCATTATTTTTTAATCTAATTTTATGAACTTGTAGTTGCACTGATTGAATCACGAGCAATAACAAAAGAGCAGCTATTCTCGTCTTGAGGAAATATAACAAGAACATTTACACTAAGTTCAAGGTTAAAGACAACTATGTGTTTAGTAAAAATTGAAAGATTATGAATCTTGCCTTTGCTATCATGCCTTTGCTAATTATTTTTCATCTAGCAGATCATAAAACATCCACCGTTAACAAATGTAAAATATTCGTGGTTTAAAATAGTAGAAATATGGTTAATGGTCAAGTAAGGGACAAATAAATAGAAATACTTATTGCTGAAATTTCAAGAATAATATTCATGACAGTAAATTTGACTTGGCAATAAAATCAAATATATTCAAGGCAAAGATTCTTAAGATTGAATAGCCCTATGAAGAATATATGTAAATAAAAACAATACAAGTCCCTAGAAAAGTAAAGGGATATATTTTAAAATAATTTACCAGAAAAGAAAAAGAAAAAATTATATGACATTCGATATTTTTCTTTTATAACATATTTAAAAAAACAAAAAAAAAACCTTTTGAATATTGCCTGGCAATTCTGAAAATTGGCTAAAACATGAAAGTCTTTTTTTCTGCTATAAAGCATATAATAAGTAAAACTAAAATTATTAGCTGTGGAATATTGCTCTAGTACCAGTCATTGCTTAGGATTGGAATAATGATGAAAACTTTTTTGTACTCAGACAAAAAGATACAGCTTCTTAATGTGATCTGCATAACCATGGAGACATGAGACTACTGTCAACTGAATCAATAAAAGAAAGTAAAATGTATGAATACTAATTAGATTTTTTTATGGTTGTAACTAAGTTGTACAGATGTGAGGATCATTAATAACTTACTGAAAATTTCAGTGTTGAATCTAAAGTCATCTGATGAAATATATGGATGGGCAAGCAGATGCAGCAAAAAAAAAAGAAAATGATAACAAAATTAAAGAAAGGAAATATGTGATGGATCTTGTTGATGAACAAATGGAATACAAGTACTAGAGTTAGTTGCTAATAAGTAGAAATTCTGAACAATTTAAATGATCTATTAGGGCAATGTTTTTAAAGGATGGATTATAGATTAACACTAAATCGCAGAGGTAAATCTCAAAAGATAATTCCTCTATTAATCAGTAGGTAGGATTTATTCAAATATTGTCAAGGGAAGAATCTCAACACTAGTATAAAAATAGCTTACAGGAAGTGACCATTGAGATTGACAAAAAACAGATTTGTGAAAATGGCTGCATTCAGACGTTTCCAAATTTAGAACATTCTATGAGAATGAAGTAAACGATTTTCTTACTCATGATTTACTTTTTGTTTTTTCTAACTTTGTCAGAAAAAAAAGAAATGAAGAACAAATCAACGGAAGTAGACTTCATTCTGCTTGGACTGACAGACGACCCTCTGTTACAAATTGTGATTTTTTTGTTTCTATTTTTCAACTACATCTTGAGCCTTACGGGGAACTTAACCATCATCCTTCTCACCATCTTGGATCCTCACCTCAAGACTCCAATGTATTTCTTCCTCCGAAATTTCTCCTTTTTAGAGATTTCATTCACAACTGTTTGCATACCACGATATTTGATAAGCATTCTGACTGGAGACAAAACAATTTCCTACAATGCTTGTGCAACTCAATTATTCTTTTTTCTTTTATTAGGTGTGACAGAATTTTACCTTCTGGCTGCTATGTCCTATGACCGCTATGTTGCCATCTGTAAACCGCTGCATTACCCAATCATCATGAACAGCAAAGTGTGCTATCAGTTAGTAGTCAGCTCTTGGGTAACTGGATTCCTAATCATATTTCCACCTTTGTTCATGGGACTTAAATTGGATTTCTGTGCTTCCAGAGCTATTGATCACTTTTTCTGTGACTCTTTGCCTATCCTGCATATCTCTTGCACAGATACACATTTAATAGAATTGATGTCTTTTGTCTTGTCTGTGGTGACACTTGTAGCCACTTTGCTGTTGGTCATCCTATCCTATACACATATCATCAAGACCATTCTGAAATTCCCTTCCGTTCAACAACGAACAAAAGCTTTTTCTACCTGTTCTTCACACATGGTTGTTGTCTCTATCACTTATGGGAGCTGTATCTTTATGTATATGAAACCATCAGCAAAGGAAAGGGTGACCTTAACTAAAGGGGTAGCTGTGCTCAATACCTCTGTTGCTCCTTTATTAAACCCCTTCATTTATAGTCTGAGGAACCAGCAGGTGAAAGAAGCTCTCAAGGGTATGCTTCAAAGGTTCTGTTGTGTTCAAAACAGTGAGACAAAATTTGTATGCAGATAATATTTTGTTGAAACATGACTGGAAAAATTGAATACAATTTTTAAGTAGTTCACACATATGTCACCTCTCCCTTCAGTGAATATATCATTTTAGGTTTACTCAGTCTTCCCGATATTGGAAAGTATCTCTATTTACTTTTTGAGTAATTCCTTTTACTCTTTAGTAAGTAATTGTTTTCTTCAACCCAGAATACTAAATGATGCTTTCAGGAGATGAACCTTGCTAGATATACTTAGTTAATTATTTCAATGTATATGTGATAATTGCTAAACATTGTATTTGCTGTAAAGTATTTGCTTTGTTAAAACTGAGAGAGGCAAACTCAAAATATGGCAATTTTAAATAAAATAATTGCCATTGTGATGACAAATAATAGCATTCTGATTAAGATTAAAATAACCTTTCAAGAGAAATCTTCATTTATACTGAAACATGAAAATGAACAAGAAAATATGAATTTCAAAAACAGAGAAATGGGCAGAGGAATTAAGATTCTAATAAATAATTTCCACCAGAAGAGATAAAGTGGTTAAGAATATGACTTTTCTAAACACCATCAGTTATCTTTATTATAGAAAGAATTGAACTTCAGGCTTTGGCTAAAATTTCTACTAACTATTATAGTCTTAGGTTTTCAAATGATATTCATTTATGAAAGAAATTCATAGTATAATTTATATCTATGTTGAGGATTTTTCAATATATCTTAATTTATAATGTTCTGATCCATTCTGATTGTCTCAATTTAATCAAATTTATTGAGTATACCTTGCATACTTGGGAATATACTTTTTAAAGAATACATTTGGACACATATTGACACCTGTTTGAGAATAGAATAGAGAACATTTACATTGTACTAAATAATTCGCTTTGTATTTTCAGTTATCTTCCTTTGTCTGTCCAACATTGGATCCAGGTATCCACTAATGTTCTTTCAGTCATGATGAATGAGTTTTGCTTTTACTGTATTTTCTTATAAAGGAAGCTAGCAGTTATGTACTTTATTTCTGTTTTTACTACTTCAACATAAAATTCTGAGGTTTCCCCGTGCTATTGTGTGCTTCCTTAGTTTATTAATTTTTACTGACACACTTTATCAGAATATCTATGACATGTCCTTTGTCACTGTTTGCTTTCACTCCTCTTTTCTCGTCTGGGTATTCTTATTCTTTGAGGTCTCTTTCATCAAGATTGGATCATTTATGCTGGCCTGAATAAAGAAATCAGTACATACCATAGTGTGAAGTGCCAGTCACTGAAAATCTCTATTGTATCTTAATATCTTTTGAAATAAACTATCTGCCAAAGGGAAATTGATTGAAAAGGTCTGCTTTGCTATGTCTTAGTAACTCTACTCTTACTTCCTATTTCAGGGGTAGTTTTCCCGTCAGGAATTGTCCTTAGAGAATAAAAAGGGTATCATGGAGAATCACCATTGATCATTTTGTGGTTCATTTTAGGAGCTCATCTCAGTTCCAAATTAATTCCTTCCGTTGTTATTTGTAGATACAATAGCTTGCAAGGCTCAAATTGATTTGGAAAGCTAAGGAAACTAAAACCAAAGATCTCAGTTTGAAGCTCAGAATGGTTCAGGAAAGATTATTTGAAATCGCAGTACCCTAAGTAATTTCTAAGAAAGCATGTGTTAATGGTATTAGCAGTAAAGTTGACAGTTCTCACTCAAATTTTCTATGGAATTTGCCTCTGCTGACCAGTCTGACTATAAGCACCTCTGAGAATAACAGCTTTTGTTTCTCTTCTAAGTTCTGAAATTTTGCACAAATTCTCATTGACAACCTAAATCAAAAACATGAAGGGAAGAAAATATAGAAAGTGACACTCCAGTTTCTCCACAACTCTAAGAGAATAACTAAAATTATCATATGGGATGCGAAGTTGACAGTAGTTAATTGAATGCAGATATTTGAAATAATGAAAGACATGATGTTAGAAATTGCAAATCATTGTTACTATCACTGGTTCTGTTCCAAGAGTGATATCAGTATTGATGGCAAATTTTGTAACTTATTTTTATATTTACTCCCATCATATGAAACACTATTTGAACAGAATGACCTTATAAATACCTAAACCTATGCAATTTTTTCATGTTATTTCTGATACCTGTGTCAAGCTTGACTGAAACTAAATTTCTATAGGGCACAGTAAATGGGTTTCTGATGGAGGAAAGTATGAGGAAAAAAGGGTGATAAGGAAATAAATTATATTGCTACTAAAGTAAAATTTTCCCATGAGGCTATCACAGTTCAAGATATTAAATCTCCAGAATTACGTCCCATAGATACCAGGATTTCTATTGAAAGTTACTTTAGGATAATTTATTTATATTCAGAAAATCTCATACCCTGGAAAGACAGTTGTTTTTTTTATTGATCAGTCCTTAATTTAAAACTTTTGTGTTCAAGAAATACTTACCAAACTCTAAGAACTTGAAATAATTTTAGATGACATGTCAGACTTAATCCTTGAAAATAAATGTTTATACTCTTGTTCATTTCTCAAAAGTTGTCCATAGAATGAAAGTGTCTTAATAGAACAATTATATTTGGATTTTAAAACTATTATGACAGAGGAGCCTAAAAGTTTAATGGGCTGTGGATGTTTTCCATAATAAATGTTTTTTTCACCTACTTGTTTCTTCTTATAGAGTTGACTGACAAAACCAACAGGGCTTTAAGTTTCACTATTAAAAACCTAACAATTATTGCAAGTAGTAGATCACTGTTCACATCAAGAGGACTTGACACTTCAAGCAAATGTTTATCTGATCCTATAACTTTAAAACTCTGAAAAGACTTCTTTAATAATGTCTGTAGTTGCATGCTAATTAAATTTGAATGGTGACTTTTATTAGTGATGAAAACAATTCAGGGTCACTATTTCCAGATATAAACTGTAATATTGTTCCTAAAGACTTCATATATCTAATAATAAATCTTGCAGAAAGAATGAATAGTGGAAATATAGGAGTAAGTCATTAGAAAAAATGTTATGACTACTATTAGAAGATTTCTAGAATCATGCAAAGAAATATTAGTGCTCATATGTTCTGTAATATAAATGACTTGCAAGAAAAATAAATGATTCCAAATTTGACAAAAATAAAAAATATCGCTAATTGCATAAGACATTTAAATATACACAAAAAACCTTAAGGAATCCAACTAAAATTATTAGATTCAGTAAATGAGTCAGTATAATGTAAAGCTACAAAATTAAACATTTGGTTGAGCTTTAAAATGCAAAGATAGAGCTAGAAGAAAAAAAATATCAAAATAGTACCAGAAAGCATTATATATAAATAAACTTATTAAAGGAGGTGAAAGACCCGCACCATGAAAAGTGTACGACATTGTTAAAAAATAATAAGAGACACAAGAAATGGAAAGCTATTTCATGCTTACTCACTGAAAGAATAAATATTTATATAGATTAACTTTTTGCTTTAAGTAATATACAAATTTAATGAAATCCCTGTCAAAATCCCATATTTTTGAATGAAATAGAACAAATATTCTGAAATTAATATGGAATCACAAAGGACTTTGAGTAGCCAAAGCAATCATTAGAAACGGATGATAAAGGCTTCAAATTATAAAATAATACTAATTCAAACATTATGACACTAAAGAAAGATACAGAGTTCAACGGAATATAGTTGAGACTCCAGAAATAAACACACATTTATGTTTAATATACAACAAGAAATATACAGCAAGAAAATCCCCCAAAAATCATACAATGGAGAAAGGAAAATATTTTCAACAAATGATGTTAGGAAACTGGATAGCTACATGCAAGAGAAAAAAAGAAAAAAAACTAATTTATGCTTTAGCATCATGCACAAAATTAATTTAAAATGTGTCAGAGACTTTAAGATAGAAACCATAAAATACATAGACTTGAACATAGGCAAATCATTTTCTGACATTGGTTTTAGAGATATCTTTGGGGACTAGACTTTAGCAACAAGGGAAATAAAACCAATAGGAAAAAAATTAAACTACATAAAAGTAGAAAAATTTTGCACAGCAAAGCGAAACAAAACCCTAATTAGAATGGAAAGGCAGCTGGGTGGGATAGCTGAAGTAAATGGCAGCTCCATCTTTATTTTTTTGAGGAATGTGCACAGTTTTCCAAAGAGGTTGTGCCAGTTTACATTCCCACCAACAGTGTGGGAAGGTTCCTTTTTCTCCACATTGCCTCAAACATCTACTGTTACCAATCTTTTTGACATTGGTCATTCTCATTTGTGTGAGGTGGTATCTCAGGTTGCTTTTATTTTAATTTTTCTGAAGATGAGTGAGTATAACATTTTTTCAGGTGTTTGCAAGTCATCTGTGTGTCTTCTTTAGATAAATGTCTATTCAGTTCTGCCTATATTTGAGTAGGTCATTAATTTTTTATTGCTGAGGTACTGGAGCACTTTATGTATTTTGGAGGTTAAACTCTTATGTAATTGTTGTTTGGCTATCTTCTTCAATTCTATGGGTTGTTTTTTGTGTTAGTGGTGGTTTCTTCACTATGTTTATAGCAGTAGAATTCACAAGACATGGAAACAACCTAAATGTCCATCTGCAGATGACTGGATAAAGAAACTATGGTAAATGTACTCAATGGAATTCTATGCAGTTATTTAAAATGATGAAATTTTGTGCCCTTTGCAGCAATCTGGACAGACCTGGGGGGTAAAATATTGAGTTACCTAAGTGAGAAAGAGAAAAGAAATCTATAGAAAGGATTCACTCATATGTGGAATATAATGAAATGAATAGACAAATTCCAACAAAAATACAGATCACAGAATTGTTGTTACCAGGGAGTGGAGAGGGGGAGGAAGGAAAGAGGATAAAAGTGGTGGTAAAGGACACTGTAAATCTGGTGGTTGGTGTGGTTTAGAATAAAGACTAAGATGCAGTTTCAATACACTAAACATTGTCAACCAAAATATTAAATAATACTGCTAAAGAAGTTAATATCATATATGTGTGTTCATGTTCATACAATTCAACAATACAAAAACAAATAACCCAATTAAAAACTGATCATGTGATCTAAATAGAGATTTCTCCAAAGAAAACAGAGAGCCAATAGCTTCATGTAAATATATTCCTACTATTATATTATTAGGGCAGCGAATGTTAAATTACCTAATGTTTTAATTGACTCTAGATTGACATGAAATAGAATTGCATTTATTTTCTAACTCAATTTTAGAAAACATTTGATGGTATAGACAGAAGACAAGTTTATTATATATTGATTTGCCAGGCTCATTCATTTTGAGTCAATACAGTTAAAAACTTTAACTATGATATATGATAAACTGCATAAATTTATAGTGGATTTTCTAGGAAATACATAGAATTGAACTCATTGCTGCAATTATAATAATGAACCTATCTATGACCATTAAAATTTTCAAATGAACATTGTCATTCACGGTTACTTCCTTCTATCACCATCCTATAGAATTTACCTATTTTCTTTTACCATTTATGAGTTTCAAATGTATAGATCTATATACTAAGGTAATAATACAGTATTCTTTTTAGCTAGGTTTCTTTCACTCAGTCTAATTGGTTGTGAGGTTCATCCATATTATGACCTGTATAGATTAAAATAATATTCTCCTCATTTGTCCTCTTGATTCTAGACTTGTTGATATTCAATATAGTTTCAAGAGTATTCTTCTAAAAATAAAAAGATGGAGTAGCATTTATACCTAAAAATATTTTAAATGATTCATTTTGTTGAAATTGTCAAGTAAAGAATAATACCTAAAGAAAAAAAGAGAGATAAATAAATTCAATTAGTTAATAAGTAATAGATTATACTTTTGCAAGACATAGTTTATTCAAAGTCATGCTTTCTAGAAGCTAATATACAGCAAGAAGATCTTATCTAAAATTTAGTTTTAACCTTAAAGAAGTAAATAATTAAAGCAGAGTGAAATGTTTTTATTAAGACAAATAAAATGTGGAGGTGAAAATTAGCTACAATATTCCTTAAGAGAATATTCTATTTGAGATAAGAATTGTGTTAGAAAAGCATGATCAGAATAAATGCATGACATATATATTTTTTATTTTTATAGTAAGTTTGTGATCTGTAGCACTTTTTACAACTTCTTTCTTGAAAAACACAATATCTTTTGTAAAGTATCCCAGAAGACTTCCTTCACTTGCTGGTTTCTTAGGGTGTAAATGAAGGGATTTAGTAAAGGGGCAACTGAAGTATATAATAAAGCTATACCTTTTGCTACAGACACTCTTTCTTTTGCAGTTGGTTTAATATACATAAAAATACAGCTACCATAAGTCATCGAGACAACAATCATGTGGGAAGTGCAAGTGGAAAAAGCTTTGGTTCTTTGCTGTGCAGAAGGGAATTTCAGAATGGTTTTAATAATATAAGTGTAAGAAATAATAACCAATACCAAAGTCACTACAAGTGTCACCACAGCTAAAATAAACAACATTAATTCTAGCACATGTGTATCTGTGCAGGATATCTGCAGGATAGGAAAAGTTTCACACATGAAGTGATCAATTACTCTGGAAGCACAAAAATCCAGTTTAAGTCCCATGACCAAAGGGGGAAAGATAAGTAGGAATCCAATTACCCAAGAGCCGAGTACAAGCTGATAGCACACTTTGCTGTTCATGATTATTGGGTAATGTAACGGTTTGCAGATGGCAACATAGCGGTCATAAGACATGGCAGCTAGAAGGTAAAATTCTGTAACTCCTAGTAAAATAAAAAAAAATAATTGAGCTATACAATTATTGTATGTAATAGTTTTATCTTTAGTCACAATGGTTACCAGGAATCTGGGAACACACACTGTTATCAATATGATCTCCAAAAATGAGAAATTACGAAGAAAAAAATACATTGGTGTCTTGAGGCGATTATCCAGCAGGGTGAGGAGGATAATGATTGAGTTCCCTATCATGCTCAATGTGTAATTAAGAAATAGAAACAGAAATATCACAATTTGCAATTGTGGGTCATCTGTCAATCCTAGAAGAATGAAATCTAAATCCATTGATTGGTTCTTCATTTCTCTTGTGTGAGCTTCAGCACATCTGTATGAGAAAACAGATGAAATAATGAATATATATAGAAAATAATGTAATATAAATTAACCAAGATATATTGGAAAATATTAACCTATATATGTATAAATATATTTAATCTAAAGCAGAAAAGGATATATATTCTCTAATTTATCCATTTGTAAATGGTCCTCTACTCTGCATTTGCTGATGTCAAATAATTACAGGCAGTATTACATGCTAATTTCTTTCCCATCTATTAGTTCTCTTTATTATAATAGTCCTCACAAATTTCCATCTGGCACATTGGATTTTTGTTTAATATGTACTATTCTAATACCTTCTGATTGGACTCAATTCTGTATATATAATTTAAATAAAGAACATGAGTTATTTTAAATGTATTTTTCTATCATTTGTACTCAACTTGCACAAATGGACTTTTGTTTTGTCTTCTTATAATGAATATCAAAGTGATTTTCAAATCCAGAAATTAAAGTGATATTATAATTTCTGTAATGTTTAATGGCTAAAATATTATAGGTTTCCAGTAATTAAAGACATTAATCACAGTAGTTTTGAAATTTTCTCTATCCTGAGTACAGATCATTATTATTATTAATTTTCTTGACTGCCTTTGCTAAAGTCAAATGAAAAATTGCCCTGAATATATAACAAATTAAACAGAGCAAAGCATGATAAAATCCAACTATATTTAAAAAAAGTAACTTTTCAATTAACCTTTTAAAATATATAGTACTACATGCTTATATTAATTTGGGCCATTATTTTTTAACTTCCTCCATACTCATTATAAGATTATAAACTTACAGAAAATATATTTCTTCTTTATCATTTCTACATGTAAAATTCTATTTTCTTCTGTTATACTAACCTCTTTTATGTTAAACTTTCAATCTATTTCATTTTATGTATTATCTGTAGATTCTTTAAAGAAATAGATTACTAAAACACAGCCTGTTATCTTAACTCTTTTAAGTTATATCTTATTAATGCAGACATCTCTCTATTTGCTATTTTTAAATTATTTACAAAATAAAGCTAATTTTCATTGCTTAAAATGATTTTCAAAGCAGCTATGTGCAATCTTCAGCTACGTATTGGTTAAAAACTTTCACTTTAATGATACATATAGATATATATCATTACATAAATAGATATATTATTGCAATAATTCTCTGACTTGATAATATGTGCTCTAGGAATTAGTCATACACATCTCTATTCAGATCTCACAGACTGTTCTAGACTAGTCATCTCACATGTTAGAAAAGAGTTGTTCATACTTTCTCCATCACTTTACCCTGGGCAACAATAAATTCATGAAGAGAAGAAGTGGAAATAAAACTTAGATGTAGCCATCTATGAATAAAGTAGATTATAACACCTATTAATATATAAATATAAAATGACTCTTACATAAAACAAGAAAAATAATCAGTCAAGTGCAATATCTTGAATTGGATTTATTGTGCATTTGACTTAATTCCTGATTTTAAGTTAAGTGAAAATTATAATTGACTTGCATTCTTAGAACTACTGCATCTATTAGTCTCCTGTGTGTAGATGCAAGACATGCATGATGACATACTTAACCATAATTTTACTCCATTTTATTATCATAGTTTAGTATCTAATTTGTATGTTTATAGCAATGATTTTGTGAGATGAGGCAAGGTATACATATTTTGTTTTTGTAAAGAATTTCCACATTTCCTCAAATTTATACTCACTTTGAAGTTTGGAACTCAGGTATAAATCACTTAAATGTACTTCCATCTTCTATTTAGACAAGTTGCATTTTGTTAATTTTTTGCTTATAATTTTCATTAAAAGCTCAATAATTATTTTTTTTAATAAAATAGAACAAATAAAAATCTTGAAATGCCATCTGATGAAAGATTAGCAACTATTATAAGAAAGAGATCCCACACTGACATCTATATACTTATAAAACACTACAGTTGTATAATTTTCCAGGCTCAAGGGATCTAATGAAACAAAACAAAGAAACAAATACTATTCTCAAGAGATCAGGATTCAAAATTGCTCATTATTGGCAATTATAGTGGTAATCCATTTTTAAAAAGTTAAAATGAAATTATCCCAGAGGAGCGTCAATTGTGTTTAAGAACACCTATGAAATATTTAACAGAATCATAGCAGTTCACTGTTGTAGGACAACATTGGAAAACTCCAAGATGATTTATACAAGATATTGTCTTGCTTTCAATTAACAATAGAAGCAGTTTTAAACTTTACTGCAAACCATTTTGTACCCTGATATGAAGTGGTATGTGTATGTACACATCTATATTTCATAAATGATATTTAAGTGTAATTTATTATTAGATTAATATTTTGTAGGATAACTCTCAGTATTGATTTTTAATTTTTCCCTCAAGTAAATTGAATTTTATCTATTAACTACATTTTATGTCAGTGCCCAAACCTGAAGGCAATATAACATCCCCCCTAGGATAAATGGTTTAGCAAACTGTGTTATATGAATACAGTGAAATTAACTACATATGAACAAGCAAAATTGAGTTTTAGGAACTTTAGGCTAAGTGAAATAAACCAGATGCATTGTCTTCATCCTTCCATTTTGTAATTCTGGAAAAGTCTAAACCATACGGGCAGAAATTTGATCAGTGGTTTTAGGATCTGAGAGTGAGAAAACATAATTGAGTAGAGAGGTGTCATAAGAGAACTTTACAGGGTGATGAAAACATTTTATATATTGACTGTAGTGGTGGTGTATGACTATAGATGTTTGTCAAAGGTCATAAAACTGTATATCACCAAAAGATGAATGATTGTGTAGTTAAATTCTACTTTAGTAATCAATGGACTTGTCTCCAATGAAGATATACAAAAGACCTAGAAATATATGAAAAGATATTAAATATCACTACTCATTAGGGCAATGCAAATTAAAAACAGTTACATATTAGGTCATGTCTGACAGAATAGCCATCAAAAAGATGAGATAAATGCTGATGTGAATGAAAGAAAAGGATAATTTCTTGCATTGTGGTTGGACTGTCAATTGGTACACAAAATGGTATGGAGTATTCCCACATAAATTAAGTGAGACTAATAAATAATTGGGCAATTCCACTTGCAGGAATACAGTAAAGGAAAACAAAAAAACGCTAATTTGAAAACACTAATTTGCTCCTCTTTATTGATAACCGCACTATTTATACTGGTAATGATGACCTATGGAAACTATCTAAGTGTCCACAATGGATAAATGGTAAAAGTTGCGTTATATGTGCAATGTGTATGTACACATACATATATGTATGTAGAGGCATCATGTTAAGTGAAATCACAACAACTACTATATAATCTCACTCATGGAATTCGAAAAGAACAAATAAACTCATAAAAAAAGAGGTTAGATGTATTCTTCCCAGAGGTGGAGTGTGGGTGGAAGAGAAATTGGACAAAGGTGGTCAAAATGTTCAAACTCCCAGTTTTAGCATTTGCATGAGAAGTAAGTAGCAGAAATGCATGCTCAACAGGAGAACTATAGCTAATACTGTTGTATTATACCTAGCATGTTAAGAATGAATGAATCTTAAAAGTTATCATGACAGGAAGAATTTATGTTCCCTTTTTATATTTCTTCTTTAATAATAGTCCTATGAACAAATAATATGCTAGCTAATCCTACTGTGGCTCATCATTTCATTATATATGTAATTCAAACCACCATTCTTGTATTACCTTAAACTTAGCAATTATTATTAAGTAAAACTGGAAAAATAATCTATTAAATATATTTGAAAGCAAATTACTTCTTTTTAATTAGTCTATTGATTATACTATTGCTATGATTGCTTAGCTCTGTATTTTCCAATATAATATCCACTAAATACATGTGGACATAAAGACTAAACTCAAATGATTATCAAATTAAAGATTTATTTCTCACACTAAACATGATCCAAGTGCCTCATATCTATAGGCTAGTAGCTAACATAATAGACAAAAGTGACTTCAATATATCAACTTTAGCTTTTTCTTTTCAAAAGGAAATATATAAATTTATCAAAATTATATTTTATTGAATAACTTACAACTTTGATAAGTTTATCTTATGATCATAAAGTTCAAAATTTTCTCTACTTCTTTATTTGTTATGATCAATTGCCTATTTAGAAGAATGCTTAATAGGAGTTCGCTTAATTGCCAAATATTTGGTAACTTTCTCATTATTTGCTCATTAATGGGTATTGTTTAGTTTCTGTCTCATTTGTTATTTTCCGTTTTGTTCATGCATTGATTTATTACCTTTTTAAAACATTTCTTTGGTTATTTTAGCACATTTAAGACTTTTTTACCTAGCATATCTGCCACTACACATTTTCAGGGAAAATTTCTATTGAATTTTTTTAATGGGTCACATTTTCTGGTTTCTTTCTGTGATCTGAAATGTTTTCATTGAACAAGCATCACTTGAATCCAATGATGTATTAACTCTGTAATTTAGATTTTTGCTCTTTCCTAGGTCACTGTTTTTGTTACTCTTTCTTATGTTGTTTAATTTTGTTGATTGTTGTAGATTTTCTTTGTGCCAGGGATCAGCCTGCATGTGATTTAAGGTCTTCTATGGTCTCTTCTGAGTTCATGGCTCACTAGGAATGTGGGGTCACTTTCTAATTTTCTTTGTATATACATTTACTTTTGAATGACCTAGACTTTGATGTCTGGCTCCCAAAAATAAAAAAAGAAAAAAGTGAAGGTGATGCGTTGGTAAAAGCACAGCTCATTTAAAGTCCCTGAAAGTTACTTAGGCACAGAGAGAGGGTTTACAATGTGGGGAGGTTTAACAACAATGGCTGCTTGCCTTTGTATCTATTCTTCTGTGGTCAGACACAATAGCCAGGGAACAGAGTACATATCACCAATATTAATTAGAAGCCTCTGTCCACTTTTAACGTTTTGTCCACTTTGACACTTGCAAGCTAGGTGCAAGCAATTCCAGCAAAATGTGCACAGCTGCTTGTGATAGGATGGATAACTACTCTGTGCTGTGTAAAAATTGATGAAACCAACAGCAGCTTATATTCCAATCTTCCCCTTGAGTTCACAAGCATCAATAAAACAGTCTCAAATTAATTACATTAGAACTCTTTCCAGCACAAGTGTTGTCTATATAGCGAAACAGATGCCAGGTAGTTCCTATACTCCCATTCTTCCATCTTTCCAAAATTCTCAGTTATTCATATTCATGATAGGTTTCCATTGCAAGTATCCATTAAATATCACAGTTGACTAGAACAGACTCATATTCAAAGTGAAGTACTCCCCTTTCTCATAAATTAGTCTGTATATTGACTATCAATTTTTAAATAATCACACAAATAAATTTAAATAACTTATTCCAATACAATAAATTCTAAATCTATAGAATAATCTCTAACATTGACATTTTTCTTTTTATAAGGAACAAATAAAACTATAACATGATATGAATCCTTTTTGTTTTTCATTTTAAACCCTATTTCATGTGTGGTTCGCTGGACTGAATTCTCTCTAATCATGTGATGAGAAGTTCCTTTTTTGCTTTTAGTCATACATTCATATATTTTCACATAACTAAATTAGTATTTGCAAATTTAGAATAAATGCATGTCACCAAAAAACTATCATTTCTCTAAAAATATGACAATATAAGTCACTAATTGCTTCCTTGTAATCTTCTCTTGAATCTCAGTTCCAAACTACACTACTCCAACAGTCAAGTTAATCACTTATTCTAGCATTTATTTTTTTAGTTCACTGAAAGGAGTAAGAAAGAGCCTTTTTTTTCTATTATGGAGCTGTGTTTAGCACTGATGAGACATTTGCACCATCCTTGACATTTAGTGGTGTGAATAAATAGCACAATTTGTCATTTTATTTATTATTCCACTATCTAAGAAATATGAAGGTAAGGAAATAACTTGAAAAATTGAATTGTGACTCAGGATATATTATTTGAGAACAAAATATTTACATTGAAAATGAGCGTAATACTTTTAAGCATTACATTTCTACAGGACCTTGATAACCAAAGTAATCCATGCTAAACTCCTTCTCAGCATAGTATTTCAGTAACTAGAAAAGTGAAATTCATAAATCTGCAGGATCCAGGGGGTCCCAAAGGTGGGTAAGGCTTCGGCGAGTGGGAGACAAAGAGACTCAGACTCGGAGGCAGAGTGAATCTTTGTTCCGTCTTTATTGCAAGCAAGCAGGTTTTTTATACTTTCTTTTTGCAGCTTTTAGTCTTAAGATTACATAAACTGAAAGCACAGACCCGCATAGTGTTTTTGTTTCTTAAATAAATGAGTTACCTGACCTTTTTGATAGGATCTTGCTTAAGGCAAGGTGTGACACAAAAGAGAATTCTACAGGCTTGTGAAAGGTTAGAAAGTTATGTATCAAATTCCTAAATGCATACCAAGCTGAATTGAATCTGGCAGGCCCTTTTGAAATCTAGCAAGTTCTTGCTGCCCAGTTTTTGTGTTGGTCCTATTTTTATGAACCTTTATAAGTTGTTCTAATAGTTTCACTTTCTGTCCCCTATTGTGCATTCTGATTCCATTTTTGTCATAGACATCTGTACATGGTAAGGGGGGAGCAGGCAGTCGTCCTGCATTATTTTTTCCTCTTGGTGGGTACCATAATTTTCCTTTAATCTTATAAGCTATTGTAAGGTGAGGGCAGTGCTGTGGGAGGGGATCGGAATAGTTTTTCTTTGTTTTTAGATATAACCTACATCATTAATGGGTCAACTGTGTAAATGAGTGGAGGCTGAAATAATTTCCCTTGCTATAGTTGATTTACTATATCTCCCATAGAGGCAGTTGGGGATATTTTCTGAGTCAATTTCTTGGGTAATTTATAAGTATATTGTTAGCCTTGCATAGAGGCAATGGCATAGGTGAGTTTAGTTTTTTCAGTATCACTTTTGCCTTGTTGTAATAGTCCCATTTTTCAGAGAAATTCCCAGTCCCTCTCCCAGTAGGGAAATTGTTATTTTCATTATTATTTTAAATTAATTCCGCATATATGAATGAGCCAAAACAGCAAATCATGATTCCAGAAATCATGATTCCCAGGAAAGCTCGGTTAGAGGCACCACATCTTGTTCCCTGAAGAAGTCTTCTTTGAAGCCCTTTTTCTTCCCAGCTATTGACTTTGTCATTTAGTCAGGTTGGACATGGACGTGGCAGCTGGTGAGGATATTTTCATAATGTTATTACTGAGAGTGATAAGCTGATAGTGTTCTACAAAGATGGACAGGACCTCATCTCTGAAACGTCTAAATAGTATCTGTATTTTAAAAAAGTTAGCCGCAGATGTGATTAAGTCAAAATCTTAAAAAGAGGAGATTATTCTGGATATCCAAGTGGGTGTTAAGTGCAACCACAATGCCCTTGTAACAGAGATAAAGAAAGATTTGATAGACATGGGAATGATGAAAAGGCAGTATGAACACAGACATTGAATGTGAAGAAAATAATTTGAAGAAAAGTCAAGAAAAGCCATCAGCCCTCAGAAGCAGGAAGATTCAAGGAATGGAATCTCTCCCTAGAGCTTCTGAGAGCATAACCTTGTCAACACCTGATTTTGACTGAATAGAACTAGTTTCAGATTTCAGGGCTCAATGGTTTTAAGACACCCAATTTGTCATAATTTTTTAGTATCCACACAGAACTAACACACTGCTCATGGGGACGGTGAGAAAATGATTCCTGACTAAAAGAGTATATTCCATGTCTGGTCAATGCTGAGCATGGACTTTCAGAGCACAGAGAATACCTGGGAGTCAACTTAAACCAGGTCAGAGATATGTCTGTGTTTCAATGAAAAACTTCATATTGGAAGTCAGTGGGTTGATATCCTTTGGATCCTGGCCTTCGATTTTTGGCAGATACAGTGGTCCTAAAAAATATCATTAAACCTATTGTTTGGACAAAGACAGAACTGAAACAAAACTTAAGATATGTGAATTCAAAAGGAAAGGGAAAGTGGCCTTGATGTGTTTTTCAACAAGATAGCTATAATACAAGTTGCCTGATTACAGAAAATCAGATAATGTATCCTTAGGAAAAAGTAAAAAAAGTGTGACTTTGTTTTGCCAGTGCTTTTTTAAATATCACTTTTAATTTTAGAAAAAAATAAAGGAATGGACCTCTTGAAATCACAAATTGCTGCCTTAAGTCTTGGTTTTCCTTTAAACAAGATCACAGTAAATAAAAAATATAAAAGATTTTTACACTGAAAATAAAAATAAGTATCCAAGACATCTACCTCAATTTCAGAAGTAAAATTAAGAGATTGCTGTCCATGTCTATGTGTATGTCTGTCTGTGTATGTGACATAAATCATAAATGGCATTGCAGAATTTAATTTGTATCTAATAGGCTCATGGTAGGTAGCTTAATAAATGATTACTGAAATCAAAATACAGAAATGGGCTGAATAAGTACTAGGATGAATTTATTAGTGTGACCTACCTAGACATGTCTAATGTCATCTGAGGTAATTTATACTCTGAAAAAGATACACTCTCTGTGAGTACTCTGAGATGGAAAATTCAGACTAGTTTCAAAATTTTCTTTTAAGAATCTCATACACTAAAGAATAAGAGGAAAATAAAGGCATATAGTATGTAGGCAGGAAGGAGAAATGTAAAAATATCATAGGTATGATTCTAAATAGAAATATAAAAAGGACATGGGTTTATTTTTTGCAAAATATTTTTTGCATTAAAGGCAATAATTTTGTCTATAAAATGACTGTTCAGGAATAATTAAAGGCAGAATTTAAAAGAATTTTAGAATGTAGTGGGGATGTTTGTGCAGTGAAAAATGTTTGTGGAAGAGGTATTGTGAAAGAAATTTAATTAGTGTGGTCACATTAAATGAAATAATGTTCATTTTGTTTGCTTTGTGTTACAATCGTTTAGTATGTGGTACACTATTCAACTATTCTGAACCTTCCTAAAAACAAAATTCTGCATAAAGGTTTTTATTTTAAAGAATATGGGAAATATTAGAGAGTTCTTGGGGTATCCCATATGAAGAAACAATTCTCCATGTATGAAAAGAAATAGAAGCACAAACACAAAAATTCGACTTACTGGATTTGGAGTAAATTCTGGTGAAAAACATTGTCAAAATACAGATTAATACTTAGACTTCTCAGTATATGTTTCTATGGAAATATAATAATGTGTATATTCTAGAGTTATATAGAATTCCTAAAAAGTCTAATATGTTTTGGTTTGTTTTCCTGGTTTGTTCTAAGGAGTTATATGACACAAAATTAAACATGGTAATTTTAAATTAATTGTTAATATAAGTACACATTTTGAATATGGTTGTTTTAAAGATCTTTGCCAACTCAGGTGGCAAAGACAATCAAATTTGATATAAAAAGGCTAAATTACATTATAAGAGTTCATTCTATAGAAAATATTATGCAAAACTTTGATCCACTTACATAGTTAGAAGAATGTGCCCCCCTCCCTATGCGGCATCTATAGGAGGAGAAGCAATGGTTCAGAACAAACTACAAGAATTTGAACTCATATTTTTTGAGGATTATCTAGTTGAATGAGTCAAAGGTGTTACCAGACACTATTATAAGTAACATATAGGCTTATTTGGTCCCTATATCCCTTACACGTTTTCAGGTGTTGTGAAGCCTGCTAGAGTATTGGAGGACATTTATTCCACTCCTGACTCAGATCATCTGACTACTGTATAACTTAACCTGAAAAAGGGGCCACCTGGAATTTGGTGGAAGAACAGGACACGACCTTCAGAGAAGCAAAATATGTTGTACAAACTGTATACACTAGGATTATAGGATTATGGTTTAGAGCCAACCCTGTGTGCTAGATATTCATGTGGTCCAGAACAGATATGTCCAAGGTCTCTGGCAATGGCAATGATGCACAAGCGTGCCCATCAGGTTTTTATCTTATCTGTGGAAAGAAGGTGAAGCCCATTGCAGTGTCATTAAAAAACAAGATAATGCAGTCATGACATTGAGGAAAATGTCCCCTATTCTTAAGTGGTTTTCAGACATGACTATAAGCTAGGAGCTCGGTGGCAAAAACACTGATGTTGACCAAGGGGATCAGCAATGCAACACTGAAGATGCAGATGACCAGAAAATGAGATCTCTCAAAAAACTAGTGCAGCAATGGGCCAACAATTATCACATTAATTGGAGTTTCACCTGCCTTATAACTAAACAGGGGCTGATATTATTGAAATATATAGTGGCCTTCTGAGAGATGCCCTGAACACTGTAACCCATTCATAGCTGGGGATAGACTGCCTGGTCAGAGGAGACTTTGACATGCTTATATGAATGCTCCCACCTTAGGTCCACTCCAAACCTCACCCTGGGCACCCCCTGTGACTCCAGTTGGCAGAAAAAATCAAACCTTGACACTGTGCATCAGGTACCAAAAGAAAATGTTCTTTCCAGCCCATACAGACATACTTCCTCGGGAAAGCATCTTCTCCTGGTCTTAGAGAGCTCAGGTTGGATCAGATAATGACACAGAGGGCCTCTTGGGTAAACTACTCTGTGTGGGGTTGTCCAGAAGTATCTCATTTTTCTACAGGTAAATCTGCAAGAGTCTGTCACCCACTGTATTGAATGGAAGAATGGTATCTGGGGAGTGTCCATACATCTTATATTAATGGTCCTGTCAGTAGCACACACTGGTGATATCATTCCCTGATTATCTTCTGTACCCCAAATGGGTAGCATATGTAATCTCTTGCAATAACCGCCTTAGCTAATGACACAGCTTGTGTCCTAAACCAGACAACACTTTCACTGATACTCCTTGAGCAAAAGATAAGTTATGTTGCAGAATAAAATGGCACTAAATATGTTTAGAGTGGCTCAAGAAGGAACTCATGCACTAAGCGGTCATGAATCCTGGAACTATATTACTAATGTCTCCCTTTCCCCAGAGCTTGTACATAAGGGGATCCCTGTGATTTCCCTCTAGGGGTGGAGAACCCCTTCTCTACTCTTTGGCCCTCCCTCTCATCCTGGTGGAGATGAACATCCTGCACACAGTCAACAATCTACTAATCTTGGTCACCTTGCTCTGCTTTCTGTACTGATACCACAGCATATGGGTTCAATACATAAATGATCTAATCACACATGTCTCCTAATGGAATAAAGTCATGAAAAACTGCACAAGTGATCAAAAGAGACTCTGGGTGGAGGCTGCAGGGGTCATAAAGAAAGACTGACATTATACCTATAGAAAAGCTCCCTGTTTGAGAAGCAGTGATCCAGATCCTGACTCCTTGATTTATTTATAGGGCTGGGTTACAATGAGGTAATGAGAATGTTGCACAGCAAAGAAAGAATGCAGGCATTTGCTACTTTTCCTGCTGTAAGGAACGGTTGAACATTTGATGGTTGGAGCTCAGCTGCAGTTTTCTGTTATCTGCTTTTTGCTCTGCTGGTTTGTGAGAATTTCTGTCTCAGGATATCTTGCAGAAGCAGGGAGAAAGCAGTTTGCTCCCTACAAAGAATGATGTGTGAATTGTGAAGTTGCATGGGTAAGGTTGGGAGGATTGCAGGGTAGTATAAAGACATAATCCATGCTAAAACTTAAAATAAGATTGGTGTCTGACTAATGCAGAGTATGAACTTGAATGCAACAGATTGACTTTCTAAGATGAGATTGCCTCCACCTCCTCTGACAACCCAAGATGTCCTGCCCTAGAATTTTGCTGTTCCAGCCTACTTAACTGTTCTTTGTCCTTACCTACTTGGAATTTCTTGTCCACTCACTACCCTCCCTCTGCTGATACCCACAATAAAAACATCCCTATCTGTGGTGTGGTAGCTTTCTGAAAGTGTCTGGGTTTAGAGATATGTGGCAGAATCAGATTCAGGGTTACCAGTCACAGCAGAGGGGAAAACTATGGTAAGAAGCAGCTGTCCTAGGAATCTTGAAAGCAGCAGAATGGTCGCCCAATGGAACCAGGACCCGGAGCCAGGGAGGCATGGGGTGGAAGAGGCACCAGTTCTCTGGTGGAATGAACAGGATGCAGGCAAGAAAATTATGCCACCATGACCGGAAGGCAGCATGGGGACTCACCAAACCATACCAACAAATTCCTGCCATATTGCCTCAAAGCCTCAGGACCACCCACCAGAAATTCCACTGACAGAAACCCTGCCCTCTGGCTTAAAGGGAGAAATGAGTCTCCTATATGGGGAAAAAATCATTACCTCGTCCCACTAATGCCACCTGTGGGTTTAGGTGAAACTTTAGCCTTATTGCCTATTGTGTGTCAATAGCAATGTGATCATTGTGTTCTTTAGCTGGGACTCTGGGGGATGGCTCTCCAATCCCATAGACTGAACTTTTGGGCACAACAGAGGGCCCACAAAGAACTTCAACAAATCCAACCAATGGTGACCCCACAAAACTCAAGAAATCCCAGTGTCCAAACCAAGATCCAAGCTTACTTGGTGCATACGGCCATGACTTCAGGAAAACCTAACAAAGACAAACATAAAGAAAATGCCAAACAGAGATGAGACACAGAGAAATATATGTGAAATGGTGGATCCAATGAAAAACCCACTGGAAAATCTGAACGCAAAAAAAAAATCTGAAAACTATCTGAGGATGAATTTAGGGCAGCAGATAAATATATAAATGTAAATCAAGAAAACAATAAAGAAAGAAAAAGAGACCAACAAAAAGGAGAAAAATGAAGCATCTCAAAACAGATATCAAAGAAATAAAGAACACAATAGCTGAGCTAAAGAATTCAATAAAAGGACTCAAGAATAGGCTGGATGAAACCTCCTATAGAATCAGTGAGCTAGAAGATAGGGCAGAGAAATGCACCCAAGGAAACCTGCAAAGAGATAAAAAGAATGAGAAGAAATGAAGACAACATGGGAGACTTAATAGTCAATGATCTATTAAAAGATGAATATAGTAGTGTCAAATTAACTTATATATACATCAAAATCATGAAGTCATGGAGTTAAAGCTACTTTAGGTAGAAAACTCAGACAGCTAGTTTTTAAAAAATATCAGAAAATGATAAAGAAAAGCAAGTAGAAAGAGTATCTGCAACTAGAAATGATTAGTACATTCCATGTACAAAAATAACCCTGAGAAACCATAAGAAATAACTATGTAAAACTGGTGCAACTTCACAGTTCATGTAATATTCAAGTGTGAGTTTTAAATTCTTTAGTAAATCATAGATATTACAATGAAGAAATTAATTTCAGAGAACTTTGAATATACATTTGCCCTCATAAGTAGAACTAGGGAAACAATAGGAAATATGAGTGTTTTATGCTTGACATTAACTGAGAAAAAAATAAGGAAGAACGATCAGCTCAGAGACTCAGGAAAATAATTTTTATTAGTTGGGTCTTATTTTTCCTGAGGGAATTGCTGATTCAGAAAGGAAAACTGAATAATTGAGGAAAGCTCCTTGTGTTTGACAAACTCCTGGGTCCAGGGAGACAGATTCCATTAAAAGAGATTTTTACATCCTCCAGTTTTAATTTAAGAAACTCAAGTAGGCAAATTCTCATAATACAACTGTAAGTCATTCCAATATTAGCATTTGAGGTTATTCTGGATTATGAAGGGACTCAGGTGTGTAAGAAAGTCAAAACTTAACCATTTATGGAGGAAATATGATCTAAAGCAACAATTTTTTACAATGTATGTCATATGAACACAATACAATTAGCATTGTACTGCTGGTGATGTGTTCGTGTTTAGTCGCACTATTCAATATCTAGAGGGAGGTTATATAAAAATAAATATATGCAAAAAAATATATGCATTTATATATGAGTGTATATATACATATTTGTATATACCCATTTGTATGTAAATATATTATGCATAAATGCACATGTAGGCACATATATGTATATGTGTATATTGTATGTAAAGTTTAAATCTGTCCATTGTAAGGGTTTTGAAATGCTAAACCTTGGTAATGAGAACATACAACCCCCATAGCGCAGAGATTGTCATTTTAAAATGATGTTCTTCACTACACAAAACAGGGCTTCTTGGTTTATACTGTTTGTGCAAAAAAAGATTTAAGATGAAGCTGTAGCACTTGCTGGTGTCAGTAAATAAGAAGTCATCATAAATTGATGAAGTCACTTCAAAAGGCCAAAGGAATAATCTTAAAAGGAAATATGTGTCCAAATCTGGGGCAACAGAGCATCAAAATATACAATGTTATCAATGAATATGATTGGAAACTACAGATTCAAAATTATGTAAAATAATTAATCTATAAAATGGAACTTTTCCAAAGATCAGTATATTTGCATAGCATTAAAGAATCAAATAGAGGTCAATTATATGATTAAGAATAAGACATGACTTTTATTGATGCTCTTATTGTTTTATATAGCATATGCTGCTATGTGATGATATACACCTAAAATGTTTAAAATGTTATAATGCAGTCAAGTCAATAAAAATCATTTATAAAAATGTTAAAATATCTGTATTATTATTTTCAAAGATAAAAGATAAGCTTTATGGTCAACAATCCCGTTAATAGTTCATTAAGTATAAGTATAATGAGCTATCCTCAGTAATGGGAGATAATGAAATTGTGTGACAACTGATGTTATTTATCATCAACTCTGTGATAACTGCCAAAGTTTAACGAGACAGAAACTTCAGGCTAAATTTGAAGAACACAATACATAATTTCTAGAACATAACTTCCAACTAGAATGCTTGAAAGTTAAGGAAAGACTAGGGAACCAGTTCACAACTTAAAGACAGTCATGGCAATTAAATGGAAGACGTAATCCTAAATTTTTATATTTTCTATAAATGTAACTTTTTAGAAAATTTGTGAAACCTGAATAGGAATGGAGAATTACACGTTAATAATGTATCAGTCAATGACCTGATCATGATGTTATATTGCATTTATTCTATTTTGTTATAAATATGCATTGCTATATTGAGTAACAGATGGAGACTCAAAAGGTTCAAAACTAAAAGAAAATTAATGTGTACTTTTCTTTTTGTTTTGTTTAAAAATATGAATAAATTGGGAACCATGGAAGTACTGCCTTCTGGAACTTCAAGGATGGGTGACACTCAAGTTAATAGAATTTTCATGTGTTGCCTAATGGAAATAGGACAGCATCAGTTTTCTGTCTGGGTAATCTCTCTAAAAAGTCTAATTGGTCAGATTATATCAGAGTCTGAAGTGTGGAAAACCTGAAATTGTTAGTATTGTGTATAAAGTTTAAATCATTGCCAGTTCTGGTTTGGGAGACTAACTTCAATATTGTTGTGAAAGCAATTGACAGTGACTTTTTTTCCTTCTTTCTAGATTTTTCCTCTCTTCCCTCAATTGGCATGTGGTTAATGTCTCCAGAGGATATTTCTTTTTCATTCCTCTTTTTTAATTTCAATCAAGCCCCTGTGTCTTATGAGCAAAATAATAAAAGTGTGACTTAGTGTACAAGGAAGCAATTTTTGCTACAAATTTGGATTTATTTAATCTGAGAGCTTTGATAAAATATCTTTTCAGTAAAAGCACCACATTTTAATTTAGAATTTGTATGAGGGTTTTTTTTTTCATTTAAATATATTATACATGGATGTTATTTGTCATGAAGAAATTCTTATCGAAGTATTTGCAATATCTAAGTTCTTAATTTTAGTGTGAGAAAAGTAGAAGGTATGACAGATGCATATAATTTCCAGAATGTTATGTTTTGATTCATTCTCCAGGAAAGCATTAGAATTAAACTTCCTGTTGAAATAATTGAATATTTATATAAGATTATAAATGAGACAATTCTCTATTTATTTTTGACTCGTTTCTATCATTTTCTGATGGGGAGAAATCATTTCAATAGATACTAGATAAGGTAAATTGCTTGTGATTTGGACTAAATATCTGGATTAAAAAGAATTGAGGATCACCCTGGTGGAGTAACAGGTCAGGCACCTCCAGAGGACTACAGTCCACATATATGCCAAGAATCTGAGTTCGCATCCTTGTTGGTGTTGGGGGTGGGGCAGGCGGAAATGTTAATAGCTAAATAAAAAAAGTGTTTCTTCCTCCTCTCTCTTCATATATATAGCTCTTTGCTTTTCTTTGAACTGATTTTTCAATATGGGTGAGAGATGTTTTCTTTGCCATGAAAATATCCAGTTAATCAAACATCATTTTCTGAATAGACTTTAAATCTCCATTGAGTTATGTTGAAATCCTTAAAAACAATTGACCAGTGTTTCCTGATGGAACAGAAGTTTATTTAGTTGCCATATCGGCACAGCCTACCTGCATCTCAAGGAACCCGGTTCCACCCTTGGACCAGGGGAAAAACCAAAAGGAACAACTAAATAAAATAGCTTCTTCCTCCTTTCTCTTTCTGCCTTCCTTTCTCTTCTTACCTTGATTCCTATGTGCGTTTTTCCTTAAAAACAAAACAAAACAAAAAACATTGACTATAATTGTGTGATTTTATCAGATTCTCAATTCTATTCCATCCATCTGCATGTTCTTTGTTATGACACGATCATATTGTCTTGAGCAGTGTAGCTTCACGTTAAATTTTGAAATTGGAAGTTTGATTCTTTCAACTTTGTTTCTTGTTTTCGTTATTTAGGGTCCCACATGCATTTTAAGATTAGCTTGTCCATTTATGCAAAAAGAGCAATAAGAATTTTCAGAGCGTCTAACATTGTTTCTTGGATCAGCTTGGGAAGGGAAATACTGTCATTTTTAATCTTCTTTACACTACTACCTCTGAACACGGGGTGTTTCATTTATATAGGTATTGTTTAACATCTTGATTCTTTTTGTATTATAGTTATCGATGCACGTTTATTATGCATCCTGTTAAATGTGTATATAACAATTCTTACAACAAAACAAAACAAAAAAATAGACAAAGCATAGGTAACAGGCTTAAACAGAATTTTTTGAAAGAAGATATCCAAATGGCAAAGAAACATGTGCAAAGATGCTCAAAAGATATAGTCATTAGGCAAATGAAAATTAAAATCACAAAAAATTCCATTTGACAGACACTACATAAGTGTTATTGATGATTTACAGAATCGATACCCTTAGACGTTGCTGGTGAAAATGTAGACTGTGCTACTTATAGAACAGGCGGTTCCACAAAAGGTTAAATAAAGAGTTATCTGCAATATCACAGAAATCTTACTTCTAAGAACTGAAAACACAATTTTATACAAAACCTTGTATATATATGGTCATAAAAGCATCATGAAAAACAGTAAAAATAAAATGGAAAGAAATCAGCAATATTTCAGGTGATGAATAGTTAAATAAAATTTGGTATACCAGGGAATGTTATTTGGAAAATAAAGCAAAACAATAAGTAGCAATACATGCTAGGGCATGATAAACCTTGAAAACAAACTAGTGAAGCAAGTCAGATACAAAGCTCTACATATGGAAATTCCATGTATAGGAAATGTCCAGAATAGGTTAGCTCATACAGACAGAAAGGAGTCTACTGGTTGTTTAGGTCAGGAGGGAGAGGAAATAATAAAATTGGTTATATATTTGAACTGGTGAAAATGTTTTAGAATTATATAATGGTGATAGCTGCATGCATTGTAAATATACTAAAAAATTTCTAATTGTGAATTTTTAAAGAGAATACTGATTTTTTAAAAATATTTTTATCTGAATTAAAACAATAGCTCTGCCAAAGGGACATTTTTCTCCCTCAAATATTAAGAAACTCTTTGCTATACTTTTCTCAAGAAAATACCTCAGGATATTGACATAAAGACAGAAGGCTATATCCAAAATTATTTCATTGAATTTTCCTTGTTCAGGCATCTTTTTAGTCATAAATTGGTTCACAATGAGCACTTTTTTTGTGTCACAAAATTTGACTCAGCTCTCACAAGGTCTCCTCTCCATTGAATCACGGATCATTTTAACACTTTGTAGTTCTTTTCTGCACCAAGTGTTGTTGTGGATTGTGACTTGGTATCTCAGCTACTTCTTTGTTTAACAATTCAAATTAAACTAGTTTTGTTTTAATTTTTAATAATAAATCCAACAAAACAGAATTATTATTATGTTAAAAGATTGCAGTATATTTGGTAGAACTATCTATGGAGTCATCTGAGCTTTGTAGTTAAAAACCCTGGTAATTATGGAAGATTTCCCTAACTTCTCTGAGTCTGTTTTTCTTCATCTGTGTAATGAGAATGAGAGGTAAAATTTTCAAGTTTATAAGGTTTTGCTCATGTAATTTAAAACTAGCCTGTGTGAACCTAATGAAACTATAGAATATAGATGTCATTATTGCCATGCTGTTTGCACATTGTGGGTGGTTATGAAATGTGAGAAATAAACTATGTCTCCCAAAATTAATGCAACTCTTACAATCTCCTTTCCCATAAATATAAGGAACTTGAAAACATTTTAATGTCTATTCTCCATGTATTCTTCATGATGCAATAATTTCCTGTAATAAAGTACATGTATTGAAATGCTGAAACAAATGCATGATATGTATTTGGTGAAAACAGCATTTATGATTTTAGTTTTACCCATATAATTCCTATATTTTCACTCTGGGAAACACTGATAGTTGCTTTATGCCTTTTATGATAATTTCAGACAGTGAGTAAATCCTTCCCTGGGGCCAATAAATACATGTATCTATATAGAAAAGTTATGCTCTAATTACTTATTTAATTACTATACCTTTAGCAAATTATTAAAGTAAATAAAATTATTGAAATTATAGCTTAAACTTTCTCTCCTGCATCTTCTCCAGTGCAGATTCTGATATTCAGCAGGGTATATCCACAATTTAAAATTGATGATTAGTTATAATTTGTTGTTAGATAATAAAACGATAAAAATGTGACATGACAATTATCAAGTTTGTCATCATTAACAACAGCAAAAGCAATGATGACAACTAAAACTAGTGCTATGTAATGCCCAGATCACATGAAAATATCCTGGTTGTATCTAGTTTGTGCATGCTACGTGTATATAGTTGTGTTTAGACTGGTTATTTTTCTTTCAGAATGTCCCGCCTTTTGAATTTGGTTTGATGCCTTCTATTCATGTGAATTCTATCGCATCATGTTCTGAGGCACATACTTATTGTTCCATGATTATCACTAGCTCCATGTAGGTTTATCCCACTTTTCCTATCTACCTGATATTAGCGGTCTTTTATGAATGCTGCCATTATTTTCCCCTTAGGTATTTTGCCACTTCAGTCAGTGTTGAATATACTAATTTTCTATTTTATTATCAAAACATTAACCATAATTATTCTATGAATGGAATTTGTGATGCTATTTACACAAGAGTATGAATAAATGTCTTTTGCTGTATTTATCTATTTATTTGAAGAACATATTGATACCATATTAACCACAAATGTTTATAGAGGATTTCCTTTTATCATGAATTCATAATTTTTCATATATTTCAGATATATTCATATATTTCTGTAAAATTATGACTTGATGGTTAAATTTGACCTACCACCTGTTGTGGTTAAAAATGAATAAAAAATAATTTAAAAATAACAGATTTAATGCAACTCAGTCACATAGGTTTTCTATATTTTATTCATGTATAACTTCTTTCATGTTACAAGTGTACAATAGAGTAGTTGCAACAAAATTAAAAACCTAAAACACTAGGCAGAATATATACAAATATTAAAATCTTCACCTCTATGTACATAGCAGCAAAATTACTAATATATAAGACATGGAAAGAAACTGAATGTCCATAAATGAATGACTGTATAAAGATGTTGTGATAAATATACTTAGTGTAATTCTGTTCAGCTATCAAAAAGGAAATTTCACCTTTTACAACAAACTGGATGGAACTGGAGGTTGTCATACTAAGAGAATTGTCAGAAAGAAAAAGAAAGAAAAAGACGGTTATATTCATGTTTGAAATACAAAGAAACAAAGCAGACTCATTTTAACAAAATTTGTAACATGCAAGACTGTGTTTATCAGCAAGATGGGAAGGGGAGAGAATGTGGGATGTTAATATAAAGGTAGTGAAGGGCACCAGAACTCTTGTGGCAAGAATGGTGTGAAATCCTGGAAATCATAGTAAGGTAAAAAAAGAAATAGAATTAAAAACAAAAGCGAACAATTCTACAAGCCTACAATATGATCTAACCATTTATTGCAAAAGTTGTCTGACTCCTGATAATCGATGAATTTCAAGTCACTTCTCTCCTAAAACCAGTGGAATCTCATCCAATTCTACTCCTTCTGAAGCAATTTCTATAACCTTTGATTGCTTCCTTGCTTTGGTACAATGATATCTCCGAGGTTCATCTTGACTATTCACTGCAATACATCTACAATGAGTAACTTCTCCCAGAATCTCTGGGTTCTTTGAAAGACAATTGGATTTAAAGATTTTCATTTTTTCACTGGGGAATTAATTATTGAATTGACATAGAATATAGTCTTATTTGCAAAGAGAGATATGGAATATTGATTTTTTTTAAAATTATAAATGTATTGGCTTCTAAGAATTTTACAAAGTTTTTCAGTGTTATTTTCTGTGTTCTACATTTGTACCACATATATTGATGGTTGAAATTAAATTAGCTTGATATCATCTATTATAAATGACAGTGTCACATAGTAATACCAATACTTCTACCTACAACTAAGTGTACCAACTATAATATTTTATTTATTTGAAGGTTTTTAAAACTTTTGTATGTATTCCCAAAGAAGTCACAATTTTAATAATATTTTTCAAATAAACTGGAAGTAATTTTCTTCCCTCCATGGTACTGCAATAAGTCTGACACATTTGGTTAGGTTGTTTTCTACTTGGAGAGATTTAACTCCCATAAACATTTTCTTAACAATTTTATTAAACCATAATTGACATAAGCTACATATACTTAAAGTTCATATTTTGACAAATTTGATTATGCTCACATTTGTCTCGAGAAGATAAGGAGTAGAAAAAAAGAAAGCTAGGCCTATCGACTTCACTGATAAACTCTATAAAAATATTTGTACCGATTATACATGTATTCTTTTCAATGTTAAAGAGGAAGTAACCTTTCTTACACATTGTTGAGCCAGCATTACCATGATATAAGAAATAGGCAAAACTATTAAAAGAAAATACAGCTACAGAAAATATTCCTTCTGAATATAGTTATGGAAATTCTTAAATTCTTAATTTCCATATCTACAAGTGTATTCAGCTGTCGATCTCATCTGATACCATTTAAAATTTATAGTGAATCACTATCTCATTTGATTTATTTCAGGGATGTATTGATGGTTCAACATTAGAAAAACAACCACATGTTATTTATTATTAGCTAACTATAAAAACATAATCTAAATATAAACACTACATTGAGGGCACCAAGAAACCTATTCTTACTTGAAAAAATGTGAAGCATGAGTTTCTCAGTCTCAAGTTATATTTCAATGGCTTGACTTCCATTTCGAAAAAAAGATTGCATTTGAATCTTATTAATGAAACTATGTGCTAGAAACATTGCTAACAGGAATCAAGACATTGCTGTTCTTAATAGCTCAATATCCAACCACTCATATTGTCGCTAGCTGAATGATGTGAGTTCAGTTGGTTATCCATTGTTAAAAAAACCAGCAAACATACAAGCAACTGGATTAAATCTACATTTCATGTAAGAATGCAAATGTATAGAGCAAACTCATAGAATAATTAAACATGAACAAAAAATTCTGAAGTATCTGGAAGGATGTCATAAGAATAGGTCACCATAAATACCTAATAGACCATACAATTTTTTTGAGTTGAAGAACAGTTTATAAACACACTACATAAATATCTTCTATTTTAAATAAGAAGATAAAATTCCAATGAAAATGAATGCAAGTTCATTTTCTGTTCAAATGAACAGAATATTCATCGATAGAAATACAAGTATTAAGATATCAAATGTAGTTGGAGAAAATTAAATTTATAAGAGTATAAAGCCTAAATATATTAATGATGTACTGTGCTTAATGTTCTAATTACTGTGCTATGAACTTTTATGCAGTTTTTTAGTCTTTAAATTTGCAATAGCAAGAACTATGAATCCTCACATTTTATGTAAAGAGAAATATTTTTTTCACTTTTACTAAGACAGAACATTTCTTTAGTCTCAAAACCTAGGCACTGCTTTTCTCTTTATATTACTTTAATGTTCAATGAATTATGAAATAATTTTTGTTTTCTGTCAAAATTTATAAATGATTTATAATATCTAGTGTAATGCAATAAAAAAGTTTCATTCTTGTCTGTGGAAAGGAAAAATTTTTGAAATATCTATCAAATCAAATATTCAAATATTTAATGTCAGTACTTATATATATGCAAATAGATGCATAAATGTAGTTAGTAATCTAAATAATGATTGAAATTGGTAGCAACTTAATTCTTTAAATCTTAATCACCGATGATGTTATTAAATTGTATACAGATTTTTTTCTGCTAATGCAATTGCTGTGAAAAGATGAACTTCATTTAAAAACTTAACAAGAAATGGTATCTCTTGCATATTGTTTAAGTGAAAAAGGAAAATTCAGTGTATTTTGTGTAAAAATGGCATTCATGTATAAAGAAAAATGATCTCGATGTGTATTGAGGATATTTGTGTTTTTAAGTAAATATATAGAAAAGTATCTGGCATAATGTCCTATAAATATTTACTTGTATGTTTAAATATTTGAGGGTAAATAGAGAATTGGTTTAAAACATAAGGGTCATTTCACATTTTGCTACATACTATTGATCTGATGCTTAGTTCTCTTATTTGAAGCACAGATTAAAAATAAAAATGTTTCAGACACTTATTTTTAAAGATATTAAAATGCTTCATTCATTCTTGTTTTTGAGGGTGGAAATAAATAAATTAAAGAAAGCGTTAAAGACTGTACCCTCAATCAAGAGTTCACTGTAATGTAACTAATTCTTGTGTTTAACCTACTCAGATAGAATTAAGAACAGCTTATCTCCTGAGTGTAGACCTAATGCCATTGGTTTATTAGAGAACTAAGTACATCCAAAAGGGACTGGCTGGTTGTGTGAGCTAGTTGGTACACTTTGGTTTCTCTTTGTGTTGCCTCACATTCTGGAAAGGTATATTTTATGATATTATGTCTCTGATCTTATATTTCCTTGAGCTCTTACTTTCTGACTCTACTCTCTCAGGGATTTGCAAAGTGACCAAAGAAAGCAAAATTATTTTATCTTTGGATGGTATTCTATCTTCATCTTATCTAGGAACTTGGAAATGTTTTACCTTCAGTCATTAGCAGTAGTCCCTGGAAAATTACTTAAAAGTGTTCTCAGAATTGCAAACTTAGCTTTTTGAAGTTCAAGTTACAGGAATGTTTTAAAAGAGATTAAAGAGATAAAGGGAAATGTATTTTAGTTACAGCAGAGGCTATAGAAAGCTCATGTACAATGAAACCTGTATTTTCTCTGTAAGAGAGTTTTTAATGTAATAGTTTAATGACAAAAAGTCTCGAAGTATATTATGAATTTATTGCACTCCATATTTTAGTAAGTGAAGAAAAAATTGAGATTGTTTCAATCATTAGAGTAACAGAAAATAAGTATTTTCACAATTTTTCACTAAATGTATTATATATTTCTGCCATTCACAGGTTTATTCTATTGGAATAAACAGTATCGCCAGATATTTACTATTATTAATTTTATGTTTTAATATTTTAGTCATTTTTCAAAATATAGCAACAGTTTGTCTTTTTATCTGCCAATCTTGTTCATGTGTAGTGAAGAACTATGCTTACACTTAAAAGAAGAGAATATTTATTATCAGGAAAAAAAGAAAGTCAAAATACAAATTTTGATACTTAGCACCTACTGACATGCCCAGTGCATGCTATAGAAAGAAAATAATACAATACTGACAGCTTTTATCACATATAAAAATGTTAGTTGCTAAGAATAAAGAGAGATCAGGACAGTTAAAAGTCATAGAGTTTACATGTTAGAAATGTGTGGTTTTGATAAAGTAAATTTTAAAAAGAATTTTGTTTATTCTAAGTATTTAGACTTCCAGAAAGAGGGCAGTGAAATATTTTGACATTCAAAAAACTCCTTAATGAGATCTCTTTTTTTCATAGTCAAGTTTGAGAGTAAAAAGGCAAAGCAAACATAATAAAAACAAAAACAGACAAAAAGCCTATAATTTATTTAAAAAGAATACAAAAATGACATAAACTGATCAATACATTGTAGAACTGTATTATTGATTTATAGCTGAGTATGAATATATCTAGGTTCTCTGTTTATGTTCCATAAATTAAGAACTTTGCTATTGTTTATAACCAAAGTAATTCTAATCCCATTATTTTCATGATTGCAAGTATTTCTGTTAGTCATATTAAAAATGGTATACATTCATAATATAAATAATCAGCTATTTTTAAGTCCATAAATTATAGTTCAGTCATCAGTTTCCACTAAAGCACTATAAGAAAATGATATTTGTAAATGACACAGATTTAAAACAAATGACATCAAAATAAGATATTTCAGTCCTAAAATCACACACCATTTAAAACTAGAAAACAATTTCTAAACTACAGACATAATTAATAAATATTGTGATACTAATATAATTAAAGATATATGCATATAAAGAAAATGTTTACATGTGGAGGTTTTATGTAAAGTCACTGAAGAGGGGATTTCTAATATAGACCTGTGAGTATGTTTTCGTCTCAAAAGACAATGTATAAAATTTTTTCTGCTTTAATAGGATTGAGTAGATATTGAAAAATTCTTTACAGGTTGAAAGGCCTATTGTTTTATTTTATTGGCTCTATTAATACCAATATTGATATCTTTCTTTTTTTTATTCACTCATCTTTTTGTTTTGTTTTTCCAGTAGATTTCACCTAAAGAAAATTTTTTAAAAATATGAGAAACCACACAATGATAACATAATTTGTACTCTTGGGCATAACAGACAACTCAGAGCTTCAGGTTGTAATATTTTTCTTTTTATTTATGGCTTATGTATTAAGTGTTACTGGAAATCTAATCATCATCATCCTCACCTTGATAGACAATCATCTAAAGACTCCTATGTATTACTTCCTCCGAAACTTCTCCTTTTTAGAAATTACTTTCACCAGTGTGTCTATTCCCAGATTTTTGGGCTCAATAATTACTAAATCAACACCATTTCCTATAATAATTGCTTAGCTCAATTATTTTTCTTCATATTCATGGGAGTGACTGAATTTTTTCTTCTCACTGCCATGTCTTTTGATCGTTATGTTGCTATCTGCAAACCTCTCCATTACACCACAATCATGAACAAGAAAATCTGCAACCTACTTATCTGTAGCTCCTGGCTAGCAGGATTTGCTACCATTTTCTCGCCACTCATGTTTATCCTCCAGTTAGATTTCTGTGCTTCCAATGTAATTGACCATTTCTCTTGTGACTATTTCCCCATTTTACAGCTTTCATGCTCAGATACATGGTTTTTAGAGATGATTGGTTTTTACTTTGCTTTTGTTTCTCTTCTCTTCACATTGGCCTTAGTTATTCTGTCCTACATATGCATTATTAGCACCATTCTGAGAATCCCTTCTGCTAGTCAGAGGAAAAAGGCTTTCTCCACATGTTCCTCTCACATGATTGTCATTTCCATCTCTTATGGAAGTTGTATATTCATGTATGTCAAGCCTTCAGCAAATGAAAGAGCATCATTGACCAAAGGAGTGGCTGTTCTCAACACATCAATTGCCCCCATGTTGAACCCTTTTATTTATTCCCTGAGGAACCAGCAAGTAAAGCAAGCTTTCAGAAACTTGGTTCACAAAGTAGTGTTTTCTAGAAACAATTGAAAGTATGACTAATATGAATGAGTGTTATTGTGAATTCATAAAGGAAAAGTAAAATTTTACCTTCTACTTTATTCTCCTCTGCCATTGCACAGATCAATTTAATGTTGAGCTCATTAGTTTAAGCTTTCTTTTGAGTCTGAAAGTGACCATGTGATTGGTTTTCTTTTCAACCTGTCTGTAGGATCCATGTAATAACTGACTTACAATTCTTAATAGATAATCAAAAGATATAGAACATAAATAATTTTGCTGATTATTCTAAATAATTTTTAAATGTAATGGCTAAGGGATTAAAGCACTGTTTTAATCAACATAATCTTAAATTTTCTCTATGTTATTCAAGGTTTCTTAAGGTTATCTAAATTCTAAAATATTTGCTACAATCATTTTATATATGCTATCTGCAGTATTGTTCAGTTCTTCCCATTCATCTGAACACTTGGATATATATTTTCCTATTGACAGAAGTTTCAAATTACTAACATCCCATATTTCTTAGACATACTGAAAGCATACTTTGTATCTACTTTTATATATTTGTTTAACTGTATTTAGTGTTGAAAATATGAAAAATACGAATATTTAGGCAGTCTCTGTACTCTTATGTAAACCGGGAATCTGACAGGCATTTTATAAATAATAGTAGCTAGCTCTTCAATTGAATTATTTATTCTTATCATATCTGAAGTATGTATGTTATATATATATTTTAATTCTCACTGCTCTTTGGAAAATTAGACATGATTATTTCTTGCTTTTTCTGATGTGTAAATTGATGTTTAGAAAAATTAAGTAATTTGCCTGAGATTATCTGATTTAAAATTAGACATATTTGAAACTTTAAAGTGACATATATTTTGCATATGTTTTGCTAAGGTTTTGCACAATTTTATGATTTTTTTCACTAACATTAGTCCATTATTTTTTATATTATCTCGCATACTATTTTTCTCTAGTTAGGGAGGAGTTACAGCAAGGTACTAACTTCTAGTATTATAATTGCCCTTCACATTTCAGCATTGATCCATCAAAAAGAGAAACTGCCCTCTCCAGTGAACGATAGAATGAATAGGAAAATAATATAAAGTATTAGTATTGCAGTACCAACATTTTTTATTAGAAGGCACATTAAAAATAGTTAAAAAATTATATTTAATACAAAGTTGTATGTTCCCAGGGTGTAAATAAATGGAGTATTGGATAGAGAATTTCATTAGACATTAAGATATTTGGTTGCTAATCTCTGAAAAATAATGTCAAGGGAAACAAATTTTATTCTTAGTATTGTTGTTATTTTTTTCTTTCTTATTGGACACTGTTCCCCAAGCTTTTTTTTTCCAATTTCAATACTAATGTATATTATGCTTTATATTCCTCAGTGTTTTGTTTATATTCCTGTTTTGGCAATTTCAATTCACTGAATTAGTCCCCTTGAGCCATCAATGAAGAGAACAGACAAAAATTTAAAGAGCTTGTACAACATAAAATCCATGTAGAAACTGTAATGGAGAGGTTCACAATATCATCTTATGTTTTTCTCTGTAATATTTTGCTCCATTTTCATTGTTTATAGCCAAAGAAATGTATCTCCTGTGGATTAAATAAAAATTTAAGATGAAAAAATATTACAATAAACATCAAATCTGCTCAATGAGAAAGCAGATTCCACAAGAAATGCTGATTGCCTTGAATTACAACATGGCAATTGATAATATGTTTTTATATTCCAGCCATTCTGAGTGTTAGTGAGTCTGTGTGAAAATCAGAGGTAAGTCAGAGGGAAATGGAAGTCCACCAAATCTGACCACTGATTTATTGCTTCTCTATTCTAATTTTAATTAAATTATATAAGAAATACCAGAGTTACATTTTCTAATAGGATATATTAAAACAAGTAAAAAGAAGGTAGTATATTGTTTTTATTGTTAACTTATTCATTCTTTGTTAAATAAAGACAGGATATTACTATCACTGTGTCTGTGTGTTTCTAATCAAATATAGGCTATACAGTACTGCATGAATAGAGTTTAATTTCAAACAGTCTAAGATTACACTTGAAATTTGCCAGCTATATGAATATATCTAAGGTCTATAATGTCTCTGAGACTCAGTTCTTCACTTGGGAATAAAGTTAAATGTTTCATGGGCATGTTCTGATGGTTAAATAAGTTAAAGGATAAAAGTCCTTCGTATTTCACTGGTCCACAGAATGCCTTTGGTAATTCATGATTACTAATGAATATTATTCCCTGAGTTAGGTATTAATCACAACTAAAATAAGAATAAATAAACCAGCTTTTCTTAAATAATATAATTGCCACATGATATATGGAACATTTTCATTTATATTATTTAAAATAACAATCAAAAACACCCTTGAAACTCCAGCTCCATTCTTAATGGAGAAAATGGAACTAAAGAAATTAATCAGTCACAGATCTACTGTGACCCATTTGCATGCTTAATTTGTCATTTTCTAACTATAAAATCCATATATCTTCCATAATTAACTTTCCTTATGCATAAATATTAAGATAACATTTAAATAATATTTATTATTAATTTATTTGCTTATCCTTTTTTGTTTAAGTTATAAAAGTTTGATGAGATGAAAGTATGAGCTTATGGTTTGATATTACCATAAGCTCCTACAGACAGAGGCTTACATTTCTGAATTTGTTATTAAGTATAACTGGGTAATCTCTCTTTTTCTTTGGTTTGTTTCTGTGAATGATGGTATGACTGCTGAGGATTGAATATGCCTTTTTTCAGTGAAATAAAGAACTAAAAATTATTTAGATTTCTTTAGGAGGAGAAAGAAACATCCAAAATGATTATGAAAAATAGTAAAGAGCAATTCTAACAAAGCAATTCTTCCAACTACTTGATGGGTTCTCCTGAAGAGTCTTAAAGGAACCCTGTGTCTGTACCCAAAATTCAGAGTGATTTAACAGTGCAAAGTAATTTTAGAAAATTTAGTAATCTTAAATGGATGACATCCATAACATTGAATTGAATTAAATATTTTTTTCTTTAATATATGAACATGAGTCCTGAATAATTCTTTAAACTCCCTGAAGTAGAAATAAACTGAATGATATGCTCAATGAAACACATTGTCTGGAAAAATGATTAGTGAAATTTCTGTAATCATCCTTTAAGGAGGCTTCATTGAATAAAACAGAATTGAGTAAAAATAGAAAAAGTTGAAAAAATTAGACTTTCAGATTCAGCACTGTTTCATGATATTTCTGTCCACTACACCATCAAACATTATTAAAAACAACAAAACACATCAGAAATATATAAGCCAGTCTAAGTCTCTTACTTCAGTCTCTCAAAAGGGCATTTTAGGTCCTTTAATCTTAATGCATAGTCCCTTTCTCGATTTGGATATTAAATAAATCATGAATATCTAGCTTATCGAGGTGTGTCCTGGCGGAGCAGGGTTTAGGTTAAATCCACATACATAGCAAGCCTCGTCTTCACGTTCCTGAGCCCCATTCCTGACCAGCAAGAACAACCATGATGAATAGCTAAATCAAATTAATTAAATATCTCTTCTTGCTCTCTCTTCATGTCGGCCTGCCTCTGCTCACTTTCGTTAATGCAGGCACCATTCCATAAAAAAAAAAATATGTTTTCTAAAGTAATGTTGTTACTATTAACCTGATGGCAGGGAGTTTGAAGAGCAGAATATAGGAGTCTTTTCAGAATGATACATTGTAGCCATCTTAATTAACAAAGTAATTTGATAATTAGCAAATTAACAATAGTGCTATCATTAATTTTCATTTTGAATAGCAAAAAATGTTTATCTCAGGGATTCTTTGAAGGCAACTAAGAATTAATTTTGATAAAATGAGTGGGTGGCAATATCACAATAAACAAAACCATATTCTTTCAAGGAAATATAGATCTGTATTCAGAAATAATTGCTGAAAAAATGAGCTAAAGGCTCAGAGGTGTACATAATACTCAACCTGAATACTTGCTTTGAATGACAACTAAAAAATCATACATACCTTCTTAAACATTGAACTTAGTTTCTCTCAAAAAATGATGTATAAATAAATTTAATGAATGAATGAATATTGGTAAATTTTATCAAGTTTATTTCATGTGGTAAATAAATGTAATCTAATAAATTTTAACAAATGTTTGCATGAAAGCATAATCAATTACCCTCTATTCTGTGATATTGGATTATCCCCTGCTAGAGCTTCTTTAAGCCTATTTTTTTTTCTGGTTCTAAAGACTAGTTGTAAATGTTACTTTTCAATAAGGCTTGAATAAGATCCTTTCAACGTCTGTTAATGGCTTCCTTCACAATTCTTAATATGTTCTTTCACAATTTTGATCAATAGTTAAAGATTATTGTATTATTATTCAGGAAAGTGTTAAATTTAATAGAAAATTTAACAGGAAGAATATATAAAAAATTAAAATGCAGTACAATAATTCATTGTTGATTATGGAATAGTAATAATATATGACATACATATATATGCATGTATATATATTTATCTGTGTGTATATTTTAAAACCTGGATATCAAATGCTAGCAGGTTACTGACAAAATTTTAATCCTGAAATTATAACCAATCTATTCTTTGATAAGAATGCATTTTGTGACTCACTGTATTATAACACAAGCAAACAAAGTAGTGCTTTAATGAAAAGCAAAATATTATGAAGAAAAGGCAATGCTATTGAGTAGGAATAAAGTTAACTGGCAGGATAAAATTCATATTCAAGGAAATTAATTTTGACATAATATTGTAGGAAATTATCTTTTAAATTATTCAGTAAAAAATTAAGTGGTCTATATATTTAACAATAATTGCATTAATTCATTAGACAAGTGTTTATTTCAAACTTGTTAATGTAACTGTACTACCAACTAGATTATGTTGCAACAGCTTTGAAGACAATATTCTGTCCTAACTCAGAAATTCCTGAAGTGATGAAGGAGTTCAGAAAAGGCTCAGCAGTCTAGGTTTGCTTGGTAAATTCGGAAGAATGAAAAAATGATTCTTACTCACACCATCACTGTTAAATGCAGTGATATGGAAATAAGTTAGGAAGTGATCTTAGGTGTTACTGAAATCTATTATCTATAATGCTAGGTATATCTGTATTATTATTTAAGGCAAGATTCACAAAATTCTCACAAAGGCTAATATTTCCAATGAGAAGCAAACAAATTGCTCACAGATTGTGCAACATTGATGTTTTGCAAATATATAAAATGTCTCAAGTGTGGTTATCAAATTCTAGGTGAAGATGAAAAAAGTTTTTGCGTATGGAGGGTGAAGGGGGTAGAGAGACTTTAGGGTAGAGGTCAGCACTGTGTAGATAAAGTAGACCAGGACTGGGGTCACTTGTCTTAGGGGAAGAAGATAGGGAGAAGGAAACACTTTTCTTTACTTTTATTTGCTTGGCACTCATGGTTGTTCCTCTTGACCTCAAGGATGCTAACCTGGGTCCCTGGGTTATATGTGAACTGTGTTCCATTGAAGGCAGCTGCCCTAATTGTACTCCCCCAGGGCACAGTCTTTATCTTAGTTTTTGTTATTACTGCCCCATGTGAATCTCGTGGTATGAAAATTATTCAGTATTATTTATCTTAGAAATAGCTTTTTACAAAGCATACTATTCTAATCCCGATGTTTTCAGCACCACAGAGTAAATTTTATGATGCTGTATTAAATGTTAAACAAATTTCTAAATTTTTAAAATAAGTTAATTCATTTAATGGTCATAATGTGGTCATATTATATTGACTTGTATACAGAAGTGTGAGCTGTGTATTTATAAGCTAAGTGCAAATCGGGTTCACAGTTTTCAAAACTTCTTTGTGGCTTTTATTCAAACCTAGATATTCTTACTCTTCCACAGGCATTATCTGTGGTAATACAGATATGGGTGTGGGGCACGGAATTAAGATCCAGACAACCTGGAGAGACCTTCATGGAATGGGATAGGAAATCAAGTATTGACAGTGTCACTGGATTACCAAGCCTGGTTTTTGTTTTAGCTGTGAAGCCCAGCCACTGAGACAGGATTCCATAAGAGGGGCTGGTCACCTCTCCAGCCCATGTCTGCTCCATTGGTCTGCCTGTCCTGTTTGCCCAGTGTATTGAACAACATTCTTGAGCTGGTTTCAGAAAAAGATTTCAGGACACACTGAGGGTGTTAGGATGTATTGAAGGTTTTATTCAGGATAAAAAACACAATCTAGAGGGAGAGGGAGCCTTCCTCTCAAAATGAAGACAGGGGAGAGGAGGCCCTTTGTTTGAGAGTACTCAGCCTTATACATGCAAGTTATTCAGAACTGTTTATTCCCTAAATTTTAAAGCAGATTTGAACAAGTTTGTGTTTTTTATCTCCATGATTTATTCCCGCTTATCTTTATCAGATGTTATGAAGTCTTTTTTTTAATCTGCAGTTTTTTTTATCTATAGTGCCTTTTAAAAAACTCTTACAATTATTATTTTTATCTGAAGCTTTTGCAGTGATATAATAACCAGGGCGAAACAGGCATATAAAAGTAATTTTATGAGATTTTGCTTGTAATGCATAGCAAATGTAATTTTGTCATTTCCATTCATATTTGACAAAATTCTCATTTTTATCTTTCTGTTTCTGTAGGAAAAATGTTAAAAATTAATTGAAAATGTTTTGGTTTAAAAACAATGAAACAGCATCTGCTTTTATTTAATAGGATATGTCCATTTACTTTATCTGCTGAATATAAAGTATAAAGCATTAACAATATACACATTTCTGCAAAATAGCTGCTGAAAGGGTTAAAAAAGATCACTCCAACCTTTTCAGAACTGATCTCCTGCAGATAAGCCATTCTGAAAATTCTTTGGAGACAAGGACAATACAGGACAACCTCAGAGGCAAAGAAGCTCCTGTCTTCTCCTACTCTTTCCCTTTCCCTTAATCAAAGAAGCCATCACCATTTCCCTGTCTTTACTCTTTCCCTAATGAAGTAGTGGCTACTGTTCCTTTATCCCCTAGAAGAGTGTAGAAAGGGAAGTTAAACCTATCTTTACTTTATGAATAGGGATGAGTCATACCTTCTTGCCATAGAAAGATGCTTTTCTCTCTCTGACACCCTAGGCACCCTATCTCATGCCTTAATACAAGGTATAAGTTTTTGTTTTTTCCTAGTTATCTTGGAATTTGCCAAGGTGTAAATTCTTCACACCTATGTTATTAAATTGGGTTTTTCTCTTACTAATTGTGCCTAATGTCAATTTCTTTGTCTATCCAGCCTGTGAAGAACTGTAGAAGAATGTGACAATTTTTATGTATTTACCCCACAGAGCTAAATAGACCTCTGTATCTGTATTGCCAAATCTAATAACAATAGTTACAGGTAGACAATACTAACACATATATATATAGAAAATGGTTAAGAAATAGTTATTAGATATGTGGATATATAAAACATGTTTATTTTCTCTAAATTCATAGAAATAAGCTCTGCTTTCTGACTACATATACACATAGCCATATATATATATATATATATATGAATTAAAATATAGATATGCCTTCTCAAATTTTGCACTAGTTTAGACAGGGTTTTCTTAAAAAATGTAATGTAAATTAATATGTTATCTTTAAATTAATATAAAATTGTGATTTCAGATGTTAATAATTTTTCCACTCATTCTACTTAATGCATCAGTAAGTGCCTAAGTTACCTTAGGCACTTTTGCGTGCAAAAGCAAACAAAAATCATGAAGGGTAAAAAATATTCTAAACTATGTATAACACTATTTTTGTAACAGAAAATATATTATAATTCATTAGTGGCAACATTCCTAATGATTATTATGCAATATATTCAATTGAGAATACAGCAGCGAAAGTTTAAAAAATAAATGTAGAAAATTGAAAAAGATTTTTAGTTATCAGTGAAAAGTCATGAATTGCTTCTTAATATCACTCCACCTTATTCAATATACCAATAATATATCTAATAAGGTGTTTGACAGACTTGAGGATTCTATAACCTCTAAGCATAAGTTTTCTTTATCTGTAAATCAGATATTTGTTCAGGTAAGTCAGGTATGCATAACTTATAGGGATGGACATAAATCTGTAAAGCTTATAGCATAATTAGCTATTAATAAATCATATCAATCATTAGTAAAAAAGCAAAGATCTTCTATAATTTTGAATATGCAAAAATTAAATTGTTTAAGTTGGTGAGAACACAATATGAGAGTTACCAACATAAACTTTTAAGGGTGCCAGTCAGTGTTAATCGTGAGCACAATGTTCTATAACCGACCGCTAGAGCTTACCCATGTGATCTAAGTGCAACTTTACACCAATTGATTAAGAGATCTTTCTCCCTAACCCCAAGATACAGGAATCCACTCTTCTACTGCTTATTTCTTTAAGTTTGAGTATTTTACATACTTCTTATTAGTGAGTCAAGAAAATATGTAGTCTTAAGTAACTGGCTTATTTTACTTAACGTGTGCTTTCATGGTGCATGTATGCTTCCTTTTTAAGACTAAATAAAATATTACTGTATATATTTACCAATTTTTTGGTATCAATTCTTTCTTCCGTGGACATTTAGTTTTTTCCCATTCCTGATGATTGTTAATATGACTGCAGTGTGAATACTAGTATCTCTTAGAAATCCTCATTAAGTTATTTAAATATGTAGCTAAATGTGGAATTGCCAGATAACTTTGCAAATGTATTTCAAATATTTTGTAGAAACTTCATTCTCACAATGTTGCCTTCCTACCAACAATGTAACAGGATTCTAATCTCCCGTTCATTATACTTACTTTCGTTTTTGGATAATAATCACTATATAAAGTGTGAAGTGATATCTCACAATAGCTTTTATTTGCATTTCTTTAGAGATTAGTGACATTAAACATCTATCATAAATCTCTTGGCCATTTATCTCCTTGGATGATATGTGTGTCTTCTTTCAAATAATGTCTAATCAAGTTGTTCTCAAAGGCAATGGGTCCTTTGCATTGGTGAGCACTGGTCAAAAAAACACAAACCAGTTTTCCTTTAAACAGTAAAAGTTTATTGTCTACAATAAGAATGAGAGAACAAGACAAAAACTCTGCCTCCCCAAATATTCTGTTCAGGTGTCTTTGTTGGAGTTAATTTGAGGAAGTGGATGTTGATTTGAAAGTGGTTGCTGAAAATTATTCCAAGTCTATGCACAAGCTTGAATCTTCTTTATGCTAGATCATTTTTGAATGTGTTCTAAAAACAGGACCACAAGGTCACCTTTAAGTCAATTCTAGTCATTCTGTGCCTTATCAGTTTATAGGTTGGGTAGAACTATTTAATTTAGTCAAAAATGTTCTTTATCTGCTTCCCAAAAGCATTTATCTGTTTTGTTGTCTAGAATTACTAGATCTTAAATAGCCATTTAATGACCAAAGCCTCAGAGACTCCAACAGGTTTTAAAGATGACCCCAAGAAGTATTTTCTATTTTACTATTAGGTTCTGTTGCTGGTTCATTAACAAAGTCTTTGGTCTATTTATTTATTAAGTTATTAGGACTTTTTATATTCATGTTTTGCTTTTTTTGTTTTTATTTTGGGTTTTTTTTGTTATTAAGTTGTAAGAGTTTCTTACGCTCTTTGAAAATTGTTATCAGATACAGAATTTAAGTATTTTCTTCTGTTTGTTAACAACAAAGTTACATACATTGTTTTAAGGTTTCTTGTAAGTAAAATCCATGGAAGGCAGAGGAATTTGTGCGAAAATGAAATCAGAGGTTAGAGGAGATGAGAATTGTGAACTCTAGTTCTCCAAATTCATCTCATCCCTCCCAGGAAAAGTTTTCAAGAGGGAAGTAGAAGGAAACAGCAGGAGGGTCTTCAATGCAAGACGTGGAAGAAGTTGCAAGGCAGGTGTTTGCAAGAATCCATCTTCATTAATAGTTGTTCATCTTTGTGTCTCTGTTCTGCTGATGTATGCAGCAGTGACATAAATTTGTTTAGCAAACTCTATCTGAAGAGGAAAAACAGTTCTTTAATTATTTCATGATTTGAAATGTTTGGGCTCCTTCTAAATACTTTTCCATTTTTGGTTCTGTTTGGGTAAGAGAAAATAGTAAGTGTCCCCTACTATATACCAGAGACATCACTCAGAATTTGAGCAGGATCTGAAATTCATTGGTGGATAACAAAGAAAGATTTCTTGAGGTGTTCCAAAACACTTAACTCAGTATGTTTATTCAAAGGACAAAAGAGAATCACAGAAGTTTGGATTCTGTGGGCAGAATGAAAGTTGCCGTGGAAATACTCAGCAGGGTAGTCAGATAGATACCTTGGCTACACATGGTGAGACCATTCCGTGAAAATTTTCAGAAGCCTGTCATGTGGTCCATGGCACTGAACCAGCTAACTTGAAGGGATTTATGGTTTCGGCTTTCCCAGACCCACCTATGGTCTTTCAAACCTTCTGGGATGGTCCTTCTATTCCGGTATATACCAATGAGACACGAATGATGGGAGGTTGATCTGCTATTCATGTCACCCTAGTGTCTTGAGGAGGCTTTAATTTCTCTGGTTTAAGTCATTATGTATGTATTTTCCTTTCTTCTCAGTTTAAAACCCATTGCCTCCAATTGAATCAAGAAAATCAGGCATCCTGTGGAGGAGGCAAGGTAGCTAAAATAGCTGGTCCATGGGATCTTTTTAAATATATGCAGAGTATCTCAAAATGGGGTTTTCCTAATACTGCATGTGTAGTTCTACAATGTCGTCTTTCCATTCCTTATTGTCCTAATGGTACCAATGTAGAATTGAGGGAATTTCCTCCATGGCTTGAATGTGCTTACCCTTTGACTATAGAACTTAAGCACACAAACTGACTACTCAGTGTATGACTGGCCCCACAAAATGGATCCAGATCATTCCCATTCTTTACTTATGTCTGCTGGAGGATTTGTGAGTAATATTTTACACATGATGATCATACGCAGAAGGAAATTTGGCACCTTGGAGCTGCTTTGCGCTTGGTAAACTTTACCACTCCCGGTACTCAAGATGTTACCAAGTTCTCCTATGACCTTCTGGCTTGTGTTTTGCCCCCACTATGCTATTTTGGTGGGTGATATTAAAATAAGTTCCTCTGCATCTAGCTTATATACCCTCTCTTGCATAAACTGTAATTTGAATAATTGTGTTTCTCGATTTAATGAACAAGATGATTTGGTGGTTGTCCATCAACCCCCTTTTATTATGCTTCCTGTTAATCATTCAGGTCCTTGGTATGAAGATGATGATTTTCTAGCAATAGAAAAACTTCATAAAGCTCTCACTCGACCTAAAAGAGCCACAGGGTTCCTTATAGCTGTAATTATTGCATTTATTACTATTATTGCTTCCACTGTCACTACTGCTATGGCCATGGCACAGAGCATTCAGGATGCTCATTTTGTCAATGCCCTAGCCCATAATACTTCTATTGCCCTTAGTGCCCAAGAATATATAGATACAAAATTAGAAGCTAAATCAAATGTTTTAGAAACTGTAGTAGTGAGCCTTGGGAATCAACTAGAAGTAGTAAAATTTCACCAACAACTTGATGTCATGAAAATTTACTTACATTTTTATCACTCAAGCTTGCTATAGCAATAGCCAATGGAACTGGACTTGAATAAAGGTTCACCTTTTAGGGATATGGTATCACGCTTATATTAGTCTTGCTCTGCATCAGCTACAAGCTGAAATCCATGATATCCAGGAAGCCAAAGTACCTGTAGTTAAGCCTGCTCCTTTGGTTCAGCAACTACTTAATGATTTGAAAGGTTTTAATCCTTTTAACCTATTAAAGCATATGTTCTGGTATTTAATGGGAATTATTGACATGTTCTTTTTATATTTGTGTGTTTTTTCCTTAGTCTGCCATCAAGTCCGATGAAAGCTGAATCAGACTAGATTGTATGTTCATTACCTGTGATTGGAAACTAAATCAGAGGTGGAACACAAAGTATAAGACTCTCCTTCCTCTCCTCTCTTTTTGTTTTTACATAGTTTAGCATTTGCTCCTGACTGTGTAAGCTGATAAAGACCAGGACTGTATAAAGCTCTTTTCGCCTTGGTTAGAGGAATGTGATTCAGTCCTCCTAGAAGTTCAGTCATAATGCAGATATATGACTTTTTGTGACCCCCAAAAGGCTGGTTAGTCAATGAGGGGTAGGTGCCCTCGAGGGGGGTAACCTAAGATAGTCACAGTTGCATGGGATACAAAGCAAAGCACTATAGCTCAATATTAAGTACTTTGCTCTGTTAGGAGATGAAGAAGAAATCATCAATAGCGAGGTCACAGGCAGAGCCTAAGTCCTGTTGCATACAACTAATTATGCTTGCACCTACTGACACTATTTAAAAGAATAAAAAAGGGGAGACGTTGGGAGCATTTTGCTTTTTGTGTGCTTCTGCAGTTTCCAAAGCAGAAGTTCTCCCAATTAGCAGAGCAAGAAGTAGATTTACAGGCATCTTCAGTTGACTCTTGACCTTCAATGTTGCTACCCCAATAACGGCAGTAGAGTTAATTGCCTGCATTCTTTCTTTGTTTTATTTGCATTACCTCATTGTACTCCAGCCCTATAAAATAAACCACGGAACCAGGTATGGCGTCACTGTCTCTAAGAAGGAGAGTGGTAGCCCACCTGGCCTCCGCTTTTTCAGATGTATGGTGTCTGTCTGTTCTTTAGGCTCCTCAGGTACCCTTTTGAATAGCTACATTGGTCATGGCACAAGAGTTAGGGTTTTGTGGGTAGGATGAAAGTGGCGGCACGAATATTCTGTGGGTTAGTCAGATATATATAAACTGGCTAGGCATGGGGAGAGAATTCCGTGAAACTTGTCAGGGGTCTAAGAGGTGGTCCATGGAGCTGGGCCAGTTGGAGCAAAGGAATTTACGGAAATTTTCTTTCTGGGAGGTCTAGTCCATTTCTCTCGTCCACTGTCAAGCATATATGAAATCAAACAGAAATGCTGCATTCTTTTGATGTTTCCGTAGTCACGTTCATTTGCATCTTAATACGCAAGCATGCGTGTAATGAACCTTGCAGTCCATGGCAATCCGGAGGGTGTGATGCATTGCTGTTTTAATTGCACTGCGTTCAGAGAGAAATCATCAAAGTTGCCGTGAGTAGATGTGGGGCAGTGATGTACCTTGAGGCACAGTCAGTCTGGGAAGAATTCATGGAGATGCTTGATGGCAGCAAACAGCAAGTTTATTAGGAGAAGCAAAGCAACAGAGACACCTCTGTGGGTGATAAAGTTTAAACATTGAATACCAAAAAGTAGGGCCTTGTGTACCTAGGAAACGAGATTTTTGTATTATTATGGATTGATGGGGGATGGGATTTCACATGTTATGAATTGATAAGGAAATTACTCTTTTCCTAGTTTGCTTGTGGCTTAGGCTGGGTTGTACTAGCTTATTTGGGTGGTACTAACTTACTTTAAATAGTGATGGGTTATCTTTAGCATGCCTGCATTTCAGGTGGGTTAGTTAATTTGCTGATGGCTTATACATCGGCAATCTTGCTTCCTTGTTATCAATGTGCCCCCTTTTCCCCATCCCGTGCCTCATGATTACCACATGACCAAATAGGGCCAAAAATCCTTATGGCACTAAAGGGAAAAGATTAGTTCATCTGTACCTTCCTCCCGCTGGACATGGGTATACAGATATACCTACTTAAAGACCAGTCTGTTCTATCCCTTAGGTAACTACAAAATCAGCAGGAAGATGAAGCTTATGAATACAGTACATGCAGAGTCCAACAGCTGTGACCTTTGTTCAGCCTGGGTTCAGCCTTGCTGTAACCTTATTAGCAATTTATTTGACTCTGTAAAAGAAACACATTTCATTAACATATTGAAAATGCAGAGTTCAATATGTGGAGGAGGATGAGACCAAGAAGTAGGTGATGCAGAACATATATTCAGTATTTCCCAGCTTTTGAGTGAGAAGGCCAAGGGAATTGCCATAACTGTCAGAGATATCCAGGATAAAAGATCTCTCCCAATGAGGAATGTTCATAGATTTATAGTCATGAGTTTATTTTAAAGAGTCTGAAAGGTTAATTGGATTGTTAGCTTCATAGTGTATTAGGCCTCAAGAAAGAAGGTAATAGTAGAGACTCTGAAAGACTATAATTTGATAGTAAACATGAGAAAGCTGGAAATACCTACCTTTTTCACAGAAATAAAACACAAATAAAGAGATAAGTAAATTTTAGAAAGAGCTTCATAATAATATTTGGGACTAACACCAAACAGGACAGTATGGAGATTTTCCTGGCTGAGGTGAGTTTTTAGAGTCAGAACACCAGAATAGAAAGAGAGAGAGAAGACATGTTATCAATATGCTTACTCACCACATTTATTTTTCCAAAGTGGTTCTTTTAAAGAGCAGTTTATGGTCTTTGACTGGCACACAGGTATCTGATTCTTCATTATGGATCTGTGTACCCAGTTCACATTCACAGTGCTCTCAAGTCTTTCTGCAATTTGTGATGTCCTTTAAAAGGACCATGATTACAGATGTACATCCTATGAGGATACGGAATTTCTGTAAGACCATTGCCACTAAGAATTAATTTGTTCCTGCATAGCTGCAGTAACTTGAGTAATAGCTTCCAAGTCTTGAGAAATTTGAGAAATATTAAAGGCAAATTCAACTTTGTCATAATCTGTTGAAGAGGGGTAGCAGAGGAGAAAATCCCTGTCTTTTATGGTGATGAGTTAAGGTATTGCAAGAGTCACTAGACTACAAAGAGTTAACAACATTTGCAATTTCATTGGAGATGATGTGTGAAATAATGATAAATAAGATATTTAAGATAAAGAAATAAAATACTGTTAAGCTTTCACTCTTTTAAACAGGCATCCTTCTATTTCTCTTTGAACATCAATTACCATTGAGTTGAAGTCATAGTAAAAGGATAGAAGTCAAACCTGAATGAACGCTTGCCACTTAGAATGTAAGTAGGATGGAAAAGTCTAGTGGAAGAATGGAACTTCCAGACATCAATATAAAATCTGTGGACACTAGCTGTCATGTCATTTTTAATTTTGTTTAGCTTCTTGGATTTAGACATGAGGAATCACCTTAAACAAAAGTGCAAAAGAGAGCAGGTTTAAGTCTGATCTATTCAAACTTAATGTGGACACTTATTGTGAAACATCGAAATTTAATGGGGTTTTCTGTAACATAACTAAGAAAGTAGACATAAAATCCTAAAGATTGAACAACATAAAATGTCCCTAGAAGCTGCCTCCTAGTTCTGAATGGGCACAACAGTACTTTTCACTCTAATTTGAAGAGACAGAGACACTTTTGTTACTTATTAAATAATCCAAGATTTAGAGGCAAAAGACACAAAACTATTTAAAAAACAGTGGCTGGCCAACAGAGGCTGATCACAACTGTACTTATTCCCTGAAATCTACTCAGAGTGCATACAGAAGATGGACCAACAAATGACATCAATACATGAGTGCCTATTTGACATTAGAGACTTGAGAGATAAGACAAACAGTGGGCTGGCAATATTGCAAGGTTAAAGAGGACTGAGGAAACCAATCTGATTTCATTTTCCTCTGTGGGATACAGGGCAAACCAAATGAACTAAAGATACTGCAAGTGAGTATTAGGATCAACGGTTTAGACTGCTGCTTTCATCATACCTGAGCAGTAACTGCCCATGAAGCAATGTGCCTCAGTCAGAAGGCCACATTTCACCCAAATGCAGCACATGTGGGTCATATGATCTTGCAGGAAATATAGACAATTTCTTTGTCATAGGTTTTTAGCTTTAAAATTTCCAAATGCCAAAACGCAGGATAAAGTATATCTGGAATTAAGACATCATTTGTGCTAACAAAATTGCAGAAGACAGACAAACCAAAAATTTTAGAAACAATCATATTAAACCAGGTAAAGTACTTCCTTTTGTGGCCATAATCTGATGAGAAGAAGGGTAGGTTGAGCTAGAAAGCTGAGTAAGGACAGGGCAAGTGTCTTGTTTATTAATAAGAAAATAATGTTTCTACCTCCAACATTCAAAGATACCTGAGGTTCAACCACTGAGAAGAAAACTTGGGAGACAGGTTGCTCATGGGTCCCGTAAGTCTTTTCCTCACTCTATAGGCTGGAAGGAAAAATGATGACCTCTTCTCACTCTGAAAACATGAGCAGTCCATTATTTTACTATGTTCTTCCTTTCTGCACAAGTTGGGTTTCTGGTACAAGGGAACTTTTGCTTCAGTGGTTGATTTCATCACCACAACAGCAAGAGGCTTCTCTTCTTTGTTCCTTCACTAAAATAATAGGCTTTAGCTGTGCCCGGGTAAGGTGGAGTTGTCAGGGTGCTGAGAATAACAACAGCTAAAAATTTAGCCTGTCGACCTTAAACCCTTCTTTCTTTTTCTATCCTTTCTGCCTGTGTCAATTATTAAGGGCTCCAAAGGCTGCATGAAGGAGTTGGTGGGATGGCATTTGTGGTTCCAGTGCTACTCCTGGAGTTTCCGTCTGACATCTGGAGCAGAGTGACTAATAAAATGCATATCTAGTATCCCTTGGTCCTCTGGTACAGGAGTATCAAGATGGTGTATTTACAGATAGTTTGCATCAGACTGCATTGAGTTCACTGACTTGATTGTCACTTTAAAGAGTGGCAAGAGGGTCTAATTGAAGTTCTAAGGTTGGGCCCACCAAAGTGGGGTGTGGCCTACTGAGTTGATCATTTAGTGTTGTCAGGGCCCTTTACATGGAATTCTGCTGTACACATGCAGTATAGCTCTGGATTCTGTTTAAAGGTTATGAGTCATTTTTCTTGCTTATGAAAATATGTCTAATTTTAACAGAATAGTATTATTTCAAGAAACTCCTTCTAGCCACTTTGCCTCATCTTCTCTGTTGTAGTCGGGAAGTTTTGCAGAGAATACAAGGTATTCCTTTTAACAGGCATTCCACTGTGGAATCTTTAGGAAGAGATTGGGTGTTTCATGTGGCTCCGATCTGTAACATGATGTGGGTTTTATTATATTTATTGGTATGGCATAATTCAGATCCTTGAGGTGTCCCTGCAAAGACTGAGGCAAGATTCTTAAGGCATCTTGGAAAGCATTGAGACATAGTTACAATTCTATATCTCTAAACTGGGGAGTTCTTTGCATGAGTTTTTGAGCCCAGGAATCAGATTGTACATGTGCTGTGGGTCCTCACCCCTGATTTCCTAGGAAATGTGACCTGCCAATAGACCTGACTAGGTCTTAACCGTGGGATCCTTGTGGCAACCCAGAAAGAATGGAGACATTAACAGAGGTTGGATACATTTAGACAGGGGAGTCCTTTTCCTGGGCTTCTGAGCCCAAGAACAAGAAGATCCATGCACCTTGGACCCCTGCTCCCCTCCTGATGCACTAGACAACAGATGTGCTTGCTTGTTTGTAGACGGATGACCCATTACTACTTTAGTGATGCTTGGGCATAAACCTTAGTTTCTAGCATTGAGAAGACTGTACCCCTACCCAAAGTCTGTGTCTGCTGTCTTTGTATTAAGTGATGGACGACAGCAAAGCATGTAAGTGTGGTAAGAGAGAATTCTGAAGTTTCATGTTTCCAAGATGCTTTGTGACCTCAGTTTTTGGCCACTTAAGTGAAAAAGGTAGAGAATTCATCACTGCAATGAAAAAAAAATGAACAAGGTTTAGGAGATTGCCTTTTGATGCCTGCCTTCCATCCTACTTGCTCTGCCAGTCTGAGAATGCAGTCAGTCTAATTGGAGCCCCAGGAGATACAGTCTGGGTAGTAACTTTGAATTTCAGCAAAATTTGGTAAGGAGAGGTTAAGCCATGTTTGTAAGGTAGTGATAGAGAACTTTGATCAATGTTATTGCTCGTAAGTAAGGAGTGGGAAGTGGATGTTTAATGCGTGTTTGCATGTGCTGTATCAGTTTTTTTACTGGAGACCTAGTCCCACAATTTCCATCGATCAGTTCTTTGAAATTGCACTAAAAGAGATATGGGGAAAGAGGGATGAGATGTTGAACCCTTTTATTTATGCCCTGAGGAACCAGCATGTAAAGCAAGCTTTCAGAACCTTGGTTCATAAAGTAGTATTTTCTAGAAACAATGAAAGCATGCATTAATGTGAATGAGTGTTATTGTGAAGAGCCATAAAGGAAAACTAAAAGTTTACTTTCTACAGTATTTTCCTCTGTCCTTATGCAGATAACTTTAATGCTGTGCTCATCAGTTTAAACTTTCTTTGAGTCTGAAAGTGACTTGTGGCTGCTTTCATCTTATCAAAATATCTAGACTCCATGCAACTGCTGCTTTATAATTCTTAATAGAAAACCAGAAGTTACAGAACATAAATAATTCTGTTGGTTATTCTGAATAATACAGAATTTTCATATGTAGTGGCTAAAGGATTAAAACACTGTTTATTCAACATAATCTCCAATTTTCACTTGTTACAACAGCTTCTTAAATATAAAATATTTGCAACGATTATATTTCATATGTGCTCTCTACAATATTTGGTCAGTTCTCAGTCCTCTGAAAACTTTGATATATGTTTTCATACTTACTAAAAATTTCAAGTTCCTATTATCTCATATTTCTTAGTTATGCCTAAAGCATATTTTCATCTATTTTTTATTATTTTTGCTTATGTTTAGTTAGTGTTGAAAATATGTAAAATAATATATTAGGCAGTCACTTTACTCTTATTCAAACTGGAGCCTGATAGTGATTTTATAAATAATATCTCTTCTATTGAGAACACTTATTCTGTTCCATAGTTGAAATAAGTATGCTGTATATAAGAACATTTGATTCCCAATGCATTTTGGCAAATTAGACATAATTATTTCTTCATTTTGCAAATAGGTAATATTACATTCAGAAAAATTAAGTAGTTCATCTGTGTTTATTGAAGTATACTAGCCAATACAATGTCTGATTTACAATTAAACAAACTTGTATTTTAAACTTTGTAATGTCCTATACATTTTGCATAGATTTTACTGAGGTTTTGCACAATTTTTTTGACTTTTTTATTCATGCTATCCCATTATTACTCATATCACATATTATAGTTTTCTAGTTCAGGAAATTGTTACTGCAAGGTACTAACTTCTAGTATTATAATTGTCCTTAACATTTGTCTTTAATCCATCAAAAAGAGAAACTCTTCAACTGCCATTTCTCATGAGCAATAGAATGAGTAGGGAAATAGTATAAATAGTACAAAGTATTAGCAGCATTATGGTACCAACATGTTTATTAGAAAACTAATTAAAAATAAAGAGTTTAATATTGTATTTAGTAAAAAATATTCAGTTCCCTGTTTGCAGCAACATGGAGTATTGGCTAGAGAATTACATTAGAAATTAAGATGTTTGGTTGCTAATCTGTCTGAAAAATAATGTCAAGGGAAACAAATTTCATACTTAGTGTTGTTGTTTGTTGTTGTTTTTTCTCTATTGGACCCTGTACCTCAATCTTTCTTTTCTACTTTCAATACCAATATGTATTTTGGCTTTATATCCTTTAGTGTTTTGTTTCTATTCCTGTTTTGGCAATTTCAATTCACTGAATTAGTTCTTGTGAGCCATTAACAGAAAGAAACAGACAAAAAATGTCAAAGCTGGTGCTACATAAAATCTATATAGAAACTGTACTGGAAAGTTTTAAAATATCATCTGATGCTTTTCTCTTATATCTTTGCTGCATTCTCATTCTCTACAGGTAAAGAAATATATCTCTTGTGGATCACATGAAAATTTAAGGTGAAATTATATTGACAATATAAAGTATATCTGGTCAATGAGAAAACAGATGTTTCAAGAAATGCTGGTTTTCCTTGATTGTAATATGCAGTTAACATGTTTTTATATTCCATCCATTAAATGTTGGTGAGCCTGCTGGAAAAGCAGATGTTAGTAGAAGGAAGTTAAAGTCCCACAAGTATACCACTGATTTATTACTTATGTATTTAGTTATAGTATATATGGAGTTATATTTTTAAATAGGATGTATTAAAAAGAGTAAAAAGATGGTTGTATATTGTTTATTGTTTATTCCTTCTTCATTAAAAACAGGATACTTCTATCACTGTGTCTGTGTGTTTCTAATCAGACATTGGTTATATAGTGTCTTGTGTTAATGGACTTTATGTTCAAGTAGTCTGAGATTATATTTTTCACTTGCTAGCTATATCAATATATTTAAGGTATATAATGTCTCAGACTCAGTTTTTCACTTGGGAATAAATGTATCATTGGCATGTGAAAATATTTAATGAAATAAAGTATAAAAAAACCTTTAGTATTTCACTGGACAACATAATGCTTTTAGTAATTCAAAATTGCTATGAATATCATTACCAAAGTTGGGTATATATTGTAACTAATATAAAAAATAGATAAAGCAGTTATTCTTAAACCATATACATTTTCACATGATTATGGAACATTTTAATTTATAACCAAAACACCCTTGAAATTCCAAAACATATTTAATAGTGAAAATGGAACTAAAAAAATTAACTCATTCATTCAGTCACGTACTATTACTTGTCCATTTGTATATTTAATTCAAGTTTTTCTTACTATGAATTCCATATACTTTCTATAATTAATTTACCTTATAATGCATAAATATGAGGTTAACACCTTTTAAATAACCTTATTATTAATTTACTTACTCATCCTTGTTTAAATTGGAGTTAATGAGCTGAAAGTGTGACCTTGTGATTTGATATTACCACAAACCCTTATAGAATGATTGTTACTATTTCTGTAATTATTATAAAGTAGAACTGGTTTCACAGTGGTGAATTCCTTTAACTTTTGCCTATCTGAAAATTTTTTATTATTTCCTTTTTTCTAAATAATAATCTCACAGGGTATATTATCCTCAGTTAAAAATTCTTTTTGCAACACTTAGAATATAGCACACCTTTTCCTTTGGCCTGTAGAATTTCAGCTGAGAAGACTGCTGACAATATTATGGGAACTGCTTTTTATGTGTCTCATTCTAACTGTTTAAAATATTATCTCATTATCTTGTGGTTTTTATATTTTTATGACAATGTGTCTTAGTATGAGTCTGTTCCTCTCTCTGGGAGACTCTTCTTTCAGAGATGGTATTTCAGGCACCTGTAAGCCTTGTGTAGGATTTACATGGATGTGTCCTGTGGCCTCTATGCAATATGGTGTCATAGGTTGGGTTGGGTGTGTGGCATTCCCCCAGCTGCTATCTGATTATAATGGTATCTTGTGAATATTCATATTCAGGGGTCCCACTCAGTTTACACAGGTGTTGGTCCTCCTTCTGCCCTGAACCAAAGCCATTTCACTCACTGGGTTCAGTGTCCCTAGTCCTGCTATGAGCATTTTATGCTGTCAGAGTGAGTCTCCAGGAAGCTCTTTTCTTCATAGAGCTCTAACCCCTCCACTGAAGCACTCCTCACTGCTTCCCAGATTCAGAATTCAAAATCTGCAATGCAATTTTGAACCCTGACATTTTCACATATCCTTTATGGTGGTTAATGTTGTTGCCACTTGTGTAGCTTCTGGACCTGCTTTTCCTCAGCACTTGCATCTGCACAATAGGTGCCTCCTAATTGTTCTGTGGGGAAGAGATGAGCCTAGGTTTCTACCGGGTGACTGTTTTGGACTGTCCCCCACAAACAAGGTTTTAAATGTTCCCTCAATTGCCAAGGCCTAGAGGAATTCCATCATGTTTTGAGAGTGACTTCATGTGGTTTATTCATTCTGTTTTTAGAGTCTCCTATTGCATGCCTACCGAAAATATTCTTGATAGAGTATGTAGTTGATAGATAAAATATATAAATAATGTAGGGGAAAAGGGAAGATCTACTAACTGATGTTATTCAGACCTGTCATACAAGTTAACATTAGACATGATTATTAAGAGAAAATTCCAAATTTAATGACACGGGTTTGGACAATTTACATGGGTGTTATATTTTGATGTTACTGAGGCAGACCAAAGACATATTCTGTGCTGAGATTTGGCTAGAGGGTCCTGGGATATTAGCTTATTATAACTGACAGACAAAATCACAATTGTAAAAAAGAACAGCAAATTATTACACATATTTGATAGAATATTAGTAAACTCAGTAACATCAGTAACATCAGTAACAGATGAGGCTACCAAAGCGTCACTCAACGGGAGTTATATATGGAAAATGTTTCAGTTCTGGGATTCACATATATGCAGGAAAACCTTTGTTGCATTTGAATGCTTTTTATACATATTAGAACTCACAATGGTGAGAAGACCTAACAAAGGAAAAAATGTCTGAAATCCTTCAAATTTCCCAGTACATTTCTCTCTCATTTGTTATTCTAAGGTTTTGTCTATTTTGTTAATGTTTTCAAAGAGCCAGCTATTTATGTCATTGAGTCTTTCAATTGTCTTTTGGATTGCTCTCTTTTCTTAAAGTTCTGCCCCAGTTTTTATTATTTTATTCCTTCTACTGATTTTTGGTTTCATTGTTCTTCATTCTCTAGTTCTTTAGGTGTAATAGATTATCTGTTATTCTGCTTCTTTCCTGAGGTAGACTTGTACTGCTCTTGTACCATTTTGCTGAGAATATTCTGTGGACAGTTGCAAAGAATGTATATTGTTCTACTTTTGGATGAAAATTTCTTTGAAAATGACAAATGGAATAGATATCAGATAGGTACAAAACTACATATAGTATGTGATTGGCTGGATGATTTTAAAGAAGTTTTTGTATAATCTATAAGAATACATTTAATTAGAAAATTCAGGGGGGTCATTAATATGTTTTTAGACAATTAATGATATTTTCCTTGATAATTTAGTTACTTTTTCATTGTTTAATAGTTGATAGATGTTGAAATATTATATACCTTCAATAATCTTTGAGACCACATGACACACAGAAAACATATAAACCTATACATATATATATATATACACACATATATATGTATACATACATATATTATAATCTAGTACAATAAAGCCTAAGTCTATTTCAGTACTATGGTTACTTTTGGTTCTGTTAATGTGCCAAATTTTCTTAAATCATACTATTCAAGTTAAAAGACTAATTTATCATTGAACATTTCTGAAAAACTTATGTTTTCAGATAACTGCTATGTAGGTATTTGCCATAAAAGATGTATGCTTTTAATGAAGCTCTAGCAATTTTAACACTGATCCATTTCTACTTCTCCTGAAACCAATTCAGATCAAAATTGCTTCACTCATCTTGTCTATCATTTCAGTCTGTCTATAACACATAACTTACATCTATTGGAAATGCTACCAATAGTCTCTGGATGCTCAAATTTTATGGATTTTTTGTCTTAGATTTTAAATTTTTGTTTGAGCAATTTATAATATTTAGATATTTCAATATATTTCTTCTTAAAATTATTGATATTTATTATTTTTTGTTTCATGAACTGCATTCATTAAATCTGTATTTTGCACTCCACTCTCCACCAGATTTCCAGTGTCATTTATGTCAATGTTTTCTGCTCTTTGCAGCCTCCTCCTTCCTATCCCTCTGAAAGGCAACATCTTGTGTCCTGATTTTACTCAGATTTATTCGTTTGTCTGATTTCATTATATTTCATATGTGAGTAAAATCATCCTGTATTTCTGTTTTCCTCTCACTTATTTCACTTAATATGATCCCTTCCAATTCAATTCAAAAGGTTGCCAAGGGCCTGAATCATTTTTTGGTATCCTCATAGAATTCCACTGAACAAACTTGCCAAGTTTCTTTATCCAGTGATCTGTTGTTGGGCATTTAGTCTATTTCCATTTACTGGCTATTGTCAACTGTGCTGATATGAACATAGGGGTGCAGGTTTTCTTTTTTCTGATTAGAAAACTTGTATCCTCTGAATATATGTATAAGGGTAAGATTGTGGGTTGACTGGTAGATCGATATTGTTTGTTTGAGGAATCTCCATATTGTTTTTAAAAGAGTTTGTGTGAGTTTTCCTTCCCATAAAATATGTAAGGGGGTTCCTTATTCTCCATACCCCTTCAACACCTGCTAAATCCTGATTTTTGATATAGGTTAGTCTCACTGGAATGCAGTAGTATCTCATGACAATTTTAGTTGTCATTTTCATTTATCTGATGATGAGTGATTTAGAAAATCTTTTTAGGTAATCTTTTTCCTTTTGTGTCTTTTATAGATAGGTATCTATTCTTTTATTTTGCCCATTTTTTGTATGACTCATTTGCCTTTTTGTTGAGGTGTGTGAGTTCTTAATACATTTTGGAGATTAAGTGTTTATTTGATATATTCGGGGTGAGGAGTATCTTCTTTAATGCTGTGGGTTTTCTGTTTGTTTTAGTGGTGCTTTAGCTGTGCAGAAGTGCTTCAATTTGATTGTAGTTCCAACCTCTTGGTTTTACTTTAGCCTCTTTAGCCATAGATGTTTCTTCTCCAAAGATCTATGTGATGCTGACTTCCTGAAATATTTTCCCAAATTGTCTTCCAGGTGTTTCGTTATTTCAGTTCTTATTCCTAGGTCTTGGAACCGTCATGAGTTAAGCTTTTTGTATAGCTTTAATGAGTAATCTAGTCTTTTTTGCACATGTTATTCCAGTTTTCCAGCATTATTTTTAAACAAAACGATATACTCCTAGATAGACTCACTAGAAAGAAGAGAGAAAGCCCTAATAAAACTCATAAATGAAATAGGTGAGATTACAACTGACATCACAGAAAGACAAAAGTTCATGAGAAACTTTTATGAATACTTAAATGCTACCAAATTTGTCACTCATGAAGAAATGGACAAATTTCTAGGATTCTTCAGCCTCCCAAACCTGACCCAGGAATGAAAACAATAGATTACAAGCACAGAAATTGAAGCAGTAATTAAAAATCTGTATAAAATTCAAAGCTCAGGTCCAGATCACTTCACTAGTGACTTCTATGAATAATTCAAAGAAGAGTTAAATCCCATACTCCTTAAACTCTGCCACAAGTTGAGAGGAGGGAAAACTCCCAAATACATTCTATGAGGTCAATGCTACCATGATTCCAAAATTAGACAAAGACTTCAACAACAAATAAAACTGCAAGATAAACTTGCAGATAATGCACTTTTGGTTCGCTCCCTACAGACATAGAAAAAAAATCATGTATTTCCCTGAGACAAACACCAAGAAATGAATGGCACTTCACCTAGATATGGGAAGACATAGAACTAATAGTGTGTCGGGGTATCCAGTATAGTTTTCACCTAAACCACAGATTTGGGATGAAGCTTAAGAATCTCTGGACATGTGGAGTGGTAGAACCAGGGGACGAGGCTGGGAATTTAGGGACCGTCTGCGGAGGCAGTGAGAAGCATGGCTGAGACATAGACAGAGAGGTCCAACTTGGTACAGAGTGAAGGCGAGCCAGTGCACCGTGCACTAGCTGGGCAGCGCTATAACTGGAAATCAGCCAAAGAAAATACAAGTCCCAACTATCCCACAACCATTTTCTGTCTGAGCCTCTGGGTCCATTGAGCAGATATCCTGCCAACTGCATATCCTGCCCACTGGATATCCCACCCATTGGATGTCCCACCCCCAGGATTGCAGCAAGAAGGCAATCCCATACAGAACCAAACCTCAACGCTACCTGCTAGCACCACACTGTGGGTAGAAGCCTACTGCAACCTGATTTCCAATCTTGGGCAAGACACACCTATCCAATGCCTTTGCTGCCTGGAAACCTAACCCACAGAAATATAAACAGAATGCTGAATAGAGCAAAAAAATAGAGAAATATATATAAAATGATGGATCCAACCAAAAACTCAAGGGAAAATCTGTATACAACAAACAGATGTAAATTATTTGAAGACCAATTTAAGATAACATTCATTAACATACTCTTGGGAATCCAGAAATCAATACAGGAAATAATCTAGAATGTCAGGAAACAAGGAAAAAAATTGAAATTAGATATCACACATGCAAGAGATAGAATGGTTTAATTAAAGAATTCAGTAGAGATACTCATAAATAAGATGTATGAAGCTTCCAATAAAATCATCCATCTAGAAGATAGAACAGAAGAACTTAATCAAGAAAACAAACAAGGATAAAAGAATTCACAGAAAGGAAGACAGCATTCAAAACCTCTAGTATAACATCAAAGGGAACAACGTTCGCATCATAGGGGTCCCAGAAGAAGGGAGAAAAGGGCGGAGAAACCATATTTGAAGAATTAATAGATGAAAACTTCTCCAATCTGAATTATGAAGCAAGCATCCAGATACAGGAAGCTCAAAGAGTTCCTAAGAGACCCAAACAGAAATACACCTAAATATATCATTCATCAAAATGTCAAAAATATAAGATAAAGAAAGAATAGTAAAAGCAGCCAGAGAAAAATGGGTCACATACAGAGGAGTCCCCAAAAAACTGTGGGCAGAATTCTCAAATGAAACTCTATAGGCCAGAAGGGAATGGCATGCTATATTCAAAGTGCTGAAGGAAATGAATTTTAAACTAGGGTACTATATCCAGCACGACTGTCATTCAGAACTGACGGAGTGTTAAAAGCTTTCATGACAACGAAAGTTAAAGCAGTTCATCGCCACAAATCCAGCTTTGAAAAAATATTAAAGAATTCTCTACAAAACGTAAAAAACTCCAACAGAAAAACACTAAGACAACAAATATTAAATGTGGGGAGGAAGAGAAGAGAATAAAAAGAGTAGAAGACTAATACGCTTTCAAATAAAATTAGGAACTAAACATAGAGCTGTGAATGAGAACTTTGGGGTAATCTGAAAATACATCCCCAGAGAAAAATCAAAGAAGGAAAATTAATCAAAACATAACTGCACTCATCTAACCTAAGACTTGTAAAAGAACAAAAGGCATCATCTAGAGCAACAACGAAAGACAAATTATAAAATGATACTAAGAACTTCTATATCAATAATCATCGACAACTTTAATGGAGTGAACTCACCAGTCAAACCATGCAGAGTGGCTGAATGGATTTAAAAGCATAAAACAAACTTCTGCTGCATTCAGGAAACTCTCCTCCTTTCGAAAGATAAACAAAGGTTCAAAATCAATGGCTGGAAGACAATCCTACAGTTAAATGGCAACTACAAAAGAGTAGTAGCAGCTATACTCATATCAGATTCCATCTAAAAACAGATTTCCATCTAAAAGGCATAATGAAAGACAGAGATGGACACTATATAATGACTAAAGAATCAATCCAGCAGGAAGACATACACTTATTAATAAATATGCACCAAACAAAGGAACATCAAAATGTATGAAGAAAGTATTACTAGACCTGATAAGAGACATTGACAGCAACACAATAATTGTGGGAACCTCAGCACCCCACTTACAACAATGGGCAGAACACCCAGGCAGAAAAATAACGGGGAAACAGCCACTCTAAATGACCACCTGGAACAGATAGGACTAATAGACATATACCAAGAATTCACCCAATCAGTATAGATTTCACTTTCTTCTAAAGTGTGCATGGTTCTTTCTCAAGGATATTTCATACACTGGGACACTGGGACATTTGTTTTCATTATTTACTGAGTACTCAAATGAAGACTAAGAATGCATTTATCATTTATGATAAAATTCTACTTAAAATTGTTTTAGAATGAGCATGTATTGACAAGATAACAACCATGATTATTATACCATAGTCAACATCATACTCAGTGGTGAGAACCTAAATCTGTCCCTCAAAGATAAGGAAAATGACAAGACTTTCCACCCATACCCTGTTATTTCACATCATATAAGAGATCATAGCCAGAAATATTAGGCAAGAGGAAGCAGTAAAATGTATATAAATTGGCAAAGAAGTGAAACTGTCACTATTTTCAGATAGAATAAATACTTAGAAAATACTAAAATTTCCACCGAAAAATATTAGAATGAATTGAGTGCAATAGGATGGCATCTTACTGATATACAAAAGTTTGTTATATTATATATGCAGGAAGTATACCAAAAGAGAATGAAATCAAGAAACTATCCCATTTGAATAGAAGCAGAAATGATTAAATAACATGAAATATAACTAAAAGACAAGAAAGACCGATAACACAATATCTATAAAACGTTGTTAAATTTAATTGTGGAAGGTACAAAAAAATCCATGCCAGTGTTTGGGAATAATTAATAGTTAAAATAGCCATCCTACCTAAAATGCTAAATTGGTTTAATAAAATGTACATCAAAATTCAACAGGCATTCTAGGAAATAGAATAAATAAATTAAAAAATTTGTTTGGAATCACAAAAGAATCTGAATAGTCAATTTAAACATAAAAAAGAAAAAATAGAATTATTATACTCCCAGATCTTGAACTAGACTTCAAAGTGATACTGATCAAAACTATATGGTACTGAAATATATACAAAAATACAGATCAGTGGAATAAAACAAAATCACAAGAAATAGAGTTACACGTATATGATCAGAGATTTTGTACTAAAGGTGCCAGGGGTATATGATAGAGAAAGCAAGTGTATTCAGCAAATTTGTAGGGAATGATTGACAGGCATTATGCACAAGAATGAATATAGACCACTCACTAACACTAAAACAAAATATTAATTAAAAATTGATTAGAGTTTTGGATGTAAGACAAACAACAAAAAAACTTAGAAGAAAACATATTCTTTTCATGACAACAGCCTTAGGCATTTTGGACTCACCTCCAATAGAAAGGGAAACAAAAGAAAAATGAACAAATGGGACTCAACAAACTTAAAAAGTCCTTCCACATTGAAAGAATCACCAAAGCAAAAAAAATTCCAATTGACTGGAGAATGTATTGCACATCATGCATCTAACAAGGACTTAATATCCACAATAAATAAAGGATACTTAGAAACAGAAAAACAAATGACCCAATAAAATTACAACAGAAGGTGTGAATAGACATTTTCTATAGAAATCATGCAGGTGTTCAACAGGAACATGAAAAGGTGTTGTTCCTCTCTCATTTTTACGTAAATACAAATCAAGACAATGAGCAAAAGACTGGAAAAAAACATTGGGTGGATGTAGAAAAAAGGGAAACATTTACACTGTTCTTGGAAGTGTAAATTGGTACAAACCTTATGGAAAGTTGTGGGGAGATGCCTCAAAAAAGTTGAGAATGGAAATCCCATAATATTCCATCATCCCTGGGATACATTTATGGATTTACCAGAAAAAAAACAAAAACACAAGTTTGCATACATTTATCCAACCTTAAGTTTATTGTATCATTATTTATAATAACAAAGCATTGGAAGCTACCCAAATACCTTTTGTCAGATGATTGGTCCCCTGATGTAGTCTACATATATTCCAAGGAACCAGACTGAGACCAAGTGTCAGGGGAAACATACAAGATGAACAACTAAATAAAATATATTTTTAAAAGTGATGTATATATATTTATATATGCATAACGGAATACTACACAGCCATAGAAAGTTGAAATCCTGTCATTTTAGGAATATTATTAAACATGGAATGTATTATGTTGAATGAAGTAAGTCAGGAGGTGAAAGACAAATACTGGAAGATCTAATTCATATGTGAAATATAAAAAAAGGAAGCAAAGAGAGCAAAAGCCAGCTCTTGACACTGACAATAAGAACTGAGATTACCAGGCAATAAGTGGTTGGGAAAGTTGTAAGTCCTGTGGGAGATCATTAGAAAAAATGATTTTACTACAATTAGAAGATTTCCAGAATCATGCAAGGAAATGTTAGTGCTCATATTTTCCATAATATAAATGACAAGAAAAAAGAATTCAAATTTGAAAAAAGCAAAAAGATTGCTATTTGCATATGATATTTTAATACACATAAAAGACCTTAGAGAATCCATCCAAAAATTATTAGATTCAGTAAATGAGTCAGTATAATGTCAGGCTACAAAATTAACATAAACATTACTGAATTTTAAAATGCCAAGCTAGAGCTAGAAGAAAAAGAATCTCAAAATAGTACCAGAAAGCATTGAATATATACAAATAAACTTATTAAAGGAGTTGAAAGACCTGTATCATCAAAAGTGTAAGACATTGTTAAAAAATAATGAGACAAGAAATGGAAAGGTATTTCATTCTTTTTCACTGAAAGAATAAATATTTTATAAATTAACTTTTTGCCTAAAGCAATATACAAATTTAATGCAATCCCTGTCAAAATCCTTTATTTTTCAATGAAGTAGAACAAAAATCCTGAAATTAATGGGGAATCACAAAGGACTTTGAGTAGCCAAAGCAGTCATGAGAAACAGATGATAAAGGAAGAAATCACACTTCCAGGATTCAAACTATAAAATAATACTAATTCAAACATTATGATACTAAAGAAAGATACAGAATTCAATGGAATATAGTTGAGACTCCAGAAATAAACACTGGTTTATGCTTAATTTACAACAATAAAAAAGAACCCGAAAAATCATAAAATGGGGAAAGGTAAATATTTTCAAAATATGATATTAGGAAACTGAACAGCTACATGCAAGAGAAAAACAAAACACCAAATTACTCTTTAGCATCATACACAAAATTAATTTAAAATTCATCAGAGACTTTGATTTGACTAGAAACCATAAAATACATAGACTTAAACATAGGAAAATCATTTTCTGACGTTGGTTTTAGAGACATCTTTGTGAATTAGACTTTAGCAGCAAGGGAAATAAAACCAATAGGAAACAAATTAAACTACAACAAATTAGAAAAATTTTGCACAGCAAAGTGAAACAAAGCTCTAACTAGAATGGAAAGGCAGCCAACTGATGAGAGAAAATATTTTCACATTATTTGATAAGTTAATAACTACATATTTTTCTGATTAGAGATTTTTTATTCTCTGGGTCTATGCTCGAGTGGAATAGCTGGAGTAAATCTTCATTATTTTGAGCAATGTGCACACTGTTTTCCAAAGAGGTTGCACAAATTTACATTCCCACCAACAGTGTAGGAGGGTTCCTTTTTCTCCACACCACCTCAAACATCTACTGTTTCCAATCTTTTTGATATTGGACATTCTCACTTGTGTGAGGTGGTCTCTCATGGTGCTTTATTTTCACTTCTCTGATGATGAATGAGGTATAATATTTTTTCATGTGCCTGCAAATAATGTGTGACTTCTTTAGGTATGTGTCTATTCAGTTCTTCTACCTGTATTAGAGTAGGTCATTCAGTTTTTTTTTGTTGCTGAGATATAGGAGATCTTTATATATTTTGGAGGTTAAGGTCTTGTCTGACTATGCTATGTGAAGATCTTCAATTTTATGGGTTGTCTTTTGTGTTAGTGGTGGTTTCTTTGCTATATTTATAGCAACAGAGTTCACAATACTGAAGACATGGAAACAACCTACATGTCCATCAACAGATGATTGGATAAAGAAACTATGGCATTATGTACTCAATGGAATTTGAGTGCACCTATTTAAAATAATGAAATTGTGTGCTCTTTGCAGCAATCTGGATGGAAGTGGAGGGTAACATATTGAATGACATAAGTCAGAAAGAAAAAGAAAACTATAGAATGTATTCACTCGTGTGGAATATATAGTGAAATTAATAGACAAATTCCAACAAAAATACAGATCACAGAATTGCTGTTACCAGGGAGTGGGGAGGGGGAGGAAGAAAAGAGGGTAAAACTGGTGGTAAAGGACACTGAAACTCTGGTAGCTGGAGTGGTTTGGAATATTGACTAAGATGCATTTCAATACCCTAATTCTTAATGAAAACATTGTCAACAAAATAATAAATAACACTAATAAAGAAGTTAATATCATATACATGTGTGTGTTCATACAATTTAACAATACAAAAACAAATAATCCAGTTAAAAACTGATCAGATAATCTGAATAGAGACTTCTCCAGTGAAAACACAAAGCCAACAGCTTCATGTAAATATTTTCCTAATGTGATATTATTAGGGAAGGAAATTTAAGTTAGCTAATGTTTTAATTCACTCGATTGCCATGAAACAGCATTGAATTTATTTTCTAACTCAATTTTAGAAAACCTTTGGTGATATAGACAGAAGATACATTCATTATGTATTTATTTGCCAGGCTCATCCATTTTGAGTCAATAAACTTTTCTTAAAAGTTTTATTGAAGTATCATATATGATAAACTGCATAAATTTATAGTGGATTTTTCTAGGAAATGCATAGAATAGAACTCATTGCCACAATTATGATAATGAACATATCTATGATCATTAATTTTTTCGAAAGCATATCGTCATTCAGGATTACCTCCTTCTATCACATCCTACAGAATTTACTTACCTATTTTCTGTTATCATTTATGAGTTTGGAATGTATGGAGCTTTTTATTAAGGTAATAACACAGTCTTATTTATAGCTAGGTTTCTTTCACTTAGTCTAACTGGTTTCGAGATTCATTCATATTATGACTTGCATAGTTTAAAGTAATATTTCCTCATTTGTGCCTTTGATTCTAGAATAGTTCATATTCAATATAGTTTCAAGTGTATTCTTCTAAAAATAAGAAGATGAATAGTAGTATATATACTTAAAAATATGTTAAATGATTCATTTAGTTGAAATTGTCAAGTAAAGAATAATACCTAAAGAAAAAAAAGAGATAAATACTTTCAATTAATCAATAAGTAATAGATCATACTTTTTCAAGGCATATTTTATTCAAAGTCATGCTTTCTAGAAGCTAATATACAGCAAAGAGATCTTATTTAAAACTGAGTTTTAGCCTTAAGGAAGTAAATTATTAAAGCAGAGTGAAATGTTTTTATTAAGACAAATAAAATGTGGAGGTGAAAATTAGCTACAATATTCCTCAAGGGAATCTTCCATTTGAGATAAGATTGAGATAGAAAAGCCTGAGCAGAATAAATGCATGACATATATGTTCTTTATTTTTATAATAAGTTTGTGATCTGTAGCACTTTTTACAACTTCTTTTTTGAAAAACACAATATCTTTTGTAAAGTATCCCAGAAAACTTCCTTCACTTGCTGGTTTCTTAGGGTGTAAATGAAGGGATTTAGTAAAGGAGCAACTGAAGTATATAATAAAGCTACAACTTTTGCTACAGACACTCTTTCTTTTGCAGTTGGTTTAATATACATAAAAATACAGCTACCATAAGTCATCGAGACAACAATCATGTGGGAAGTGCAAGTGGAAAAAGCTTTGGTTCTTTGCTGAGCAGAAGGGAATTTCAGAATGGTTTTGATGATACAAGTGTAAGAAATAATAACCAATACCAAAGTCACTACAAGTGTCACCACAGCTAAAATAAACGACATTAATTCTAGCACATGTGTATCTGTGCAGGATATCTGCAGGATAGGAGAAGTTTCACACATGAAGTGATCAATTACTCTGGAAGCACAAAAATCCAGTTTAAGTCCCATGACCAAAGGAGGAAAGATAATTAGGAATCCAATTACCCAAGAGCCGAGTACAAGCTGATAGCACACTTTGCTGTTCATGATTATTGGGTAATGTAACGGTTTGCAGATGGCAACATAACGGTCATAGGACATGGCCGCTAGAAGGTAAAATTCTGTAACTCCTAGTAAAAGAATAAAAAATAATTGAGCTGCACAATGATTGTATGTAATAGTTTTATCTTTAGTCACAATGGTTACCAGGAATCTGGGAACACACACTGTTATGAATATGATCTCCAAAAATGAGAAATTACGAAGAAAAAAGTACATTGGTGTCTTGAGGCGAATATCCAGCAGGGTGAGGAGGATAATGACTGAGTTCCCTATCATGCTCAATGTGTAATTAAGAAATAGAAACAAAAATATCACAATTTGCAATTGTGGGTCATCTGTCAATCCTAGAAGAATGAAATCTAAATCCATTGATTGGTTCTTCATTTCTCTTGTGTGAGCTTCAGCATATCTCTATGAGAAAAACAAACGAAATAATGACTATATATAGAAAATAATGTAATATAAATTAACCAAGATATAATGAAAAATATTAACCTATACATGTGTATATATATTTAAACTAAAGCAGAAAAGGATATGTATTCTCTAATTTATCCATTTGTAAGTGGTCCTCTAGTCGGAAATTGCTGATGACAGAAAATTACAGGCTGTATTACATGCTAATTTCTTTCCTATCTATTAGATCTCTTTATTACAATATTCCTCACCAATTTCCTTCTGGAACTTTGGATTTTTGATTAATATGTGCTATTCTAATGCCTTCTGATTGGACTCAATTCTGCATATATAATTTAAATAAAGAACATGAGTTATTTTAAATGTGTTTTTCTATCATCTGTATTCAATCTGTATAAATGCACTGTTGCTTTGTCTTCTTATAATATATATCAAAGTGATTTTCAAATCCAGGAATTACAGTGATTTCATAATTTCTGTAATGTTTAATAGCTTAAACATTTTTGGTTTCCAGTAATTAAAGATATTAATCACAATAGTTTTGAAATTTTCTCTACCCAGAGTATAGATCATTATTATTATTAATTTTCTTGACTGCCTTTGCTAAACTCAAATGAACAATTGTCCAGAATAGATAACAAATTAAACAGTAAAGCATGATAAAATTAAATTATGTTTTTAAAAACGTTTTGTCAATTTTTCAGTTAACCTTTTAAAAGATGTAGTACTATATGTTTATACTCAATTTGGGCCATTATTTTTTAACTTCCTCCATACTCATTATAAATTTATAAGCTTAGAAAATTATATTTCTTCTTTTTCATTTCTACATGTAGAATTCTATTTTCTTCTGTTATGTTAACCTCTTTTATGTTAAACCTTTCAATCTATTTCATTTATGTATTATCTGTAGATTTTTTAAAAGAAATACATTACTCAAACACAGTTTGTTATCCTAACTCTTTTAAGTTATATCTTATTAGTGCTAACATCCTCCCTAGTTGGTATATTTTACTTATTTAAAAAATAAAGCTAATTTTCATTGCTTAAAATGATTTTTCAAAGCAGCTATGTGTAATCTTCAGCTATGTATTGGTTGCAAACTTTCATTGTAAATATATATATGCATCATTATATAAATATATACATATAATCATTGCAATAATTCTCTGATTTGAGAATATATGCTCTATGAATTAGTCATGCCTGTCTCTGTGGTTCTCACAGAATGGTCTAGACTATGTCATCTCACATGTTAGAAAAGAGTTGTTTAGTACTTTCTCCATCACTTTACTCTGGGCAACATTAAATTCATGAAGAGAATAAATGGAAATAAAACAGGTGCAACCCTCTATGAATAAAATAGATTATAACACCTATTAATAAATAAATATAAAATGACTCTCTTTTAGAGAAAATAATAAAAATTAACAATCAAGTATAATATCATGAATAGGACTTATTTTGCATTTGACTTAATTCCTGATTTTTAAGTTAAGTGAAAATTGTACTTGACTTGCATTCTTGGAACTACTGCATATGTAGTCACCTGTGTGTAGATGCAAGACATGCATGATGACATAATAGCTATAATTTTATGCCATTTTTATCATAGTTTAGTATCTAATTTGTATGTTTATAGCAATGATTTTGTGAGATGAGGCAAGGTGCACATATTTTGTTTCTGTAAAGAATTTCCACATTCCACATTCCACACAAATTTATACTCACTTTGAAGTTTGGAACTCAGGTATAAATCATTTAAATGTACTTCCATCTTCTATTCCAGACAAACTGCATTTTGTGAATTTTTTGCTTATAATTTTCATTAACAGCTCAATAAATATTTTCTAAAATAAAATAGAACAATTAAAAATATTGTGATATCATCTGATGAAAGATTAGCAATTATTCTAAGAAAGAGATCCCACATTGATATCTATATACTTATAAAACACTACAGTTGAATAATTTTCTAGGCTCAAGGGATCTAATGTAACAAAACAAAGAAACAAATAATATTCTCGAGAGATCAGAATTCAAAATTGCTCATTATTGGCAATTATAGTGGCAATCTGCTTTAAAAAAAGTTAAAATTAAATTATCCCAGAGGAGGGTCAATAGTGTTTAAGAACACCTATGAAATATTTAATAGAATCATCAGCAGTTCACTGTCCTAGGACATTGGAAAACCCCAAGCTGATTTATACAAGATATTGCTTTGCTTTCAATTAACAAGAGAAGCAGTTTTAGACTTTATTGTAAACGATTTTGTACCCTTATACGAAGTGGTGTGTGTATGTATACATCTATATTTCATAAGTGATGCTTAAGCATAATTTATTATTAAATTAATAAGGTGAAGGATAACTCATAGAATTCATTTTTAATTTTTTCCCTCAAGTAATCTGAATTTTATCTATTAAATACATTTTATGTCAGTGCCCAAACCTGAAGGAAATATAACATCTCCCTTATGGTAAATGGTTTAGCAAACCGTGTTATATGAATACAGTGAAATAAACTAACTACATATGAACAAGCAAAATTGAGTTTTAGGAACATTAGGCTAAGTGAAATAAACCAGATGCACTGTCTTCATCCTTCCATTTTATAATTCTGGAAAAGTCTAACGCATAGGGACAGAAATTTGACCAGTGGTTTCAGGATGTTAGAGTGAGAAAACTTGATTGAGTAGAGAGGTGTCATGAGAGAACTTCATAGGGTGATGGAAACATTTTGTATGTTGACTGTAGTGGTGGCGTATGACTATAGATGTTTGTTGAAGGTCATCAAACTATATATCACCAAAAGATGAATGATTGTGTAGCTAAATTCTACTTTAGTAATCAATGAACTTTTCTCCAAAGAATATATACAAAAGACCTAGAAATACATAAAAAGATATTAAATATCACTACTCATCAGGGCAATGCATATTAAAAACAGTTACATATCAGGTCATGCCTGATAGAACGGCCATTAAAAAGATGAGATAAATGTTGATGTGAATGAAAGAAAAGGAAAACTTTGTGTATTATTGGTGGAATATAAATTGGTACACAAAACAGTATGGAGGATTCTCAAAATAATTGAGACTGATAAATAATTGGGCAATTCCACTTGTAGTAATATAGTCAAGGAAAACAAAAAACCACTAATTTGAAAAACACTAATTTGCTCCTCCTTATTGATAACAGCACTATTTATACCGGTAAAGATTACCTATGGAAACAACCTAAGTATCCGTCAATGGATAAATGAATAAAGTTATGCTATATATGCAATGTGTATGTGTAAATATATTATATGTATGCATGTATGTAAAGGCATCATGTTAAGTGAAATCACAACAGAGAAAGACAACTGCTATATAATCTCACTCATGGAATTTGAAAAGAACTACATAAACTCAGATAAAAAGAGATTAGATGTATTCTTACCAGAGGTGGAGTGTGGGTGGAAGAGGAATTGGACAAAGGTGGTCAAAATGTTCAAACTCCCAGTGTTAGCATTTATATGAGAAGTAAGTAGCAGAAATGCATGCTCAACAAGAGGGCTATAGCCAGCACTGTTGTATTATACATAGGATGTTAAGAATGAATGAATCTTAAAAGTTGTCATGACAGGAAGAATTTATTTTCCCTTTTTATGTTTCTTCTTTAATAATAGTCCTATGAAGAAGTAATATGTTAGCTAATCCTACTGTGGTTCCTCATTTCACTATACAATTCAAACTACCATTCTTGTGTTACCTTAAACTTACCAACCATTATTAAAAAAAAACTGGAAAAATAATCTTTCAAATATATTTGAAAGCAACTCTTTTTAATTAATTATTGATTATACTGTTGATATGATTGCTTAGGTCTGTGTTTTCCAATATAATATGCACTAAATACATGTGGACACAAATATTATAATTAAATTATTATTAAATTAAAGATTTATTTTCTCACTCACACTGACACATATTCCAAGTGCCTTATAACTATAAGCTAGCAGCTAACATAATAGACAAAAGTGACTTCAAAACATTAATTTTAGCTTTTTCTCTTGAAAAGGAAATATTATACACATTTATTAAAATTGTATTTTATTGAGTAATCTATGACTTTGATATGTTATCTTATGACCATAAAGTTCAAAATTATCTACTTCATTTCTCATTTGTTATGAACAATTGCCTATTTAGAAGTGTGCTTAAAAGAAGTTTGCTTAATTGCCAAATATTTGGTAACTTTCTCATTATTTGCTCATTAGTGGGTATTGTTTAACTCTCTTCAAGCATGTATTTCTAAGAGTTTTATCCTGAAGCATTTTTATATTTCCCTCAGATTAAACACATAGTGAATTACGTAAGTAGTTCATAAAATTTTGAGGATATGTATTTCAGACTTAGATGCAATATTCTGTTTATTTCTGGGTAAAATAGCAAAAATGAGCACTTTTGTATTTTTGTAGAGATAGACATTTGATGACAGTGTAATGTAATTTTTCTTCTTTACGATATCTTGTCTGTTTATTTCAAGTTTTCTGTCTCATTTGTCATGTTTCCACTTTGTTCATGTATTGATTTATTACCTTTTAAAATATTTGGTTATTTTAGCATATTTAAGACAGTTATAAACTTTTTTCCTAGCTAATCTGCCATTACACATTTTCAGGGACAATTTCTATTGATTTTTTTTAAATGGGTCATGTTTTCTGGTTTCTTTATGTGATATGAAATGTTTTCATTGAACAAGCATCACTTGAATCCAATGATGTATTAACTCTGTAATTTAGATTATTGCTCTTTCCTAGGTTACTGTTTTTGTTACTGTCTTATATTGCTTTATTTTTTTGATTTTTGTAGCTTTTCTTTGTGCCAGGGATCAGCCTGAGTGTGATTTAAGGTCTTCTATGGTCTCTCCTGAGTTCATAGTTCAAGTGTGTGAGGTCATTTTCTAATTTTCTTTGTATATACGTTTACTTTTGAATGACCTAGATGTTGATGGCTTCCAAAAAGTAAAAAACTAGAAAAATGAGGGGGATGGATTGGTAAAAGCAAAACTCATTTAAAGCACCTGAATGTTATTTAGGCATAGAGAGAGGGTTTACAACAATGTGGGGAGGCTTAACGACAATGGCTGCCTGCCTTTGTATCTGTTCTTCTGTAGTCAGAAGCAATAGCCAGGGATCAGAGTACAGATCACTAGTATTTATTAGAAGCCTCTTTGTCCACTTCTAACTTTTTTCCATTTTGACACTTGCAAGCTAGGTGCAAACTGTTCCAGCAAAATGTGTAGTTGCTTATGATAGGATAGATATTTGCTCTGTGCTAAGCAAAAATTGCTGAAATTTATAATATGTATCATTTAAATCTTCCCCTTGAGTTCACAAGTACCACTGGAGCATAGAGTTTCAAATCAATTACATCAGACCTTGTATTCCAATACAACAGCTGCCAGACAGTTCCTATTCTAATATTCTACCATCTTTCCAAAATTCTCTCAAGCTTCTATACATTTTATGACAGGTTTACATTACAAGTATACATTAAATATCATATTGGACTAGAACAGACTCATATTCAAAGTCAGGTACTCCCCTTTCTCATAAATTAGTCCATATATTGACTATCAATTTTTAAATAATCACACAAATAAATTTAAATAACTTATTCCAATACAATAAATTCTAAATTTATAGAATAATCTCTAACATTGACATTTTCCTTTTTATAAGGAACAAATAAAACTATAGCTTAAGTTATGAATCCTTTTTGTTGTTCATTTTAAACCCTACTTCATGTATGATTCACTGGGCTGAATTCTCTCTAATCATGTGATGAGAAGTTCCTTTTTTGCTTTTAGTCATACATTCATTTATTTTCACATAACAAAATTAGTATTTGCAAAATTAGAATAAGTGCGTGTCACCAAAAAACTATCATTTCTCTAAAAATATGACAATATAAGTCACAAATTGCTTCCTTGTAGTCTTCTCTTGAATCTCAGTTCCAAACTACACTACTCCAACAGTCAAGTTAATCACTTATTCTAGCATTTATTTGTTTAGTTGACTGAAAGGAGTAAGAAAGAGCCTTTTTTTTCTATTATGGAGCTGTGTTTAGCACTGATGAGACATTTGTGTCATCCTTGACATTTAGTGGTGTGAATAAATAGCGCAATTTGTCAATTTAATTATTATTCCACTATCTAAGAAATATGAAGGTAAGGAAATAACTTGAAAAATTGAATTGTGACTCAGGGTATATTATTTGAAAACAAAATATTTACATTGAAAATGAGCATAATACTTTTAAGCATTACATTTCTACAGGACCCCGATCCATGCTAAACTCCTTCTCAGCATACTATTTCAGTAACTAGAAAAATGAAATTCATAAATCTGCTGGTGAGGATATTTTCATGATGTTTTTACTGAGAGTGATAAGCTGATAGTGTTCTACAAAGATGGACAGGACCTCATCTCTGAAACATCTAAATAGTATCCGTATTTTAAAAAAGTTAGCCGCAGATGTGAATAAGTCAAAATCTTAAAAAGAGGAGATTATTCTGGATATCCAAGTGGGTCTTAAGTGCAACCACAATGTCCTTATAACAGAGATAAAGAAAGATATTCGATAGAGATGGGAATGAAGAGAAAGCAGTGTGAACACAGACATGGATACTGAATAATGTGAAGAAAAGTCAAGAAAAGCCGCACTTTCATGCAGGATGCCAACTAAAATAAATCTAAATGACCGATCAAACTGTTCCCTAGTAAAATACAAGGATGATAACATCAGGTCCTTAGTTTTCTGGCTAAAAATGACCAAGAGGTTTCCATAGAGAGGCTCAGGTGCTTAAAGAGCACATAGCACACCTGGGAGTCACCTTAACCCAGGTCAGAGATACATCTGTGTTGCAATGGAAGATTTGTCATGGAAGTCAGAGGGTTAAACTCAAACTGAATGGCTGTGATAGCCTTTGGATCCTGTCTTTCAATTTTTGGCAGATACAGTGGTCCTAAAAATATCATCAACCCTATTGTTTGCACAAAGACAGAACTGAAACAAAACTTAAGCTATGTGAATTCAAAAGGAAAGGAAAAGTAGCCTTGATATGTTTTTCAACAAGATAGCAAAAATACAAGTTTCCTGATTACAGAAAATCAGATAATGTATCCCTAGGAAACAAAATCCAAAAAAAGTGTGACACTATTTTGCAAGTGCTTTTTCAAATGTCACCATTAAGTTTAGAAAAAACACAGAAATGGACCTCTTGAAATCATAAATTGCTGCCTTAACTATTGGTTTTCTTTTAAACAAGGATCACAGTAAAAAAAAATATAAAAGATTTTTACACTGAAAATAAAAATGTCTTCAAGACATGTACCTCAATTTCAGAAGTAAGATTAAGAAATTGCTGTCCATGTCTATGTGTATGTCTGTCTGTGTATGTGACATAAATCATAAATGGCATTGCAGAATTTAATTTGTATCTAATAGGCTCATGGTAGACTCATGATGACTGAAATCGAAGTAAAGAAATGGGCCGAATAAGTACTAGGCTGAAATCAATTGTCTGACTTACCTAGACATGTCTAATGCCATCTGAGGTAATTATACTCTGAAAAGGATACATTCTCTGTGAGTACTCTGAGCTGGAAAATTCAGACTAGTTTCAAAATTTTCTTTTAAGAATCTCATAAACTAAACAGTAAGACATATAGTATGTAGGCAGAAGGAGAAATGTAAAAAGATCATGGGTATGATTCTAAATAGAATTACAAAACGGACATGGGTATATTTTTGCCAAAATGTATTAAAGAAAATAATTTTCTCTTTAAAATGACTGTTCAGGGATAATTAAAGGCAGAATTTAAAAGAATTTTAGAATGTAGTGGGGATGTTTGTGCAGTGAAAAATGTTTGCGGAAAAGGTATTGTGAAAGAAATTAGTGTGGTCACATTAAATGGAATAATGTTCATTTTGTTTGCTTTGTGTTACAATTGTTTAGTACGTGGCACATTATTATACTATTCTGAACCTTCTTGAAAACAAAATTCTGCATAAAGGTTTTTATTTTAAAGGAGAATATGAGAAATATTAGAGAGTTCTTGGGGTATCCCATATGAAGAAACAATTCTCCATGTATGAAAAGAAATAGAAACACAAACACGAAAATTCGACTTACTGGATTTGGAGTAAACTCTAGTGAAAAGCATTGTCAAAATACAGATTAATACTTAGCCTTCTCAGCCTATGTTTCTATGGAAATATAATAATGTGTATATTCTAGAGTTATATAGAATTCCTAAAAAGTCTAATATGTTTTGGTTTGTTTTCCTGGTTTGTTCTAAGGAGTTATATGACACAAAATTGAACAAGGTCATTTTAAATTGTTAAGCTAATTATAAGTACACCTTTGATCATGGTTGTTTTAAAGATCTTTGCCAATTCAGGTGGCAAAGACAATCAAATTTGATATAAAAAGGCTAAATTCCATTATAAGAGTTCATCTTATAGATAATATTCTGCAAAACTTTGATCCACTAACATATTTAGAAGAATGTGCCCCCTTCCTTATGCAGCATCTATAGAAGGAGAAGCAATGGTTCAAAACAAACTACAAGAATCTGAATTCTCATATTTTTTGAGGATTATCTAGTTGAATGAGTCAAAGGTGTTTCCAGCCACTGTTGTAAATAACATATAGGCTTATTTGGTCCCTATATCCCTTACACGTTTTCAGGGATTGTGAGGCCTGCTAGAGTATTGGAGGACATTTATTCCACTCCTGACTCAGATCATCTGACTACTGTATAACTTAACCTGAAAAAGGGGTCACCTGGAATTTGGTGGAAGAACAGGACATGACCTTCAGAGAAGCAAAATATGTTGTACAAACTGTATACACTAGGATTATGGTTTAGAGTCAACCCTGTGTGCTAGATATTCATGTGGTCCAGAACAGATATGTCCAAGGTCTATGGCAATGATGCACAAGCGTGCCCATCAGGTTTTTATCTTGTCTGTGGAAAGAAGGTGAGGCTTATTGCAGTCTCATTAAAAAACAAGTTAATACTGCATACCAAACTCTGTGGGTCACAGAGACTTTAAGAGATCTGGCAGCCATGACATTGAGGAAAATGTCCCCTATTGTGAAGTGGTTTTCAGACATGACTTTAAGCTAGGAGCTCGGTGGCAAAAACACTGATGGTAATCAAGGGGATCAGCAATGCAACAATGAAGAAGTAGATGACCTGGCCCAGATATGATGGTCAGAAGAGTCCCCTGTAGAGTACACATTCCTGTGATTTCACCAGAAAATGAGATCTCTCAGAAAACTAGTGCAGCAATGGGCCAACAATTATCACATTAATTGACAATTCCATCTGCCTTATAACTAAACAGGGGCTGATAGTATTCAAATATATTATGGCCTTCTGAGACATGCCCTAAACACTGTAACCCATTCGTAGCTGGGGTGGACTGCCTGGTCAGAGGAGACTTTGACATGCTTATATGAATGCTCCTACCTTAGGTCCACTGTTAATCTGACCCTAGGCACCCTCTGTGACTCCAGTTGGCAGAAACAATCAAACCTTGACACTGTTCGTCAGGTACAAAAGAAAATATTCTTTCCAGCCCCTTCAGACATACTCCCTCAGGAAAGCACCCTCTCCTGGTCTTAGAGAGCTCAAGTTGGATCAGATATTGACTCTGGTGGCCTCTTGAGTTAACTACTCTGTGTGGTGCTGTCCAGGGGTAGCTCACTGCTATACAAGTAGATCTGTAAATTTTGAAGTTTCATGGGTAAGATTGGGAGTATTGAGGGGTAGTATAAAGACATGATCCATGCTAAAACTTAAAATAAGATCAATGACTGACTAATGCTGAGTATGAACTTGAATGCAAAAGTTGAATTTCTAAGATGAGACTGCCTCCACCTTCTCTGATAGCCCAAGGTGTCCAGTCCTAGAATTTTGCTGTCCCTGCCTACTTAACTGTTCTTTTCCTTACCCAGTTGGAATTTCTTGTCCAATCACTACCCTCCCTCTGCTGATACCCACTATAAAAATGTCCCTCTTTGGTGTGGTAGCTTTCTGGAAGCGTGCCTGACCCTTTGCCAATGAAACCCAGTGTCATGAACACAATAAAGGCCGTTTCCTTTCTGACTATGTCTTCTTGTGATTTCTTCAGACTATTTACTAGACTGGGCATTACTTTCACAAAATATGAACACCTGCATAACAGTGCCCAATTAAATAAATAACACTATATACGTTGTTATAGCATCAATAGTATTAATATGTATACAGCCTTAGGTTAATAAAGAAGTCTTTCTTAAAATGGTTATACGTCTTTTAAAAATCTGTTACAAAAAGATATGTCTTCAAATAAGTAAAAAAAAAATGGAAAGATAAATGGTTACACTAGTAGAAATGCTAGTGAAATCGACAGTGTCAAAACTGATGTAGTGGACATCTGACTTCCATTCAAGATGACACCATAGAAGGAGTGAGACTTACAGGACACAGAGCCAGGGAGGCACAGGGTAGAATTAGCACCAATTCCCTGATGGAATGAATTGGATGCAGGCAAGAAAATTATGCTTGGTGCCACCATAACCAGAAGGCAGCAAGGGGAATCACCAAACCATACCAACACCCTCCCCACTATCTTGCCTCAGAGCTTTAGGACCTACACCAGATATCCTACTGACAGAAACCCTTCCCTCTGGATTAAAGGGAAAAACGAGTCTCCTAGATGGAGAAAAACCATTACCTCTTCCCACTAATGCCACCTGTGGGTTTAGGTGAAACTGTAGTTTTATTGCCAATTGTGCGTCAATAACAAGGTGATCATTGTGTTTGTTAGCCGGAACTCTGGGGGATGGCTCTCCAACCCTATAGATTGAACTTTTGGGCACAACAAAAGCCCCACAAAGAACTTCAACAAATCCAACCAATGGTGATCCCACAAAACTCAAGAAATCCCAGTGTTAATAATGAGAAAGATATAGAAAATGCCAATGAGAGAGGAAACACAGAGAAATATATGTGAAACGATGGATTCAATAAAAAACCCAGGAGAAAATCTGAATGCAAAAAAAATCTGAAAATTACCTGAGGATGAATTTATGGCAACAGATAAATATACTCAGGTAAATCAAGAAAACAGTAGAGAAAGAAGAAGAGACTAAAAAAAAATAGAGAAGAAATGAAGCATCTCAAAAAAGTTTTATCAAAGAAATAAAGAACACGGTAGCTGAACTAAAGAATACAATAAAGTGACTCAAGAATTGGATGAATGAAGCCTCTTGTAGAATCAGTGAGCTAGAAGTTAGGGCAGAGAAATGCACCCAAGAAAACCAGCAAAGAGATAAAAGAATTAAAAGAAATGAAGACTGCAGTCGAGACCTATGGGATAGCATCAAAAGAAACATTATTTGCATTGTAGGGTTCCCAGGAGGAGAAGAGGAAGAAATAGGGGCAGAAATTGTATTTGAAGAAATAGTAGAGGAGAACTTCTCTAACCTGAAGAAAGAAGCAAGTTTTCAGACCCAGGAAGCTCACAGAGTCCCTAATAAGAGAAACCCAAGCAGACCTACACCTAGATGAATTATCATCAAAATGTCAAAAATACAATATAAGGAAAGAATCTTAAATGCATCCAGAAAAACAAGTCACATTCAAAGAAGTCCCCATAAGACTGTCAACAGATTTCTCATTTGAAACTCTACGAGCCAGGAGGGAATTGTATGACATACACAAAAAAAGCTGAAATTAATTTCCGAGACTTTTGAATATACATTCACCCTCATAAGTAAAAACAAGGGAAGCATTAGGAAATATGAGCATTATACTTGACATTAATTGAATTGAGAAAAGATAATGAAGAATGATCAGCTCAGAATACAAGGAATAGAGACTCAGGAAAATAATTTTTATTAGTTGGGTCTTATTTTCCTTGAAGGATTGCTGACTCAGAAAGGAAAACTGAGAAATTGAGGAAAGCTCCTTGTGTTTGACAACCTGCTGGATCCAGGGAGACAGATTCCATTAAAATAAATTTTTAAATCCTCCAGTTTTAATTTAAGAAACTCAGGTAGACAAAGTCACGTATACAGTTTTAAGTCATCCCAATATTAATATTTGAGGTTATTCTGGATTATTAAGGGACTCAGGTGTATAACAAAGTTAAAACTTAACCATTTCTGAAAGAAATATGATCTGAAGTAACATTTTATTCCATTGCATGTCAAATGAATACAATAGAATTAACATTGTGCATAAAAATAAATATATGCAATATATATGCATTTATATATGTATGTATAAATATCTATTTTTATATACCCCTTTGTATGTAAATATATTATGTGTAAATGCACACATAGGCACATATATGTACATGTGTATGTGTATTATATGTAAAGTATAAATCAGTCCACTATGAGGGTTTAGAAATGTTAAACCTTGGTAATGAGAGCATACAACCCCCATAGTGCAGAGACTGTCATTTTAAAATTATGTTCTTCACTACACAAAATAGGGCTCCTTGGTTTATACTAAGATTGTGCTAAAAAAGATTTAAGATGAAGTTATAGCACTTGCTGGTGTTAGTAAATAAGAAGTCATCATAAATCCATGAAGTCACTTCAAAGGGCAAAGGAATAATCTTAAAAGGAAATATATGTCCAAATCTGGGGCAACAGAGCATCAAAATTTATAATGCTATCAATGAATATAATTGGAAACTGCAAATTCAAAATTATATAAAATAATTAATCTATAAAATGGATCTTTTCGAAAGATCGGTATGTTTGTATAGCATTTAAAGAATCAGGCAGAAGTCAATTATATGATTAAGAATAAGACATGACTTTTATTGATGCTTTTATTGTTTTATATAGCATATGCTGCTATGCGATGATACACACCTAAAATGTTTAAAATGTTATAATGCAGTCGTCAATAAAAATCAATTATAAAAATGTTAAAATATCCATATTATTATTTTCAAAGATAAAAGATAAACTTTATGGTGGACAATTGCATTAACATCCATATTAAATATAATAAACCATCCTCAGTAATGGGAGATAATGAAATTGTGTGATGCCTGATATTATTTATCATCATCTATGTGATAACTGCCAAAGTTCGACAAGACAGAAACTTCACTCTAAATTTAAAGAACACAATACAATATTTCTAGAACCTAATTTTCAACTAACATTCTTGACCACAAGTTACTAAATGTTGGTGGTTACTAAGTTTGAGAAATAAACTGTCTCCCAAAATTAATGCAACTCTTACAATCTACTTTCTCATAAATATAAGGAACTTGAAAACATTTTAATGTCTATTCTCCATGTATTCTTCATGATGCAATAGTTTCCTATAATAAAGTACATGTATTGAAATGCTGAGACAAATACATGTTATGTATTTGGTGAAAACAGCATTTATGATTTCAGTTTTACCCATATAATTCCTATATTTTCACTCTGGGAAACATTGATAATTGCTTTATGCCTTTTACGATAACTTCAGACGGTGAGTAAATCCTTCCCTGGGGTCAATAAATACATGTGTCTATATAGAAAAGTTATGCTCTAATTACTTATTTAATTACTACACCATTAATACGTTATTGAAATAAATAAAATTATGGAAATCATGGCTTGAACTTTCTCTCCTGCATCTTCTCCAGTGCAGATTCTGATATTCAGCAGGGAATACCTACAATTTAAAATTGATGATTAGTTATAATTTGTTGTTAGGTAATAAAACGATAAAAATGTGGCATGACAGTTATCAAGCTTGTCATCATCAACAACAGCAAAAACAACGACGACAACTAAAACTAGTGCTATGTAATGTCCAGATCACATGAAAATATCCTGGTTGTATCTAGTTTGTGCATGTTACCTGTATATAGGTAAATATCCTGGTTGTATCTAGTATCCTGGTTACCTATATATAGGAAAATATCCTGGTTGTATCTAGTTTGTGCATGTTACCCGCCTTTTGAATTTGATTTGATGCCTTCTATTCATATGAATTCTATCGCATCATGTTCTGAGGCACATACTTATTGTTCCATGATTATCACTGGCTCCATGTAGGATTATCCCACTTTTCCTATCTACCTGGTATTAGCGTTCTTTTATGAATGCTGCCATTATTTTCCCCTTAGGTATTTTGCCACTTTAGTGGGTGTTGAATATACTAATTTTCTATTTTATTATGGAAATATTAACCACAATTATTCTATTAATGGAATTTTCATAATTTGATTACTTGATGCTATTTACACAAGAGAATGAATGTCTTTCCCTGTATCTATTTATTTGAAGAACATATTGATACTACATTAACTACAAATATTTATAGAGGATTTCCTTTTATCATGAATTGATAATTTTCATATATTTCAGATCTGTAAAACTATGACTTGTTAGCTAAATCTGGCCTGCCACCTGTTCTTGTTAAAAATAAATTAAAAATAATTTTAAAATAGCAGATTAAATGGAACTCAGTCACATAAGTTTGCTATATTTTATTAATGTATAGCTTCTTTCATGTTACAAAGGTGCAATAGAGTAGTTGCAACAAAGATCTAAAAACCTAAAGCACTAGACAGAATATATATATATAAATATCAAAATCTTCACCTCTATGTACACAGCAGCAAACTACTAATAGAAAAGATATGGAAAGAACCCGAATGTCCATCAATGAATGACTGTATAAAGATGTTATGCTGTATATACTTAGTGTAATTCTATTCAGCTATCAAAAAGGAAATTTCACCTTTTACAACAAACTGGATAGAACTCGAGGTTATCATGCTAAGAGAAATAAGCAAGAAATAAAAAGAGAAGGAAAAGACAGTTATATTCGTATTTGAAATATAAAGAAACAAAGCAGACTCATTTTAACAAAATTTGCAACATGCAAAACTATGGTTACCAGCAGGATGGGAAGTGGGAGAGAATGAGGGAAGTTATTAAGGGCAGTGAAGGGCATTAGAACCCTTGTAGCAAGAATGGTGTGAAATGCTTACAGACTGAAAGGTGAATTCAACATCTTGGACATCATAGTGAGTTTAAAAAAATAAGAAATACAATTAAAAACAAAAACAAAAAATTCTACAAGCCTACAATACAATCTAATGATTTATTGCAAAACTTTTCTGATTCCTGATGAGTTTCAAGTCACTGCTCTCTTCATATTTTAAGATGTTTATGTTGTCTCTTATTAGACCAGTGGAATCTCCAATTCTCCTTCTGAAGCAATTTCTTGAACCTTTGATTGTTTCCTTGCTTTTGGTACAATGATACCTCCGAGGTTCATCTTGAATATTCCCTGCACTACATCTACAACGAGTAACTTCTCCCAGAATCTCTGGCATATTTAAAAGACAATTGGATTTAAAGATTTTATTGGGACACTGGGGAATTCATAACTATTGAACTGACATAAAATATAGTCTTATTTGCAAATAGAGATATGGAATATTGATTTATTTTTTTAAATTATAAATGTATTGGCTTCTAAGAATTTTACAAAGTTTTTCAATGTTATTTTCTGTGTTCTGCATTTGTACCACATATATTGATAGTTTAAATTAAATTATTAGCTTGATATCTTCTATTATAAATGACAGTTTCACATAGTAATACCAATACCTCTACCTACAACTAAGTGTACCAATTTTAATATTTTATTTTATTTGAAGATTTTTTTAACTTTTGTATGTATTTCCAAAGAATTAACAGTTTAAATACTATGTTTCAAAGAAACTGGAAGTAATTTTCTTCCCTCCATGGTACTGCAATAAGTCTGACACATTTGGTTAAGTTGTTTTCTACTTGGAGGAATTTAACTCCCATAAACATTTTCTTAACAATATTATTAAAGCACAATTGACATAAGCTACATATACTTAAAATTTATATTTTGACAAATTTTGTTATGTGATTATACTCACATATTGTCTCAAGAAGATAAGGAGCAGAAAAAAAGAAAGCTAGGCCTATTGACTTCACTGATAAACTCTATAAAAATATTTGTACCAATTATACATGCATTCTTTTCAAAGTTAAAGAGGAAGTAACCTTTCTTATACATTGTTGAGCCAGCATTGCCATGATGTAAAGAATAGGCAAAACCATTAAAAGTAAATACAGCTACAGAAAATATTCCTTATGAATACAGTTGTGGAAATTCTTAAATTTTTAATTTCCATATCTATAAGTATATTTAGCTATCTAATCCCATCTGATATCATTTGAAATTTATAGTGCATCACTATCAAATGGGATTTACTTCAAGGATGTATTGTTGGTTCAACATAAGAAGAAAAACAGCCACTTGTTGTTTATTGTGTTAGCAAGCTATAAAACTATAAAAATAATATATAAAATATAATATAATAAAAAATAAATCCAGATGGAATTAAGAACAGATTATCTCCTGAGGGTAGACCTATTGCCATTGGTTTATTGGGATAACTAAGTACAGCCAAAAGGGACCTGCTGGTTGTGTGAGCTAGTTGGTACACTTTGGTCTCTCCTTGTATTGCCTCACATTCTGGAAAGGTATATCTTATGATATTATGTCTCTTGATCTTGTATTTCCTTGAGCTCTTCCTTTCTTACTCTACTCACTCAGGGATTTGTAAAGTGACCAAAGAAAGCAAAATTCTTTTATCTTTGGATAGTATTCAATCTTCATCTTATCTAGGGAACTTAGAAATATTTTACCTACAGTCATTAGCAGTAGTCCCTGGAAAATTACTTAAAAGTATTCTTAGAATTGCAACCTTAACTTATTGAAGTTCAAGATACAAGAATGTCTATGTTTTTAAGGAGATTAGAGCGATAAAGGGAAATGTATTTTACTTACAGCAGAGGCTGTATAAAACCCATGTATAATCAAACTTATATTTTCTCTCTGAAAGTTTTTATATAATAGACAAAGAGTTTAACTAATGACCAAAAATCTCTTGAAGCATATTATGAATTTATCACACTCCATATTTTTAGTAAGTTAAATAAAATTGAGATATTATTTCAATCATTACAGTATCAGAAAATTAGTATTTTTGCAATTTTTCACTCAATGTATTATATCTTTCTTCCATTCACAGGTTGATTCTGTTGAAATAAAATGTAGGGATCCCCAAATATTCACTATCATAATTTTATCTTTTAATATTTTAGTCATTGTTCAAAATATAATAACACTTTGTCTTCTTATCTGTCAATCTTGCTCATGTTTAATGAAAAAATGTGTTTATTCTAAAAAGAAGAATATTTATTGTCAGGAACAAAAGGAAAATTACAATGAAAGCTTTGATACTTAGCACCTATGGACATGCGCAGTGCATGCTGTAGAAAGAAAATAATACAATATTGATAACTTTTATCACAGATAAAAATGTTAGCTGTTAAGAATAATGAGAGATCAGGACAGATAAAACTCATAGAGGTTACATGTTAGAAATGTGTGGTTTTGATAAATTTAAGAAAGAATTTTGTCTGTTCTAATTATTTAGACTTCTAGAAAGAGGACAGTGAAATATTTTGGCATTCAAAAAACTCCTTTATGAGTCTCTTTTTTCACAGACAAGTTTGAGAGTAATAAGACAAAGCAGGCATAATAAAAACAAAAGCAGAGAAAAAAGAAATACTTAAAAAAAAAGAAATATTTAAAAAGAAATGCAAAAATGTTATAAATTGGTAAGTACATTGTAGAACTATATTATTGATTTATAGCCAAGTATGAATATATCTAGGTTCTGTTCATGTCCCATAAATTAGGAACTTTGCTATTATTTATAACCAAAGTATTCTAATCCTATTATTTTCATAATCGCTAACATTTCTTTCTGTTAGTAATATTAACAATGTTTTATATTCATAATACAAATAGTCAGTTACTTTTAAGTCCATATATTATAGTTGTGTCATCAGTTTCCACTTATGACTTATAAGAAAATAAAATTTGTAAATGACACTGATTTAAAACAAATGACATGAAAATTAGATATTTCATTCCTAAAATCACACACTATTTAAAACTAGAAAACAGTATCTAAACTACAAACATAATTAGTAAATATTGTGGTACTAATATAATGAAAGATATACACATACAAAGAAAATCTGTTTACATGTGGAGGTTTTATGTAAAGTCACTGAAGAGGGGATTTCTAACATAGACCTGTGAGTATGTTTTCTTCTCAAAAGAAAACGTATTTTTTTCTGCTTTAATAGGATTGAGTAGGTATTGAAAATTGCTTACAGGTTAAAAGGCCTATTGTTTTATTTTATTAGCTCTATTAATACCAATATTGATCTTTGATCCTTTTTTTTATTCACTTATTTGTTTTGCTTTGTTTTTCTAATAGATTTCACTGAAAGAAAATTTTTAAAAAGATGAGAAATTTCACTATGATTACAGAATTTGTACTCTTGGGCATAACAGATAACTCAGACCTTCGTGTTGTAATATTTTTCTTTTTATTTATGGCTTATGTACTAAGTGTCACTGGAAATCTAGTCATCATCATCCTCACCTTGACAGACTGTCATCTAAAGACTCCTATGTATTACTTCCTCCGAAACTTCTCCTTTTTAGAAATTACTTTCACCAGTGTGTCTATTCCCAGATTTTTGGGCTCAATAATTACTAAAGTCAACACCATTTCCTATAATAATTGTCTAGCTCAATTATTTTTCTTCATATCCATGGGTGTGACTGAATTTTTTCTTCTCACTGCCATGTCTTTTGATCGTTATGTTGCTATCTGCAAACCTCTCCATTACACCACAATCATGAACAAGAAAATCTGCAACCTACTTATCTGTAGTTCCTGGCTAGCAGGATTTGCTACCATTTTCCCGCCACTCATGTTTATCCTCCAGTTAGATTTCTGCGCTTCCAATGTAATTGACCATTTCTCTTGTGACTATTTCCCCATTTTACAGCTTTCATGCTCAGATACATGGTTTTTAGAGATGATTGGCTTTTACTTTGCTTTTGTTATTCTGTTCTTTACATTGGCCTTAGTGATTCTGTCCTATATAGGCATCATTAGAACCATTCTGAGAATCCCTTCTGCTAGTCAGAGGAAAAAGGCTTTCTCCACATGTTCCTCTCACATGATTGTCCTTTCCATCTCTTACGGATGTTGTATATTCATCTATGTCAAGCCTTCAGCAAATGAAAGAGCATCATTGACCAAAGGAGTGGCTGTTCTCAACACATCAATTGCCCCCATGTTGAACCCTTTTATTTATTCCCTGAGAAACCAGCAAGTAAAGCAAGCTTTCAGAAACTTGGTTGATAAAGTAGTATTTTCTAGAAACAATTGAAAGTATGTATTAATGTGAATGAATGTTATTGTGAATTCATAAGGAAAAGTAGAATTTTACTTTCTACTTTATTCTCCTGTGTCCATCACACTGATCACTTTAATGCTGAGCTCATTAGTTTAAGCTTTCTTTGAGTCTGAAAGTGACCATGTGGTTGGTGTCTTCTTTTCAATCTATCTGACTTACACTTCTTAGTAGAAAATCAGAGGATATAGAACATAATTTTGCTGATTATTCTAACTAATTTTTAAATGTAATGGCTAGAGGATTAAAGCACTGTTTTAATCAACATAATCTTCAATTTTCTCTGTTATTAGCACAAAATTTTCTTAAATTTATTGAAATATAAAATATTTGCAACAATCATATTTTATACATGCTATCTGCAGTATTGGTCAGTTCTTGCCATTTATCACTTGCATATATATTTTTCTATTGACAAAAGTTTCAAGTTCCTAATATCCCATATTTCTTAGATATACTGAAATCATATTTTGTATCTGCCTTTATATATTATATTTGCTTTGTCCGTATTTAGTGTTGAGAATATGTAAAATATGAATATTTAGGCAGTCTCTTTGCTCATAAAAAATGGGAATATGGTATTATAAATAATAATCTCTTCAATTTAATATTCGTTCTTGCCATATTTGAATAGGTATGTTATATATGATAATTTATTTAATTCTCAAAGCTATTTGGCAAATTTGACATGATTCTTCCTTTTTCTAATGTATAAATTGATGTTCAGAAAAATTAAGTAACTTGCCTGAGACTATTGAGGTATAGTAGCTAAGACAATATCTGATTAAAAATTAAATGAACACTTTGAAACTTTAAAATGACATATATTTTACATAGATTTTACTAAGGTTTTGCACAATTTTTTGATTTTTTTCACTAATATTAGCCCATAATTCTTCATATTATCTCATGTCTTTTTTTTCTCTAGTTAAGGAGGTGTTACAGCAAGGTACTAACTTCTAGTATTATAACTACCCTTCACATTTCAACACTGATTCATCAAAAAAAGAAAATCTTCCACTGCCATTTCCAGTGAACAATAGAATGAGCAGGAAATAATATAAAGTATTAGCATTGTGGTACCAACATTTTTCATTAGAAGACTGATTAAAAATATACAGAGCTAACAAATTGTATTTAATACAAAGTAGTATGTTCCCAGGGTGTAAGTAAATGGAGTATTGGGTAGAGAATTGCATTAGACATCAAGATATTTGGTCACTAATCTCTGAAAAATAATGTCAAGGGAAACACATTTCATTCTTATTGTTGTTTGTTTATTTTTTTCCTGTCTCATTGGACACTGTTCCCCAAGCTTTTTTTCCAGTTTCAATACTAACATATATTATGCTTTATATCCCTTAGTGTTTTGTTTATATTCCTGTTTTGGCAATTTCAATTTACTGAATTAGTCCCCTTGAGCCGTCAACAAAGAGAATAGACAAAAAATTAAAGAGCTTGTGCAACATAAAATCCATGTAGAAACTGTACCGGAGAGGTTTACAATATCATCTGATGTTTTTCTCTGTAATATTTTTGCTCCATTCTCATTTTTATAGCCAAAGAAATGTATCTCCTGTGGATTAAATGAAAATTTAAGATGAAAAATATTATCAATAGAAAGCAAATCTGCTCAATGAGAAAGCAGATTCTTCAAGAAATGCTGGTTTCCTTGGATTACCACATGGCAGTTGATAATATGTTTTTATATTCCAACCATTCTAAGTGTTAGTGAGTCTATATGAAAATCAGAGGTAAGTCAGAGGGAAATGGAAGTCCCCAAAATCTTACCACTGATTTATTGCTTCTCTATTCTAATTTTAATTAAATTATATAAGATATACTGGCGTTATATTTTGAAATAGGATATATTAAAACATGTAAACAGAAGGTAGTATATTGTTTTTATTTTTAATTTATTCATTCTTCATTAAATAAAGACAGGATGTTGCTATCACTGTGTCTGTGTGTTTCTAATCATATATATATAGACTATACAGTACTGTGTGAATAGATTTTAATTTCAAAGAGTCTAAGATTACACTTGAAATTTGCCAGTTATATGAATATATCTAAGGTATATAATGTCTCTGAGACTCAGTTCTTCACTTGGGAATAAAGTTAAATGTTTCATAGGCATGTTATGATGGTTAAATAAGTTAAAGGATGAAAGTCCTTTGTATTTCACTGGCCCACATAATGCCTTTGGTAATTCATGATTACTAATGAATATCATTCCCAAAGTTAGGTATTAATTACGACTAAAATTAAAATAAATAAACCAGCCATTCTTAAATAATATAAATGCCACATGATATATGTAGCATTTTCATCTATATACTTTATATTAATAATCAAAAACACCCTTGAAACTCCAACTCCGTTCTTAATAGAGAAAATGGAGCTAAAGAATTTAAGTAGCTTATCAGTCACAGATCTATTAATTTGCATTTTTAATTTGTACTTTTCTAACAACAAAATCCATATATTTTCTATAATTAACTTTCCTATTATAATGCATCAATATGAAGTTAACACCATCTAAATAAGCTTTTATTATTATTAATTTATTTATTTATCCTTTTTTGTTTGAATTCTAAATGGCTAGTTAATGAGCTGAAAATATGAACTTATAGTTTGATATTACCATAAACCCCTAAGAGGGAGCCTTACTATTTCTGAAATTGTGATTTAGGATAACTTGGTAATCTCTTTTTTTCTTTGATTTGTTTCTGTGAGAAATGATATGAATGCTGAGGATTGAACCTGTCTATTTTTAACAAAATGAAGAACTAAAAATTACTTAGCTTTCTCTAGGGGAAAAAAAAAATCCAAAATGATTATGAAAAATAGTAAAAAGCAATTCTAACAAAGCAGTTCTTCTAACTGCTTAATGTGTTCTCCTGAGGAGTCTTAAAGGAACCCGGTGTTCTGGACTCAAAATCAAGAATGATTGAGCTGTGACAAAGTAAATTTAGAGAATTTATGAATCTTTAGTGGATGATACCCACAATATTGAATTAAATATTTTTTCTTTAATATATGAACGTGAGTCCTGAATAATTCTTTAAACTCCCTGAAGCAGAAATAAACTGAATGATACGCTCAATGAAGCACATTGTCTGGAAATATGATTAATGAAATTTCTGTAATCATCCTTTAAGGAGGCTTCATTGAATAAAAACAGAATTGAGTAAAAAATAGAAAAAGTTGAAAAAACGAGACTTTCATATACTACACTGCTACATGGTACTTCTGTCCACTCCACCATCAAACATTATTAAAAACAACAAAACACATCAGAAATATATAAGCCAGTCTAAGTCTCTTATTTCAGTCTCTCAAAAGGGCATTTTAAGTCCTTTAATCTTAATGCATAGTCCCTTTCTGGATTTGGATGTTAAATAAATCATTAATATCTAGCTTATCTAGGTGTGTCCTGGTGGAGTAGGGTTTGGATTAAATCCACATGTATAGCAAGCCTCACCTTCAAGCCCCTGAGCCCTATTCCTGACCAGCAAGAACAACCAAGATGAACAGCTAAATCAAATATATTAAATATCTCTTCCTCCTCTCTCTTCATGTCTGCCTGTCTCTGCTCACTTTCATTAATGCCAGCACCCTACCATAAAAAAGAAGAAAAATATGTTTATCTAAAGTATTATTGTTAATCTTAACCTGATGTCAGGGAGGTTGAAAGAGCAGGATATAGGGGTCTTTTCAGTATGATACCTGAGATGCATTGTAGCCACCTTAACAAATAATAAGCACTATTGTTAGTTTTCATTTTGAATAGCAAAGAATATTAATCTCAGGGATTCTTTGAAGGCTACTAAGAATTAATTTTGATAAAATGACCGGGTAGAATATAAAAATAAACAAAATCATACTCTTTTAAGGGTAAATATAGATCTGCATTCAGAAATAATTGCTGAAAAATGAGCTAAATACTCAGAGGTATACATAATATTCAACATAAATTCTTACTTTGAATGACAACATTAGAATCATACATACCTTATTAAACATTGAACTTCATTTCTCTCAAAAATAATGAATAAGCAAATTTAATGAATGAATATTGGTAAATTTTATCAAGTTTATTTGATGTGATAAATAAATGCAATCTAATAAATTTTCACAAATATTTGCATAAAAGTATGGCATAGTACCATCTATTCTGTGATATTGGATCATCTCTTGATAAAGCTTCTTTATAAAGAGCCTATTTTTTTTTTTTCTGCTTCTAGAAGACTAGTTGTAAATGTTACTATTATAATAAGGCTTACATAGATCCTTCCAAAATCTATTAAAGTCTTCTTTTACAATTCTTGATATGTTCTTTCACAAGTTTAATCACTAGTTAAAGATTGTTATATTATAATTTATCAAAGTGTTAAAATTAATAGGAAATTTAACAGAAAAATAATTAAAAAATTAAAATACAGTGCAATGATTCATTGTTGATTATGGAATAGTAATAATATATGACATAAATGCATATATATACGTGTGTATTTTTTAAAACATGGTCTATTCTTTGATAAGAATGCATTTTGTGACTCAATATATTATAACACAAATAAAAAAACAACCTAGTGCTTTAATTAAAAGCAAAATATGATGAAGAAAAGGTGATGCTACTGAGCAAGAATAAAGTTAAATGGAAGGATAAAATGTAAAGATCGAAGGAAAGCAATTTTGACATAATATTGTATGAAATTTTCTTCTAAATTTTATAGTAAAAAAATTAAGCAATATGTATATTTAGCAACAAATTGCATGAATTTATTAGACAAGTGTTTATTTCAAACTTGTTAATATAACTATACTATGAACAAATTATGTTGCAACAGCTTTGAAGATAATATTCTATCCTGACTCAGAAATGCTCAAAGTGATGAAGGAGTTCAGAAGAGGTTCATCAGCCTAGGTTTGTTTGCTATATTGGGAAGAATGAGTAAATGATCTTTACTCATACTATCACTATTAAATGCAGTGGTGTGGGAATAAGTTAGGAGGTGATTCTAGGTGTTACCGAAATCTATAATCTACAATGATAGGTATATCTGTATTATTATTAAATGCAAGATTAACAATAATTCTCACAAAGGCTAATATTTCCAATGAGGAGCAAACAAATTGCTCACAGATTGTGCAACATTGATGTTTTGCAAATACATAAAATGTCTCAAGTGTGGTTATCAAATTCTAGCTGAAGATGAAAAAAGTTTTTGCGTATGGAGGGTGAAGGGGGTAGAGAGACCTTGGGGTAGAGGTCAGCACTGTGTAGATAAAGTAGACCAGGACTGGGGTCACTTGTCTTAGGGGAAGAAGATAGGGAGAAGGAAACATTTTTCTTTACTTTTATTTGCTTGGCACTCATGGTTGTTCCTCTTGACCTCAAGGACGCTAACCTGGGTCCCTGGGTTATATGTGGACTGTGTTCCATTGAAGGCAGCTGCCCTAATTGTACTCCCCCAGGGCACAGTCTTTATCTTAGTTTTTGTTATTACTGCCCCATGTGAATCTCGTGGTATGAAAATTATTCAGTATTATTTATCTTAGAAATAGCTTTTTACAAAGCATACTATTCTAATCCCAATGTTTTCAGCACCATAGAGTAAATTTTATGATGTTGTATTAAATGTTAAACAAATTTCTAAATTTTTAAAATAAGTTAATTCATTTAATGGTCATAATGTGGTCATATTATATTGACTTGTATACAGAAGTGTGAGCTGTGTATTTATAAGCTAAGTGCAAATCGGGTTCACAGTTTTCGAAACTTCTTTGTGGCTTTTATTCAAACCTAGATATTCTTACTCTTCCACAGGAATTATCTGTGGTAATACAGTTATGTGTGTGGGGCACGGAATTAAGTTCCAGACAACCTGGAGAGACCTTCATGGAATGGAATAGGAAATCAAGTATTGACAGTGTCACTGGATTACCAAGCCTGGTTTTAGTCTTAACTGTGAAGCTCAACCTCTGAGATCTCAATCCATAGAGGGGCTGGTCACTGCTCAAGCCCATGTCTGCTCCAGAGGGATAGGGGGCCTTTCTCTCAAGATGAAGACAGGGGAAAGGAGGCCCTTTGCGTGACAGTACTCAGCCTTATAGGCCAGTTATTCAGGAACTGTTTATTCTTTGGGTTTTAGAGCAGATAGGAACAAGTTTGTGTTTTTCCTCTCCATGATTTATTTCCTCTTCTTATCTTTATCAGATGCTATAAAGCCCTTTTTTTTAAATTGGCAGAACTTTTTTTTTTAATCTACAGAGCCTTTTAAAAAACTTTTATAATTATTATTTTTATTTGAAGTTTTTGCAGAACTATAGTCTGGTCCACCTGGCGACTCTCAGCTCTGGCCCGGACTCTGATATTGATAACGCTAGTACCACTGCGCGTCCATCGTCAGGTTATGCCCCTATCGAAATCATTTAAGTGTTGCTTTTAAAAAGAAAACTTACTGTTTCAAAGTCATATACAAGTAAAGAAATGAATTAAACCCAGGTTTCTTAGAGATCATGCACATGTTTGTTAAGTGAGGATATTTGTCAGTAATAACTATTGTTATTTTACGCTATTGTTATTTTGAATAGAAAAGGGGTTTAGTTTGTATAAGAATAAAGATAATAAAAATGACATAAGGTGCACTGAGCATAAAATATTGCCAGAGATTCATATACAATCAACCTTGGTTTAAGTTCTTACATGTTTTGTAACTTTCTATCTCTGTGTTTCCTCTAGCCCTAGGAGAGTTTGCTAGTGACAATGTCTTTAGTATTTCTAATTTCCAGTGAGGCAGGCAGTAGGTATTAAAAAAGCTGAGTGTTAGCAAAACTTGATAAATTGCTAAGGACAAACAATCCCCCTTTTAAACCAAGTATCTTTGTATTCAGTGTAATTAAGCATGTAATGTATGTAAAATGGGAAGCATGCAGGTTAACCGCAGTTGCACAAAGGTGGTTTTCCTTGGAAAAAACTATATAGCTATATCTCTCAAAGTTCACTGCGAGTATTTGGAGCAGAAAAGCACAGTTACAAATCCCAGCCCCATCACTTCAAGCTGTGTGATAAAGAATTTTTTTTGAGAAACCATTTTTAACTGGTCTTAAACCCAGATTTTATACATATAAAAAAGGAATTATTGTTTCCATTTTCCTTAAATATTCCCTGAAGGTGGAATGACATAATATTTCAGATAAATTTTTCTTCCATACTTGATTATGTGTTTGTTAATCCACTCTTCGTTTCTGTTTTTTGCACTTTCTCTTAGCATTCTGAAGGATTAATAAAAATAAGCACTTGAAGAATGACAAACCACACAGAAATATCAGAGTTTATCCTCCTGGGACTGTCTGATGACCCAAAGCTTCAGCCTGTGATCTTTGTCTTTCTGCTCATCACTTATTTGCTCAGCATCACTGGGAACTTGACCATTATCACCCTGACCCTAATGGATTCCCACCTCCAGACCCCCATGTATTTCTTCCTCAGAAATTTCTCCTTATTAGAAGTTTCATTCACAACTGTCAGTATACCCAAGTTCCTGGGCACCATTATTTCAGGAGATAAAACCATTTCCTTTAATGATTGTATTGCTCAGCTATTTTTTTTCATTCTCTTGGGAGTCAGTGAATTTTATCTTCTAGCTGCCATGTCCTATGACCGTTATATCGCCATCTGCAAGCCACTACATTACATGACCATCATGAGTCGGAGAGTCTGTATCCTACTTGTCTTCTCTTCATGGTTAATTTCATTCTTAATCATATTCCCTGCACTAATGTTGCTCTTAAACCTTGATTACTGTAGGTCTAATGTTATTGACCATTTTACCTGTGATTACTTTCCCCTGTTGCAACTTTCTTGTTCAGACACAAAGTTCCTAGAGATTATGGGATTTTCCTGCGCTGTGTTTACTCTAATGTTCACTTTGGCATTGATATTTCTCTCCTACATATATATAATCAAAACAATTTTGAGAATTCCCTCTACTAGTCAGAGGACAAAGGCCTTTTCCACATGTTCATCCCACATGATTGTCATCTCCATCTCTTACGGCAGCTGCATTTTTATGTATATTAAACCTTCAGCAAAAGAAAGGGTATCTTTGAGCAAGGGAGTTGCTGTGCTAAACACCTCAGTAGCTCCCATGTTGAACCCCTTTATTTACAGCTTAAGGAATCAGCAAGTAAAGCAAGCCTTCATGGATATGGTAAGGAAGACTGTCTTCCACAAGCAAATGAAGTGATACAGTTCAATGAATTAAAGACACATTATAGAAATACTGCATCTTCAATCACATGGACACCTTGTCATCTGTGTTCATTCTTTCTTTTTGTCTGCAGTTTCTAACCACATTTGTTTGTTCTGTATCCTATTCAGTTTGAATTACTCTTTTATGTGCCTTTGATTCTCAGTTTTTCCGAACACTTTGTTAGCTCTTAAACAATATTGATCTTATAAAGTAATATTGTGTTGTGTGGATGTTTTAGGAAACAAAATAATAACCAAGGTGGAACAGACATATAAAAGTGATTTTATGAGATTTTGCCTATAATGCATAGCAAATGTAATTTTGTCATTTCCATTTGTATTTGACAAAATTCTAATTTTTGTCTTTCTGTTTCTCTAGGAAAAATTTTTAAAAATTAATTGAAAATGGTTTCATTTAAAAACAGAATCAGCATCTGCTTTCATTTAATAGGGTATGCCCATTTAATTTATCCGTTGAGTATAAAATGTGAAGCATTAACAATCCACACATTTGTAGGCATATCTGCGGAAAGGGTTAAAAAAGATCACCCCAACCCTTTCAGAACTGATCTCCTGCAGATATCCCATTCTGAAAATTCTTTGGAGACAAGGACAATACAGGACAACCTCAGAGGCAAAGAAGCTCCTGTCTTCTCCTACTCTTTCCCTTTCCCTTAATCAAAGAAGCCATCGCCATTTCCCTGTCTTTACTCTTCCCCTAATGAAGTAGTGACTGCTGTTTCTTTATCCCCTAGAAGAGTGTAGAAAGAGAAGTTAAATCTATCTTTACTTTATGAATAGTGATGAGTCATACCTTCTTGCCATAGAAAGATGCTTTTCTCTCTCTGACACCCTAGGCACCCTATCTCATGCCTTAATACAATATATAAGTCTTTGGTTGGTCCCAGTTACCTCAGAATTTGCCAAGGTGTAAATTCTTCACACCTTTGTTATTAAATTGGGTTTTTCTCTTACTAATTGTGCCTAATGTCAATTTCTTTGTCTATCCAGCTTGTGAAGAACCGAAGAATGTTACAATTTTTATGTATTTACCCCACAGAGCTAAATAGACCTCTGTATCTGTATTGCCAAACCTAATAACAATAGATACGGGTAGACAATACAAACATATAATATATATGTGTGTATAATATATATGCATGTGTATATATATATATATATGAAAATGGTTAAGAAATAGTTATTAGATATGTGGATATATAGAATGTTTATTTTCTCTAAATTAATAGAAAGTAAGCTCTGCTTTCTGACTACATATACACACACAGCTATATATATATATATATATATATATATATATATATATGAATTAAAATATAGCTATACCTCCACAAATTTTGCACAAGTTTAAACAGGATTTCCTTAAAAAATGTAGTGCAAATTAATGTTATCTTTATATTAATGTGAAATTTTGATTTCATTTGTTAATAATTACTTCCACTCATTCTACTTAATGCATCGGTAGGTGCCTAAGGTATATTGGAAAGAAGTGTGCGTGTAAAATTCAAATAAAAATCATAAAGGGTAAAAAATATTCCAAACTATATGTAACACTATTTTAATAACAGAAAATATAATTGCAGTTAGTGGCTACATTCCTAATGATCATTATGCAATGTATTCAATTGAGAGTACACTAGAAATATTTTTTTAAAATAATGGTAGAAAACTGAAAAAGATTTTTAATATCAGTGAAAAGCCATGAATTGCTTCTTGATTTCATTCTACCTTATCCAAAATGCAAATAATATGTCAAATAAGATAAGTGTTTGACAGACTTGAGGATTCTATAACCTCTAAGCATAAGTTTTCTTTATCTGTAAATCAGATATTTGTTCAGGTAAGTCAGGTATGCATAACATAGGGATGGACATAAATCTGTAAAGTGTATAGCATAACTATTAATAAATTGTATCAACCATTATTGATAAAGCAATGATAACTACTATAATTTTGAATACGTAAACATTAAATTGTTTAAGTTGGTAAGAACACTTAATATGAGAGTTACCCACATAAACTTTAAAGGGTGCCAGTCAGTGTTAATCATGAGCACAACGTTCTATAACCAACTTCTAGAGCTTAGCCATGTGATCTAAGTGCAACTTTACACCAATTGATTAAGAGATCTTTCTCCCTAACCCCCAGATACAGGAATCCACTCTTCTACTGCTTATTTCTTTAAGTTTGAGTATTTTGCATACCTTCTATTAGTGAGTCAATAAAATATTTATTCTTAAGTAACTGGCTTATTTTACTTAACACCTGTTTTCAAGGTGTATGTATGCTTTCTTTTTAAAACTAAATAAAATTTTACTGTATATATATATTTACCACTTTTTAGTATCAATTCTTCCTTCTGTGGACATTTAGGCTTTTCTTATATCTTGATAATTTTTAATATGACTGCTGTTGGAATACTAGAAATCCTCATTTAAGTTATTTTAAATATGTAACCAAATGTGGATATGCCAGATAACATTGTAATTCTATTTTAAATTTTTGTAGAAACTTCATACGCACAATTTTGCCTTCCTACAACAGTATAACAAGATTCTAATTTCTCGCTATCATTATACTTACTTTCGTTTTTTGGATAATAATCACTATAAGGTGTGATGTGATATCTCACAATAACTTTGATTTGCACATCTTTAGACATTAGTGACATTAAACATCTATCATAAATCTCTTGGCCATTTATCTCCTTGGATGATAGTGTGTCTTCTTTCAAATAATGTCTAATCAAGTTGTTCTCAAATGCAATGGGTCCTTTGCATTGGTGAGCACTGGTCAACAAAGCACAAACCAGTTTTCCTTTAAACAGTGAAAGTTTATTGTCTGTGATAAGAATGGGAGAATAAGACAAAAGCCCTGCCTCCCCTATGTTCAGGGGCCTTTATTGGAGTTTATTTGAAAAGTGGATGTTGATTTGAAAAGGGGTTGCTAAAGATTGTTCCAAGTCTGTGCACAAGCTTGAATCTTCTTTATGATAGATAATTTCTGAATGTGTTCAAGAAATGGGACCACAAGGTCACCTTTAAGTCAATTCCAGTCATTCTGTGCCTTATCGGTTTATGGTTTGGGTGTAACTATTTAATCTAGTCAAAAATATTCTTATCTACTACCCAAAGGAATTTATCTATTTTATTGTCTGGAATTACTGGATCTTAAATAGCCATTTGATGACCAAGGCCTCAGAGACTCCAGCAGGTTTTAAAGGTGACTCCATGAAATGTTTTCTATTTTACTATTAGGTTCTTCTGTTGTTGGTTCATTAACAAAGTCTTCAGTCTATTTATTTATTAGGTTATTAGGACTTCTTATGTTCATTTTTTATTTCTGTTTTGGGGGCTTTTTGTTATTAAATTGCAGGAATTTCTTACACTCTTTGAAAATTGATTTTTTATCAGATATAGAATTTGTAAGTATTTTCTTCTGTTTGTTAACAGCAAAGTTACATACATTTTTTGAGGCTGCTTATAAGTAAAATCCATGGAAGGCAGAGGAGTTGGTGCAAGAATGAAATCAATGGTAAGAGTTCATGAGGAGAATGGTGAACTCTTTTTCTCCAAATTCATCTCATCCCTCCCAGGAAAAGTTTTCAAGAGGGAAGTAGAAGGAAGCAGAAGGAGGGTCTTGAATGCAGGATACGGAAGAAGTTGCAAGGCAGGTGTTTACAAGAATCCATCTTCATTAATAGTTATTCATCTTCCTGCCTCTGTTCTGCTGATGTGTGCAGCAATGATATAAATTTGTTTAGCAAAATATATCTGAAGAGGAAAAACATTTCTTTAATTATTTCATGATTTAAAATGTTTGGGTTCCTTCAATATACTTTTCTGTTTTTGCTTTTGTTGCCTATGCTTTTTGTTTGGGTAAGATAAAATAGTAAGTGTCCCCTACTATACATCAGAGACACTCAGGATTTAATGCAGATTTGAGGTTCAATGGTGAATGACAAAAAAAGAGTTCTTGAGGTGTTCCAAAACACTTAACTCAGTATGTTTATTTGAAGGATAAAAGAGAATCACAGCAGATTGGATTCTGTGGGCAGAATGAAAGTTGCTATGTAAATGCTCAGCAAGGTAGCCAGATAGATATCCTGGTTGCATATGGTGAGACCATTCTGTGAAAATTTTCAGAGGCCTGTCATGTGGTCCATGGCACTGGACCAGTTTTCTTGAAGGGATTTTTGGTTTCCTGCTTCCTAGAAGGGCCAATCTGTTTATCTCTGTCAATTCTCATGTGTGTTTGAAAATATACAGATTCTACACTACTTTGAATCTTTCCCTGACCATTCCCTCCTGACCAAATTCCAGTCCTCACATCTTTTAGAGTGTTGAAAGATGTTGGCGCTCAGTCTTCTGTAGTTACTCCTGGCTGATAGTTAGGCATGGGGATGCCCCCGGCTATGGTTTGGAACTGGTTGCTATTTTGTCCCTGTTGTAATAAAGAACTGCCACCTCATCTAGGGTTGAGGATGTGGGATTGATTCCAGTTAGTATCATTCATCCCCATGCCATAAGTGTGAATACTTGGAGCTAGGTTCCTTGAGCATAAAAGAAAGTGCAGAAAAGTAGAAAAAAAATTAGGATGCATATGATAACACAATTATGTCAATTAGGAGATTCATTAAGGTAGAACAGACACCACTGCTGGACCATCTATTTAGACAACCACTGGAAGAAGGGGCTGAGTTTTCAAGTCCATTATTTGACTTTTCACATCAGGCAAAAAAAATGGAGCTATTATGATCATAATCAACTTTAAAAATAGCACAGGTGACTCCCTGAGCCATAGTACCACTATCAAGGGACATATGGTTCTATAACACTGAACTTCTCATTTGGGAAAACTCAGAATTTAGTAGTCCAATGCTGTTTTGAGAATCATTCAAGGGGGAGAAAATGTATTTTTCTAGAGACTCCATATGCCATATTGTATCTTTAAACCTATTAAAGGTAAAAAGGTGGAGACTAGATCATCATACCAGTGGGATAGAGGTCTAGCCCATCTAGGTTAGTGATTATCTCAAAACTCTGTTCCACCATGTATGCATACCCAACACACACCTTCCACTCCACCTGGAGAAAGCCATGGCCATGGGATTAGTCCACATAACCAATTGGTTCCAGTGGAAGCTGGCCAACTAATACTAGCCACTGGTAAAGTCAGTAGCAACCCAATTGGTGGTCTGTAGGTTGAGTGTCATTATACAGTTCCCAGAGGGGATCGATCCTAATTTCCTAGTTCTATTTAGCCAGGTAGAATGAGCATGAGACATTTGCACCAAGCAAAGGGGAGCCTTTGTGCTGAAGCTACCAATGGTGGGAGTCAAAGAGATATAATTGCATCATGCTTGATGCAGTCTCTCCTGAATATAACAATAATGGGTGGGGGGGTGTTAATTAAGATCTTAGTTTTGGGTCTAGTATGCAAGTTACATGTTAAAATGGACTAGTAATGGTGACATTAACTGGAAAATTAAAACCATGGCCTCGCTTAGTGAGCTGATTTTGAATTCAAGGCCACTGAGTCACATTTTAATTAGTACTTGCTCTCATTGATTAAATTTTTAATTCTGCCCAGTTCATACCTTGTAATGGAGATACCTACCATGGGAACCCACAGGTGCTAGAAGAAGACAGTGGTAGTAGGTGACATGCAAAACAAGGAGTGTTTTCTTAACTGGATATAATGTTGAGATCATTGAAGGAAAATATTATTAACATTTTTTTGAAATGAAGGAGGAGGAGGAGGAGAAAGAAGAACAAGAAGAAGAAAGAAGAAGGAGGAGGAGGAGGAGAAGGTGAAAAGGAGAAGGAGAAGAAGAAGAAAGAAAGAAGATGAAGAAGAAGAAAGAAGAAGAAGAAGAAAGAAGAAGAGGAGAAAACAGAGGATTCTCATTTTCTTTGTCACTTGAAAAGGAATTTGAGATTTTCTGTAAGCTCACAAAAAATGTAGGAACTCTTGCCCCCCCTGTGATTTCAGTATTGGAGGCACAATTTTGAGTCTGAATAATTGGGTCCAGGAGGGCTGCCCTTCTAGTTTAACCACTGTTGGTTAAACTAACATTACTATAGAAGGACACTTAGGGATTGACTCTCTAGAGATGTTCATTTTCCAATCTTTTAGATATACCCATTCTCCAGTAGTTATTTTGAAAAGTCTGTCTCCCCATCTTGGTCTGGTGAAGCATTATTTATTAGCATAATCCTTCAAGAACATGTAAACTAATCTAGTCTCAATGGAAAATTGTGATTAGTTATTGTAATCAGATTCTAATAATAAATGTACAGTAAGAAACAGCCTGCCTTAGACCAATTTGAAGGACTGAGTCATAGTCTTTCTAATGGGTAGTTCTTAATCTTAAAAATTCCAGAGGATGAAGAGTTATCCAACTCTTGGGTTTCCAGACTAAATTTAGTGAGATGGTTTTTTAAATTTTGGTTGACCTTCGCCACCATTCCAGAAGATGGAGGGTATCTGGCTAAATGCAGGAAGTACTTAATGTTAAGGTCCTGGACTTTATGCTGAGTTATTTCGATTGTATAGAAAGGCCTGCAGTCACTTTGGAGAGAGCATGGAAGCCCAAATCTTGGAATAATTTATCTTTCTAGAATCTTAGTAACCTACATTTCCCTTTCAGTTTTACAAGGGAAAGCTTCCCACCCAGGAAAAGTATCTTATGTATATCAGTAAATATTTGTATCTGCTACAGGGTGGCATTTTTGTAAAGTCAATTTGCCAATCCTCTTCTGGATAAATTCCTCTCCAATGAATTGCCCTTAGGAGGGAGGAGGACTTGATAGTACCTTCTGGCTTAGCCTGAGCATATATAGCACAACATTTGCTTACTTTTCTAAAAACGGTCTTTAGACGTGTGCCACCAAACAGAAGTTTGACTAAATTCCATAGGGCTTCCCTTCCCACGGGAGTGGCCTGATGGAGTCCTGTCACTAATTTCCACTGCTTTTCCCCAGGAACAAAGATTCTTCCTCTGTTCATATACCACCATCACTGCTTTACTATATGCTTCCTCAAGGGCTTTACATTCTTTTTCTTGAGAATAAATGGGGGTGACACAGGTTAAAAGGTTTGATGTTGGGAAAAGCTCTAAAATTGCTCAGTTCAGGCAGCTAGCTTTGTTACATGGTCAGCCGAATTGTTTTCTCCCATATTACTGGTGCCCATTGAGATTACCACTTCTTTGGGAGATTTTATAGCAAACAGCAAATCTAATATCTTAGGCCCATAGCTAACAGGACAGTTGTGTCTGGTTAAAAGTCCCCTTTCTTTCCAAATACACCAAGGGCATGAAGTACAAGGGAAGTATACTTTGAGTCAGTAAAGACATCAATTTTGAGGTCTTTGGCTAATTGAAGAGCACAAATGAGAGCTATTAATTCTGTTTTTGAGCAGCAGTGTTGTTAGGCAGAGGTCCTGCCTCAGTAGTTCTCATGAGGCTGAGTACAGTATATTCCACTTTTGTTTGATCTTTCTCAATGCAGCTACTACCATCTGTGAACCAGTCCTTGTCAGAATTTTCCAGAGCCTAATCCTTTGGATCAGGTTGCCTAGCATATACTAGTTCAATGACCTCTTCACAATTGTGTTCAGGTTCAGCTAAGGGATGATCTGACCAGGTCATAAGGGTGACTGGGTTTAAGGCTAAGCATGCCTGTTTCAGAGTATTATAATAGAATAGACTGATACTTAATCAGTCATCTTTCTGTCATCCATTGACGCCCTTGTGATTCTAGAACTCCCTGGACCTGATGGGGAATCATCACTCTTAAAGGTTGGCCAAAGTTATTTTAGAAGCTTGACCAATTAACAAGGCTGCAGCTGCCACAGCCCAGAGGTAACCTGGCCATCCCTGTACAATGTCCAGTGCCTTTGAAAAGTAACCTACAAGTCTGTGTTCAGATCCTGATTTTTGAGTTAGGATTCCAGAGCCTGATCCATTTTTCGCCACAAACAGTTTAAAGGGCATTGCCACATAAGGAAGAGTGAAGCAGAGCTGAGGAAAGCTTTAATTGCAATAGTTGGAAGGCATGCTGTTTTTCCCTTCCCTATTATAAAGGTTAATTATCTTCTCTTTTGATTGTCTCCTACAAGGATTTGGCAAAAAGACCAAAACCTGGAATCCACAAGCAGCAAAATCCTGCCATCCCTAAGAATGTTCAGAGTTGCTGCTTTGTGGCAAGAGGGCCCAAGTGTGTAATGGCCTCTTCTGTTTCTGTGAAAAAGGAATGGAGTCATGAAGACAACTGGTATCCTAAGTACTTGATTTCCTTGCTTGGAAATTTGAGGCTTTTCATGTGATACTCTATATTTTCTTTCTCTAAGAAAGTTTAGGACCAAGCACAATGGAATTTTGGTCTGAGGTTTCTCAAGTGGAGCTACAGATCAAGATATCATCTATGTATTGTCTATTGTTCCATGGGACAATTTAAATTCTCTAAGTTCCCTTCCTATGCATTGCCAAATAAGTGAGGACTATCCCTCAAGTCTTAACACGACTGTTAAGTAAATTGTTAAGGCTGTTGCGTCCCTGGGGGAGTCTATTAAAATGCAAACACTATGTGGTACTCCTCCCCACTTAAGGGGATTCAAAAGAAGGCATCCTATACTCCAAGACCATAAACCACTCAGAGTTTCCTGGGATTTGAGCTAGTCTAGAGTATAAGGTTTAGGAACAAGAGGATGCATGTCAATCATGGCTTCACTGAAGGTTTGTAAATATCATATTACATGGAGTTCTCCACTTGGTTTCTTTACAGGAAAGATTGTATTATATAGTAACTGAGGAAGTTTAAGGATTCCATACTTACGAAATGTCTATAAGAGGTTGAAGCTCAGCCTGGACCAAAGGCTTTTTGTGAGAAGTGACTAAATGGCCTTTGAGGGCTCTTTTAATGAGGACACAGAGGGCCGTTCCTGGGGATTTACTTTTCCTCATATATCAGTGGGAATGGTCAAATACATATTCATTGGACCATCTACCCTTAGGGAGAAAAGGTCATCTGTTTGACCAATTAGTTTGCAATGACTTACAATTTTGAACATGAAAACAAACTTACCAATAGGGGAGTGAGGCAATTACTAAAGATTAAAAATATGTTAAATTAGTTGGTCCCCATAGTTGCAAGTCAAAGGTTAGGTTTATAAGCATGTTTCATACTTGCTTTCAATGCCACTAATTTTAAGTTTAAAAAGACTGGTTGGACCAGAGTGTTGGACAAAGACAGAATAAGTGGCTCCCGTATCAACAAGAAAATTAATAGATTTATCTCCAATATCTGGGGTAAGCTGGACTTGGTCATCTAGATGATCAGGTGAAAGGCACAGGCCTCAGGGTCCCATCATGCTAGTTCTTCCTGTTCCTGCTGTAGGGTCAAAAATGAGTTCTTGGCCTTCTCTCCCTGCAGAGACTGAAAAAGAATCTCTATTAGTGTCCAGGTTTTTTGCAGACCAGTAACAGCACAGGAGGTGAGTGATTATTTGGGCAATCTTATTGCCAATATGTAATCTGGTAGCATTTGGGGAATGAGGTTTTGCCTGGAATTCCATCTGACTTCATCTTTTTTGGTCCCAGTTTATTCTGCTGTTGTGGGGGTCCTGCCAATGTGGGGGTCAAAAGTTCAGTCTGTGGTTTGCACCATATCCTATTAATCTTGCCATTTTCTTTTTTCTTTAAGTCTAAGTCTCTAAAAGTCACTAAGAAGGAATTTGAGTATCTAAAGTCAATTTTGTCAGCTTCCATAAATATCTGGAGAAGTTTGGTTTTTAAAATGTATATTCACTATGGTCATTCCCTCTGGTGTAATGGGGTCCAAATTAGTGAATTTCTGAATGGTCTCTATCAATCTGCTTTGAAATGAGGCAAGATTTTCTTTAGACTGGTACATGATCTCCTTAATTTGATCAAAATTTATAGGTTTATTGAATTCCTCTTTCATTTCTTCTATAAGACATACTACCATGTAGTCTCTATTTTCTCTTTCCTTAGCCCTCTTGATAATTCCAACACTATTCAACATTTGGGACTGCAATTATTTTACCTTCATAGTCCCTAGTATTCAATTAATCTGTAAATGGTTGTTCCTTAGTCCAAATTCTTTAACATTTCTCATGAGTGCAACATGAAGTTAGAGTAATATAAATGTCCTGCCAGGTTAAATCAAAGGTCAAAGCTATTAGATAGAACCTGTCTATAAACTTGGTGGGATTATCTGAGTAGGATGCGTTTGCTGTTTTATTTGGCCTAAGTCAGTCATGAAAAAAGGAACATGTACACTAATAGTGCCTGCTTCACCACTGGCTGTCTTTCTTAAAGGATGTAGTCCTGGAGATTTGGGTAGATAACAAGTCCCACTCTGTGTGTGTCCCACTGGACTGGAAGTTATGAGGATGAAACAGTCAGCTCCAAGTCCTTGCTGTTTGCTTGAGCCCTGCAGCAGCTCAGAAAGGCAATCATGTAACTGGAGGCTACAGAGTGCTGTGTGGACTCAGGAAAAGACGGGACAGAGGGGGAGGAGTGATCCTGAGAGGTATTCCTGTTTCCTTGGGAATAGGAAGGGGTCTACTTAAAAAATCATCATCCAGAATACCTGCATCTGTTGGGCCTAGAATTTAACCAAACACATTTTGCTATTTTCTCTTATGGCTGGATCCTGAATTAATGTCATGAAAGCTTGGATATAATGAACTTCAGGCCATTTCCCTTGGTGTTAGTAGAGAATCTACAGTTGAAGAAGGGTGTTATAGATTAAAAATACATTCATGGGCCATTTCTCAATGTTCTCAAGCTATGCTGAGGCCAGATGGAATGCAGAAGAAAATAATATGGTTCTTTAAATCATGCTGTCCAAACTGTCTTCAATAAGTTAAGAGCAACCCAAAGGCAAGTCTCTTGGGATAGAGGAGGTTAATGCCATTTTAAATCCTAATAGAGAAAAACAAAAGATCAGAGCTGAAAATAGAGGCCTATGACCCTTTTTCCTTACCATGCTTCAGAACCGTGTCCTATTTGAGAATTTAGCTGAAGGGTCCTTATAAGCAGTTTGGCAGAAAGTTTCCCTCCTCTTTTTTCCTGCCCTGGAATATCTGATGTCCTGTTTAGGATCACCCTTGGGACTAATGGGCATAGCCCTTTACTTCCCTGCTATAGTCCAGCTTTCAACAGGTGCTAGTCAGTAGAGTGAAAAATAGAGGGGGAAGTATGCTTTTTAAAGACTACAGTTTTTGGCAGGGATTGATATATTTGATGTCCCATAATTATGCCTCTTATACCAGAATGGAGTCCTCAGGACCTAGCATCAGCGGAAAGAGGCAGCTATCGATGATGTCCCAGATGTCTTTTTCTAACATAATTCTGGTTCATTTTTTGCAGGCTAAAAAGAACAAAGAGGGTGTAGGCTTATGCATGGATTTACTCCCTGTACTCGAACAAGATTTTTAGGTAAATTAAGTTCTGATATTTATTGTCTTGCTAAAATCTGACATTACTAGTTTATAGTTAATACAATTAATAAAGTAATGTACTAGATTCCTAGTTCAGGAGTTTCTGCATCAGTTAATGAGACTTAAAGCTGTGCATCTTTTAGGAAGGACATCTGAAAGCAAATTGTACAGGCAGGGGTAGGCAATGTATGCCATCTCTTAGACTATTAACAAATACACATAGTAAAGTCAGGAAGTTGGGAACTAATTGATGTGGGAGTAAAACAAAAAAAACACTGAGATCCTAGCTCATGGACAGCAAGCAAAGTGAAGTCATAGTAGCAATTTAGGCCAAGATATTTTAAATGAGGAAACCTAACCTAACTCAGGCAATGTTCTCGAGTCCTACACAGGACCTTTTCTCTAGAAGGTGATTTTCCATTCTAACAGGAAGGTATTGACTGGAACTGAATTGGGAATTTACATGGTCAGACTGGTCCTATACTCAGCAATCACAGGGAAATCACATTGAGCTGGATTGGGAAGAATTCTTTCATGGATAAATTAAGATTATCATACATCCTATTAACTTTTAATTAGTTGACCCATGCCCTAAAATTGTGTTTATGAAGGAAAGAATAAAAAGCAGGGTCTCAATAGTGTTCAGTTCAGTCACTAATTGACCAAGGTACTTGTACCAGGGCAGCAAGCAGGTTTCAGAGCCTACTGAGCAATTACTGAGACCATGGTACCTACTTTACTGAGCAACCATTGGAGGCAGTTTCTGAATAGGCTTGTTTCCCAGGCTAATGGTCCCAGAAACTAGCGGAAGGTATGAAGCTGAAACAGACTTACCAAGTCACACCAAAGCACCAGCACTAGAGAAGGGTCTTCTTATCTCCTGAAATACTGGACAAACTCCCAAAGATGGTGCAAGCATTCAAGAAATGAATGATCAAGAATGTATTTTTGAGGTGCTTCAAAATGGTTCCATTCAGTAAGTTTTTAGGAGGAAAAAAAAGAAGCACAAGGCTCAGGTTTTGTGGGTAGAATGGAAGTCGCTAAACAAATATTCTGTGGGTTAGTCAGATATATATAAACTGGCTAGGCATGGGGAGAGAATTCCGTGAAACTCGTCAGGGGTCTAAGAGGTGGTCCATGGAGCTGGGCCAGTTGGAGCAAAGGAATTTATGGAAATTTTCTTCCTGGGAGGTCTAGTCCATTTCTCTCATCCACTGTCAAGCATATATGAAATCAAACAGAAATGCTGCATTCGTTTGATGTTTCCGAAGTCAGGTTCATTTGCATCTTAATACGCAAGCATGCATGTAATGAACCTTGCAGTCCATGGCAATCCGGAGGGTGTGATGCATTGCTGTTTTAATTGCACTGCGTTCAAAAAGAGATCATCAAAGTTGCCGTGAGTAGATGTGGGGCAGTGATGTACTCTGAGGCACAGTCAGTCTGGGAAGAATTCATGGAGATGCTTGATGGCAGCAAACAGCAAGTTTATTAGGAGAAGCAAAGCAACAGAGACACCTCTGTGGGTGATAAAGTTTAAACATTGAATACCAAAAAGTAGGGCCTTGTGTACCTAGGAAACGAGATTTTTGTATTATTATGGATTGATGGGGGATGGGATTTCACATGTTATGAATTGATAAGGAAATGACTCTTTTCCTAGTTTGCTTGTGGCTTAGGCTGGGTTGTACTAGCTTATTTGGGTGGTACTAACTTACTTTAAATAGTGATGGGTTATCTTTAGCATGCCTGCATTTCAGGTGGGTTAGTTAATTTGCTGATGGCTTATACATCGGCAATCTTGCTTCCTTGTTATCAATGTGCCCCCTTTTCCCCATCCCGTGCCTCATGATTACCACATGACCAAATAGGGCCAAAAATCCTTATAGAGCTAAAGGGAAAAGGTTAGTTCATCTGTACCTTCTTCCTGCTGGACATGGGTATACAGATATACCTACTTAAGGACCAGTCTGTTCTATCCCTTAGGTAAGTATAAAATCAGCAGGAAGATGAAACTTATGAATACAGTACATTCAGAATCCAACAGATGTGACCTTTGTTCCATAGGTTCATCCTTGTTGAACCTTATTTGCAATTTAATTGGCTTTATATGAGAAACACATTTTATTAGCATATTGAAAAAGTAGAGTTCAAATATGTGGAGGATTATGAGACCAAGAAGTAGGGGATCCAGAAAATATATTTAGTATTTCCCATCTTTTGAGTGAGAAACCTAAGGGAATTGCCATGACTGTCAGAGACAACCAGGATGAAAGATCTCTCCCAATTAGGAATGGTCAGAGATTTATAGTCATGAGTTTGAAGACTCTGAAAGGCTAATTGGATTGGTAGCTTCATAGTGTATTTAGGCTTCAAGAAATAGGTTTGGAGACTCTGAAAGACTATAGCTAAAAAGTAAAAATGAGGAAGTTGGAAATACCTACCTTTTTCAAAGAAATAAAACACAAATGAAGAGGTAAGTAAATTTTAGAAAGAGTTTCGTAATAATGCTTGGGCTTTACACCAAACAGGGCAGAATAGAGATTTTCCTGACTGAGGAGAGCTTTTAGAGGCAGAAACTAGGATAGAAAGAGAAGAAAGAGAGGAAGAAATGTCATTCTTACTCACCACATTTACTTAGCCAAAGGGATTCTTTTGAAGAGGAGTTAAGGGGTCTTTGATTGGCACGTAGGTAACTGATTCTTCACCTGTTAACACATGGCTTCATTATGGATCTGTGTATGCAGTTCACAGTGCTCTCAAGTCCTTCTGCAAATTGTGAAGTCCTTTAAAATGACCGTGATTACAGATGTACATCCTATGAGGATGTGGAATTTCTGTAAGACCATTGCCACTAAAAATTAATTTGTTCCTGTAAAGCTGCAGTGACTTGAGCCATAGCTTCCAAATCTTGAGAAATTTGAGAAATATTAAAGGCAAATTCAACTTTATTCATAGTCTTTCAAGAGGGGTAGTGGAGTAGAAAATCCCTGTCCTTACGGTGATGAGTTACAGTATGGGCAATAGTCACCAGACTACAAGAGTTAGCAACATTTGCAATTTCGTTAGAGATGATGTGTGAAATAATGATAAATAAGTTATTTAAGATAAAGAAATAAAATACTGTTAAGCCTTCACTCTTTTAAACAGGGCATCCTTCTATTTCTTTTCAAAATGTCAATTAAGAGTGAGTGAAGTCACAGTAAAAGGACAGAAGTCAAACACAGAATGAATGCTTGCCCCTTAGAATGTAAGTAGGCTGGTAAAGGCTAGTGGAAGAATGGAACTTCCAGGTATAAGTACAAAAGCTGTGGACACTAGCTGTCATGTCATTTTAAATTTTATTTAGCTTCTTGGATTTAGGCATGAGGAACCACCTTGATCAAAAATGCAAAGAGAGCAGGTTCAAGTCCAAATTATTCAAACAATTTGGACATTTCTTATGAAACGTCGAAATTTATTGGGGTTTTCTGTAACAGAACTAAGAAAGTAGACATAATATCCATAAAAATGAACAACAAAAAGTGTCCCTAGAAGCTGCCTCCTAGTTCTGAATGGGCACAACAGTGCTTTTCACTCTAATTTGAAGAGACAGATAAATTTTTGCTTATTAAATTATCTAAGATTTGGAGGCAAAAGATTCAAAACTATTTCAAATACAATGGCTGGCAAACAGAAGCTGACCACAACTACTGATTCCCTGAAATCTATCCAGCGTGCATACAGAAGATGGACCAACGAATGACAATATACAAGAGTGCCTACTTGACATTAGAGACTTGAGAGATAAGACAAACAGTGGGCTGGAAATATTACAGGGATGAAGCGGACTGAGGAAACTAGTCTGATTTCACTTTCCTCTATGGAATAAAGGGCAACCCAAATGAACTAAAGATACTGCAAGCGTTAGGACCAAAGGTTTAGACTGCTGCTTAGATCAAACCTGAGCAATAACTGCCCATGAAGCAATGTGCCTCAATCAGAAGGCCACATTTCACCCAAAAGCAGTGTCTGTGAGTCATATGATCTTGCAGGAAATGTAGACCATTTCTTTGTCATAGGTTTTTAGCTTTAAAATTTCCAAATGCCAAAAGGCAGGCTAAAGGACATTTGGCATTAAGACTATTTATGCTACCAAAATTATAGAAAATAGAACAGCTGAAAGTTTTAGAAACAAGCAATCAAATTAAACCAGATGAAGTACTTCTTTTTGTGATCATAATCTGATATAAAGAAAGGCAGGTTGGACTACAAAGCTAGGTAAGGACAGGGCAAGTGTCTCCCTTATCAATAAGAAAACAAATTTTTTTTTTATCTCTAACATTCAAAGTTATCTGAGGTTCAACCATTGAGATGAAAACTTGGGAGCCAGGTTGCTCATTCTGAAAACATGAGCAGTCCATTATTTTACTATGTTCTTCCTTTCTGCACAAGTTGGGCTTCTGGTACAAGGGAACTTTTGCTTCAGTGGTTGATTTCACCACCACAACAGCAAGAGGCTTCTCTTCTTTGTTCCTTCACTAAAATAATAGGTTTTAGCTTTGCCTGGGTAAGGTATTGTTGTCAGGGAGCTGACAATGACAACAGCTAAAAATTTAGCCTCTTCTTTGTCCTTGACCCTAACCCTTCTTTCCTTTTCTATCCCTTCTGCCTTGTGTTGATTATTAAGGGCTCCAAAGGCTGCATCAGTGAGTTGGTGGGATGGTGTTTGTGGTTCCATTGATAATCCTGGAGTTTCCTTCTGACATCTGGTGTATGTATGTGTGTGTATATATATGGTATAATCTAGTACAATAAAACCTAAGTCTATCTCAGTACTATGGTTACTTTTGATTCTGTTACTGTGCCAAATTTTCTTAAACCATACTATTCAAGTTAAAAGACTTTATCACTGAACATTTCTGAAAAAAATTACGTTTTCAAATAACTGATATGTACATATTTCCCACAGAAGATGTTGTCTCGCTCTTAATGAAGCTCTAGCAGTTTTAAGACTGATCCATTTCTACTTCTCCTGATACCAGTGGAGATCAAAATCATTTCACTCATCTTGTCTATTATTTCAGTCTGTCTATAACATATAACCTTTTATCTATTAGAACTGCTACCAATGGTCTCTGGATCCCCAAATTTTATGGATTTTTTTGTCTTAATTTTTTAAATTTTTTTTGAGCAATTTGTAAGATTTATTTGTTTCAGTATATTTCTTCTTAAAATTATTGATATTTATTAGGTTTTTTCACGAACTGCATTCATTTTGGAATCTCAATCTATAGTTTATACCACTAGAACTCTCCACTAGAGTTCCAATGTCCTTTATATCATCCTTTTCCACTCTTGGCATCCTCCTTATTCCTACCCCTCTGCAAGGCAACATCTTGTGTTCTGAGAGATTTTGCCTAGGTTTATTTATTTATTTGTCTCATTTCATTATATTTCACATGAGAGTAAAATCATTCTGTATATCTATTTTTCTTTTTGACTTATTTCACTTAATGTGATTCCTTCCAACTCATTTTGAAAAGTTGCCAAGGGCTCGAATCATTTTTCTGGTATCCTCATAGAATTCCATTGAGCATAATCACCGCAGTTTCTTTATCCAGTCATCTGTTTGGGCATTTAGGTTATTTCCATTTATTGGCTATTGTCAACTGTGCTGCTATGAACATAGGGATGTAGGTATTTTTTTTTCTGATTAGAAAACTTGTATCCTCTAATATATACATAAGGGTAGGATAGCTGGGTTGACTGGTAGATCGATTTTTATTTGAAGAATCTCCATATTATTTTCAAAAGAGTTTGCATGAGTTTACGTTCCCATTAAATATGTAAGGGGGTTCCTTATTCTCCACATGCCTTCAACACCTGCTATTTCTTGATTTTTGATATAGGTCATTCTCACCAGTGTGAGGTAGTATCTCATTTTATTTTTCACTTACATTCTCTGAAGATGAGTGATTTAGAAAATCTTTTCAGGTATCCTTTGTCCATCAGTGTCTTTTATAGATAGGTATCTATTCTTTCATTATGCCCATTTTTTGCATGGCTCATTTGCGTTTATGTTGAGGTGTGTGAGCTCTTAATATATTTTGGAGATTAAGCGTTTATTTAATATATTAATGGTGAGGAGTATCTTCTCTAATTCTGTGGGTTTTCTGTTTGTTTTAGTGGTATTTCTTTAGCTGTGCAGAGGCTCTTCAATTTTATATAGTTCAAACTCTTGGTTTTACTTTAGCCTCTTTAGCCATAGATGTTTCTACACCAAAGATCTATGTGAGGTTAACTTCATGGAATATTTTCCCACATTGTCTTCTAGGTATTTCATTATTTCAGTCCTTATGTCCAGGTCTTGGAGCCATCATGAGTTAAGATTTTTGTATGGCGATAATGAGTAATCTAGTCTTTTTTGCACATGTCATTCCAGTTTCCTACCACAATTTTCAAACAAAATTGATATACTCCAAGCTAGATTCACTAGGAAAAAGAGAGAGAAAGCCCTAATAAAACTCAAAAATGAAATAGATGAGATTATAACTGACATCACAGAAAGACAAAGGATCATGAGAAACTTATATGAACACTTATATGCTACCAAATTTGTCACTCATGAAGAAATGGACAAATTTCTAGGATTCTACAGCTTCCCAAACCTGACCCAAGAACAAAAACAACAGATTACAAGCACAGAAATTGAAGCAGTAATTAAAAATCTACATAAAGTTCAAAGTCCAGGTCCAGATTGTTCACTAGTGACTTCTATGAATAATTCAAAGAAGAGTTAAATCCCGTACTCCTTAAACTCTTCCACCAAGTTGAAGAGGAGGGAAAACTCCCAAATACATTCTATGAGACCAATGTTACTGTGATTCTAAAATTAGACAGACTTCAACAAAAAATAAAACTGCAAGATAAACTTTTAGATGGTGATTGGATAAAGCAATTTTGGGTTGCTCCTCAAAGACTTAGAAGAAAATCACCTATTTCCCTGAGACAAACACCAAGAAATGACTGTCACTTCAGCTGGAGATAGGAAGATTGAGAACTAATGGTGGGTGAGGGCATCCGTGTGGTTTTCACCTAAGCCACAGATTTGGGAAGATGCTTAAGAATCTCTGGACATGCTTTGTGGTGGATCCAGGGGAGGAGGCTGGGGATTTAGGGACTGGCTGCAGAGGCAGTGAGAAGTTTGGCTGAGACATAGAGACAGAGATGGCCAACTTGACACAGAGTGAAGGTGAGCCAGCATGCCTTGCACTAAGCTGCAGTCCATGTGATGAAACTATAACCAGAAATCAGCCAAAGAAATTACAAGTCCCAACTACCCCACAACCATTTTCCGCCTAAGCCTCTGCGTTCACTGCACAAATATCCTGCCCACTGCATATCCCACCCATGGACACCCCACCCCCAGGATTACAGCAAGAAGGCAATCCCACACAGGACAAAACCTCACTAACTGCTAGCGCCGCACTGTGGTCAGAGGCAAACTGCTACCTGATTTCCTATCTTGGGCAAGTCACACCAATCCAATGCCATTGCTGCAGGGAAACCTAGCCCTCACAAATAAAACAGAATGCTGAATAGAGCAAAAACACAGAGAAATATATGCAAAATGATGGATCCAACCAAAAACCCAGGGGTAAATTTGTATTCAACAAACAGATGTAAATTATTTGAAGATGAATTTAGGGCAACAGTCATTAACATACTCATGGGAATCCAGAAATCAATACAAGAAATAATCTAGAATGTCAGGAAGCAAAAACAAGAATTGAAATAAGATATTAAACAGATTAGAGATACAATGGTTGAATTAAAGAACTCAGTAGAGAGACTCAAAAATATGATGCATGAAGTTTGCAATAGAATCAGCTATCTAGAAGATAGGACAAAGGAACTTAATCAAGAAAACAAAGATAAAAAAAATTCACAGAAACGAAGACAGCATTCAGACCTCTAGTATAACATCAAAAGGAACAACATTTGTATCATAGGCATCCTAGTAGAAGAGAGAAGAGGGAGGAGAAACCATAGTTGAAGAATTAATAGATGAGAGCTTTCCCAATCTGAAGTGTGAAGCAAGCCTCCAGATACTGGAAGCTCAAAGAGTTCCTAATAGAAGAGACCCAAACAGAAATACACTTAGCTATATCATTCATCAAAATGTCAAAAATACAAGATAAAGAAAGAATATTTAAGACAGCCAGAGAAAAACGTGTCACATACAGAGAAGCCCCTGTAAGACTGTGAGCAGAATTCGCAAATGAAACTCCACAGGCCAGAAGGGAATAGCATACTATATTAAAAGGCTAAAGAAAAAGGAATTTTAACCTAGGATATTATATCCATCAAGACTGTCATTCAGAACTGATGGAAGGTTAAAAGCTTTTATGACAGCAAAAGTTCAAGCAGTTCATCACCACAAATCCAGCTTTGCAAAAATATTAAAGGATGCTTAATAAACCATGAAGAACCCCCACAGAAAAACACTAAGACTGAAAATATTAAAAGTGAGGAGGAAGAGAACAGAACAAAAATGTGGATAGTTAGAATGAGTAGAAGACTAATATGCTTTCAAATAAAATTAGGAAGTAAATTAGAACTGTGAATGAGAACTTCAGGGTAACCTGAAAATACATCCCCACAGAATAATTGAAGAAGGGAAAACAAGGAAAATCAATCAAAACATAACTGCATTCATCCAACCTGACTTGTAAGAGAACAAAAGGCATCATCTAGAGCAAAGACAAATTATAAAATGATACTAAGAACTTCTATATCAATAATCACCCACAACTTTAATGGACCCAACTCACCAGTCAAACTGTATAGCATGACTGAATGGATTTAGAAAGCATAACCCAAATTTCTGCTGCATCCTGGAAACTCCTTTCAAAAGATAAACAAAGGTTCAAAACCAATGGCTGGAAAACAATCCGACAGTCAAATGGCATTCACAAAAGAGCAGTAACAGCTATGCTCCTATCAGATAAAACAGATTTCCATCTAAAAACATAATAAAAGAAAAAGATGGATACTATATAATGACTAAAGAATCAATCCAGCGTGAAGACATAACACATTAACAAATATGCACCAAATAAAGGAGCATCAAAATGTATGAAGCAAGTATTATTAGACCTGATGAGAGACATTGAAAGCAACACAATAATAGTGGGGGACCTCAGCACCCCACTTACAACAATGGACAGATTACCCAGGCAGAAAAGTAACAGGGAAACAGCCACTCTAAATGACCATCCGGAACAGATAGGTCTTATAGACATATACCAAGAATTCACCCAACTACTACAGATTTCACTTTCTTGTCAAATGTGCACAGTACATTCTCAAGGATATATCATATGCAGGGACACAAAAATCTCTCAACAAATTTGCAAAATTAAAGTCATACCAAGCATTATCACTGAGCACAATGAACTAAAACTAAAAATCAACCACAAAAAAGAAACCTAGAAGACCCCAAAATAATCAGAAAATTAGCAATATGCTCCTGAAGAACTCTTAGAAAAAAAGAGGAAATCAAAGAGGTACTTAAAATACTTAGAGACAAATGATAATGAGGACCTGCAGTACCACAATGTGTGGGAAGCAACAAAAGCAGGACTAAGGGGGAAGCTCAAGCAATCTAGGTCTATCCTAAGAAACAAGAAAAATCACAAATAAACAAATTAATTCTACAGTTAAAAAAGCCAGAGAAAGAAGAAACTTTAATTTCAAAAATCAGCAGAAGATAAGAAATAGTCAAAATTCCATCACAAATGAAGTAGAAAACAAAAAAATACAGCCCACAAGATCAATGAAACCAAAAGTTGGTTCTTTGAAAAAAATAAACAAAATGACAAAGCATTAGCTAGACTCACAAAGAAAAAAAGGGAGAAAATTCTCATAAGTAGAATCATGAAAGGGAAGAAGTTGCAACAGATAGCACAGAAATTCAAGCATCATAAAGGACTACTGTGAAAGTCTCCCTCCACCAAAAAGTACAACTTTGAGGATGTGGACATATATCTAAAATGTTATAGTCTACCAAGACTGAACATGGAAGAATTATAAAACCTGAACTAAATATTCAAGAGTAAAAAAATTGAAGAAGTAATCAAGGGCCTCCCCCAAAATAAAAGACGAGGGCTAAATGGTTTCTCCAATGTGTTCTTCCAAACCTTCAGAGAGTAATTGACACCTATTCTTCTCAAGCTCTTGCAAAATATTGAAGAACAGGGAACTCTCTGAAATACTTTTTATGAGTTAACATTGCACTGATACCAAAAGCTGGCAGAGATGTCACCAAGAAAGAAAAACATAGACCAATACCTCTAATGAGCATAGATGCAAAACTTCTCTACAAAATAATAGCAAACAATTAAAAAATGTATCAAAAAATCATCCATAATGACCAAGTGAGATTCATCCCAGGATGTAAGGATGGTTCAACATATGTAAATCTATTAATGTCATACCCCACATCAATAAGAGCAAAGAGAAAAAGCACATGATCATATCAATAGATACAGATAAAGCTTTCGACAAGACCCATCACCCATTTATGATAAAAACCCTCTATAAAACAGGAATAGAAGCTTCATACCTCAACATAATAAAGGCTGTATCTGAAAACCACAGACAACATCATATTCAATGGTGAAAATTGAAAGCATTTCTTCTTAGTTCAGGAACGTGGGAAGGATTTCCATTCTCCTCACTGATATTTAACATTGTACTGGAGATCTTAGCCAGACCAATTAAGCAAGAAAAGTAAATAAAGGGAATCCAAATTCAAAAGGAGGAAGTAAAGCACTCATTATTTGCAAATGATATGATTATATACATTGAAAAAAAATCTATCAAAAATTTCTGGAACTCTTTAATGAATACAGTAAAGTGGCAGGCTACAAAATCAATGCACAAAAATCCGTTGCATTTTTATACACATACAACATGCTTGAAGAAAAAAATCATGAAAATCACAGCATTTAAAATAGAAGTTAAACAAATGAAATACTTGGGCATATGGCATATACCTAACAAAGGAAGAAAAGATCTACACAATAAAAACTATACATCTTAACAAAAAAAGGAAATGAAGGCAAAGTCTAAACATAATAAATGCAATATATGACAAATCCGCAACCAACATCATTATCAATGATAAATTGAGAACCTTTACCCTAATATCTGAAGCAAGACATGGTTGCTCCATAATATTACTACTACTAAGCATAGTTCTAGAAGTACTGGTGAGGCATAAAAGTCCCTTAAAGGGATATAACTTAGAAAAGAAGAAATAAAACTCACTGTTGGTATCTGACATATTATCATACCTGGAAACCCCAAAAAACTCCGTGAAAAAATAAAAATAGCTTGAAACAATAAATGAAGACAGCAAAGTGGCAACATTTAAGATCAACACAAAAAATCAGTAGCATTACCGTATAGAAAAAATTATATGGGAACAAAAGCAAATGAATAGGAAATCTCTTTCACAATAGCCCCAAGAAAGGTCAAATTCCTGACAATAAATTTCACAAAGGAGATGAAAGAACTCTATAATGAAAACTGCAGAACCTTAACAAAACAAATAGGTGAAGACACAAAGGGAGAGTAAAACCTTACATGTTCATGTACTGGAATAATCATCATAGTAAAAATAGACATTTTACCCAAAGCCGTTTAAAGGTTTAATGCCATTACTATCAAAATCCTGGGGGCATTCTTTAAGGAAATGGAGCAAATGAAATAGAAGTTTGTATGGAATCACTAAAGGCCTTAAATTGCCAAAGCTATCTTAAGAGAAAGAAAGAACAGTGTGGGTACCACACTGTCTGACTTCAAACTACGTTACAGAGTGATCATCATCAGAAAAATTTGGTACTGAAACAAATCAGACACACTGATAAGTGGAATCATAATTACAGCCCAGTAAAAAAGACATACCTATATGAATAATTAATCTATGACAAAGGCGTCAAGTGAATGCCATAAAGTCAATATATTTCTTAAGAGAGCTTGCAATGAAATTTTTTTTTTCCTGAAATGCTTTTAATGTTTCTGGTCTAGTGAGTTAAATTGGATAAAACATATGATACTAACATGTTATATTTTTTGCCATCAATTAAATTATAGATACCATTAAGTGTTTGTGTAAGTCACATAATTCTGTGAACCACAGCATTATAATTTAGTATTGAAACAGATTGAAAAATATCTCTGAAGATTGTTGGTAGGTTATGGTTCATTTTGAATGATCTATACATAGATAAAAATATTTGTGACAATATATACTCAGGAAATCAGAGTTTTTAATTAGTTTAATAAAGATCTGGATTTTTTTAATAAAACATTTATCATAAGCCTGGTATCTGGACAGACATTCTTAAATTGTCTGATGGGGGACATTTATTTTCATTACATATTGAGAACTCAAATGACGACTAAAAATGCATTTATTGTATAACTTTAACCTTATTGCAATCAATCATCCCTAAATGTTTCCATACTCTAATGCCTTCTATACTGAACATTACACTCTATTCCATGAAAGCAGAATTCACATTTTTCTCAAGTTTTCATAATACATTCTGAAGGAAGGACCATATTTTGGTAGAAAAAAGGCTCCACAAATTTACAAACATCTTTTCCAATCACTATGGCATAAAACTAGAAATCAATCACATCAAACACAAGAAAAATCACAAAATAACTTTCTAACCATTTGATGAGAACAGCTAGAAAAAGAAGAACAAAGTAAATCAAAAGTCATTAAAAGAAAAAAATAATACATATTGGACAGAAATAATGAAATAATAATCAAAAACAATTAAGAAGATTAGTGAAACCAAAAGCAGATTCTTTGTTAAAATAAACAAAATGGCAAATTTTTAGCTAAGCTCAAAGAAGAAACTAAAGAAAACTATCATAATTAGAATCAGAAATTATATTGGAGCTCTTAAATTGGATATTTCAGAAATACAAAGCATTATAATAGACTACAATGAACAGCTGTATGGCAATAAATGAAAAAATAATTAGATAATCTTTGCATATATTTGGAAACATGCAGCTTACAAAAAGGAATCAGAAGGAAATGGAAAATCTTAATAGATGACAAGCAAGAAAATTAAAGTAATCAAAAAGAAAATAAAACAAAACTATCTGGCTTTCCTAATAAGTTCTCCCAAATTTTTAGAGAATTGATTCTATTTTTCTTCAATTCTTCAACATAATTGAAAAACAGAAGCAATTGCAAACATTTTTTATGAGATCAACATTATAGTGAACCAAAAACAAGGCAGGCCATTATAAGGAAATAAAATTATAGATCAGTATCTCTGTTGAACATAGATACAAATCCTCACCAAAATACTTACCAAATTGAATTTAACAACACATCAGAAGGATCATCTATTATGACCAAATGGGATATATCCTGGGATGCAAAGATGGTTCAATATATTCAAATATATTAATGTACTACACCACATCAACAAAGGTAAAAATGAAATCATGTTATACTAACAATAGATAAAAATAAATCATTTAATAAGATCCAGCATCTATTTATGATAAAATTCTACTTAAAATTGTGTTAGAAGGAGCATATAATGACATGATAAGAACCATGGTGGTTATACCATGGTCAACATTATACTCAGTGATGAGAACCTAAAATCTTTCCCTCGAAGATTGGGAAAACAAGATTGTCCACCCACACCCTGTCATTTCACATCATATAAGAGATTGTAGCCAGAGAAATTAGGCAAGAGTAAGCAGTAAAACATACACAAATTGGAAAAGAAGAAGTGAAATTTTCACTATTTGCATATGAAATAAGTACTTAAAAAACCCTAAAATCCCCACCAAAAAATGCTAGAATGAATTGAGTACAAGAGGATGGTATCTTACAAAATTAATATATAAAAATGTGTTACATTATATATGCAAGAAGTATACCAAAAGAGAATGAAATTAAGAAACTATCCATTTTGAATAGAAACAGAAATGATTAAATAACTTGAAATATAACTAAAAGACATGAAAGAGCTATAGCATGATATCTATAAAACATTGTTATTTTAATTGTGGAAGATACAAAAAAAATCCATGCCCATGTTCAGAAATAATTAATATTGCTAAAATAGCCGTCTTACCTAAAATGCTGCATAGGTTTAACAAAATATCCATCAAAATCCAACAGGCATTTTTAGGAAATAAAATAAATAAATTTTAAAATTTGTTTGGAACAAAAGAACCTGAACAACCAATTTAAACATTAAACAAAGAAAAGTAGAAGCATTGTACTCCTAGATCTTGAGCTACACTTCAAAGTGATAGTGATCAAAACTGTATGGTACTAGAATATATACAAAAATACAGATTAGTGGAATAAAACCAAATCACAAAATATAGAGTTACACATATATGATCAGAGAATTTGTATTAAAGGTGCCAGGAGGATATAATGGAAAAGCTAGTATGTTCAGCAAATTTGTAGGGAATGGTGGACAGACATATGCACAAGAATGATTCTATGCCATTCACTAACACTAAAACAAAAATTAATTAAAGATCAATTAGAGTTTTGGATATAAGACTAGAAACAACAACAAAAAAAACTTAGAAGAAAACATGTTCTTTTCATGACAATAGCCTTAGGCATTTTGGACTCACCTCCAACAGAAAAGGAAACAAAATAAAAATAAAGGATATTCATCAAACTTCAAAAGTCCTTCCACGTTGAAGGGATCACCAAAACTAAAAAAAATCCAATTGACCTGAAAATATATTGCATATCACATCGGACAAGGAATTAATATCCCAAATATATAAAGGACTCATAGTACTCAGCAATAGAAAAACAAAAGGCCCAATAAAATTTGAGTAGAAAACATGAATAGGTATTATGTGTAGAAGTCATGCAGGTGTTCAACAAGTACATGAAAAGATGTTCCTCCTCTCTTATTTTTAGGTAAACACAAATTGAAACAATGAGCTATTGCTTCAAAAGACTGAAAAAATGTTGACTGGATGTGGAGAAAAGGGAAACATCTACACTGTTTGTCGAAGTGTGAATTGGTGCAACCCTTATGGAAAATTGTGTGGAGATGCCTCAAAAACGTTGAGAATGGAAATTCCATAATATTTCATCTTCCCTGAAATACGTTTCTAGATTTACTGGAAAAAGATAAAAACACAAATTTTTATATATTTATTCAACTCTATCTTTATTGTATGATTATTTACAACAACGAAGTATTGGAAACTACTTAAATTTCTGTTGTCAGATGATTGGCCCCCTAATGTAGTCTACATATATCCCAAGGACCCTGATGTGAGACCAAGTGCCAGGGGAAACATCCAAAATGAACAACTAAATAAAATATAGTTTTACAAGTTTATACATATATATATAAAGTTTTAAAAGTGGTATATTCATTTATACAATGGAATACTACACAGCCATAGAAAGTTGAAATCCTGTCATTTTTGGAATATGATTAAACATAGAATGTATTATGTTGACTGAAGTAAGTCAGAAGGAGAAAGACAAATAATAGATGATCTCATTCATATGTGAAATATAAAAAAAGGAAACAAGGAGATAGCAAAAGTCAACTCAATATTGACAATAAAAACTGAAGTTACCAGGCAATAAGAGGATGGGAAAGTAATAAGTTCTGATAGGAGCTCATTAGATAGCAGTGGAGAGCTTTTGATAAATTGATGGTGGGTGTGATATGTTGCCATATATTTGTTACATGATAAATCTGTATCTAAGGATTTTATTAATGTGTAAATCAGTTACCTCAATAAAAATTGAAAGATTGAGGAACAAATACAAGTGAATTATTGAACTGAAATTTTGGTATCATTTAGTATGTTATGTAGATATGTTTATTTGCAATGTATACCTTAAACCTGTATAATATTGCAATTCAATGTTCCTTCAATAAAATTAAAATATTAATTAATGGCAATTGGCAAATTTTCTTCATTTAAAAAATCAGTAACAAATCATTTTATATTTGCTTTTGATGACATTGAGGGGAGATGTTAATGGGGACTTTGCTTAGTAATATTTTAAGTCATGGTTTCTATAGATATGTGTCCTATTACCCAATTTAAGTATGCAGTTGTATTAATGTATTTGAAATGTTGTAGATACACAAATTCTCCGATATAGACCTGATCAAAAACTAAATGTGCCACAGTATTTGTACCACAGTTCAAAATATCTGTTGAAATAAAAATGTAAACAATATAGAAGTAAAATCCTCACTTAAATATTGAATTTATTTGTAATATTAAAGTTCATTATGTGTCTATTATTGTTCATTTACTTTCTTTAGCAATAATAAGATAAAATCTACTATTTAAGAAACTAGACTACAAAATTATTCTGTATTGCTTTAGGATTATGAAACAATTAACACAATTATCAGATCGAATAAAGATAAAAACAAATTGGAAATCTGGCCTTTTTTTGCAAATAGGTAATTATTTTTGAATACCAGTGTTCAGGGAAATATTTTACCTATCACCTTTGTTTACTACTTTCAATAAACTCCCCTGTGTCCTTATTAATCAGAAGATAAAACATTAATTTGATCATGGATATGTTAATTTTCTATACTTAAATATTGTATTTCTGCCTAGATTTTGATCCTTTAAATAATACTTCCAGTTAAAGGTTAAGAAAATATTCCTGAAAATTTAACAATAGAACAAATTAGAAAGATCTATCAGTGTCCATTAGTATTTTTATACTGAAATGTGTGCTGAATATGACTGGAAGTGAAAAAATGAAAATAATTTGAAAAATAAGTAATAGTCACCTTGTATCTTGTATTTTAATCCTTACCGGGAAAATATTTTTACATTTCATTAGCAACAAAAGTAACGTCTGAAATGAAACTCATAATTATTAATTTGTTTAGTTCTTATGTTACTTATACCACACCAAAAACGAAATCCCAATATAGCCTTTGTAAGGTAAGTCAAGATAAGTTTAACTTGTCTTTTTTTAAAGTCAACAGGAAATTTTTTGAAGTATAATAATAGAATTAAGTTTTTACATTTTTTCATTTGATCTCCTTTTGTTGAAGTAAAACTTTATATAATTTTATTATAAGTAATTGATTATATGTATATAAAATATGCAACAAAATATTGCATGCATTTTCATTCACAAATGTGTCTATATGTATGAGATCATAATGCATTAATTTTTTTCTCTAATTCTATGAACTTGTAGTTGCACTGATTGAATCACAGAATAATAGCAAAGCAGCAGCTATTCTCCTCTTGAGGAAATATAACAAATACATTTACACTAAGTTTAAGGTTAAAGACAACTATGTGTTTAGCAAAAATTGAAAGCTTATGAAAATAATAAATGATAAAATCATACTTTTGCTAATTATTTTCATCTAGCATAACATAAAATGTCCACCAATAATGAATGTAAAATATTCATGGTTTAAAATAATAGAAATATGAGTAATGGTTAAGTAAAGGACAAATAAATAGAAATATTTTATGCTGAAATTTCAAGAATAATATTCATGACAGTAAATTTAAATTGACAACAAAATCAAATATACTCAAGATAAAGATTCTAAAAATTGAATAGCCATATGAAGAATATATGTAAGTAAAAATAATAAGTCCCTTAGAAAAGTAAAGGAATACATTTTAAAATATTTACCAGAGAAGATAAAGAAAATAACTGTGTCATTTGATTTTTTTCTTTTACAGCTTATATTTAAAAAAAATCCTTTTGAATATTGTCTAGCAATTCTGAAAATTGGCTAAAACATAAAGTCTTTTTCTGCTACAAAGCATATAATGAGTAAAATTAAAATTATCAGCTGTGGAATACTACTCTAATACTAGTCATTGATTAGAATTGTAATGATGATCAAAATTATTCTGCACTAAGACAAAAAGGTACGACTTCATAATGTGATCTGCATAACCATGGAGACATGAGACTACTGTCAACTGAATCAATAAAAGAAAGTAGAATGTGATTGCTAATTAGATTTTTATGGTTATAACTAAATTGTACAGATGTGAGGATCATTAGTAACTTACTAGAAATTTGGGTGTTGAATCTAAAGTCATATGATAAATTATATGAATGGGCAAGCAGATGTAGTTAAAAAAAAAAAAAGAAAATGATGCCATAATTGAAGAAAAGTAATATAAGATGGATCTTGTTGACGAACAAATGGAATAAAAATACTTGAGTTAGTTGCTAATAAGTAGAAAATGTGAACAATTTAAATGGTCTATTAGGGCGATGTTTTTAAAGGACGAGTTATAGATTAACACTAAATTGTGGAACTAAATTTCAAATGACAGATAATTCCTCTATTAAGCAGTAGGTAGGATTTATTCAAATATTGTCAAGGGAAGAATCTCAACACTAGTGTAAAAATAACACAGCAAGTGACCATTGTGATTGACTCAAAATAGATTTGTGAAAATGGCTGCATTCAGTTGTTTCCAAATTTAGAATATTTAGGAGAATGAAGTAAACTATTTTCTTACTCGATTTAATTTTTGTTTTTTCTAGCTTTGACAGAAAAAAAATGAAGAACAAATCAACGGAAGTAGACTTCATTCTTCTTGGACTGACAGATGACCCTCTGTTACAAATTGTGATTTTTTTGTTTCTATTTTTCAACTACATCTTGAGCTTTACGGGGAACTTAACCATCATCCTTCTCACCATCTTGGATCCTCACCTCAAGACTCCAATGTATTTCTTCCTCCGAAATTTCTCCTTTTTAGAGATTTCATTCACAACTGTCTGCATACCACGATTTTTGATGAGCATTCTGACTGGAGACAAAACAATTTCCTACAATGCTTGTGCAACTCAATTATTCTTTTTTCTTTTATTAGGTGTGACAGAATTTTACCTTCTGGCTGCCATGTCCTATGACCGCTATGTTGCCATCTGTAAACCGCTGCATTACACCACCATCATGAACAGCAAAGTGTGCTATCGGTTAGTAGTCAGCTCTTGGGTAACTGGATTCCTAGTCGTATTTCCTCCTTTGGTCATGGGACTTAAATTGGATTTCTGTGCTTCCAGAGCTATTGATCACTTTTTCTGTGACTCTTTGCCTATCCTGCATATCTCTTGCACAGATACACATTTAATAGAATTGATGTCTTTTGTCTTGTCTGTGGTGACACTTGTAGCCACTTTGCTGTTACTTATCCTATCCTATACATATATCATCAAGACCATTCTGAAATTCCCTTCCGTTCAACAACGAACGAAGGCTTTTTCTACCTGTTCTTCACACATGGTTGTTGTCACTATTACTTATGGGAGTTGTATCTTTATGTATATGAAACCATCAGCAAAGGAAAGAGTGACTTTGACTAAAGGGGTAGCTGTGCTCAATACCTCTGTTGCTCCTTTATTAAACCCCTTCATTTATAGTCTGAGGAACCAGCAGGTGAAAGAAGCTCTCAAGGATATGCTTCAAAAGTTCTGTTGTGTTCAAAACAGTGAGACAAAATTTGTATGTAGATAATATTTTGTTGAAACATGAATGGCAAAAATGAATACAATTTTTAATTAGTTCACACACACCATCTTCTCCCTTCAATGAATATATCATTTTATGTTTACTCAGTCTTTTCAATGTTTGGAAGCATCTTTGTTTTCTTTCTGAGGAAACCCTTTACTCTTTAGTAGTAACTGCATTCTTCAACACAGAAAATTGTTACTTCTTTGACTAGATACATTTATAATAATAATACTTACAAATACTGAATGCTTTCAGAAAATGAGCTTTGCTATGCATGCTTAGTTATTTCAATATATACAGGATAATTGCTAAGCATTGCATTTACTGCTAAGTATTTTACTTTGCTAAAACTGTGAGAGAGAAATTTAAAACTTGATAATTATAAATAAAATAATTTCCATTGAGATTAAAAATAATAAAATTCTGATTAAAACAGATCAAAATAACCTTTTGAGAGAAATCATCATTTATACTGTGACATGAAAAAAGAAGAAGGAAATAGAATCTTCAAAAGCCCCACAACTAGAATATTAAATGTGCAGAGAAATTAAGATTCTTCTAAAAAGTTTCACCTGAAGCGTTACAATGGTTTGGCATATGACTTTCCTAAACATTATCAGTTATCTTTTGTTATAGAAAGAATTGAACTCTGAGCTTTGTTTAAATTTTCTACTTAAAATTATAGTCTTTTGTCTTCAAATGATATTCATTTGTGAAAGAAATTCAAAATGCAATTTATTTATGTTTGTGTTTGGGGATTTTTTCATATATTTTAAACCATTTAAAATGGATTCAGATATCCATTGATGTTCTTTCAGTCACACTAGATGAGTTTTGCATTTTCTGTAATTTCTTATAAAGAAACCACAAAGCCTTCACTTCTCAAACATAAGCTTTTGAAGTTTCCCCATGTTATTGTATGCTTCCTTCATTATTTTTTGCTGATTTGATTTATCAGAATACCTATGATGTGTCCTTTGTCATTGTTTTTTTTCCTTTATTCCTGCATCTAGGTATTCTTATTATTTGAGGAAGCTACCCTAAGATTGAATCATTTATACTGAGCTGATTGAAAAAATTAGTACATTGCGTAGTGTGAAATGTCAGTTACTGAAAACCTTTATTGTGTCTTAAAATCCTTTGATATAAACTATCTGCCAAAGGGAAATTGACTGAAAAGGTCTGATATGTCATGGTGACTCTACTCATCTCCTATTCTCCAAGGTAGTTGGTCCATCAGGAATTGTCCTTAGACATAAAAAGGATATCATGGAGAATTAGCATTGACCATTTTGTTGTTCATTTTAGGAGATCATCTCAGTTTCAAAGTAATTCCTTCTATGTTATTTTTAAACGCAAAAGCTACCAAGGCTCAACTTGATTTGGGAAGCTCTGGGAACAATGTTTGTAACTGCACAAAATACCAAGGAAACTAAAACCAGAGATCTCAGTTTGAAGCTCTGATTGGTTCAGGAAGAATTATATGAAACGGCAATGCTGTCAGTAATTTCTGAGAAAGTGCCTATTAATGGTATTAGCATAAAGTTGATAGTTCTCATGTAAATTTACAACGGCTCTTGATTCGGCCCACGAGTCTGAATACAAGCACATCTGAGAATAATAGCTTCTGCTTCTCTTCTAACTTCTGAAATTTTACACAAAATCTTCTCATTGACAAATTATTAATTAGAAACATACAGGGAAGAAAATCTAGAAAGTGACACTTCAGCTCCAACTGCTCTAAGAGAATAACTAAGTTTATCATATGTGAAGCTAAGTTGACAACAGACAATTCAATGCAGATATTTGAAAATAGCAAAGGACATGATCTCAGGTACTGGAAATCATTGCTACTGTCACTGGCTCTGTTTAGAGTGACAGCAGTACTGATGGAAGACTTCGTAACATTTTTTTATATTTGATCTCATTATATAAAACACTATTTGAAGAGACTAATATTATAAATACCTAAATCTATGTAATTTATTTGCATTACTTCTGATACCTGTGGCATGTTTGTTCAAAATCAAATTTCTACAGGGCACAAAAATGGGTTGCTGATGGAGGAAAGAATGAGGAAAAAGAGAGATAAGGAAATAAATTATATTACTACTAAAGTAAAATTTTCCCGTGAGGCTAGCAGTATTAATCTCCAGAATTATGTCCCACAGATATCAAGATTTCTATTAAAAGTTACTTTAGGATAAATTATTTATACTCAGAAAATCCCATGCCCTAGCAAAAGTTTTTTTCTCATTCATCAGTCATTAATTTATTTAAAGATATTTTTTATCTTTATTATTTAAAAAATACTTAGTACTCTAAGAACTAGAAATAATTTTAAAAGGGAACTTGATATTTAAAACTAAATGTTTATATTTTTGCTTAATTAAAAGTGGTATATAGAATAAAAGCAACTTAATAAAAAGAATATATTTGGATTTTAAAGCTATATGACAGAGGATCCTAAAAGTTTAATGTTGAGGAAGTTTTCCATAATAAATGTTTTTTTGTTTACTTATTACTTCTTATAGAGTTAAAACCGACCAGTCATGATGGCCTTAGGTTTCAGTATTAAAAACTTAAAGATCATTCAAGTAGTAAGTTACTGTTAGCACTTAGTGAACTCAACCATCCAGGCAAATATGTACTTATGCCTTAGCTTTAAAACTCTGAAGAGACTTCTTTAACAATGTCTTTAGTTGCCTTTTCATTAAATTTGAATGGTGACCTTTGTTAGTGATTAAAACTATTCAATTCAACTATTATATAGACTATAATATTGTTCCTAAGGACTTGAAATATCTAATAATAAAGCTTTCAGAAGAAATGAATACATGAAATATAGGAGTAAATCATTAGAAAAATTATTTTACTACTATTAGAAGATTTCCAGAATCATGCAAAGAAATATTACTACTCACATATTCAGTAACAGAAAGGGCTTGCAAGTAAAATAAAAGCAATCCAAATTTGAAAAGCAGAATGATCACTATTTGCAGATAGCACCACCCAAAATATTTTGGATTTAGTAAATGAGTCAGTATAGAGGTAGGTTATAAAATTAACATAAAAATTTGGTTGTGTTTTAACATGCAAAGAATGTGCTAGAGGAAAAAAAATGTCAAAATAGCACCAGACATAATTTAATTTAAGTTATATTAGAGACTTTGATTTAAGACCAGAAGTCATAAAATAAATAGAATTAAACATCAGCAATGCATTTTCTGACATTGACTTCACAGCTGAATTTGGGGATAAGACTTTAGCAGCAAGGAAAACAAAACCAATACGAAACAAACTATATCAAACTAGAAAGATTTTGCACAGTAAAACAACAACAAAAAATTAATTAGGATGAAAAGAAAGCAAACAGAAGAGAGAAATTATTTGCACATTTTCTTATGAGAATTTAATAACTAGATTTTTTTCTGATCAGAGATTTTGTGTCTTCTGGGTATGTGCTCAGTAGTGGGATAGCTAGATCAAATGGTAGATCCATCTTTACATTTTTGAGGAATCTCCAATTTTTTTTTTATCACTTTGCGTTCCCACCAAGAGTGTAGGAGGATTCCTTTTACCCCACTCTGCCTCAAACATGGGCTGTTTCCAGTGTTTTTGACAGTACTCATTGTCACTGGTGTGAGGTGGTATGTCATTGTGCTTTTTATTTGCATTTTTCTGATGATGAGTGATGTAGAACATTTTTTAGGTGTCTGCGAGCAATTTGTGTGACTTCTTTGAATAGGTGACTATTCAGTTCTTCTGCTCATATTTTGAGTGGGCTATTTGCTTTTATGTTGTTGAGGTGTATGAGAGCTCTTTAAATATATTGGAGATTAAGTTCTAATTTGATTATGTTTTCTGTATATCTTCTCCAATTGAATGGGCTGTCTTTTGTTTTAGTGGTGGCTTCTTCACTGTGTTTATAGCAGCATAATTCACAATAGCATAGACATGGAAATAACTTATATGCCAATCAACAGATGACTGGATAAATAAGCTATGGTATATGCACTCAATGGAATTCTATGCAACATTTAAAATGATGAAATTGTGACCTTTGCAACAATCTAGATAGAGTTGGAGAGTATCACATTAAATGATATAAGTCAGAAAGAAAAAAGAAAAATACAGCATAGTTCATGCATATGTGGATTAAAATGGAAAAAAATGAATATACATTTAATGGAAGCTATAGATGTATAGTCTTCAGCTATGTACTGTTCACACACTTTTATTGTAAAATGTCTGTATAAATATATAATACTCTATCTATATAAATATACATATACATAATTGCAATGATTCTCTTGAGAATATGTGCTCTAGGAATTAGCCATACATGTAACATGTGTCTATGTGGTTCTGACTGTTCTAGAACTGTCATCGCACATTTAAGAGAAAAGTTGCTCAATACTTTTTCCATCACTTTACCCTGGGTGACATTTAATTCATGGAGAAAATAAGAAAATAAAACTTAGATTCAACTCTTTATAAATATAGTAAATTATAATACTTATTAATATATAGACATAAAATGACACTTTTTAAAAAACATGAAAATCATCATTCAAGTCTAACCATGAATTGGACGTACTGTGCATTTGACTTAATTTCTGATATTTCAGTTTAGTGAAAATCATTATCGACATATTCTTGGATCTACTCTACGTACTAGTCATCTGTGTGGATGCAAGACAGGCATGTTAACCTAATTAATTATAATTTTATTTTATTTTGTGATCATATATTAGTCTCCAATTTGTATATTTATAGTCATGATTTTGTCAGAAGAGGAAAGGTGTACATATTTTTTCTGTAAAGAATTTCCACAATTCCCCTAATTCATACCCACTTTGAAGTTTGGAACTCAGGTATAAGTCATTTAAATGTACATCCATCTTCTAGTGCAGACAAGCTGTATTTTGTGAATTTTTGGTTATAATTATTGCCATTAAAAACTCAATAGATTTTTAAAAAATAAAATAGAACAACTGAAAAACTTGGAAGATCATATGATGAAAGATTAGCAACTATTCTAAGAGATTCCATGTCACCATCCATACACTTATGAAATACTACAATTATATAATTTTCCAGAACAAATGTTTTAATGAAATAAAACTAAGAAACAAATTTTCTCAGGGGATTGCAGTTGAGAAGTACTCATTATTGTCAATTATAGTGCTAATTTACTATTAAAAAAGTTAAAATGAAATTATTCCAGAGGAGGATGATGGTGTTTAGGAATACCTATGAAGCATTTAACAGAATAATCAGCAGTTAACAGTCTTAGGGCAACATTGCAAAATCTCAAGCTGATTTATACACATTATTACCTTGCTTTCAATTAACAACAAAAACAATTTTAGACTTTATTACAAACCATTTTTCACCCTAGCATCTAGTGGTGTGTGTGTATGCATCCATATTTCATATGTAATATTTAAGAATATTTATTTTCAGATTAGTAATGTGAAGAGCAAGGCTCAGAAATGGTTTTTAATTTTTTTATTCTTTAAGTAATTTGAATTTTGTCTAAAAAAAACTAAATAATTCTGCTATGACCAAACTTGGACGCAATGCAATAACCATACACTCCCAAAATGGCTTAACAAATTGTAATATATGAGCAATGGAACAAACTAACTGCATATAAAAAAAACAAAAACAAACTAGAACTTCAGGAACATTATGTTAAGTGAAATAAACAGTGTCAGTGAAATAAACAGATACAGTGTCTTCTACTCTATGATTTAATTTTATAAGAAAACTCTAAACCATAAGGACAGAAATTTGATCACTGGTTTTAGGAGCTGACAGTGAGGAAGCATGATTGCTAAAGAAGTCATGAAGGAACTTTATAGGGTGATGGAAGCATTTTATATGTTGATTGTGTCTGTGGTATATGATGATACATTTTTGTCAAAGTTATCAAATATTTATCACCAATAGGTGAACTATTTTGTAGCTAAATTGTGCTTTAATAACCAATGAACTTTTCTCCAAAGATACACAGAAGTCCAAGAGATGCATGAAAATATACTAAGTATTGCTAGTCATCAGGGAAATTAAAAACAGGATTAGATACTAGCTCTTGTCTGTTAGACTATCTATTGCCAAAAAGATGAGATAAAGGCTGATATGAATGTAAATAAAAGGAAAACTGTGTGTATTGCTGGTAGGATAGTAAATTGGCACGCAAAACTGTGTGGAGGATCCTCAAAAAACGAAGTGAGACTAACGAATGACTGAAGAATTCAACTTATAGAAATATAGTCAAACAACAACAAAAAACTAATTTAAAAGAAAAGATATCTGCTCTCCATAGTCACAGCAGCGTTATTTACATTAGTAAAGATTACCTAAGGAAACAACCTAAGTGTCCACCAATGAATAAATAAATAAAGTTGTGTTATATATGTTATTTATATATACATATACATATATGTTTATAAATGTTTATGTATGTATATATGTGCATATTTATACATATATTGCTCATCTGTTGTAAGGGTGGAAATCTTACTAGTTAAAATAACATAGCTGATACTTAAAGGCACTATGCTAAGTGAAATCACTCAATGAGACAGACAAATACCATACGAATTTGGGAAAAAATGAAATAAACTCATGAAAACCGATCAGACTTGAGGTTAGCAGAGGGGTAATGTGTATTGAAGAGGAATTGAAGAAAAGTGTTCAAATGGTTCAAACCTCTACTATTAATAGTTATGAAAGAAATAAGTAATAGAAATACGTATGCTAATATAACTGATGACAGCTTTTAGGATTCACTCTTAACATCCTACACACCATACAGCAATGTTAGCTAAAGTCAACTAGCATACACATATTTCTATTACTTATTTATTTCAAATAAATATTTGATAACAGTTATTATGAGGGGATTTATACAGTGAGCAAAAAAGCAAAATTATGTTATCATTGGATAGTATTTAATCTTCATCTTATCTAGGGAACTTTGAAATGTTTTACCTTTAGTCATTATCAGTAGTCCCTGGAAAGTTACTAAAAATATTCTCAGAACTGCAACCTTAGCTTCATGAATTCCAGGTTATGAGAATGTGTGTTTATAAGGAGATTAAAGAGATAAAGGGAAATATATTTTATTTACAGCAGAGGCTATAGAAAGCTTGTGTATAATCAAAACTATATTTTCCCTATGAGAGCTTTTTTATATAATAGAAGAGTTCAACTAATGACAAGTCTCTGAAGCATATTATGAATTTATACCTGCTCATTTCTAAGTAAGTTAAGAAAAATATTGAGATTATATTTCAAACTGGAATTGTTAAGTATCTAAAATAAGTGTTTATGATTTTTTACTGAATGTATTATATATTTCTGCCATTCAAATGTTTATTCTCTGAATAAATTGCAAGAGATCCCAAATATTGACAACTGCTCATTTTATATTGTAATCATTGTTCAAAACATAGTTACTGTCTATTATCTGCCAATCTTGTTTATATATTATGACAAAATATGTTTATTCTTAAAAGAAGGTAGTATTTAATGACAGGAAAAAAAGAAAGACAAAATACAAACTTTGATACTTATCATGTACTCATTTTCTTTGTCTATGCTATAGAAAGAAAATAATAATACATTGAAAACTTATATAACAGGCAAAACGCTAGTTGTTAAGAATAAAGAGATATCAAGACAGTAAAAATCATAGAGCTTCCTTTTTAGAAAGCTGTGGTTTTGATAAAGAAAATTTTGAAATGATTTTGTCTATTCTATTATTTAGATATCTAGAAGAGGGCAGTGAAATATTTTAGCAATCAAAAACTACCTTATGAGTTTCTTTTTGTTCATGGACAAGTTTGAGAATAAAAAGGCAAAGTAGACACAATAAAATCCAAAACATGAATGAAAGGCTATTTATTTCTAAAAGAAACAAAAATTATATAAATTTCTCAATATTTTGTAGAAATATATTATTGATATAGCAGAGTATTAATATATGTAGGTTCCATGCTCTGTCGCATAAATTGAGAACTTTGCTCTTATTTATAGACAAAGTAATTTTAGTTCTATTCAGAATCATAGCTATTATTATGTCCTTAAGTTGTAGCTGAGTCATCAGTTTCCATCAGTCTTATAAGAAAATAAAATTTGCAAATGACACAGAATTAAAACAAATGGCATCAAAATTAGATATCTCAATCCTAAAATCACACATTCTTGAAACTGGAAAATAATGTCTAAACTACAGATATAACTAACAAATATTGTGGCAGAAAAAATTAAAATATATATGCATACATGGAATATTTGGTTAAATGTGGAGATTTTATGTAAAGTTATTGAAGAGGGTATTTTCAACATAGACCTGTGAGTGTTTTCTTTTCAAAAGAAAATAATGCACTTTTTCTGTTTTAATTTTATTGTGTAGCTATTGCAAAAATGCTTACAGAATAAAAGACCTATTGTTTCATATTATTGGCTCTGTTAATGCCAATATTTATATCTTCAATTCTTCGTTATTCACTTATTCTATTTGTTATGTTTTCCAATAGATATTACCAAGAGAAAATAAAAAGCAATATGAGAAATCACACAATGACTACACAATTTGTGCTCTTGGGCATAACAGACAACTCAGACCTTCAGGCTGTAATATTTTTCTTTTTATTTATGGCTTATGTATTAAATGTCACTGGAAATCTAGTCATCATCATCCTCACCTTGATAGACTGTCATCTAAAGACTCCTATGTATTACTTCCTCTGAAACTTCTCCTTTTTAGAAATTACTTTCACCAGTGTTTCTATTCCCAGATTTTTGGGCTCAATAATTACTAAAGTCAACACCATTTCCTATAACAATTGTCTAGCTTGATTATTTTTCTTCATATCCATGGGTGTGACTGAATTTTTTCTTCTCACTGCCATGTCTTTTGATCATTATGTTGCATCTGCAAACCTCTTCATTACACCACAATCATGAACAAGAAAATCTGCAACCTACTTATCTGTAGCTCCTGGCTAGCAGGATTTCTTACCATTTTCCCACCACTCATGCTTATCTTCCAGTTAGATTTCTGTGCTTCCAATGTGATTGACCGTTTCTCTTGTGACTATTTCCCCATTTTACAGCTTTCATGCTCAGATACATGGCTCTTAGAGATAATTGGCTTTTACTTTGGTTTTGTTACTCTGTTCTTCACATTGGCCTTAGTTATTCTGTCCTACATACAAATCATTAGCACTGTTCTTAAGAATCCTTCCTGCTAGTCAAAGGAAAAATGCTTTTCCATATGTTTCTCACATGTTTGTCCTTTCCATCTCTTACAGGTGTTCTGTATTCATGTGTGTCAAGTCTTCAGCAAACAAAAGAGCATCACTGACCAAAGGAGTGGCTGTTCTCAACACATCGATTGCCCCCATGTTGAACCCTTTTATTTATTCCTTGAGGAACCAGCAAATAAACCAAGCTTTCAGAAACTTGGTTCATGAAGTAGTGTTTTCTAGATACAAATGAAAGTATGTATTAATGTGAATGAGTGTTATTGTGAAGTCATAAAGGAAAATTAAAAATTTACCGTCTACATTATTCTCATCAATCCATTACACAGATAACTTTAATGATGAGCTCATTAGTTTAAACTTTCTTTTGAGTCTGAAAGTGTCTGTGTGGTTGGTGTCTTCTTTTCAAACTACCTGTACACTCCATGCATCTGCTGATTTACAATTTTAATAGAAAACTGAAAATTATAGAACATCAACAATTCTGCTGGTTATTTGGGATAATACAGAATTTTTGTATATAGTGGCTAAAGGATTAAAGCAATGTTTAAACAAAATAATCTCCAACTTTCTCCTATGTTGCAACAGTTTTTGAATATAAAATATTTTCAACAATCATATTTTATGTATGCTATCTGCAGTATTTGGTCAGTTCTTTCCACTCCTCTGAACACTTGGATATGTATTTTCATACTTATAAAAAATTTCAAGTTCCTAATTACCCATATTTTTAGATTTGTTGAAAATGTATTTTGTATCTAGTTTTAGATATTATCTTTGCTTATCTGTATTTAGTCTTGAAAATATGTAAAGTGCGAATATTTAGACAGTCATTACATTTATGCAAACTGGGAGTCTGATAGGTGTCAGGATTGCTTCCTGGGAACAGGGGTGGAAAGGAAAGGGGCACCGCAGGAGATTGAGAAACTAAAGAGAGAGATGATAGAGAGCTGGGGTTGGAGGGCCAACAGTCTCTCTTGGACTGAAGAGCCCTGACCATTCTGCCCTCAACCTATTTACTGAGTTCATACACAGAGTTGCTTCAAGCAGCTTATGCAAGCAAATTTATAGTTACATTGAATTTCTATGCAGCCTTTACTCTCTATCTACATAACTGTATCTATCTTATTTTGGAGAGTGAACAGTCACAGACTCACTGTCCTACTGTTTCCCCATGGCCACCTTCACCAGGTGCTCCAGGTCTGGTGTCCTTGGTGTTCTGCCAGCTCCCACTTTGTTTGACCTTGTTTTAGGAATTTTATAAATAATATTTCTTCCATTGAGAACACTTACTCTGTGTATAGTTTTAGTAGGTATGTTGTATATAATAATTTATTTAACTCTTACTGCTATTTGGCAAATTAGACATGATTATTTCTTCTTTTTACAGATGTGTAAAATGTTCAGAGAAATTAAATAATTTGCCTGTTATTGAGGCATACTTGCAATACAATATCTGATTAAAAATCAGACACTGGTATTTGAAACTTCATAATGACCTATATATTTTGCATAGAATTTACTAGGTGGCACAATTTTATTGACTTTTTTCACTAATGTTAACTCATTATTACACATATTATCGTTCTCTAGTTAGGGAAGGTGTTACAGCCAAAAGCTAACTTCTAGTATTATAATTGCCTTTTACATTTAAGCATTAATCCATCAAAAGGAGAAACTCCTCAATAGCCATTTCTACAGAACAATAGAATGAGTAGGAAAATAGCATAAATAGTATAATGCATTAGCAGAATTTTGGCACCAACATTTTTATTAGAAGGCTAATTAAAAAATAAAGAGTTAACAAATACATTTAGCACAAAGTAGTAGGTTCCCAGGATGTAAATAAATGGAATATTTGCTAAAGAATTGCATTAGAAATTAAGATATTTGGTTACTAATCTCTTGTCTGAAAAACAATGTCAAGGGAAACAAATTTCATTCTTAGTGTTGTTTGTTATTTTTCTGTACCACTGGACATTGTTCCTCAAGCTTCTTTTTTCCAGTTTTAATACCAATATGTATTATGTTTTATACATCCTAGTATTTTGTTTATAATACTGTTTTGGCAATTTCAGTTCACTGAACCTGTCCCCTTGAGTCATCAACAAAGAGAACAGACAACTAAATAACTTGTGCTACATAAAATCCATGTAGAAACTGTACCAGAGAGTTTTAAAATATCATCTGATGTTTTTCTCTGTAGTATTTTTGCTCCATTCTCATTCTCTATAGCTAAAGAAATATATCTCTTCTGGATCAAATTAAAATTTAAAATGAAAATATATTGACAATAGAAAGCAAAGGTGCTCAGTAAGAAAGCAGATGTTTCAAGAAATGCTGGTTTCCCTGTATTACAACAGGAAAGTTGGTAATATGCTTTTATATTCCAGCCATTAAGTGTTAGTGTGCCTATATGAAAAGAGGATGTAAGTCAAAAGGAAATGAAAATCCCACAAATTGTACCACTGATTTATTACTTATCTATTTTGATTTTAATTAAATTATAAGATATATTGGATTATATTTTGAAATATGCTACATAAAATGTGTATAAAGGGGTTATGTATTGTTTTATTGCTAATTTATTCATTCTTCATTAAATGAAGGATTTACTATCACTGTATTTGTATTTCTAATAAAATTAAGACTATATTGTACTTTATGGGCATGGACTTTAAGTTCAAGTAGTCTGAGACTGTATTTGACATTTGCTAGCTATAAGAATATATCTAAGGTATATAATGTCCCTGAGACTCAGTCCTTGACTTGGAAATAAATTTAAATGTTCCATAGGAATTTGATAACGGTTAAATAAAATAAGGTATGAGTCCTTAGTATTTCAATAGTCCACATAATGCCTTTGGCAATTCATAATTACCATGAATATCATTCTCAAAGAGGGTATTAATTACAACTAAAATTAAAATAAATAAATCAGTTATTCTTAAAGCATATTGTCACATGGTTTATGGAAAACTTCATATGTTATTTAAATTGATAATAAAGAACACCCCTGAAACTCCAACTCCATTTTTAATTGAGAAAAGGGAACTAAGGAAATTAAGTAACCCATTCAGTCACAGATCTGTTAAGTGATTAGTTTGTATTTTTAATGCTATCTTTTCTAACTAAAAAGTACATATGCTTTGTATAATTAATTTTCCTTATAATGAATAAATATGAAACTAATACCATTTAAATTATCTTATTATTAGTTTATTTACTTATGCTTATTTGTTCAAATTAGAGCTAATGAACTGAAAGGGTAAGCTTATGATTTGATAATACCATAAACCCTATAGAATGAGTGCTACTAATTTTGAAATTATTATTGAGCATAACTTGGTGATCTTTTTCTTTTTTTTCTATAAACGATGGTAGGAATGCTGAGGATTGAACCAAATCATCCAGGTGTGTCCTGGTGGAGTAGGGGTTGGGTTAAGTCCACATACAAACCAAGGTCCTTCCTTCATGACCCTGGGCCCTATTCCCCACCAGCTGTATGAGCAACTAGGTCAAATAAAATCCTTCTTATTCCTCTCTCTCCAGGTCTGTCTGCCTTTGTTTTCATTCCTGACTGCACCTTCCCTTAAAAAAAATTAGTTGATCTAAAGTGTTATTGCTAAATTAACTTATGGTAGGGAGATAGAAAGGGCGATACATAGGGCTCTTTTCAGACTGATGCCTGAAGTTGCTTTGTAGTCATCTTAACAAATAATAGGCACTATTGTAATTTTCATTTTTGATAACACAAAATGATTATCTCAGGGATTGTTTGAAGGCAATAACAATTAAATTTGCTGAAAGGAGTGGATAGAAATATAAAACAATAACCATAACCATATTCTTCCAAAGGAACATACAGATCTGCATTCAGAAATAATTGCTAAACAAAGACCTAAATATTTGGAGGTATATGTCATACTATACAAGAATATGTACTTTGAATTACAACTCTAGAATCACATGTGTCTTATTAAGTATTGGACTTTATTTCTCTCAGAAGACTGATGAATAAATTTAATGAATGAATGATTATTGGAAAATTTTATGAAGTTTATTTGATGTTGTAAAAAATATGATCCAATGAATTTTCACAAATATTTTCATGTAAAAGTATTTATATTGCCCTCTATTTTGTGATATTGGGTCATCTCCTGCTAGAACTTCTTTAAGTCTATTTTTTTTTCTGGTTCTAGAAGACTAGTATAATTGCTACTTTTCAATAAGGTTTGCATAAATTCTTCCAAAATCTATTAATGTCTTCCTTCACAAATCTCAACATGTTCTTTCACTAGGTTAATAGTCAAAGAATCATATTATTATTCATAAAAGTGTCAAAAGTAGTAGGAAATTTAATAGGAAAATATGTAAAAAATGAAGTAAGATTAAAAATAAAGTGCAATGATTCATTATTTATTAGGGTGTAGTAATAATGCATATGAGATATATATGTGTGTGTGTTTGTGTATGCGCGCGTGTGCGTGTATTTTAAAACTTGGATTTCCAGTGCTTATGTTACTGTAAAATTCTAATCTTGAGATTATAACCAATCTATTCTTTGATAAGAATGCATTTTGTGATTCAATTTGTTATAACCCAAGAAGGCAAATAAATGCTTTAATGAAAAGCACAATATCATGAAGAGGTGATGTTGCTGAGCAGGAATACAGTTAACTATAAGGATAAAATGCAAAGAAATTTAAGGAAAACAATTTTGACATAATATTGTATGAAATTTTCTTTTAATTAGCAAATAGTTAAGCAGGATGTGATTTAGCAATGAATAGCATTAATTGGACAAGTGTTTATTTCAAATTTATTAACCTGACTGTGATGGGAACTAGATTAAGTGTAACATAATATTCTACCATAACTCAGAAATGTCCAAAATATTGAAGGAGTTCAGAAAAGATTTGGCAAGCTATGCTTCTTTGGTATATTGGGAAGAATGAGTAAATGATTCTTATTTACACCATTACTATTAAATGCAGTGCCGTGGGAATGTTAGGAGGTGATTTTAGGTGTTATTAAAATATATAATCTACAACACTATATATGTATTATTTAAGTCAAGATTCACAATAAATCCCACAAATTCTGTTATTGCTAATGAGAAGCAAAGTATCCATTGGCAGTACATTGATGTTCTGCATATATAAAATGTCTCAAATGTGGTTTTCAAATTCTAGTTGAAGATGAAATGAGTTTTTGTGTATGGAAGGTGAAGAGAGTGAAGAAGACCTTGGAACTTTGAGGTCAACACTATGTAGATAAAGCAGTACAGGGGAGGGTTCACTTATATTACAGGGAGGAAGAGAGGTTCTTCGTTTTTATTTAGTTGGTACATTAAGTTGTTTCCCCTGACCCCTGGGACGCTAACTTGGGTCCCTGGGATATATATAGATTATGCTCCACAGAAGGCAGTTTCCCTAACTTTACTCCACCATGGCACAGCTTTTGTCTTAGTTTTTGTTTTTACTGTCTCTTTGTCTTTTACTGCCTCCTGTTGCTAAATTTAATTGCTAGTATTTGTCTTAGATAGCTTTTTACCAAGAACGCTATTCTAATCTTAAAGCTTTCAACTCCGTAGAGAAAATCTTACGATGTTGTATTAATTGCCAAACATTTTTCTAAATTTTTCAAATAGGTTAATTCATTTAATGATCATAATATAGCCATATGATATGTGCTTCTATACATAAGTCTGAATTGTGTATTTATAAGTAAAGTGCAGAATTGGTTCTTGATTTTCAGAACTGATAAGTGGCTTGGATTCAAACCTAGATAACCATACTTTTTCATAGGAAAATATCTGTTGTACTATAGATATGGGTGTGGGGCATGGAATTAAGATGCAGAAACTCTGGAAAGCCCTTAATGGAATGGGGTGGGAAATCAAGTATTGACTCCAGGGTCAGTGGATCACCAAACATGATTTTTGTTGTAACTATGTGTAGCCCAGCCTCTGCAACCTCAGTCCATGGAGGGGCTGGTCACCTCTATTGGTCTGCTCCATTGGTCCACCTGCCAAGTTTGTCCATGTTGTTTGCATATAAAAATAGTGGATTTTTCTGCATTGATTTTTAGGCTACCACTTTGCTCTATTCACTGATTATAGTTCTAGTAGATTTTTGACAAAGTTTTCAGGTTTTTAATATATATATATATATATATATATATATAAAACCAAATCAACTGAAAATAATGATAATTTTACTTTCTCTTTTCTAATTTGGATTTCTTTTGTTACTTTTCCTTTCCTAATTGCTCTGGTTATGGCTCCAGTGATGTTAAATAGCAGTGGTGAGAGTGGACAGCTTTGCCTTGTTCCTGACCTTCAAGGAAAAGCTTTCAATTTTTTGCTCTTTACTAATGTTAACAGTAGACTTGACAGATATGGTCTTTATTATGTTGAGATATAAACCTTCTATTTCCATTTTATGTAGGTTTTTATCATAAGTTGGTGTTAGATCTTGTGAAAATTTTCCCTGGCATCTATTGATGTGAGCATGTGGTTTTTCTCCTTCCTCTTGTCGATATGATGTATTACATTCAGAGATGTACATATGTTGAACCATTCTTTTATCCCTGCTATATACCCCACTTGGTCATAATAGATGCTCATTCTGATGTAAATTGCTTGTTTTTATTTTCTAATATCTTGTTGAGAATTTTTGCCTTCTGATCTATCACCATTCATGGTCTTAATTTTCAACCTCGGTTGATGTATTTATCAGCTTTTGGTATTAGTGTATTGCTAAACTCATAAAAAGTTGCTGAAAATATTCCTTGTTCCTTGATATTTTGGAATAGTTTGAGAAGAATGTGTATTAATTTTTCCATAGAGTTTTGGTAAAACTCATTGGTAAAGCCTTTGGTCTTGGGCTTTTATTTTTTATGTAGACCTGTGATTATTTTTTCAACTTTCATTCTTGTGACAATCCTGTTCAGGTTTTCCAGTTTTTCCAGGTTCAGTATTATTAGATTTTATTTTTCTAAAAATCTTTCCATGTCCTTGAGTTTCTGCACTTTATTGGCATGGATATGTCCATAGCAGTCTCTTGCGATGTTTATATACATGGCATCTATCATAACTTCTCTGCTTTCATATTTGATTCTAGTAAGGAGAGTTTTTTCCCTTCTTTGTGAATCTAGCCAATGGTTTGTCAATTTTGTTTATTTTTTTAAAGAAACAACTTTTGGTTTCCTCATCTTCTGAATTATTTTTTGTTTTCTATATTGTTTATTTTTAATACATATAATTTATTATAGTAATCATTATACACATTAAAATAATTTCCTATGTATAGGTTCCCCATTTCATAGATATATTTCGACAGACAATGATCTCCACCAAATCACCAAGTATCTTGAATGCTGTCTTTGTTTTTCATATCTTGCTTGTTTGCATAATTGAGTTCTTCCTATCTTCCATATCACTGATTCTATGGAACCACCATCCAGCCTATTGTTAAGTCCCTCTATTGAGTTCTTTAATTCAGCCATCGTATCTCTTATCTGTTTGCTATCTTGTTTTAATTCTTTTTTATGCTTCCTGATATTCTTGTTTATTTCCTCTACTGATTTCTGGATTCCTATACATAGGTTAATCACTGTTACCCTAAATTTTTCTTCAGGTAATTTACATATGTCTGCTGTATTCAGATTTTCCCCTGGGTTTTTGATTGGATTGATAATTTTAATATATTTCTCTGTGCCTTTGCTCTATTCAGTATTCTGTTTATATTTCTGAGAGCTCAGCTTCCTTGTAGTAATGGTATTGTGTAGGTGTGATCACCTTCTACTTGCCAAGTATTGGCAATCAAGCTGCAGTTTCGCCTCCCGGCAACGGAGGCTCTAGTGGCTAGCGTTGAGATTTGCTTTCATATGGAACTGCCTTGTTATTGTAATCCTGGAGTTGGGGTAACAATGGGTGGGTTATCTTGTGGGTTTGATATGCAGTGGGAAGGATACCCGCTCATACCCCAAGACTCTGGCCTGAAATTGTTGAGGGAGGGCTTGGGACTAGGAATTTCTTTGGTTGATTTTCAGTTATGGCAACACAGCACATTTTCACCATGCGGGCTCCAGCTCAGCTCCGGGTGCACCGGCTCTCCTTTCACTCTGTGCCAAGCCGATCTTTCCTGGCTCTGTGTCTTAACCCTGCTGGGGATTCTTCTCGTTACCTCTACAGCTGGTCCTAGGATACCTAGCCTCCTTCCCTGGATCTATTCCACGGCACTTCGAAGATGCCTATGTTCCATTCCAAATATGCAGCTTAGCTGACTTCCATACTGTATGCCCTCACCCACTGCTAGTCGTCAGCCATTCTGTCTCCAGCTGAGGTGCCAGTCTTATCTTGGTGTTTGTCTCAGGAAAATAGGTGATTTCTTTTGTCCGGTGTCTTTGGGGAGCGCCCCCAAAATCCTTTATGTCACCATCAGGAAGTCATTCTATGTTATTTCCTTTTTTGCTTCATTTCTTCTCCCTTTTTTTTGTTCTACTTTTCTTCTGTTTTTTTCTTGATTGCCTTGAGTATGTTGTCACTGCTGCCGTAAATTTATCCTTAGGTAGTTAGCTTATGTCTGCTGCATTAGATTATTCCTTGTGATTTTAGTGTGTTTCATCCCTTCCCTTATATTTCTCTCAGTCTTAACTTTTTTTGGGTTAGGTTCTCCTGAAATGTAAAAGCCTTGTGTATGGCATCTGGATCTTGGTTTGAACACTAGGCATTCTTAGGTTGTGTCTCATCACCATTGGTTGGACTTGTTGGAGAACGTACATAGCACCTTCATGGGGGCCCAAACGTTCAGCTTATGGTGTTGGAGTTTGTGAAGGGGATGAAAAGCTTTCCTCAGCATCACAGCTCTGAATGAGAAAGACTACTTTGTCATTGGCACACACCATCAGCAATTAGATTGGAGTTTTGCCTGCACCTACAGGGTGGTGTTAATAGGTAGCTGTTGAAGATTCTTCTCTCTGGGAGACTCATTTTCCAGAGTTGGTGTTTAAGTCACCCTTAATCCTTGCGCAGGATTTATATGGTGGGTCCTGTGGTTTCTAAGCAACATGGTTACATAGAGTGGGGCTGGGGATGGGGATGCCCTTAGCTGCCTTCTGGTGATGGTGATGGATGTCACATGTATATTTCACTTGGTGACTCCTATTCAGTTCACTGGGGGTGATGGTCTTCTTTCTGCCATGTGCTAAAACCCTTTCCTTGGGCTCAGTGAACCTGGTCTTGCTGGATGTGTTCTATGCTTTCAGAACAAGTCTCCAGGAAACTCATTTCTTCCAAAAGCTCTAGGGCCTCCACCGCAGCACTTCACTCCCCACTCCCCACACCGACCCATGGTTGAGAATCCAAAATCTGCAATGCAGCTCTGAACACTGATGTTTTTTACCTATACATTATGGTGGTTAACGATGTTGCCAGCTCTGTGGCTTCTGAACATGCTTTTCCTCAGTACTTGCATCTGCAAAATAGGTGCTTCCTAGTTGTTCTGTGGAGAGGAGGTGAGATTCAGCTCCTACCAGGTAATTTTCTTGGTCTGTCTCCCACACACTAGGTTTTAGTTTCTCTCAATCATCAAGACCTAGAGGAACTCCACCATGTTTTGAGAGTGCCATCATGAAGTGTTTTTCATTATACTTTTAGACTATCCCATTGCATGCTTATCTCAAATATTTCTAAATAGAGTATGATAGTTGATAGACAAAATATATAAATAATGTGGGGAAAAGGAAAAATTCCCTCTACTCACTGATGCTGTTCACAGACTTGTCATAAAATTTAACACTAGACATGATTGTTAAGAGAAAAGTTCAAATTTAATAGCATAGGTATAGACAATTTATATGGTGTTAAATTTTGAAATAACTGAGGCAGACCAAATACTTATACTCTGTGCACACTTGAGACTAGGGCCCTAAAATATCAATAACAGAGGAAGAGGGGGCTCTTCATCAGGAAGGGTGCCTCATCTTTATTCTGCATTTAAAGATGTGTTTCTTAGACAAAGAGGATAGCTCATTGATTAAATTTTATCTTTATGAAAACCATTCCAAACTGAATTTCTCTAGGTGATAAGGGAACACTAGTTACTTCTCTATGGGAAGGGTAGAACCTTAAGGCATAATGAAGTGTCCTTGATTGAGAGACAGAAAACGTTCAGGAGAAAATTTGAAGTTTTTTCTTCTCTAAGGCTGGCATTTATTTCAGCTGAAAATAATCTGTTTTGAGTAGGTTCTCTATAGTGATCTGTTTTTAACCACTTCAATAGCTAGGTGGAAGAATAGATGAATGGATGGAATAAATAGATGATGGATATATTGATTGGTGATATATAGGTAGCTAGGGAGATACATACACATACACATTCATACACACATGTATACTTATATACTTTATATATGCTGTCAAAACTGTGAAGTAAATGTCAGATATGTAAATAAATTAATTTTCTATAACAGTAGCAATAGAAATTTATTTTTATTGCTGAGTGTCAGTTGTTAAAATAGCAGTGCATATGTCTCTTCAAACTTCGGATAATTTGAAAGCAGAAACTATTTTATATCTCAATAATATCATTTAGATTTCATAGAAAGGTTGAGTTTCATAGAAAATAAAAGCTTAACTACAAAATAGTCCATATTTCCAGTATGAATTTATCTTTGAAAATTTCTACTCATTCTAATTAGTTCATTAATAAATACCCAAAATATTTACTTAAGATACATGTTGGGTGTGTTTTTCCCCATGAAGCTAAAAACTGACATAATGATTTATGATACTAAAAATATTTGAAACTTTATCAACCATATTATTTTCTCATGAAAACTGAATGTTAATTCTAACAGCAAAATTCTTAATGATTCTCATTCAGTTATGAGATTACACAAATGATAAAAAATTAGATGAATTCAAAGTTTTAGGTAGAATTTAGAAAGGTTTTTTAAAGGATATTCCTTCCTAGAGGATCTGATATTTACATTTAAAAAATGGACACTATTTAAAGACTGATATTTCTATATTGTCTGAGCAATTATTTCCTTATCTATAAATCAGCCCTAACATCTTAAATAAGTGACATAATGGTGTATTAAAAATCTGCTGTACGCATAGCATAATGAACAACTAATGTATGATAACAATTAGAATCTTAAGTAGCAGATTATTATAAACATTTGAAAATCTGTATTAGTAAACTCAATAACAGATGAGACCAAAAGTTTCACTCAACTTGGGATATGTATAGAAAATTTTTATGCAATATTTTAAAATTGCACTCAACATTAATAGAGGTAATATGGTTAACATTTTCCAAATTTGGAGAATATTTGACAGAGATTATGAGGTGCAGAAGAAAAGGAACTAAGAGCGGAAATGGGAAAAAGGAGCATGGGATGTGGAAATAAGAAATAGCTGAATTCTTGAATTAAAACTCTCACAATATTGCAGTTACCTGCCTGACCACCAGCAGTTAGTCTTTAAGCAATCCTTAGTAGCTGCTCTTTAAATAGTCCTTACTAATTTTTAATGGAACACTTCCAAAAACAATACAGATTGCAATTACCAACTCCTTCGTAAACTGCAAGCAATACTCAGGGGTGTACTTGAAGATCATAGTAATGTAGACCAGTCCTTAATAACACACATACAAATGACTCAACTCACAAAATGAATGAATACCACTGGCAGCCTATGAAACCCCGGTACTCCTTAACCTTAAATGTAGCTTTACTACCCACAGAGAGATTTTGTCCATCTCTGTGTTTCTCTTAATAATATTTGTCCTGTGTTGCTATTAAGTATTTCTCCTTCAGTTCTTTCCCAGACTGACTCCATGTTCAGGACATACTGGTGACTGGTGCTCACTTGCAGCAAGAGAGATGAGAGTATCCTGGAAAAACTGATATTAATTCATATTGCACTGTTTCTGAAAACCATGTTATATGTGTATGACAAACCAGGAAGAAATTATAGAAATATTTTAAAACTAATAATTTCACAATATATACACATATAAATGCAACATGTTGTATATATTACCATATATCTTTCATATATGTGACTGGGTAGTATTGGGGACACAAACCTTGCCCTCAAGCAAAAACAAGGACTTTATGATAATTAATTAACATACATTTTATTTGCAAATCAGTTAGAACTGGAAGAGACACAAGTGACTGAACCAGTTGTCTCACTGAGGAAAGAAGTCTTGTAATAGTTCAAATAAACAAGCCAATTCCTGTTGGTGTTGTCCTGTCTGTAATCACAAAAGGCTGCAAATACTTAACCTCCCTCAAATTTTGCCCTCTTGCACTTGTACTCTGTCTATATGACCTCTGTGAACCATTCTCTCAGGGAAGTGGATACGAGACAGAGAAGATCTCTCAATTCATTGACTACAGTTCTTGATAATAAACCAACTTTTCTTTCATCAGTATCCCTCCTCTCAACTACTGGTTCTTTTAAGTTGATAAGCTGGACTTGGGTTCAATAAAATATTGAAAGAGTCTAAATGATTCATGCCATGAGACATGAAAGAAACACTAACGCATTAAACTCATTCTTGCAGGCAGATCTTGCTAACAACATTGCTGACATTGGCAGAACCACCAGAGAAACAGGATGATTATTAAATGTAATAACAGAGAAAATGGCATGCCTCCACACCTTGTATATATTACTCTATCTCATGCTTCTTTTCTCTTAAAAACTGCATCTCTGCCTGCGAGTTCTCAGATGGTTGTTAGGGATAGGAATCCTTTATTCTCCTCATGTGGTTAACTCCTGAAAAAAAGGTGAATTATTCTTTTGACAAGAGAGAATAATTTGCACCCATGTTTTTCATGGTTTTGGCTTACAGACAAACTCAAATTGCTGGATATTTTGCACATAACAATATCTCAACAAATGGAGAAAATGAAGTGAAGAATGATATCATTCCATATGACACATATGTCAAATGTTCCCTACCTGATTGTCCCTTTACTGATTCAAATAAACACAGTATATGCATGGTCATAGATTTGAGTTATGCCTACCATTTCCTTCTGTTTTTCTCTATTTACACCTAATTCTACTTTCAGTAAGTCAGTCTCAAACTTCTATTCCAGTCATGATTTATTTTTGCATTCTTATTCTATTATAAAACTTTATTATTGTATTTTATGCAAATACATTTTATTTAAATAATTATTTTATTTAAATTTATAAAATATTTATTTGATAGTTTTATTAATATGCCTATTCATTTAAATAATTATACAGCATGTGAATGTATGTTATTACCTATAATACGTAATTTTGTTTTCAAATATTTGGGAAAGTTAAAAACAATAATAAAGAAAACAAATAATAATTTACTATTCAGTATGTCAAATAAATAAGCAGTAATTAGACATTTGTTATTGGAATGTTAAAGTTATAAAAGATAAAAATGAAGGTCCAAATAAACAATAACATGGTCAAAATTGGCATTTCAATTATATGTTTCTACTTGTAATGAGAATTACATTATATAACATAATAACACTTTTTAAAAACTGTGAGCATGTGCATCACAATAAATATTAATTTATTTAAAATGATGAAATAACCTTGCTTATCAATGATCCATCATTAACAATACCTGAGAATAAATAACAAAAAATAAGCAGAAAAATTTATACATCAGGGTGAACAAGGTATCTATTTTTTTAAGAAAGTAGTATTCACAACTAATGTATTGCTATGAAATATCAAGTAATTATGATTAATGGAAGTAATTGTTTCATAGAAGTCAGCATTTTAAGTCCCCTGTGAGACACAAAGAGGAAGAGAACCATTCTCATGGGAAATTCACTATAGAGAGAAGAGTTATGAGGCTACTGAGAAATCTAAGAACAGTTTCCAGAGATTTCCCTGTGGTCTATAACATATCAGAGATCTGGCCTGGACTTTGTCTTGTTCCCAGGAGATGAATGAATAAGTCTCTTCTGAGGTCAAAACAAGTAGATTTGGAACATTTGATCTCAGTACTACCAGAAGAAAGCCAGTTCCTAGTTGAAGAATTTATGCTTGTATTACCTGATGTTGACATAGTCCTCCCCTTTCTATTGCTTTTTTAAACTTCTAGCTCAACATTATAGAGGCGGTCTCTACATATTTATACATCTTCTTAAGAATTCTGATATTATATTTTTATTTCCTGGACTATTTCCTTGAGTCATTATATAATAAATTAAAAAATATGAAAATTTTGCTAATATATGAAAGAGAAGCAATGATTTTACATTCTAGCCTTTGCAGCAGAAATGTGACTAGCTAAAGTATGGAGGAGAGATCTTTAATGATTTTAATGACCCAAATCTACAGAATGTATCCAGCACAACTGGAATTAACTAAATAGGTTAGAAGGAATTGGAGAAGGTTTTGTACATATTTCTGGAAATAACTTATAGATCAGTGGCCTCATTTACATCATAAATGTGGGACAGAATTAATAAAGGAATAAACACTTTATCATAAAGTTTAATAGCATAGAAAAAAAAGATGTGCAAATGGAAAATTCATTGTGCACCAATCTGGGTGACAGAGCTACTAAGATCTGAGGCAAGTAGTTACTTTTCCAATTTGTAATTCAATGAAAAATAGGAAATAAATACCTTATGCTCCTACACTAAGAAATAAAAATGTTTGTATATATACATTTCTAGCCAGTCATAGAAGATGTCAAACATTAATGATTTTAATGGAATTCTAAGACAAACCAATAAGTAAGTGAATGTTTTCAACTTATTAAATAAATTAGGTTACTCTATTTATAGTAATGATATTATTGCATGTTATTATATATTGTACAATATAGATGGTTCTCATATTGATGATTAGCTCATAAATATTAATATTACTTAATATATAACTTCTAATTTTAATTTAAGATTTTTATTTTCTACAAAAACCTCTCATTGATTTCTTATACCATGAAAGGTTTGTTAATTTAGCCTTCTAGGTTTTATTGTTACTTTGATGGAAGTATAAGCTTCCATTTCTGCTTTTGGACAGCAGAATCCTGTAATTAATAGATGTTCAGAAAATAAAGGAAACATGCATGTTTCATGATTGTTTCAGCAAAAATGTAATAATTTTCATAAGCTGAATAAAGCAAGAAACATTGATAATATCTTTCCATGATAACTTATATGAAGAGTAGCTATTTTCTACTATATTTAAAATAACAGAATTAGTTAAAATGGATTTACAATATGAAATAATATATATGTAAACAAGATAGTTAAAAGAAAATACAATTGGCATAAATTAATAGAAAATATTTCAGAAAGGTATCAATGATTAATTTAATGATAATAATAAATTATATTTTTTGTCTCCTCACTTTAATATTTTTTCCACCTAAATATCTTTAAAAGAAGAGAAAAAGAGAGAAATGAACCACACAGTGATCTCAAAGTTTATTCTTCTAGGCCTTACTGATGATCCTGACCTTCAGATTGTAATTTTCCTCTTTTTATTTATCACATATGTGCTAAGTGTGACTGGAAACATGACCATCATCACCCTAACCTTGGTGGACTCCCATCTTCAAACACCAATGTATTACTTCCTTCGGAACTTCTCTTTCTTAGAAATCTCATTTACGACTGTATGTATCCCAAGATTTCTAGGGGCAATTATCACAAGAGATAAGTCTATATCTTATAACAATTGTGCAGCTCAACTATTTTTCTTTATTTTCATGGGGGTGACTGAATTTTATGTTCTAACTGCTATGTCTTATGACCGCTATGTTGCTATCTGCAAGCCCCTTCACTATACAACCATTATGAATAAGAAACTCTGCACCCTTTTTGTGTTATGTGCATGGCTGGGTGGGTTTCTGACCGTTTTCCCACCCCTTATGCTCCTCCTCCAGCAGGATTACTGTGCTTCCAACATCATAGATCACTTTGCATGTGACTATTTTCCCCTTTTACAACTGTCTTGCTCAGATACATGGCTCCTAGAAGTAATTGGCTTTTACTTTGCTTTGGTTACTTTGCTATTCACTTTGGCATTAGTGATTTTATCTTATATGTACATTATCAGAACTATTTTGAGATTCCCATCTGCTAATCAGAGAAAAAAGGCTTTCTCCACCTGTTCCTCTCACATGATTGTCATTTCCATTTCTTATGGCAGCTGTATATTCATGTATGCTAATCCCTCTGCAAAAGAAAAGGCATCCGTGACAAAAGGAGTAGCTATTCTCAATACTTCTGTTGCTCCCATGTTGAACCCCTTCATTTACACCCTGAGAAACCAGCAAGTAAAACAAGCTTTTAAAGACGTGGTCCATAAAGTAGTATATTCAGCAAACAATTGAAAATTTTTGACAAAAATAAAAAGCACCCGAAAGAACATTTAAATAGAACCTTGGAATTTCCAAATATATGTATGACTATTCTTGCTCTCTAGAGTCTTTATATGATACACTAAGGCTAATTGAAGATTTCCCCAATTCATCAAGTTCCATTGCCAAGTTTATGAATTACATTTCTATTAACTTATTTAAAAATATGGTAAAGTTAATTTCTCCTACACAATTTTATGGAAATGAAATTAATCCCTTTGCTATGTATTCTACAGTATAACAAAAATATTTTTAAGGTCTACTCTCATGGAGTAGTGGTTGGGTGCACTCAACATATATTCCAAAGTCCTGATTTCATGTCCAGAGGCCAGGAGGAACAACCAAGATGGAACTACTAAGTGAAATTAAAAAAAAAAAACACTTCTTTCCCCTTTTCTTCCTACCTGCCTGCATCTACTCACATTTAATCCTGCTTATAGCTTCTCTTTAAATTTTTTAACTCTGTTAATATCAGTCCTCAAAACTTCTATATAATGCCACATTCTACTTCAAATGCAGTTTCACAATTAAGGTATAATTTCTTCTTATTTTCAAGTTGAACATTCATAATTTATTAATGTTTAAAGAAGCTACATACTCTCACTATTGTATTTTAAATTCAATCATTTGACATATTGTTCAGTAGTGCATTAACTTTAAAAATCACTATGCAATCTGTGCATACATTCTAGATAAATATTAATGACAATTTGTGTATTAATAATAGAATTTCCATGTTCCCTATAATTTTTGGAAATTATTGACATTTTATAAATTCAGTATAAAGTTAATAAAATTAAAACACATTTCACTTTCTGAATTAATTGTACATCTTTATAACGACTATTTTGAAGTCTTTGTCAGGTGTTTATATATCTATATTTCTTTAGGTTATTTTTAAGAAGTTTTATCTTGTTTTTTGGATTGGACCAGTTATTTCTGTTTTGAATTTTTCTGGTCCCATAACTTTGTGTCGATATCTACAGATTTGAAAAAAAAACCCAACTTCTCCCTGTCTTTTGACACTGGACTTGTACTGGAAAGTTCCATCATCTTTCAATTCACTTAGAGATTTTTGGTTCTTCTCAAACATTTTTGAGGATATATACTGTCAGATTGTTGTTTGCAGACATACTTAGAAGACTAGCCCATTTTTTTCAGTTGGAGTTTATAATGTCTTGTACTCTCTGTTTCAGTCTACTATAACTTCAATTTCAAGGCATCTGGTTTTCTTCTGTTCTCTGCAGCTCCCAGGCATCTAGAGTGTGTCAGTTTTCATAAGGACCCCAAGACGAACTAGACAAACACCAGTCCTTAGGCAGCCCTCCAAAAGCCCAAATATTGGCCACACATCACATTTTTCTCTTTCCCACTTGAGGGAGAAGCCGCTGAGTTATTCTGGTCTCAACTGCTATTAAGGTGTGCTTCTGGAACATAATTTAAAGACAATCATTTTATAGTGTTATCAAAAAACTTTCTTAAAATTAAATTCTCAATTTATTGAATATCAATTTATCATCTATAATATGGCCAGAGTTCTATAAACATTTCTGAATGTTAGAAAAATATATGTAAATGTAACTAAGTGCGGCATTCTACTTAAATCAAATAACTTGAAATGTGTACTTTCATTGCTTATATCATAATTGAGTTATCTAAATTTCCCAAATATGATCTATTTCTATCTCTTCATACCTGTGTAAATTAAAAAGATAATATATGAATATATTAACACAATGTTCTTATGCAGAGATATATTTAAAATTGTTATATCTTCTTGGTGAACATCGAATGTTCTCATCATTATGAAAAATGACCAATTTCTCTCTATCTGAAGTACACATTTTCATAATGTCTATATTAGCTTTTATTGATATGCCATCATTTAAAAATATTTTCATGGTATTTTATCTATAAATCATTCACTTTTGAGTGAATATTGATTAGTATATTATGCAGAACATCTATAACTAGGAATATATTTTTATTCCTTAGTCAGTGAGTTATTAGTTATGTCACATAAAGCCATTTATATGGCTCGATGAGGAGGAATTCAAACTATTTCAAAAATTTGTTTTCAAGGAGTCTGTTTCATCTGTTCATAAACTTACACTTTATGGACCTGTTCAAATTTAATAACGTAAGTATTGTTTTCCTTTGATAATCCATTGCCCCTATGAATGACCAAGATTAAAACTCAGATCATCCAATACCCAATTATGGAAAGCTCAAAGTCAATGGTCAGTAATGTCATATTATTGGACTTTAGTGCATACTTGATTCCAGTAGCAAGCTAGGAAGTATTATTCCAATTAGATGTATGTCTGCAATACCTTGCTTCATAATCATGGTTTGTGTTATAAATTTTGACCTATGACAAAGCAGAAGTGTCATTTGCTATCTGGATGTATCATTGACATTGGCATTGCAATGTCTTAGTCCTTTGGTTCAAGTAGAAGAGTAATAAGTTTTGTGGGGAGAAAAGCTTGCAAGAATGAATAGGAAAACTTAAGTAACAAGAACACTATTACAAGACTAGCCACATTAATATAAAAATCATATTAAGATTTTGCAATTAAAATAAATACTCAGGCAAATAAAGACAGATCAATGGAGTAAAACCTAAGAAAATTTTGCATAGTTTTAACTTTTGAAATACTTTTGCTTCATATATTGCAAAGATAAGGTTAAATGAACAAGAATAAATATTACAATTGAGGTGACAAACTAAATTCTACAACAAACTGATAACTATGCATGAGAAAAAAAGAAAACATGATGCAAGTAATGATTCGAGACAGCAATTTAACTTTTGGTCACCATTAGGACAGAACAACAAAACAAATTTAAAATTTCTTTAGTAGGTTTTTTTAATTTTTCATGAAATAGCAATACACCAACATAGAAACTATTTTGTGTGTGCTGTAGAATTAATTTCTAGGCTAATAGTTGTGCTGGAGCTAGATTTATCCCTCTAAAAGAAAATAAATACAATGGTGGTATCAGAGAAGAAGTGGAAAAACATCTGTTATTGAACTAGATTAATAAATATCAATACACAACTACTAACTTTTAAATGTGCTTCCTATCTCTGCTCCATTAAATTTTCAAACAACAATGACAGCTCAACAACTAAAAGTTAATGTCTAAAAGATATAGAAATTATTGATTTCAAGATTGAGCATTGAAAGAACAAGATGAGTTGGAATATGTAATTGGTCTAAAAATTGGAGGGCCAAAAACTGTAGTAACTTGTCAAATGAAAAAAAGATTCACTCTTAAGAGTTATCACTAATTACATTAGGACAATTGGGTCACTTCAATTAATAAAGATTTAAAAGGATAATACATTAAATAAAAGGCAATAAGAAATCAATTAATAATAAATTGATACAGTAACAGGTTTAGAGAAGATAATTATATTATTGGTAAAATCCTAACCAATAAATATAAAAGGGAAGAAATTTAGAAAAATAACCAATAAGTCAATATTAATGTTCTAATATTGATTACTATTAATAATTATCTTTGAAAAGGAAAAACAAATTATTATGATGGATAGTAGATAAAAGAATCAAACAATGAGAAATACATTTAACAAGGAATGCAAAAGACATCTATAATAAAAATTATAACATTGTAAAAGAAATAGAAGATGCAAAGAATTTTAAAAAATTCCATCAAAGACTAGAATAATTGACAGTGTCAAAATATCTATCTTACCTAAAGTAATATGCAGGCATAATATAATCCTGATCAAAATCCCAATAGTTAGTAACGGAATAAATAATGCTAAAATTTATATGGAGTGACACAAGTCTCCAAATAACTAAAGCAATTCCAAGAAAAAAAGCTGAAGAAAGGAGATATTGCCATCTCTGACTTCAAGTATACTACAAAGAGATAGTGATTAAAGCAATGTTGGTATTGGAATAAAAACAGATATACAGATCAATGAAATAGGGTTGAGATCCTTGAAATAAATTCATGCACAGGTAGTTAAATTTAAGAAAAATGTGCCAAGAGCATAAATGTAGAAACACTTTTCAACAACTGCTGTCAGGAAAGAGAGAAAGAAAAGAGAGCAGAAAAAGAAAGCCACATACAAAAGAATAAAATTGGAGCACTTCCTAACACCATATACAAAAATTGACTCAAAGTGAATTAGAGCCTAAGGCATAAAAACAGAAACTATAAAATTCATGAGAGAAAACATAGGTTAACACTTCATGATATTCTCCTTAGAGATATCTGTGGGAATGAATTCTCGAAGGCAGGAGAAATGAAGGGAAAAATTTAAATAAGATTATATCATGTTAAAGTTTTTACACAGAAAAGAAACTATCACACGAGATACCTATTAAATGGAAGAAGCTGTGTGCATATCACACAACAGACAAAATTCACTCAAACTATATAAAAATGTATACAATTCAAAAATAGAATAACTCAAAGTGGGCAGAGGATCTCAATAGTTATCTCTCTAAAGAGAATATACAGATGGCCCACAGAAACAGGAAATTTTTTTTTCATCACTTAATATTAAGGAAATGAAAATCAAAACTACAATGAGATATCATCTTACACTGGTCAAAATTGCCTTCATAACAAAGACAATAAACAGCAAAAGTTGGCAAAGATGTGGAGAGAAAGGAAGTTATATACTCTTCTGTGTGTGTGCAGTCAACTTGGAAAGTAACAAGAGATTTCTCAAAAAATTAAAAATAGAACTACTGTACGTTCAGTAATTCTCCTTCTTGATATCTATCAGAAAAACATAAAAACATGACCTCAAACTGTATGTACCTCTATATTTATAGCTATCTGCAATAATCAAGTTGTGGAAAAACCTGTGTCCATCAATAGAAGATATGGAATATATATAATTGAATACTAATCACCATTAAAATATGAAATATTGCCATTTGAGATGACATAGATGAAACTTGAAGTTATTATATGCTGAGTTAGTTGAGTCAGAAGGAAAAGAGACAAATATTGGATGATTTCACTTATGCTTTTGATTACAGAGAAGCAACACAAAGTAACTGAAAAAATAAAATTAAAATAAACATTTAGACTTTGACAGCAAGGCTGAGGTTGCCAGAGGGGAAGTGTGTTTATATCACTGGGGTGGGATGGTGGTGGAGAGGGGAAATCATATGGTAGAGAGGTTTTGGCTATATATTTTATTTTATTTTTCCTTTCTTGTATTTTATTGTGTATGCTTTCTTTAATAAAAATCATAAAATAGTAATAAACTGATGTAACAGCTATACAGTGTAAGTATTTTTAAAAACATTAAATAAATTAACACATACTCTATGGTCTGCACAGCACCAAAAAGTCCAAAAATTTATTATAGTATATAATAGTTATATAATCCCAAAATATTCCTCTGCAGATAACTTTTTTTGTGTTCAAGAGAAAAGATAACTTTACAGTGGAGAACTTTATAGAAAACAAACACATTAACAGGAATAAATATCATCATCAGTGATAGCATTTCTGATTGACTATTTGACTATCCCTGTAAAACTGCTACACAATGTTAATTTGGTCACTAGGTCTGGCATTTTGATACTAAATATCCTTGATCAAAATTTCCTTGGCTGTGCTGTCTTTCAATTGTTATTGAAGTTATAGTTTATCAAGAAAAAATATGTTCAGTAAGTGTTTGGAAAATTGAAATATGAAAAACGCGAACACGCAATATATAACCAATAGAACCAACAGAAAGAATAAACTATATTATTATCAGACACTCCGATGCTCTAATCATGTTGCCTTACTCATTGTATTAACTAAACATTTCTCTTGTCAAAATTTTTTTCAGTTCTTTGACAATGTAATTTTTTAAAATTGTGAACCAGCTTTTGATCCAACATAGGGTTAGTTTTGGTAATCTTGCATGTATGTTGAAAAATAAAATAAGGAAGGGAAGAGTGATCTCAGTAACACAATAGGAGGCTCTCGCTTCATAATCCCATAGACACACCAATTTAATAATCATCTTTGGCAGAAAATAACTTCAAAAAAGCTCCAAAATTCAAGTAAGAGACTATAGCACAATGATGGACACCAGAAATGAGAAAACAAACATTAGAAAGGTAAGACTATCTGGTTTTGTGAGGACATGTTTTTGAATCATTTGAATAAAAACATGAGAAATGTGGTGATTGATTTGTTTGGTTAGAATATGTTCAGCTTTCGGATAAACTGCCAAACTGCCTTCCCAAGTGCTTCCATTTTGTATTTTTTTCAGTGATGAATGAGCTAAACAGTGAGCAATCTTGCTCTACATCAAGTTTTTTAGTTATAATATTTGATCCTGAAACATAATTTTATTAAAAATTATTTTAGAATCAGAATAATTTAGAATAAATAACAAGTAAAGAATCACTATTTTTGGACAAGTTTTAGTCAATAAAGAATTCAGCAAAAAAGAAAGCTTTAATATTGCTTTTATGATAATTAATATTAGAAAACAAATCATGAGATCGATAGTAGGAAAAGTTCTGCACATTACTTACAGAAATATCTTTATTCATTTGTTATAAATTACACATCATTATCAATAAGATCAGAGAACTAGGTATAAGATATTACTTACAGGTATATATCCTTTTATTGTACATCCCTGATAATTATGTATTTGGATTATTTGTGGCAATCTGCATTAAATAAATCTATTGAAACCATTTTTCCAGCAGTGTGTGCTGTCTTGTATCTTTCTGTTTGGTACATTTTTATAATTCTCACAATATTCCAGAATTTTTCATTATAATTTTGTTATAGTGATCTATGATAAGTGATCTTTGATTTTACTATTAGTCTTAGTTGGAGATAAAATGAAATGTGTGTTAAGACTGTTCCACCAACTAGTGATTCTTCTGTGTCTCTCCGTTTTCTCTGGTCTGCCTATTTCCTGAGGCATAATCATATTGAAATTATGCCAATTAATAATGCCACCATGGCCTTAAAGTGTTTAAATGAGAGGAATAGTGGCATGATTCCTTTATTCAAAATATAGATATGATTAAACTTAGTGAGAAAAGAATGTAAAAAAACAAGATAAGCTGAAAACTAGAACTCCTCTGCCAAACTCTGAATGTAAAATAAAAGTTTTTAAGAAAATTAAACGTGCCACATCAGGGAACACATGAATGATTAGATGTCAGAACAGTCTTACTGTTGAAATAGAGAAAGTTTTGGTCATCTGGGTAGATCAAAGCAGTTACAACATTATCTTAAATCAAAACCTAATCAGAGCAAAATCCTTACACTTCAGTTCTCTGAAGACAGACAGATGAGGAATCCGCAGAAGAAAAACTGAAGCTAGTGAAGGTTGTGTTTATTAGTCATAAGGAAAAAACTTGTCTCCCTGATATAAAAACGCAGGCGAAGCAGCAAATGCTAATGTAGAAGCTGGGGCAAGTTATTCACAAGAACTAGTATCATTGATGAAGATGATAACACTAAACAGATATTTAATGTAGAAAATACAATCTTCTATTGGAATAAGGTGACATCTAGAACTTTAATAGCTAGAGAGGAGAATCAATGCCTGACTTCAAAGCTTCAAAAGATAATTTGACTCTTCTGAGAAGCTATTGCAATTGGTGACTTTAAGTATGTCCATTTCTCCCTTATTATTCTAAAATTCCTAGGGTAATTGAGAATTATGCAAAATTATGCCTGTGCTCTACAAATGGAACAAGAATCCAGCATACACATTATTTAGACCTACTGCTTAAAGAAAAATAATTCATTTCAAAATATTACTGCTTACAGATGCATCTGGTAAACCAAGAGCTGAGATGGAAAAAGAACAAGATTAATGTTATTTATGTGACAATTTCTGCAATAACTTTACAGTCCATAGAAGAGGGTAATTTTGACTTTCGCATCTTATTATTTAAGTTATGCATTTTTTAAGACTTTCACTGCTAGATAGTGATTCCTCTAATGTATCTGGACAATGTAAGTTGAAAAACTTCAGGAAAGGACTTGCATTCCAGATGCAATTAAAACAACAATTATTCATCGGAGGGTTCAAAATTTCAACATGAAAAGGAATTTAGAAGTTGATTCTGCTGACATGGATGACTTTAGTGAGTTCAAAATTTTGGTGGATAGAAGAGAACTAGAATTAAGAAGTGGAGCTTAAGAAAGGACTGAATTGCTGCAATCTCATGATAAAACTTTGGTAGATAAGAATTTGCTTCTTATGTATGAGAAAAGGAAATAGTTTCTTGATATGGAATCTGCTCCCTGAAGAAGCTACAAGCATTGTTGAAATGGCAATAAGGGATTATGCATGTTATATACACTTAGTTGATAAAGCATTGGGCAGGGTACGAGAATTTTGAAAAATTTACTGTGGTTAAATTGCTGTCAAATAGCGTCTCATGCTACAGAAATATCTTTCGTGAGTGGGAGTCAATCAATGTACCAAACTCGATCGTTTTATTTTTTAATTGCCGCAAGCACCCCAACCTTCAGTACCGACACTGATCATTCATCTGCTATCAAAATCCAGATCATCTGCTACCTTCCATTAGCCACAAGATGAAGAATAACTGAAAGCTCAGTGACAGCATTTTTAGCAATAAATTATTTATATTATTTGTTTACACATAATGCTATTGTGCATTTAATAGACTAAAATACAGTGTAGATATGACTTCCATGTGAAGTGGGAAACCCCAAAAATTATATTAGCTTTATTGTGGCAGTCTAGAATCTAATCTAATCTGTAATGTCTCTTAAGTGTGCCTGTATGTCATTTAATGACTTGCTTTATTATGTGATAGTGGTTAAATAATTTTCTCTCATTGGCTTAACCTTGCTTTCTTGGTAAGCTCTGTGAAGACAGCTTTTCTAAAATCATCCTGAAAGAAATCTGGATTGCAGAATCTTAGAAAGTTCCCAGATTTATGTGCCAATAATTACAACAGTAAACCAAGTATACCAACCAAATAAGTAGATCCTGAATAGTTGATACACCTTAACAAATAGCAATTCTATAGTGACAGAATGAATTTAAGTGAATTTGGGAAAACTTAGAAACTTTCAGGAATTATTTCATCCAAATATTCTCAAACCTTTTGATGGAAACTTATTGAGCACTGACCTCACTATCTTATTTTTCTTTTTGTTTCAATATATTCATGATTCTGAATAATTTATTTTTATTTACTAGCTCAGCAATTTTGTAGATATATTTTGTATGAGGAAAGAAATGTAACATATGCACATTAAGATTAAATCAAACCAGTATTTTACTCAACAAAGAAAAAGAGGTCTATTTTTCAGAAAAATCCTAATTTAGGAAATTCAGGAAATCTAAAACATTTGTACAGTTAAAATATTTTCTTATTTGAATAGCATGCAAAACATGCCTATGAACGTTTTCTTATGCCCTTGCTAGATTTTTGGACACTATCTCCCAGTTTCCTATTGCATTATTGGTAAAAATATTAATAACATTTTTGTAATCCTCATTGTATTTTCCTCTTTTTCCTTGTTGGCACATTTGCATCAGTGGAATAATTCTATGAGCCATGGTAGATAAAGCAACATGTGTCTTATGCTTTTCAAATTTATATTAAAAATGCTTCGTCACTATTTTTAATCCCATTGTTATAATAAAAAATGCTTCCAAGAATGTTAGCTACAAAAATAAAATAATTCCAAGTGTATTTAGAGTGATTTTTAGAAACTTTATTTCTTAACCTAAAAATGCAATAGTTGCCAGTATGTATTCTAATAATTCCAAACAACTGATACAATTCATTTGTGTGACCAACAGAGGTAAAATTGTGACATTTGAAGTCAGTGAAAAAGTTCCTTAGCACAGATTTATTCATGCTTACCTTATCTTTTTTTTTTAGCAGGTGGAGTAGAATAATTTGAGGTTGTTTTTTCTTTCTGTACTTACCAAGGAGTATGAAAAATAAATATCTCTTGTTTGTCATAATAATTTTCTTTATTTTCAGAACATTTTTATCCCTGATTTTAAATTTCCTTGATGAATATAGATTTAATAAGTAGTATATACATCAGTTTTAGGCAGAAAGACTTTAGAATTCTACAATTAATAGCTATATGATCTTATTTATGTTCATTGACATTTATCAGTGTATTTCTTTGAACTTACACAGGTGATTGCAATTACTAAACGAGATAAGTATGTAAGATTTTATCATTGTTTCCAAAATAACTGTCCTTAAAAGTGGTTGTTATTTAATAGTAGGCCTATCTTCCTCAAATATGATACTTATGATTTTATTTTTAGAAATAATAAAGATAATAGTAATCAATGGGATTACATGCTATAAAACTTTTGTATAGTTTAATTTTTCTCTTTATTTATATTTGGCTTCACAATAATTCCAAATAAATTGATGACTTAAAAATTAAAAAAAAAGTAAAACTGAGATAGTAAGTTGTGTAAAGACAGAAAAATATAATGTGACTGACTTGCACTTTTAATCCATTTCACCTGAAAACAAAACTCATAGGTTACCCTAATTTCCACACATTATAAATGAATATTATTTCAGGTTTGTATGCTTTTGATAAGATTTCATTTTCTTTATTAAAATTGTCCACTTTTCATTATTCATTAAAAATAAAAAAAATCTCTTAATCTTTAATAGACCTTTAAATATTGCTGCTGTTTTTTAAAATTCCAATTTAAGCATTGCATTTTGAGGATTTGAGGATTTCTATTTTCTTTTCTCAACAAGTCATCCTTAACATTTACTGTCAAATATCAGTGGTGTTCTGAAAATCACTACGTTATTTTATTTAACAAAATTTTGCAAGCATTTGTTCATTGAAGGTGTCAATTTTCACTTACAATGAGTCAATGGCCTGATTCAGCAATATGAAATCCAAAACAAGTTGGAATTCATTTAAAGAAAGGGACAGAATGAAATCGGAGGCTTATTATCATAAACTACATGCTACTAGGAGAAAAAATGTGCAGAACGGTTAAATGGGAAAGTCTAAAATTATATTGTAGAGATTTGAATATATTCTTCATTATTCTACTAAAACATCACAGAAGTGTTTAAGAATGAAAAAGTCATAAACACCTCTTAATTACAGAGGAGCATTAATTGAGAACAATGACATGATCATAAATATCTATCATACACTTGAATTACTATAAACTTGCTTGTGGAATATATAATTGTAAAGTCTACTTGTAAATGCTCTTCAGTTGGTTTTCTCCAGTCTCTCAGAAAGAGCCGAAGAAATGTTCATTTTCTTGTAAAACTCATGTTTTCCCAGTAGCATTGTCCACCACCCATCTCAGTTGGAAGTGTCATTCAATAATCAAGAACAAAAATTTTTGCAAAGTATGAAGTGAGTGGAAAGAGAGCTTAGGTATAAAGAAAGACTTGAGAATCTCCCAATACTGTGATGCATTTTAATAATCCTATATCTTGCTATTAAATACTATACTGCAAAAACCTCTCTCATGACATTGAAATGAAAATTTAACTACATAACATGAATGTACAGAATGAATATTAAAAATGGCCAGGCTCAATTATTTGAGGAAGCTTTTAGCTCCTGCTTTAAATGCATTGTTAATATTGTTATTCCGGAAGACAAAATAAAAGATTTTCACGTGTTGTTACATGAGCACTTCAAAGTGTTTAAAAATAAAACTCTAATGAGTGAATGGTGGTAAGGTGGAAAGGGAAAATAATATTGGTTAGAAAGTAGAATATCTAGTATCTATCTATCTGTCATCTATCTGCCTATCATCTATCTTTATCTATTTATATAATCTATATCCATTTAGAGAATAATACCATGCATAAAAGATATTTTGAAGAAAAATATTCTGGGGGATATGTGTTTTATTTTAGATATCTACACAATTTTGCTTTGTTGGCCCATGGGATAGATCCAATCTACCAAAATTCTATTCTGCCTAATCTCTAGTCTGTACACTCTAATATATAAGAAGGTCCTCATGAAGAGTTGAATAGCTGTGGGTTCAGATTAGGAGTAGGAGTTTGGAAAGGGGAATGTGAAGTAGAATGGAAACTTAGACATCTGTCATATTGTTTAAAGTACTTATATTTATTATTAGATGATGAAGCTCTATATATCTCTAACCAGCTCCTTAGTGGTTATTATAAATATTTGGAATCTGTAGGAGTATTTTGTTTATCAATATCAGAGTTCAACATATATTTTTTATAAAGTGACATATGTTAATAATTTAGACATTGCCAGTTATAATGTCTTTATACAACTATTCAACAATGCCAATGTATATGAAAGCAACCAAAGACATTATATAAATAAATGGGCTTGGGTATGTTCCAAAAAACTTTTTACAGCAGTAGATGGTGACCAAATTTGGTCTATGGAGTATAGTTTTCATTTCTCTTAGACTTTTCCATTAGCTCTGAGCAATCTGTTATTCCATATATAATATAATTCGACTAAAATTTTAAAGTTGAGTAATGCATGCAGGAGTTTAACTTTTAACCACTACTTTTGCTCTCTATTATGAATATCAGTAAGAATCATCTTACAAAATATTTCCAGATAAAACTAAGAGGTAAACATTTCAACCTCATTTTGTTGATGTAGGTATTACTCTTAATATGAAAAATTAAAAAAAATCCTGCAATTTGACTCATAAAAGATAAAATATTAATGATATTAGCAAGCCTACTACTTTGTTACATATAATTTTATCACAACTGTTTTATCTTTAGTAATTCTAATTACACTTAGCCACAGTAACAATGTGAACAGATTTAAGTGAAAAAGTAAAACAATAAAAAAACCGCAATGCTAATTCATAAAAACATACTTTAGCAAAATAAAGAAAAGAATATTGCTAATCTCATAACCTGCCAAATCAGTGGCATAAAAAATCTGTATTTCATCCAATTTGTACACACATACAAACTCTCTGTCTCTGTGTCTGTCTCTTTCTCTGTCTCTCTCATTTGACTCTAGCTTGAATATAATCACTAAGAAATTAATTATATTTTATAAACAAGGTATTAAGTAATATCAATTTGTTTTTGTTAAATTTTCTAACTTTGGAAATTACATGCGGTTAAACAAAAAAATAAATATATGTTTTATAAATTCATATTGAATACATAGATAAGTTAAAGGGTATGATATCTGTTTTTGGGTTCAAATGTATCAAAGATCTTTAAAGAGAGGCAGAACAAAATGTGAAAGAAATCTTCATATTTATTGAATCTGTTTATTTTGTATTGATTTATTTACCCAATTTTCTATCTTAATGCATATTTTAAAATATTCATTATAAAATGTTGCAGTAAGTATCACAGTTAGGTTTTTAAAAAAATTGTAAATGAAAGGTGCAGGCAGGAAAGAAATGGGAAGAAGACACGTTTTATTTATTCTATTTAGTTGTTCAGCTTAGTTGGTCCCCTGGCCCTGGTCTTGAAACTGGGTCCTTGGGATGTATCTGAAAAACTGCCATTGGCCTTATCTGCTAGGCTACCAGAGTGTACTAAAGAAGCAGGCAAGAATAAAGGTAAGCAGGGGCAGAAACGCAGAAGAGTGAGAGGAGAAAGGAACATTTTATTTATTCACCTAATTTTTCATCTTGGTTGTACCTTCTGGCCTCAGGTTGCAAACCTTAGTCCTTGAGATGTATTTGGATTGTACCATTCAGAATCAGTGGACCTAACTCTTAACCCACCAGTGTCCACACATTTTGTTTTGGAAGCAACAGCAAAATCCTTGGTAAAATCACTTACAAGATAAAATGTCCATTATCACTCTTTTATTCAATACTTATCGGAGCTCCTATGGAAGACATTAGTATATGAAAAATAAATTTAGATATATAATAAAAAGGAAACAAATAGATAATTTTTTTAAATAACATGATTTTTCTCCTGCTTTAGTGTAGTTACACCAAAATGTGTCTTAAAAATGAAATTCTTCTTTATTCAATATCTGTGTAACTAACATCCTCAAATACTTCAGATCTCTTTCCAAAAGTCACCTCCATGAGGCGTACTTCAATGACTCTATTCAAATTGCAGTAACAGGTGCACCCTGTGACTTAGCATTTCCATAAATTTGGAGGCAGTGTTACATACATCTGAAGAATCTGGGTTCAAGACCTGGGGCTGGGAAAACAACCAACGTGAACTGCTAAGTGAAAATAAGTGGAGCGCTTCCTCCTTCTCTCTTCCTGCCTGCTTGCATGCTCACCTTCATTCCTGCCTATACCTTTCCTAAAAAGAAGAGAAATGCAGCACCTCCTAACTACCAAATCATTTTCATTTTTTCTTCTTTCACAAAATGCAAAATATTATTTGAAGCACTATTTATTAATTTAAAAGATGCTATCTGTTATAGTAATCTATTTCGGTAATTGTATATTGTGCATATTCTCTCACATCCCTCACTTCATGAAGGTAGAGAGCATGCCTGCTACTTTTAGGCACAATTATTTGTTTTTATTAGTGGTGCCCTTAAGTCTGCATATAATACTCTTAAGAGACATTCATGCATGTATTATCTCAATTCTGGATTCAGCAAAGACACATCAGTATCTGAAGTTTACCATGATGGGAGTCTGCATCATAGAAATAGTTATTCAGTGTGCACCCTGGTGGATCCATTGCCTCCAACGGAGCTCAATTCATGTATCCCTGGGTTTGAGTCCTAGATCTGGGGAGAAACAACTAGAGTGAACAACTAAATAAAAATTTTAAAAAAAAAACTTAAAAAAGAAAAATAAATAGAAAGACATGGGTATTCAAGGCCTATATATATAAAAAAAATTACAAACAACAAGTACCAGAGTGTGGAGAGAAAGGAACTCTCATAATGTTGGTGGGACTATAAATTAGTGCCATCTCTGAGGAAAATACTATAGAAATTCCTACAAACAATACAAATTCTATTCTATTTAGCAATGCTACTTATAGGTACATATCTGAAGAATACAAAAATAATAATCCAAAAAATATTTTCACCCTTATGTTCATATCAACACAATTCATAATGGAAGACATGAGAACAACCTAAAATAGACAAAGAATTGTGGTATAAATACTCAATGGAATTCTGTACAGCTATTGAAAGAGATGAAATTCTGCCTCTTGCAACAACATGGGTAGAATTTAAGGTGATTATGCTAAGGAAAAATAAACAAGAAAGTCTGAAAAAATATTCATGGAGAAGAAAATCCTATAATTGGCTATGCTAATGAAATGAAGTGCTCTCTTACATAGAAACTCGCTACTTTTAAAAAATGATCAGTAGGCCATATTGTTCAAAAATATAAATGGTGCAGATTAGATACTTAACTTGTGTTTCAAACTTTTTAATAATTATGACAAACTCACAAGGCATTTTTGTAGCTTTTTTGGAAAAATGTGATAATTTAAGTATATGATCAATGCCTGGTAATTAATAAAATATTAAAATGCTTGATATATGTACTATTGCTAACGAATTTAAGAAATTTAAAAAAAACATGAAAAGAAGCATTATATGTATGCATAACTAAAGACTAAAGAATAGAATTTTCCTAAGAGAAAATGAGTTTCACTATCTCTCCAGAAATATTTTGGTCTTTCATTTTTCAATGCTATAAGTAAAGTGCTGTTCCAGTATTAAATGTACAAATACTTTATAGCCATATTATATAGAGTAAAATTAATACAAATTATTAAACGCAAAAGTTTCTTTGCACATATGTGTATTAGTATATGAAATTATATTCTTTCAGTAATAAATTTTACATCTCTCACTGCAGCAAATGTAGACTACAACAGTTAAAAATATCAAATGCAGCACGCCCTGGCGGAAGAGTAGCAGTTATGTCTCTTGCCTCAAAAGGAGAATATGCCACATGCCTCTGGGTTTTAGTGTGGTGGGGTGGGGAAGGGGGAACAAATCAGTGTGAACAACTGGAAAAAGTGCTTCTTACCCCTCTCTTTTTCTGCCTCCCTGCCTGCTTGCTTTCATCCTTACCTTCATCTTTTAAAATATAACCTTTTAAAAATAACTATATATACATCTCCAATGCTCAGCTTTCAAATATTTATTTTCTTGAGTCATAATTATTCTCACAATGAGAAAATTTCATATGCTCAAGTACTGACAAAGAATTAGTGACAGTAAATGATAACAATGAAGGATATTAGTCAAAAGACAATAAAATACATTTTAATGAAATATTGCTATGATTATAGCTGTGGGTCATGGGAACTGTTTCCCTAATTTCAAAGGGCCAATACCAGGATTAAACACCTAATTGGTCTTTAATAGGCTATCCATTTTATAAGACAGTCATGTTATCACAGAAATCCAGAGTTGTGTTTTATAACATTTCATTATGGTATAGTAAATAATTCTTCTCTAGGTGCCAAAATACAAGGGACATAAACACAGTAACTCTCCTGAGGGTAAGTCCACTATTTCTGAGAGAAAAATGTAGACTCCATGTACAAAAATAAAATTCCCCATAGAAGAATCAAATTTTGAATCAAATTTTCACACACAGTATCATTTTTTGTTAATGCTCTTATCTCATTCACCTCGATATTTCACTTTTCTGTGCTTTATTGAGAATATTTGCAAAAGGAAATGTCAATGATTCACTTGCATCTTTTAATGATGCCTCTCCTTTACACTCTGTTTACTTAATTAATTCCCTTGAGCCAACAAGAAAATGATATAAGTTTAGTTCCTTTCATATCACATAAATAGTGACAAAACTTCCTTTCTTTCCATTTTTTAAAGCTACAGTGCAGAAAAAAAATGTACAGACTCCGAAGTCTTCCTTAGATTTTATAGATATATAATGGTAGAATTATAAAATACTGATTTCCAATCTTTCGTAAACACAAAGCAAATGTTTTAATAAGTGTTTTCTATTGGTAAAATGAGTATATGAAAGACATATACTTTATGAGTCAATCTAGCTATAACTGATTTGTACTTAGACTTGAGTGAAAGATGAAAAATAGGAATGAGTTGAACTATAATAAAATGTTGCAATCACTTCAAAATTTCAGGAATAAAGAATATAGGCCAAATATCACAAAGGAGCAATAATCTTTAAGAACCATGAGCAAATTAAGTGACCCCATTTATTTTAGAATACAATGAAACTTAAATTGTTCACTCAGTTTAACCGTTCTGAAATTATAGATATACTTAAGCAATCCAGATGATAAAATTTAAGAATAATTCACCAAGAAGAACCAATGGGTAAGTAATTTATTGTTATTCAACATAATACAGTATCCTGTTTCATTCAAATATTTAAATAAATTATTTGCATAACTTTTGTGTATTTACAACTTTAATAAACTAAAATCATTGTTTACTACTAGAACTATTAAGAAAGTTCTAAACACAGCAATAAAATTTGAATTGTTCATTTATTTTTATCCAAAATTTATATAGTATTCTGTTCTAGAAATAAGATTAAACTACTTGTTTCCTTTTGAAGGAATAGCTTATATACATTGCTAACATAATAAAAGCATTCAAATTAGCATTGCATTAATTAAACTCTTCGTAGCTATATATATGTACATACATATATATGTATGTACGTATGTATGTAACAGAAGATTCCCTGTATCATCCTTAACAGTTTTGTCAAAAAAAAAAAAAAAAATGATGTCGATGAGAACATCAACCAAACCCTTAAGAAATTAATTAAGAAGAGAATGTTAAGGAAACATTCCTAGGGATAAACATTTATGTTCTAAAGTTATGTGATAGTGATATGATAACTCATGATACTCTGACAAGCTGTTTAAATTTCTCAAAACTCTCTTAAATTATGTGGACCTCAGTTTCTCAAAATACGTAATGTATAGGAAAAAAATCTTCTCTGGATACTTTCAAACTCTGTACAGATTATTGACAATCCAGATTGCTTTTTATAGTAGTATGGAGGGGAAGAGAAAGAATAGAATATTTTAATACATTTCTAAAATGAACTAGATATTAAATAATAATTAAAGCATAATACTAATGAAACATTGGGAAAATTAGCTTCAATTTAAATGTTTGCACATGGTATTTTAACTATGGCCTGTGATCGTGTAGTTTCGAGAGAAAAAATTAGTATCTAAATTTAGATTTAGATAATAATTATTAATTGAATATAAAGTCAAGTGGAAAATGGAGAGAGTTGCTAAAAAGGTACATGTATAAATATTTTTTATTTCATAAATTATTTATTATTATATGTGAATATTAGCAATAAATAGTAGTCTATCCTAATTCCGTTACAATTTTTTTTTACAGCGTGCATACATTTTCTGTTCTAAAAGGGAAAATAAAAGATCAGTAATGAAAAACCACACAGTACCCACAGAATTCATTCTTCTAGGATTATCTGATGACCCTGAGCTTCAGATTGTGATTTTTCTATTTTTATTTGTCACATATATATTGAGTGTCACTGGAAATTTGACCATCATCACACTCACTTTGGTCGACACCCATCTACAGACCCCTATGTATTTCTTCCTCAGAAACTTTTCCATATTAGAAATTTCCTTTACAACTGTCTGTATTCCTAGATTTCTGGGCATGATTATCACCAAAGACAAAAGTATTTCATACAACAATTGTACAGCTCAGTTGTTTTTTTTCATCTTCTTGGGTATAACTGAATTTTATCTTCTAACTGCCATGTCTTATGATCGCTATGTGGCCATCTGCAAACCCCTCCATTACACCACCATCATGAACAGAAGAGTCTGCTTATTGTTGGTCTTTTGTGCTTGGCTATCAGGATTTTTAAATATCTTCCCACCTGTAATTCTATTTCTCCAGTTAGATTATTGTGATTCCAATATCATTGATCACTTTGCCTGTGACTATTTTCCCCTCTTGCAATTATCCTGCTCAGACACATGGCTCTTGGAAGTGATCGGTTTTTACTCTGCGATAATGATTCTGCTTTTCACTTTGGCATTAATAATTCTCTCCTACATGTTCATCATTAAGACAATTCTCAAACTGCCTTCTGCCACTCAGAGAAAAAAGGCTTTTTCCACATGTTCCTCTCACATGATTGTCATTTCTATCTCTTATGGAAGTTGCATATTCATGTATGCCAACCCTTCAGCCAAAGAAAAGGCATCACTGACCAAAGGAGTAGCTATTCTGAATACTTCTGTTGCCCCAATGATGAATCCATTTATATATACCCTGAGGAACCAGCAAGTGAAGCAAGCCTTTAAGGATACTGTGCAAAGAGTTATGTTTATCTATGGTAAATGAAAGTATCAGTAATGTCAAAAGAATAAAGTATTTTTAATTTTTAGTTATTTTTGTTACTAATATTTTCTCTAAATTCTCCTTACTGTACTTACATTTTCCAATTTTTATATTCCTATATTAAATAATTCACATTAAATCTATAAATTTGGTAAAACTGATTATTGCATCAGAATTTTCTGTTAATGTAATAAATTGAAATACATTTTCTTTCAATCTAATTGAGTGTGAATATCTGGTATCTTATGATTTTTAGTATAAGCAGCTTGTTCTTGAACAGAAATATGTCATTTTGTTAGATGGAAAGAATATCAGGATGCATGCGGATTTCTGAAATTTCATTCAAAACAAGTAACAGAAATGAATGATATTAGGGAATTTTGACTGTATTTGAAGTAAAGTTTTGCACAAGATTTTCAGAACAGCCTCCCCAAATATGCAACTTTGGCATGCAGAGTATTCTGAACTGTAGTCAATCAATGTAGTTCAACACCTTGCTCAAGAGAAACACATTCTATCACTTTAAGAGGTTTGTTTTATTTAAATGGTTGTAAATATAGCAATGCAGTTCTAATCAAATGGATGGAGCCATAAAAGTGACAGGAGCTTGAGAACATAAGCAAAGGAGACCTAATGTTGAGAATAATGAACATGCATTTTGAATAATGAATAAGTATTTTTGATAATTTAAGTATACAAAGTTTTCTCTGACTCAAACCAGATTCATAAAGAATAACGAAGCCATATCTATAAGTGAGTTAATGAATTGTCAATCACATGTTCCATGACTATGACAGAGGTTAGAATTTTGAAAATGCCATGGTCAGTCTAAAATTGACAGAATCTTGAACATAGAAACTGCATTATCATGTAGACATATATTGAATCTGAGGTTAATAACAGAAAAGTTGGGGGATTCTGACTTTCTTTGCTAAAGTGATTTTCTGCTTTTTCAAGGGATTAAAACCTAAATCCAATAATGCAATTGTCTCTGAATGTTTAATTTTCTGATAAATGTTTCTTTAGAGCAAAATTTCCATAAGCCAAGTATAGTCTTTTGAATGGACTGATTAGTGCATGTGAAAGAATGTGTTATCTCAATAGTATTTTATTCTGAAATTGTAAGATTTCCTTAAATGTTTATATTTTGAAAAATTTCCACTCCCCCAGAAATCAGTTCAATGGATTTTTTTGGCAGCATACTCCTGGTTGGCTCCATCTATATTATTAGATCTCCATTGCTTTATTTACAATCATTTAAACCACATAACCCCCTTGAAGTGATTGATACAATATGTTCATCAATAGATGATGTGAAATTAGAGAATTTCACAATGTACTGGAATTAAATTTTCTCAATTATCTCTACAAACAAGTCATTTTCAAGAAAAGGAAACATTTTGTTTATGTTTGCCTACAAAGGGCTCATTGTAGTGTATTCATTCAATAAAACTGAGCATGGACTTGAATGTAACAGATGAACTTTCTGGGATGATAACTGCCTCTGCCCACACTGACTAACCCAGGATGTCCTGTCCTGAAATTTTGCTGTCCTTGTGTACTCGGCTGTTTTTGCCTTCTCAATACCCTCCTGCTGACAACCCCTTTAATAAAACTCCAAGCCCCACCCTCACCACCTGCTGATGATATAGTAGCTTTCTGGAAAATGCTAGTTTTGCCGCCATTGTGGGGGGTAAATATACTCCCAGTAGGCCACCATGAGGACTCTCTGTTGTGAGTATAATTAAGATCATGTCTTTGCCACCTTTGTCTTCTCATTATTTTCTCAGATGATCTACTAGGCAGGGCATTACTCTGCCAGAATTTGATCATCTGCATAACATGAATGTATTCAAAATAGTATTGAATGTGTCACATCATAACAGAGTAAGAGTTAACATCATTCTCACCCTTATAATTCCAATAATAGAATATTTAAAGCTTATATTCTTATTCTCTTATCACCATACCAGAAAGCTAGAAAGACACGTTTCTCTATATCTGAATGTGGGTGAAATGAAGGTGTATGGAAGTGGTAGAGTTGTGTTATAAGAGAAATGATGGAGCCAACACAACAATTCTCAAAACAGATTGGGTGAAGGCAGAGAAAGTGTGGACACCCAAACCCTTAGTCTGAGCTCAGTACCTTAAAATGGAGGATAGATGTGAACTTTGTGAATGGCCTACCTTGAGATTAGTCACAACAACAGTACCCAAGATGACAACTTTTCAATTTCTACTTATCATAAGGTAGTTTATGTGTTAAACCAAGTCAGTTGCCAATCACATAGACCTGGAACCCATGTGAGAAGAACAAAAAAGTAGTTATATACAGAAAAAGAATCAGTCCAGGTTCAGAGGGAAAAGGGGAAACAAAGTCTTTGTGAATCCAGGTGCACCATACGCTGACAACTTACAGCTGGGATACCAGAAGACAGCTCACTTCCTGCACTCTTCATTTTTAACCTGTGGTCATGATATAGAAAATAAGGAAACTAGAACAGAAGACATAATACATACTGAAAAAAATGAGGCACCCATAAGATAAACCAATACTCAGAGAATACCAACAAAATATAAATTCTAGAAAAGCAGTATTACATACACAGGATAATAAATCAACAGAAAAAAACCCTTAAAGACAAATTGTGTAATCTAGTAGAAAGAAAATTTAAAACAGTTTCCAAGAAGAACAAACTGTACAACTCAGAAAGAAAATTCAGAAGATACAGGATATAATTACAAACTTCACTACAAATATTTACTATATTAAAAAAACAGATTCTGGATATGAAAATTTTATAAAATAAATGAAGACTACTACAGAAATCGTATCAAGTAAAATTAATCAAATGGAAAAAAGATAGTGATATTGAAGATAGAAATATAAATGGTTCAAGTGGAAAGGAGAAAAATTAAAAAAAACAAGAAAATTATAAGCACTGTCTAAATTCATTGAAAACAAATATAAAGTTAATAGGTACCCCAGAAGGTGAAGACAGGATGAAGAAAGAAGAAAGAAGAAAGAAGAAAGAAGAAATAATAGCTAAGAATTTCTAAAACCAGGAAAAGCAGCAACCATATAGCTACATGAGGCAATAGAATCTCTAATTCAAATGAAGAAAGACCTACAATAAGACACATGATAGTAATATAGTCAAATATCAATGACAAATAGAAATATTAAAATTGGCTAGGAAAAAATTAAACAAGTAACATAAATGGCTATTATCAGGTATCTCAGCAGAAAATTCTATAGGCCTTGACAGAGTGTAATGACAGACAAATAGTAAAAGACAAAAATTGCCAGTGAAGATTACACTGCTACAAAGTCATCATTAAATATTTTGGAGAAATAAAGCCTTTACCAGAAAAACAAAAATTAATGGAGGTAGTAACATCTTATAGTAAATTTTGAAAGTTCATCTATGTTAAGAGTAAAAAAATACAGAAAACATTGAGGTGATAAATAAAAAGAACAAATTTCTAAATACATCCTAGAATAAAGTTTAGCAGTATAAAATCAAGTATAAAAGTATAGCATAAAAGTATGAGGAAAAAAAATCTTTAAAAGAATTATAATTACTTTAATATGATACTACCATGAAAATGAAAATGGTGGAATCATTATAGTCAAATGACAGCAAAATGAACCAGTACAAAAAAGTGTGTTTTATATCTGAGAAGTTTCATGTGAATCTCTTTGTAACAACAGGACAAAAATCTGGGAGAAAGCCTAAAAAAAGGAAAACTGAGATTAGAACATAGAAACATAGAAAACCATCAAAATGAAATGAGATTCAACAACTCTCATCAATGCACATATCTTCCAGACAGAATATTGATGACAACAAAGTCCTTATGACACATTATAAATGAACATAATAGATATATGCAAGGTATTCCATTCAGAAGCAGAAAGTGCACATTTTTTTCGAGTACATATAGAACATTATTAAAAATAGGCTATATTATAAAACATAAAACAAATCTCAATATATTTATAAAGACTGAAATCATGGAAAGTATGTTTTCGATGATAATGTTCTGCACCTAAAGATAAATCATAAAAAGAAAGTTGCAAGATTCACAAATACATGGAGACTAAACAGCATGTTCTTGAACATTTGACTCAACGAGGAAATAAAAGGAATAATCAAAAAAGACCAGGAGACACTAATGAACTTAAAGACACAGTCTGCTAGATTCTGTGGGATGCAGAAAAGGCAGTACTAAGAGAATACTGAAAGAATATATAGAACATAGTAAGTCTATTGTAATTTAAGAAACAAGAATATGTGCCTAAAATTACTACAAAACAAGAATAAAACAAAAACAAAGGTTAGTAGGAGAAAGAATGCAAACAAATGAAACAAATCAAAATGACAATACAAAGCATCAATAAAATAAACAGCTGATTCTTGATAAGATAAACAGAATTGATAAACTTTTAGTGAGTTACATTATAAAAAAGAAAGAAGATCATAATTATTATTAATACCTGGCAGGATAAAAACACAACAAAAAATACAGATTATCTAAACGATTATATGACTCTACTAAAAACATCTGCATGTCAACAAATTTGACAACCGAAAAGAAATGTTTAAATCCTTAGAATCATACAACTGCCCAAAACTGAATTAGGAAGAAGCAGAAAAGCTGAACATATCAAACACTAAAGAGGAAACTGAAAGAGTAACCAAACATTCCTAAAGAACAAAATTCCAGGGCTTAACATTTCTGCAAATTTTACCAAATTTCAATTTATACTAAGCCATCATAAACTCTTTAAAAAATGAAGACAATGTATAAAGATCCCTAACTCTTTTTATGAGGTCAATAAATCCTGATTTTAAAGATAAAGACATTAAAGGACAAAAAACAAAACAACAAAAAAGAAACCTTTATCAAATAGCTTTTATGAACATAGACACATAAAAAAATACAATCTTGGCAATTCAAAATCAACATTGCATTATCCTAGAAAAAATGAAATTCCTCAAAACAAATGTAACCAAAGAGAGACAAAATATTACAGTGGAAGCTAAAGACTTTACTGAGTAATAGAAAATTATTAAAAAAAACACATTGACAGCTTATGTTCACGGACTGGAGGAATTCACACTATTAAAATGTTTATTGATCTAAAGTAACGTACAATTGAAAGTTGATCCCTATCAAATTACAATAGCATCCTTCAAAGAAATATAACAAAATTGAAAATATTTATTTAGAATTATAAAGTACCACAAATAACCAAAATGATCATGAGGGAAAAAAATGGAAGTATTAGGGTTACCAGCTTCAAATTGTACTATAAAACAAGAGTAAAATAGCATAATATTGAAATTAAAAAAAATGGAGATTGGTGGACCAGAATTGAGAGCTGAGAAATAAAAACACAGTCCTATAGTCAACTAATTTATGACAAAGATATTAACCACGCAAAACAGCATAAGGGAACTCTTTTCAATAAATGTTATTGAGAAATCTGCACAGTGTTTTATGTTTTAAACAAATGAAAAGACAATATTTGAACATTAAAGATGTTCTAAATATTTGAATGCTACACTTAAAACCATAGAAATAATATACTGAAGAAAATAGTAATAAGCTCTTCAACATTGTCCTTAGTTACATGTCTTTGGATATCTCTCAAGTGACAAAATAAAAATAAAGCAAACAACAAAGCAAACAGTGAGACTATAACAATTAACAGGTCTCTACATAAAAAAATTGAATGAGAAAGCAAACTACTGCATGGAAAAAGATACTTACAAGTTATATATCAGACTAAGGGTAAATGTCCAAATTATATAAAGCACTTTATTATATCAAAATACATTATAAAGAGAGGGCAATGAAAGCAAATTATACTCAAATAACCCAGAGATACAGATCAATGAAATAAATTGGGACCCCAGAAACAATCTAATTATGACAAAGGAGTCATGTGCAAGAAAGAAAATTCATTTAAAAAAAAATTTTGGGAAAACTGGAAAATCAAATATAAATGTGACAAAGTATATAACTTTCTAATATGCAAATATTAATTCAAAATTGATTAGAGATTTGGATATAAGACCAGAAACCAGAAAATATATAGAAGAAAACAAAGGCTATATGTTCCATGAGACTGATTTTAGAGATGTTTCAGGTACTCAATACCAATGGCAAAGGAAACAAAAACAAAATAAACAAATGGGGCTATATCAAACTAAAAAGCTTCTACACAGCAAATAAAACTAACACCAGAACAAACACAACTTAGTGGAAGAAGATATTTACACATCATTCATCTGACAAGGGTTAATATTCAATGTATGTAGAAACCCCAAACATATCAACAGTAAAAAACCCAAAACCCGAAGAAAATGGACAGAAGATCTAATAGACATTTTTTCTACAGAATAAATGAAAAAAAGGTGCTCATCATCATTTATTATCAGTAATATGTACCCTTGTAACTGAGAGTGATCTATATCAAAATGACTATTAACAATCATCGTTGATGAGATATGGAATGCAAATGGGTACTACCACTTTGAAAAATAGTATGGAGTCTTCTCAAAAAATTGAAGATAAAATTACCATATAATCCAGCAATTCCACTTCTAAGTAATCAAAAATGTGAGCACACAAATTCAAAATTTTCTCTCCTAGGTTCATTGTGGAACAATTTACAGTAGACAAGAAATGGAAACACTGACAGATGACTGGATAAAGAAGGACACATGAATACAAACACACACACATGTATGTGCGTATATGTGCACATATAGACACATGTGTGCATATGCACATATTTACACATTACCTCAATAATAAATTTATTATAAGTTTTAAAAAGAAATAGAAAAATCTCAACAAAATCAACCCCATTTAAAAAAGGAAAATTTTCTGAATAGCCACTCTCTAGGAAGGCATACAGATAGCCAACAGGTACATGCAAGAATGTTTGGTATCTCATAATTAAGGAGATGCAAACAAAATGAACAAAGAGATATTGCTTCAAATCCATCAAATGGCTATAATCATAAATACATGAATTAGCATTGGTGAGGATACAGAGAATAAACTATTGGTGGGAAAGTAAATTTCTTCAACCATTATGGAAAATGATATGAAGATTCCTCAAAAATTCAAAATTGATAAATCTGGTTATCCAGTTCTACTACTGTGTTTTTTCTAAATAATTACGAAAAACTAATTCAAAGAGGTATATGTACTTCCATGTTTATTATAACATGCATACTAGCTAAGAGTTGAAAACATCCTAAGTAACCATCAACAGATAAGTGAATCTTTAAGAAGTAAGGTATATTACACAATAGAATACTATGCAGTTCTAACTCTCTTCCTCCATGTACATATATAAATATAAAATGATATGTATAATTGTACATGTAATGCTGTCATTTCCATCAACATACATGGTAGTAGAGATATTTGTTTAATGAATTAAGTAATAGAAATACAAATGCCTTGTCACATATCTAGATATGAAGCAGTAAAGATATAAAACATATGAATGAATAAAACAAAAGAAAAGAAACATTTAGACTACAAGAGCAGACTTGTAGTTACCAGAAGAGAAAGGGGCGGAGGGTGGGTAAATCTTATCAAAGGACTCAACCTAAGGTGTAGGATGGAACTACACTTTTGTTGGTAAACATATGTATTATATAAAGAAGTTGACTCATAAGACTGTATAACTGAAGCCTTGATATAGTTATAAATCAGTTACTTTAATACAAAAAAGTTATTATTACTTTATATTGCTCTAAATTTCTCAAATGTAATACCTGATTTTAATTTAGAAGTAATAGGAATGACAGCCAGTATTCGGGCTGTATATAATTTTGTATACTTTAATTTTAATTTGTATTTAATTCTGCTCTTGTGATAATTCCATAAATTGTTATTCTCATTCTAAATATTAAAAACGAACTAAAATGCAGAGTTATAACTAACTTTCCAAGATCACGTTACTACAGTGTGATGAGTTGCATTTTTAATCTATTTCCCTTTATATGAAAATCCCATAGTTTGGTCTACTAATCCCAAATATTATAAATTAATATTGTCTTGATGTCCTGTGTTTTATGAGTTCCTTTTATTTTTAGGTAAATATTAAGATAAATATCACCTTACTGTATAAATAACCATTTAACAAATTTAGACAATCAAGATATAAGTAAAATATCTTTATAAAACCTACTTTTTGAATCATTTAGGTGGTTATTGTTTTCCTTTATTCCTTTTCTGAAGCACTCGGATGGTGCTTTGAACTGACAATCCAATGTTTTCTAGTAACAAAATAAAAAACATGATCATTTTTATTTCAGTGATATGGTAACAAAATGTTGAAGTAATTTTAACAGTACTACAGGACAGCTTTAAGGTAATAAGAAAAAATTCTAAACTGCTACTTCTTAAGAGATTTTGGCATTTAGTCACAGCTAGTTTCTTGTATGATATTAGATGTCTTGTATGATATTAGATATTAGCTAACAACAGAATTACTAATAGATTGAATAATTTTAGAACATAAAACGTGTGACTGATATAAGCTGTTACCCTACATAACATATTAAAATATATTGTTTCTTTTTTCTAACAAATTAACCTCATATTTTGACCTAAGATCAAGCAAAGGACCATCAAGTTAGAGAGACAGAGAATTAGCAAACTATGTAGTAATGTTGAGGATGCAAATTACCTAAAGGATATATGTATTCACTTTACTTCTGGCTTCTTAGGAATTTAAACTTAAGAGGAGAAAATTCAGTTTCTATAGAGAATGTGGAATAGTAAATTTAAGTTTCCAAGTATATTGTAGAATTAAAAAAGTTTCTAACCCATATCTCATAATTCATTTTAAAATGAGGAGGAACAATCTGAAGCAGCTCTTTATGTATTGTTGCTTATTTAAATTGCTGAATTTAGAGAATGCTATATTTTTTCTCAGTAAATATCCTTAAAATTTATTGTAGAATGGTAGAAATGTTCTCAAAAATCATTTCCAGTTATTCACATAGTACTATGGAAAATATTTGTTCATTGAATATGTCAGTTTCCCTTTCAATGAGCTATCAGTCTGATTAAGTCATGAGATTTCTAATATAGCTTAGAATTCATTAAAAAAGAAAAGAACAGAGGGAATCATAAGGTTTGTTGTCAGAAGTTTCGAATGAGTAGCGAAAAAAACGTGGATGTGTAGTTAGGAAGCAATGTCTGAAGCAATTTCTTAGAGATAGAAATATTCTTCATTATTTAAAAAAATCACAGAAATGGTTTAAGATCAGAGTCACACACACTGTTAATTATAGGGGAATGTTGGGAATAATGACATTTATGTACATAAATATCTATCAAATACTTGACTTTTCATACATTTGTTTGCAAAATATGTAATTGTAAGTCTGATTTTCTTATACGTGCTCCATAACCTGATTTTTTTAGTTCCTGCTGAATAGCAAAAGAAAATGTTCATTATCTGTGACTCTCACATGCTTGCCCAGTAGCACTGACCACCATCCATATGAACCAGAAGTATCCTTCAACCATAAATGGCTATGATTTTTGAAAAGAAAGAAGTGAAGAGAGCTCAGGAATTTATCGCCAGTTTATTTTTTCTGTGCCATTTCATTTATTAATAAAAAACTAAGATAAATACCTACTTTCTTAAGTAAATTTGTGAATACTCCCTTATTTATTGGTACCATTAATTGGGACAGGTGAAATGGAAATCAGGAGAAAGGAGACCTCCTGCCTCTCTTTGCCCCTTGTATTTTAACTTTTACTAGAATCTCTTTTGTTAAAACCACTGACTTTACAAACCATTAATTTTTCCACTGTAAGGAGACTTACTTGCTAATAAATTAATAAATTATTGTCTATTCTCTCATATCCTTCATTCTATAAAGTCAAGAATTTTTGTCTACTGTTAGATGAAATGGTGCTCTCAACAGTTCTATGCAGAAATCCATATTACTGTCCCAAATCAGCTGAGCAAGTCTCTTCTCAATCCTGCTTTACTAAGGTCAGATTTGGGGCTTAAATCTGCCTGGGTCTGAGGTCTTGCATAACAGAAATAGACAAATGCCACAAATCAGCCTCTCACTTCCTTGTAGGAGTCAGTTGCTAAACATTGGCCAGAATTTACAAATCCTTTTATCTTGACTGTGTCTCTCTCATAGTGGAATTGCAGAAAATATTTTAATAAATAAGTAAACAATAACTTTAATTAACTTACAATGATTTCACTGCAGCAGCAATTAGAAGTATTAATATTTTATCTAACCTAAGCAAATATAATTCAAACTGTAATGTACAGAGTAATTAAGTTTAAGTAAAATGTATATTTCATCATAGCTAACAAATATATACATCAAAGAAATAACTTATTCAGTATTTTCTGTGCTCCCTTTTTCTTTTATTAGGCTACTTAATAACTATCTGAAGTGTATTGAGTACATTAAGTCAATAATTTTTCTTGTTTTACATTACGAGTTTTCTAATGGTAGAAATATCCAAATATCGCGAATCTCCACTGTTTCATAAAAGCATTTTTAACTATTTAGGTTATATTGCAATAAATGAGATCCTACAACCTCTGTCAATAAAACATACTCCTGAAGTTATAATTTTGATTAATAGACAATTCAATTAATTTCAAATAGTAAATGGAGGCTCAATCAGATATATTTTTGGAAGTTTCCAATATGTCACTGGAATTAGTTGTAACATGAACTGGAATTATTCTGTAATTTGATATCAATTAAGGATTTTAAATAAGGGTTTAAAATATTTAATCCTATTACTACTTTGATTTAATTAACTTTATTTTTGGATTTTAAACATGTTACATCAAAATATTGTCACTGAAATCATTCTACTATCTAAAGAAAGTATAATCTGGCAACTGAATGATATTACATTTATTTAACATGGTCACTAATGCTCAGAATGCTCTTTAAATAATTGGATACGTTAAAAAGAAGACCAACCTTACGATGGGTAGAAGCACAATAGAGATTAATGTTAATTACTAGAAGGGCTAGAGGAAAACTAGAAAGCTAAGAGTAATTGGAATAATTGTATAAAGATAGAACACAGATAAATGAGAGAATAATTAATGAAAAGAGACACATAATTCAGGATCCAGGAGTCTGATAAAACATATAATGAGGATATACCATATAAGTAAAATATCCCTTCTAATGTCTAAGGATTTTTCAAGTGATATGCAGTAACTTGTGAAATAAAAACTGACTATTCTCTAAAAAACTGAAGACTATATTTTTTACAATACACACAGTAAACAGGAGGTATTTAACTTCTTTCTGCTTCAAACTTTGAATAAAAATTATAACCCCATATCATAATAATATGTCATAACTTTTTTGTCATCTCTTGGGGAAAAAATGAGATAATTCAAGCAACATGGTAAAAGCCTAGCAATGATAATCTCAAAAAAAGTTTGCTATATGGATTGCTAAAGAATTTTGAAAAGCAAAATGTAAAATTAACCACTATTTGGATGCAAATATAAAGGCAAAGGATGTGAATTATAATTAAGAGTAAGTTTCACTAATCTTTCAGTCTGCACTCCTGGCATTAAATGTGTACATATATTTTGTTCATATTTGTAACTGTTAAGAAAATGTGATCACTACTAAATGTAAGAATTAGAGTACATATATATATGAATATATATTCCATGAATAATGCATTCTGCTAGTAATAAATAAATGTTATATCTCTCATGGTAGAAAATGTAAAAATTAAGTTAAAATTATCCAATTTACTAATATGAATTTTGTGGATTGTTAATGTCCTTGCAAAGACTAGATGTCATAGACACAAACACAATGATTTAATGAACCTAAATGAAAAAAATAATGGAAAGTAGCCAAAAGCAGTGGGAGTCACATGTAACAAAGTTTGATGTGGAAAGTTTTCCCTAATTCGAAAGGGTCATTGCAAGGGAAAATAAATCCTCTTTGTTTCTTTAATATATTTTCCATTTTAGAAAACAACCAAGTCATCATAAAAATCACAAGCAGTGTTTTCATTATGTTATGTTAAATAAATCTAAGTTGCCAGAATTATAAGCACATTAATTCTCCTAAGGATAATCCACAATTTTGGGGAGAAAATCTTGGTCTCCTTGAACAATCACAGAAGACTCAAATCCTGAAGCACAGTTTCACATGCTCAGTATCACATTTTGTTTATATGTTTGCTTTGTTTAGCTCAATAATTCCACATTTTTATACAATCATACGTTTATAAAAAAGATCAATGGAAATGATTAGCATGTATCTTCTAATTATGCCTTTTCTTTCTACTCTGCTTACTTAATGAATTCTCTTGAGTAAAACAAAAGAGATAAAATATGAGTCCAGTTCCTTTCATATGATATGTATATAGAGAAGACCATTCCATATTTTCTAGTTTTCAAAAGCACATTTCAGAAAAAAATCTCTGAGGCCTATGAAACGTATTGCTTAGATTGTATGTATGTAATTACAGAATTGCAAAATATTTACTTAAATGTTTTCAAAATATACCAAAATTATTTTAAGTATTTTGAATTTATGAAAGGTAGTAATCAGAAGAGTACTTTTCAATCCAAATGTAGACAAATTTGCTCAAGAACAAATGAAAGATTAAAAGCAGTAATAAATTGTATTATAAAAATGTGACAATCATTTTATAACAGTAGGAATAAAGGATATTGCAGGTTAAATATTATTAGTATAACCAACCAAGAGAACTACAACTTGAGAGTTGTGAAAAAATTTAATCATTACACTTGTACTGAGAGGACAAAGGAGACCAAGTAAATTGCTAACTCAATTACCATTCTGAAATTATGTGAGTATTTAAGCAAGTCATATGATAAAATTTGAGACTAAATCATCAAGAACCAGGAAGTAAGTAGATTCATTATTCAATATAGTATCTATTATTCCATTTTATTCAAATGTTTTAAAATGTTATTTTTACATACATTGTGGATTTGCATCCTGAGAAACATTGAAACTTGAATAATTTTTTACTACCAAGAAGATTATTAATGAAATTCTAAACATAGCAATACGTTTTGGAATGCTAATTTCCTAAGCTTAAATGGTATTCTGTTCTAGAATTAGTTTATAGAAAAGTCATTTTGTATTTGAAAGATATCTGGCTCCCAATAATGTTAATTTGACCTTCTAGTTGTATATTTGCTAATAGTGTAAAAAATAAATGTAGAAATAAAATGAATTGTGTATGGTATAATTAAAATGTTTGTAGACACATTTATGTAAAGGAATATTCCCTTTTGTGTCTTTTGGCGTTTTTTATCAGAAAAGGGGAAAATGAACTAGGAGTAAGATAGTATCAACCAAACCCTAAAGAGAATAATTTAGAAAAGAATACTAATAAAATATTCACAGAAATAAACATACATGTCTTAAAAGGGTATAATTATGTTTACTAGCCATTTAAATTTGTGAAAGTTTTCTTAACTTTGTAGACTTCAGTATATTAAAATATAAAATGGATGTGTGGGTCTAAAATAACTCTGTAAACATTTAAGTTCTGTGTTTAGTTTATCCATATTCAAGACTGGTATTTTTTTAATAATAGGAGCACAAAAGAAAAAAATAGAATATTTTCACTTTTTTAAATGAAAGGAGCTAAAACACTACTTCTTAAGAGTAACTGCCAATTGAATAAAAGAAACTGTTGAGTTTTGATAAGAGAAACATGTTATTGAATTTCATAGATCATCATCATAGATACTTTGAAATTTGTACAATATATCCTCAATCATGTTCTCATGTTTTATAGGGGGAATATGCAATTTTTGTTCTGACAGGGAGAATAAAAGATCAGTAATGAAAAACCACACAGTACCCACAGAATTCATTCTTCTAGGATTATCTGATGACCCTGAGCTTCAGATTGTGATTTTTCTATTTTTATTTATCACATATATATTGAGTGTCACTGGAAATTTGACCATCATCATGCTCACTTTGGTGGACTCCCATCTACAGACCCCTATGTATTTCTTCCTCAGAAACTTCTCTGTGTTAGAAATTTCCTTTACAACTGTCTGTATTCCTAGATTTCTGGGGACAATTATCACCAAAGACAAAAGTATTTCATACAACAATTGTACGGCTCAGTTTTTTTTCTTCATTTTCTTGGGTATAACTGAATTTTATCTTCTGACTGCCATGTCCTATGACCGTTACGTGGCCATCTGCAAACCCCTCCATTACACCACCATCATGAGCAGAAGAGTATGTTTATTGCTGGTCTTCTTTGCTTGGCTGACAGGATTCTTGAATATCTTCCCACTAGTTATTCTTTTTCTCCAATTGGATTATTGTGGTTCGAATATCATTGATCATTTTACTTGTGACTATTTTCCTCTCCTGGAATTGGCCTGTTCCAACACAAGGATCTTAGAAGTGATTGGGTTTTACTCTGCAATAATGATTCTGGTTTTCACTTTGGCATTAATAATTCTCTCCTACATGTTCATCATTAAGACAATTCTCAAACTGCCTTCTGCCACTCAGAGAAAAAAAGCTTTCTCCACATGTTCTTCTCACATGATTGTCATTTCCATCTCTTATGGAAGCTGCTTATTCATGTATGCCAACCCTTCGGCCAAAGAAAAGGTATCACTGACCAAAGGAGTAGCTATTCTGAATACTTCTGTAGCCCCGATGATGAATCCATTTATATATACCCTGAGGAACCAGCAAGTGAAGCAAGCCTTTAAGGATACCATCCAAAAGGTTATGTATTTCTCTGGTAAATGAAAGTATCAGTAGCAATAAAATAATAAAGTTCTTGTCAGTCCTTTTGTAGCATCTATTTTTTCTCAAAACTCTTTCCTTCCCTGAAAAAATAATTTTCCATTTTTAATTTCCATATTACATTGCCTGTGAGTTTGATAAAACTAAGTATTGCTTCAGAATATCCTGTAAATTCAAATGCATTTTTAAGAAACAAAAATAATGTGTAAACGATTATTTTGTTTGGTACTTTGGTACCGAATACTATTGAAAAAACATAGGGTATTTAATTTATAAAAAGTTTGGCTGGATAGATATTGGATTTCTGAAATTTTCATTCTTAACAAGTAATATAAATGAATGCTATCTGGAATTTTTGATTCTATTTGATACATAGAATAATGAAAACATCCACAATCACTAGATATTTCTAAATAAACTATAAGTATTTTCTTAAATGTTTAAAAATATTAATAATTTATATACTAAATTTTATGCTGTTAATAATATTATAATAGTAATGAAAATTCAGATAAAAAATGTTTCAAAACTTAATATCTCCAAACCTACTTTGTTTTCTTTGCATTATTCCTTTAATTCTGCCATCAATTTTGAGAGGTACTTGCAGCTTTTACTTTTAGTCAGAAATATTTTCTTATTTTATAAGTTATATAACAAAAGTTATATAACAGTTATATAGCTCTCTTAGTTTTATTTTTTTATGTTTTTTTTTAAGATTTACAATTTTATTTTTATCTATAAGGCTTCTAGTTAACAATAGCATTATAACATATTTGCTTCAGTTGTGTAGCATTATAGATCGACATTTGTGCATGATGAGGGAGAAAAAAGCAGTTATTTTTCACTAAGCAGGTTAAATGCCTCCAAAACTTAAATAAAAAAAAAATAAAAAAAAAAGAAGACAGACAATGCAAAATATATAAAGTATACTGAAAGAAACTATGACCAACTGGTGAGCATTCAACTGTATAGACATTTGGTTTTGATCTGAGAATCTAGGACTGACAGGGTTTTCAAAATAGTGAAGAGAAAGAGCAATGGTATTCAATCTACTTCCCTTTTAATGAAGTGAGATATATTTATTTTTGAAGCATTTGAGGCAGTATTACTTTTTCTAATTTAAGGGTAAATTTAAGATTATGAGTTCAATATCACAGGTATTAAAGCATTCAGAACTCAAATATAAATCTACTTTCTTGTAAAAATCAAGAGTAGTAGGATTATTACTCACTGCACTTACTTTTATTTGTAATAGTTTATGGAAATAGTTTAAGTTAAATATTAGAATTATCAACAAATCTGTCTAATGTGTTAAAAACTCATTTGACTTTATTTACTTATGGCGGATGTTGCATATAGTGATGAAAAGGATGATTCTTGCTTAAAATTATATTGACCTTGTGAGGAGAAAATTGACGCATAGCTAAAATTTTAACTTGAAAGATGCAACAATTTTTAGTTTAATTAAATAAGATGGATAATGTCAAAATTGTCAAAGAATATATGTTTCCTGCAATTTTGTTTTCATTATCTATTATTTTTGAAAATCATATAATATATGAGTAAGAATTGCTACTGTGTACAGGATTATAATTATTCCTAACACTCTCTCCTGCAGGATACACTCTGGGCCAAACCTATATCATAAATCATGAATTGATTTGTCACTGATTTTGACCTATGTGCCACTTCTTACAGGTTGTTATCTCAGGTGTCTTGAAAGAAGTTTTATCAAAAGCTACAAGGTCAATTTTTAGAAGCTACCTATTTCAAGTATCTGTCTTTTTACCTTCAGAAAGACTGTGGTATATTTCTACAATTAAGTCCATGCACAAAATAAAGATAAAAAACAATGGTTATATGTGTTGAATATTCTAATATCATTTTGGAAATAAAAGTTTATGCATGTATTAAACACAACTCAATACTTACATATACTCATTAACAGCTTCCTGTAAGAAAAATAAAACATGCCTATATAATTTCTTCCTGATACTTATGTGATTGTGATATACATTTAGACATCATTTATAAATATATTTTTTAAAGCCACTGTTACAGTTTAGTGCTAGCCTATGGACACTCGAATATCATCACCACTCTGCAGGATTTCAGGCAGTAAATAAAAAGCTATACATTTATATAGAGAAATTATGTTTTATAAAAAATATATCAAGTGCCTCAATGATATGAAAATATGAGATTTACTGAAAATATTTACAGTTTTCTAGTAAAATTAATAAATATATTTAAATAGGTATTTTGGACAAAGAGCATCATGATGGTAAATGATAAGCTGTCTAAATGAATGAAACATGAGGTGAATCAAAAGAAAAATAAAAAGTGAAAAGTACCAATACTTCCTTTGAACTCTTTCAATAACTAATTTTCTACTTATTTTATTGTGCAAATAAAAGTACTATAAATCCTACACTCATTTTTTTCATGAGAATATTATATACTTGAAATTACTTAAATGTTCTACCTGTCTCTCTACAGTTTAACAGTCCCTCCATGTGGGTATTCCTTTATCCTTCTTCTAAAGAATGAAATACTGAAGTTCGGAGGAACCAAAATAACTTCAATATTGCTGGTAAACATCAGAATGGTGATCTAAATCAGTGCTATGCTGCCAAAATAAGTCATTGTGCCAATTACTGGAGAAGGAGAGAAACTTTGCAAAATAAAAAATCTGAGAGTTTAGGAATTTCAGAATAAAACATGCATATATAACATGCATATATAAACTAAGTTATTTAGTTTACTTTTTTCTCACAAAAGTACTAAATGCACCCATGTAATATGGAGATTTAAGGCTTATGGAGATTTCTCTCTCAAATAATTTCTATCACAAAATTAAACATTCAAAATAAATATACTCCTTTATAATTACAACTGAATCCCTAGAATAATTCAGAAAAAAACTCTTTAACTATCCATGACACTAACCTCAACATTAGCTGCAAAATACGTGGTTCACAATTCATTAGCTCACTCATATGAATCAGTCATTTTCCATAGGTTTAATTGGAGTACACAGAAAATCTTGTGTTCTTAAATTATCAATTGTGTTTGCTTTTCATTAATATCTATTTGGGTTTTGATATTTAGTGTTCTGTTATTAATTTCTCAAGTTCAGGTCATTTTTTTCTGCTCTGTCTATTTTATTGGTCTTGTATTGCTATATTTTTGCCATAACTAAAATCACAAGTCTCTTTGAATGTTGTGGTAAGCTTATCAGTATGACAGAAATTTTTCAGTATACTGGAATTTCATTTTTGACTACCTCCAATAGTAGTCTATGGACATTTTTTTCACACACAAGACACATTTTGTTCGTTTTTGCCCATCAAAGGACTTACTGTAGCATAGTCCATTTAGTAAAATATTTGCTAATTAATAAGTGAATGGAAGTCTCAGATGTTTACTTCTCTTAAAACTGTAAGTATTTCTTCCCTTGGATGATCATTGTTGGGCACTGACATCTTAAGTGAAAGATATTCTGTGTCTTGATTGTGTAGTGCTCCTTGTTTTAAGGACCATAGGCAGATGTTGCTGTAATATTTGACCTGTACTGGCTACATCTGACTTCTTTACTCACAGACTGAATATCTATTTTCGTTTTTGGGTCTGCCTCCAGAATTGCTATGTGGTTATTTAAGATATTTAGAGGAAACCCCTATTTTAGCCTCATTAAGGTACAAGATAAACCCCTATCATTAGGTTCATATGAGGCTCTGGGTGTGTGTGTCTGTATACACACATATATGTACACACACAAATATATATACACATCTATTTTACAATATGTATGCATATGCATACATATACATATGTGTGTATGTATATATGTATTTAAGGAATGAGTGCAAGTAGGCGACCAGGCAGGATAAGAGGAGGAAGAAGTGTTTTCACTCATTTTTATTTTATTTGTGTACCTTGGTCCTTCTCCTCAGTCAGTACGTGAATCAGGTCCTTGGAATGTATGTGGATTCCGCTAGCCTAATTGCTACTACCAGGGCTCCTATTAGCGCCTTTACTTGAAATATTTTCATGTAAATAATAGTGAAATATGATGATATGTGACAATACTGACTAAGGGGAATGATCTTGCTGCTGCTATGATGTCAGTAGCTTTCTTCAGATGGATTTCTCCAAGCCTGTGGGGAGAATACCCCTTCATTTATTCTATATAATTTCCAGAAGCAGAGTCTATTTGCATGACCTTGAGCAAATCAAAATCTGAATGAATCAGTATCCTAATATGAAAATTAGGGAGAATACTACCTTTCTCAAAGAGCAGTTGTGAATATTTATTTAAATGTTTTCTAAATTGCTTACAAATTTGCCTGATCCAACCAAATCCTTAACAATTTGTAACTATTAATAATGCAAGTTTTAATTCAATAGTATGTGTCCTATACATACTATTAAATCACATACATTTCAGCTTCATGTATCATATAACTGTCAGTAGTACTGTCTGTACATTTTGATTATTACATAGCAACACAGCTATAGATCAGAGGTTGCAATAATTTTTACATAATTCATTGATATTAATACTGTAGACTTATTCAGATATCACTACTCTGAAAACATTTTACAATGACATTACATATTTAGAATGTTCCAACTACCTTAAATAATGTTTAATAATATATAGTTTGCAGACCACATTTTCAGTTCTGCTTGAAGCTTGGATTCTAAATGTGATTTTAGTTCTGTCCATCAGATGCACTCATTAAAGATAAGAAAGTTAAATTAATAAGAATCCATTTGCTTGTGTAGATCATTGCAGGTACAGATAAGCCTAAATCTTGCAACAATAGTATTAGATTCCTGAGGAATAGCTTTCTTGGAGACTCATTTGTAAAGTGCTTTTGGATCATTCTAGGTAACTTGCAGTAAAATCTATCTTAAATCCATAAGCTATTCATTACTCTATATTAAATGTTTATGTTGAACTAGTGATAGTGAATTCTGTTCTCAGCAACTGCACTTGATAGAGCATATCAGGGGATAGGGTCTCAACACAATAATAATCCAGGACCAATTAATATATCTCCTTTGATCTGCAGTCAGCAACAATTCCATTAAACAATGAGATACTAGTTGTCTACATTTAAAAATGTAGAGTCACCTAGAATTAAATGTCTACAAAGCCAATGCTGAATAAATTTATTAATGAATACAAAGATTAGTTCATGGTAGGCTGTTTCCAAATGTTTTAGAGGGTTTAACGAAAGGCAATATAATTTAAAATTTTTCTATTTTATCAAAACTGAAAAGATGACAAAGGCAATATTATATCCTGTTCTTATGAGCTCTTTAATTATAATGTTAATACAATTCAAAGCCTCTGTATGTATCCTGCGTGAATATTAAGGTGCTGATTGACAAACACTGGGTATTGAACTGGGTGAAGGCATCTCTGTGGATTCACAAGACTCTGAGAATCTGAACTCTAAAGCCCAAACTAGACTCCTTTGGAGATAAAGGATCATTCTTCTTGTTTCTGGCTGGCCATGCATAGTGTAGAAAATTGGCAATTACCTAACATGAAGGAATTACTATTAGTCATGTTTATATATATATATATATATATATATACATACATACATACATGCATACATATATATATTCATCACTCCTACAATATTTGCAGACCTGTAACATGTATCTGTGTCTTACATTATGCAGGAGATTGTAAAAATGCACTAACTCAGAGGTAAAAGACTTACTTAGCCATTTTACAATATTTTGCTAATTTATTTTATAACAAATATGGGAACATTTTTTTTTTGCATTCTTCTGATATATGTCTAGAGAAATTATAAGATACAAATTTACATTGTGCTGAATGTATTGAAATGGAGTGAATCTACCAGAAATTCTGTGCTCTCTATGCTACCATGAGTAGATAGACGTTCCACTGAATTCCCAGATGTTTAAGAAACTTGTACAGAGTTAACCTATAAAAAATGTACAATAGTGTAATCTCTTTAATATATATAATAGAGTTTTATATTAAGAGAAAATGAGAAAGACAAGTTGGAATGAAATCAGCATATTTTTTTTTTTAATATCCAAACTATATTACCTCTGAATCCCAGAACTGAAAGTTCAAAATCTTTTTTCGAACTGGGGATAAAGAAGAAAAAAGATTGATGATTCAAGTGTGAAATGGAGCTACTGAAACTTTCCTTAACTATTCCTGCTAATGCCTCCCTTATGTCTTGGAATAATGAAACTAAGTTATTGTACAACTTTAAGCAGTCTAAAGAGGTAATAAAACTAAAAATTCTTTTTTTAAGTATGGATATTCAGCCAATTTATGTAATTCATATTAAATAACAGTAGCAATAATCTTCATCATCACCATAATAATGGTATCTTATTATTGGAAGCCTGCCAAGAATCATCAGGATGAATTTACAAGCTTTTACTGAATTCATATTTGAATAAGTTTCCAGAAAATAATTCACCTTCTGTGATGTAGAATAAGTGTTTTAACAATTTAAGAAAAACCTTGAAGATTCATCACACATAAGGTTTACAATTACTAATTACCAGAGAAGGAGTGGGACTTAACCTGGTTTACAGTTATTTAAATGTCTCATAATGTAATTAACTGCATTCAGGCATGACCCTAACTTGTAATGTGTATGGACTATTTTTTTTCAATTCATGAAATTCAAGTGATATATCTAGTTGGTCTGTTGCCAAGAAATATACCACTAGACAGATGTAAGATTTTATAATGATCCATAAAAATTAGTTAATAATATATTGGGGAGTAAGGGGTTGGGGAGTAAGGGGTTTAGAAATAAATATTAAAGCATCAAATACAAAGAGAATTTGAAAAATGGAACTCGAAGGAGTTTCTTACAATGCAACCAGAGTATTTCGGTGTTTGTTTCCCATGTGACTTTTTAACAAAACACCCATCTTAAGAGACTTAACAACAAAGAAAATAAGCTAACCCATTTTGTAAAAGCCTTTCAGTTGTCATGACTCCTTTACTTTAATATCTGATTACTAGACTCTTGAAGAATGTGACATGGGCAAGGATTAACTTTATGCAAAAGTTGCATGAATGTCATACCTGCCCACACCAGAGAGCAATGCTGAACTTCTTGGTATAACTCATATGCCAGAAGTATCAACCAGCTGACTTTTAACAAGCTTAATTCTATACCTCCTTTATGGAGAGGGCTACGATTATGCTCATTGGAAAAGACATTTGTTCTAAATATATATTAGCATTGATTTACCACATTGTTTCTAACAGTTATATCACTTACAGATTTCCTATTGGTGTATCTACTGTCATAATGACCTAAGATTGATTCTGAAGGGGAATTACTCATCCTCAGGAAAAGTGAGACAATGTTATAGATTAGTACCACAATGCACTACGTCATCCAAAAATAGCAAATACATTGTAATATGGTTACAAATTTCAGCAATTGTGGTTTGTAGTAAATGTTGGATGCCATGTAGTTCCAGTAATCTTTCTTTTACCACCAAATATAGTGATGTATTAGGATGGGGCATACATTAGAGATACAGCAAGCATTCATTTAGGCAAGAACATCTGTTTCCTCTGGAATGAGGTTTAAGTTACTACATCAATAATCATTAATAAGTTATTCACTAAAAACTATGTGTCTATCTATTATTTAACTAATATGTCTATAATCTGTCATATCATCTATCACATATACACATTTATGTATACTCAAATATATATTTAGCCACCTGTTACAGACTATGTAGATGTATATGCAGATAGATGATAGAGAATGTATAACCAGAATATATAAAGAATCTTTCAGGACAACAATAGAAAAACAAATTTTGCACAATTGATAAATATTAGATCATAAACTTTATCAAAGATAATATATGGATGTCAAATATACTTAATAAAAGACCTATAATGAGACATAATATTAACATAATCAAAAGAGACACAAAAATATCAAATTGGTTAGGAAAAATTAAAAATTAAATATGTAACATAAAAGGGCTATTATCAGATATCTCAGCAGATATTCTATAGGCCCTAACAGAGTGCAATAACATAGACAAATACTAGAAGATAACAACTACCAGTGAAGATTACTTGACTACAAAGCTATCATTAAATATGTTGGAAAATAAAAGCTTTGCCAGAAAAACGAAAATTAATGTAGTTAGCAACTACATCACAACTGTAAATTTAGAAATATCTTCTACATTAAAAGGGGAATATGTACAGAAAACATTGGGAAGGTGATAAATAAAAAGAATCGAAGGTTCTAAATAAATACTGGGAAAAAGTATAATAGTATAAGATAAAGTGTAAAAATATAAGAGGGAAAAAACATTTAAAGAAACTATAATTACTTCAAATTGATAGCAATATGAAAATGAAATGGGTGGAATCAGTATAAGCAAATGACAGTAAGATGAACCAGTTAAAAAAAGTGTTTTAGATCTGAGAAATTTCACGTAAACCTCATTGAAACCACAAGACAAAAATCTGGAATAAAACATAAAAGAAAGAAAATAGAGAATTAACAGGGAGAACCATCAAAATGAAATGAGATTTAACAACTCACATCAATGGACATGTTTTCCAGATGGAATGGTAATAAGAAAGCAATGAACTTAAATGACACATTATAAACAGAAGCAGTAGATATATTCAGGACTTTCCAACCAAAAGCAGCAAATATACATTCTTTCAAGGGCAGATAGAACAATCTTAAAAATAGAACATATTTTAGATCATAAAGCAAGTCTCAGTATATTGATAAAGATTGAAATTATGTCAAGTCTATTTTTGATGATAATGTTCTGCACCTGAAGATAAATCATAAAAAGAAAGTTATGAAAATTACAAATATGTAGAGACTAAACTGCAAGTTCCTGAACAATTAGATCAATGAAGAAATCAAATGAATAATCAGAAAACACCAGGAGACACTAGTGAACATAAAGATAGTCTACTAGATCCTGTGGGATGCAGAAATATCAATACTAAGAGAATACTAAATGAATATATGGAATATAACAAATTTATCCAAACAAAAGAAACAAGCATATGTGCCTAAATTACTAGAAATCAAGAAAAAAACAAAATCAAAGAGTAGCAGGAGAAAGTAATAGATATAAGAATGTAAATAAATGAAATAAATCATAAGGACAATACAAAACATCAAGAAAACCAACAGCTGAATATTTTTATTATTCAAGGATTAGTGCATCTTGACTAACTTACTTTGAGGTATTTATAATGATACATTTACATTTGCATATAGCACAGTAAGATTACCAATATTCCCCCTCCTTTTTTTCTCCCTTCATTTTCAGTTAATTTCCTTCATCCCATTTCCCCCTGCCGTCCCCTATCACTTTGATACCCCCTGATTTGCTTTTTTGTCTCCAACGCTAAGAATCCAGAGTTTTTTGGAATAGAGTTCTGTCTCCCCACTTCGGGTGTTATTTAAATTATGACATTCATTTGTTTTCTATCTCTTTACACATCATATGAGTGCTATCATATGATGTCTGCCCATATCCTTCTTATTTATCATGCTAGGCATAATTCTCTCCAAGTTCATCCACGTTGTTGCAAAAGGCAGGTTCTATACCTTTTTATGGCTTCATAGTAATCCATTGTGTATGTATACCATGTCTTCTTTATCCACTCATCTATTGATGGCCATTTAGGTAGTTTCCAGCTCTTAGATACTGCAAATCGTGCTACAGTGAACATGGGTTGCAAATGTTTCTTCAGATAAGTAATTTTTTATGTTTATAGGGTAAATGCCTAATAGGGGAATAACTGGAACATATAGAATATCTGTTCTCAATTATTTGAGGACTCTCTATACTGCTTTCCAGAATGTTTCCACCACTTTACACTTCCATGAAAAGTCAATTAGAGTTCCTTTCCTGCACATCCTCTCCATCACTTGTTTCCTTTTCTTCTTTTTTCTTTTTTTTTTGTAATTAGCCATTCTTACCAGTGTGAAGTGATATCTGATTATTTTGATTGGCATTTCCCTGATGACAAGAAAAGTAAAACATGCTTTCATGAATCTGTTGGCCATTTGTACATTTGTTGTCTTCCTTGGAGAGGTGTCTATTAAGGTCATCGACCTATTTTTTAATTGGATTGCTTGTTTTTTTGTTGCCCAATTTTATGAGTTCTCTGTATATCTTATATATTAACTCCGTATCTGAGGTGTGAAAGGCAAATATACTTTCCCATTCAGTTAGATGTCTTTTCCTTTTTTAATGAGAGTTTCTTTTGCAGAGTAGAAATTTTTAGTTTTCGATAATCCTGATTATCTATTTTGGATTTTGTTTGCCTTGGAATGGGAGTTGAGTTGACAAAAATATCTCTTAAGTCTATGTCCAAAAATCTTTTTTCTCTATTCTCTTCTATACGTTTTATGGTTTCTGGTCTTAAATCTAGGTCTTTAATCCATTTTGAGTTAATTTTGTTTATGGCATTAGGTAGTGGTCCAGTTTCAAACTTTTGTATGTGACTATCCAGTCTTCCCAGCACCATTTATTAAAAAGGCTGTTATTGATCCAATGTTAGTTTTTGGATACTTTGTCAAAAAATAGGTGTCTATGTGTATGTGTGTTTATTTCCAAGCTTTCAACTCTATTCCATTGATCTTTCTGTCTTCATACCAGTACCATGCTGTTTTAATTATTTTGTTTCATAGTAGTTTTTGAAATCAGGGAGCATGACTCTTCCATTGCTGTTATTGTTGTTGCTTTTTTTCCTTCAGGATTGTTTTTGTTATCTTGGGTTGTTTATTTTTCCAAATAATTTCATTATTTGGTTTTCCAGTCTGGGAATAACATCTTTGGAATTTTAAGGGGGATAGAATTGAAAGTGTCTATTGCCTTGGGCAGTATGGCAATTTTGATTATGTTGATTCTTTTGATCCATGAGCATGGAATAACTTTTCATTTCTTTGTGTCATCTTCTATTTGTTTCAGTGATTTCCTATAGTACTCATAGTATAGGTCGTTCACTTCTTTGGTTGTTTATTTATTGCAAGTTATTTCATTTTCTTTGGATGCAATTGTAAATGGTATTTTTGTCATCAGTTCTCTTTCTGCATTTTCATTGTTGGCATACAGAAATGCGACAGATTTTTTAAGGTCAGTTTAGTAACTTGCCACTCTACTATATTTGTTTATTATTTCTAGAAACTTTTTCTTGAGTTTTTGGGTTTCTCTATGTATAGTATCATGTCATCTGCAAAAAAAGATAGTTTCACTTCTTCCTTTCCTATTTGGATACCTTTTATATATTTTTCTTATCTAACTGCATTGGCTAGGATCTCCAACACTGTACTGAACAGTAATTGTGAAGGTGGACATCCTTGTCTTGTCTCTGACCTTAGAGGAAAGCTTTCAGTTTTTCTCCATTGGGTACAAGCTTGGCTGTGGGTTTGTCATATAGAACCTTAATTATGTTGAGGTACATTTTTCTATACCTATTTTTGGAAGGTTTTTTAGCATAAAGCGATGCTGAATCGTGTCAAATGTTTTTTCTGCATCTATTTATATGGTGTATAATATTTATTAATCTGAATATACTGAACCATCCTTACATCCCTGAAATGGATCCCACTCGATCATGATGTATGATTCATTTTATTGGTTGTTGAATTCAGTTTGCTAGTATTTTGTTGAGCACTTTTACATCATTATTCATTAAGCTTTTTGGACTATAGTTTCCTTCGGTACTGTCTTTATCTGCTTCGGAATCAATGTAATATTGGCATCACAGAAAGCTTTTGGAAGTTTTCATTTTCTTCTATTTTTTGAAATAGCTTAAGAAGGATTGATATTAATTTTTCTTTGAATGTTTTGTAGAATTCGCTGGTGAAACCATCTGGTGCAGGGCTTTTGTTTTGGGGAAGGATTTCGATCACTGTTTTAACGTCTTTGCTTGTTTTTTATTTTTTCATGGTTTCCAGTTCTTCTCCGTTTAGTTTTGGGAGATTGTGTATTTCCAGGAATGCATTCATTTCTTATATATTATTCACCTTATTGTGTTATAGTTGAACCTAGTATTCCCTTACAGTCCTTTGCATTTTTGCTGCATCTGTTGTGATTACTCCACTTTCATTTCTGATTCTTTGTGTTTGTGTTTTCTCTCTACTCTCGTTTTGTGAGTCTGGCTAGTGGCCTGTCTATATTGTTTATTCTTTCAAAAAATAACTTTCGGTTTCACTGATTTTTTTTGAAGTCTTTCTGATTTCTATTTAATTGATTTCTGCCATGATCATTATTATTTCCTTCCTTCTGTTGGATTTAGGATTCTGCTTTTCTTCTTTTTCTATTTCCTTTAGGTGATGGCATAGGTTTTTTTATCTGTGATTCTTCATGTTTTCTGAGGTAGGATTATATTGCTATAAATTTCCCTCTTATTACTGCTTTTTGCTGCATTCATAGATTATGATATGTCATGTCTTCGTTTTCACTTGATTCCAGATATTTCTAGATTTCTTCCTTAATTTCTTCTTTTACTCAATGATTGCTCAAGAATATGCTGTTTATTCTCCACCCTTTTGTGGTTTTCCTCTTGCTCTTCTTTTGTTGAGCTCTTGTTTGATGTCATTGTGTCTGGAAAGATGCTAAATATGATTTCAATTTTTGAAAATTCATTGAGACTTACCTTGTGTCCCAACATATGGTCTATCCTTGAGAATATTCCATGAGCACTTGAGAAGAATAGGTAGTAGTTTTGGGTGTAGTACTCTATATCTGTCTATTACACCCAGCTCTTCCATTTTGTCATTTAAAAATCTTATTTCTTTGTTGATTCTCTGTCTGTAAGATCTGTCTGTTACTGAAAGAGGAGTATTGAAGTCTCCTACTATTATCTTCTTGCTGTCAATATCTCTATTTAGATCTGTTAATATTTGCTTGATACTCTGTGTGTTCCTTTATTGGGTGCATATATTTTAATAAGTGTTGTCTGCTGTGTTGATCTCTTTATCATTATATAATGTCAATCTTTATCTTACTTTATTTTCTTTGAATTAAAGACTACTTTATTTGATATGAGTATAGCTGTTCCTGCTTTTTTGGATTTGGCATTTGCTTGGTTTACTGTCCTCCATCCATCCACTTTAAGCCTATATGTCTCTCTTGTGCTGAGTTTCCTGGAGGCAATATATAGCTGGGTTTGATTATTAATCTATTTAACCACTCGATGCCTTTTTATTGGTGAATTCAGTCCATTTATGTTTACAGTAATTATTGACATTTGAGACCTTGCTACTGCCATTTTGATTTTTTTGTTTTCTGGCTATACTGATCTGTTTGGTACCTGTTTATATTTTCTTAAAGAATATCTCTTTGATTTAGCTAGCAGAGCCTCTACTAACATTTTCTTGTAGAGGAGTCCTCATGGTTGCAAACTCTGTTTTTCTATGTTAGGAAAAAACTTTATTTCCTCCTCAAATTTGAGAGAGAGTTTGCAGTATTTAGTATTGTTGGCTGAAACTTTTATCTTGTAGTATTTTGAAGATACCATTCCATTCTATTCTAGACTGCAGAGTTTCTACTGAGAAATCTGAAGTTAATTATATAGGAGTAACTTTATATGTTACCTGCTTTTTTTCCCTGGCTATCTTTAGCATTCTTTCTTTGTCTTGGATTTTGGATAGTTTCACAATTATGTGTCTTGGTGTAGTTTGTGTTTGTACTTACATAGTTGGATGTTCTGATGGCTTCATTGACCTATATGTTCATTTCTTGTTGTAGGTTTGGAATGTTTTCAGCAATTATTTCCTTGAATATGCTCTCTATTCCTTTCTTTTTCTCTTACCTTCTGGAATACCCAATATTCTAATGTTGTCTTTATAGATTGTATCAGACAGTTTTCAGAATGTTTCTACATTTTTTTGCATTTAATCTCCCTTTTTCTTCTTCTTGTCTCATATATAATTCAATAACAGATGTATTTTGAATTTTGACAAGTAAAAGAAAAACTTCGTTGTCTCAAAACCAAACAAAAACCCCATTTAAAAAAAGCAAAGTTTTTGAAAGTCACACTCTAGGAGGCCTAGCGATAGTCAACAGACTCATACAAGGATGTTTAGTGTCTTATTATTAAGGAAATGCTAATAAAAATAGCAAAGAGATATTGCTTCATGTCTATCAAAAGGCTATTAACATAAATATAAGAATTAGTGTTGGTGAGGTAATGGAGAAAAGGAATCCTCATAAACTGTTGGTGGGAAAATAAATTGGTGCACCCATTATGGAAAATGATATGAAGACTACTCAAAAATTCAAAATGGATAGATGTGGTTATCAAGCTATACTACTGTGTTTTAATCTGATGAATAAGAAAACACTAATTCAGAGAGATATATGTACTTCCATGTTCATTATGACATTCATGGTAGCTAAGATTTGAAAACTTTCTAGTGATTATCAACAGATAAGAAAATAAAGTAGTTAATTATATGACACAATGGAATACTAAACAGCTCTCACTCTCTCCCTCCATATATATATGGTATATTTTGTTTAATAAATTAAGTAATGGAAATACAAACACTTTATCACATATCTAGATATGTAGCAGTAAAGAAATAAAACATATGCATGAACAAAACAAAAGAAACATTTAGACTACAAGAGCAAAACAGTAGTTACCAGAAGAGCAGGGGGAGGAGTGTGGGTAAATCTTATAAAAGGAATCAAACTTGTTGTATAGGATGGAAACTGTACCTTTGTTGGTAAACATATGCAGTATATAAAGAAGCTGACTTATAAGAGCATAACTGAAAACTCGATGTTGTTATAAACCAATGCTGCTTTGATATAATACAAGATACTATCATTTTGTATTCCTCCAGTGATTCTCAACTGTGATATCTGATTTTATTTTTAGAAGTAATAAGAATGACAGCATCAGTTAGGGATTATGCGGTCTAAAATTTTGTATAATTTAACTTTACTTTTATTTAATTCAATCCTCTCAATAATTCCATAAATTATTATTTTCATTTTAAATAATAAAAGCAAACTAAAATATAGAGTTTAAGTAACTTTCCAATACAACAATGCAAAAATGTGATTGAGTTGTATTTTTAATCTAATTTCCTTTAAATGTAAATTCCATAGTTTGAGATTACTAATCCTTAATGTTATAAATTAATATTGTCTGATGTCATGTATTTTATAAGAATACCTTTGATTTTGGGGTTAAATATTAAGTTAAATATTACCTTCATGTATAGATAACCATTTAACAAATTCAGATTATCAGGATTCAAGTAGAATATCTTTATAAAAACTTACTCATTTTAGTGGTTAAAGTTATTATTGTTTTTACGACATTCTTTTTCAGACTAGCTGGTGCTTTGAACTGAAAATCCCCTGAATTCTAAGAGCAAAGTAAAAAGCATGACCATTTTATATTTAGATGATATGGTAAAAACGTTGAAATAATTTTAAGAATACTGCAAGACAGTCCTAGGGTAATAATATGAAAAAAATCTAAGCTGCTACTTCTTAAGAGATTTCTGGCATTTAGTCAGAGTGTGTTTCTTTTATGATATTAGATATCAGCTAACAACACAATCAGGAATGGAATGATCATTATAGAACATAAAATGTGCGACTGATGTATAACCAAGCTGTTACCCAACATAAAGTATTAAAACTATATTTATTTCCTTTCTCTAACAAATTAACCTTATCTTTTGACCTAAGATTAAGCAAAAGATCATCAAGTGAGAGAGTTTGAGAACTAGAAAACTGTGCAGTAATGTTGAGGATGTAAATTATCTTGAGGATGCATATACAAATAACTTTACTTATGGCTTCTTAGGAATTTTTACTTAAGAGGAGAAAGTTCAGTTTATGTAGAGAATGTGGAATAGTAAATTTAAGCCTCCAATTATATTGTGGAATTCAAAAAGTTTCTGACCCATATTCATAATTCATTTAAACAAGAGGAGAAGCAATCTTAATCTTTAATAGCTCTTTAAATATTGTTGCTCTTTTAATTTGCTGAATTTGAAGAATGTTATTTTTTTCCTGACAAATATCCTTAAAATTTACTATGGAATGACAGAACTGTTCAGGAAATCATTTCCATTTATTCACTTAGTGTGGTGGCAAACATTTGTGCATTGAATATGTCACTTTTCACTTTCAGTGAGCTATTAGCTGATTAAACCATGAGATTTCTAGAACAGGTTAGATTTCATTAAAAAAATAAAGAATGGAAGGAAACATTAGGTGGATATAAAGTTAGGAAAAAATGTCCAAAATGATTTCTAAGAGATTTGAAATAGTCTTTGATATTTAAAGCATCACAAAAACGGCTTAAAGATCAAAGAGTCACACACAGCTCTTAATTATAGGGGAGAAATGAATAATGACATTTATGTTTGTAAGTATCTATCAAGTACGTGAGCTACCATACACTTGTGTTCAAAATATGTAATTGTAATCTGATTTTCTTATAAGTGCTCTGCAGCCAGGTTTTTTTCCAGTCCAGCTGAATATCAAAAGAAAATGTTCATTATCTGATACTCTCACATGTTTTCCCAGTAGCACTGACCGCCGTCCATATGAACCAGAAGTATCCTTCAACCATAGATGGCAATATTTTTGTAAAGAAAGGAATCAAGAGAGCTCAGTCATTTTTCACTATTCATTTTTTGTGCCAATTTATTAATTAAAAAAACTAAGATAAATACCTACTTTTTTATGGAAATTTGTGAGTAATCCCTTATTTATTGGTACTTTGTAATTGAGACAAGTGAAATGGAAATCAGGAGCCAAGGAGAACTCCTCCCTCTCTTTATCCCTTGTATTCTAATTTTCACTAAAATTTCTTTTGTTAAAAAAAGTGACTTTACAAACCATTAATTTTTCATTGTGAGGAGGCCTGCTTATAATAAATTAATCAATTATGGTTTATTCTCTCATATATTTCATTCCCTAAAGTCAGAATCTACTGTTAGATGAATGGTGCTCTCAGCAGTGCTATGCGGAATCCTGTATCACTGTCCCAAATCAAGTGAGCATGTCTCTTCTCAATCCTGCTTTACTAAGGTCATATGTAGGGTGTAAAACTGTGTGTGTGAGATGTTTTACATCAGAGAAACAGACAAATTCCACCATATCAGTCTCTCCGTTCCTCTTTCTAGACACAGTGTATAAACATTGACCAGAATCTTCAAATCCTCTTCATTTTGAATATGTACCTGCCATTCAGTGCAATCTGATAAATATTTTTATGACTAAATATATAAATAAAAAACATCAAGTATTTACAATTATTTCACTATAGAAGCAGTTTGAGGAATTACTATTTTATCCAACATAAACAAATACAATTTTTACTATAATTTACATAGTATTGACTTACTTTTAAAGCAATGTTTAAATAGAATATATATTTCAATAGCTAGACAAATTTGAACAATATTCAGAGCTGTCTGTGCACCCTTTTTCTTTTATTTTATGTTAGGCTGCTTTATAGCTGTTTGTATTTGCAGCATATTGTTTTCATGAAGTCAATAGTTTTGCTTACTAAGGTTTTCATTCTTTGTTTTCTAATGGTGGGAAAATCCACATGATGAAAATCTCCATCTACTTCATCAAATCATCTTCAGCTATCTAGGTTATACCTATAATAAATGAGATTCCACAGCATCAGTCAATAAAACAAACTCCTGATATCATAATTTTAATTAATGGACATAAACTCATTCGTTGTATAGTAAGTGGTTAATCAGCCAGACATATTTCTATGTAAGTTTCCTATAAAAGATGTCAATATATCACTGGAATTAGTTGCAACATTCAATGAAATTATTCTATAATCAAATATCATTGGAGGTTTTTAAATAAAGTCTTAAAAATATGGCTCCACTACCACGTTGACTTAATTAACTTTATTTTTGGGTTTTAAACATGTTATATCAAAATATCATTTGCCACTGAAGTCATTCTATTCGGCTAAAGAAAGTGTAATCAGGCAGTTGAACTGTGCTTCATTTAGTTAACATAGTCACTAGTCCTCATAATGTATTAAAATTGAATACATTATTGAAAAGAAACTGGATCTCATGCTCAATATCAAATGCTGTTTATGATTGCTTCATTTTGCTCATTAATTCCATATTTCATAAATTCTTATATTTATAAAGAGATCAATGGTAATGATAAATTGTACTATAAAAATATAACAATGATTTTATAATAGTAGGAATAAAGGATATTGCAAGTTAAATGTTACTAATATAACCAACAAAGAGAGCTCTAATCCTTGAGAGTCATGAAAACAATTAAATCACTACCCTTGTACTAAGAGCACAATGGGGACCAAGTAAATTGGTAACTCAATTAACACTCTGAAATTATATGAATATTTAAGCAAGTCAAATGATAAAATTTGAGACTAAATCATCAAGAACCAGGAAGTAAGTAAACTTATTTGATATAGTATCAATTGTTCTGCTGTATTCAAATGTTTTAAAATTTTATTTTAACATGCTTTGTGGATTTAATCCCTGGATATGTATTAAAAAATGAATAGCTGTTTACTGCCAGGAAGATTATGAAAGGAGTACTAAACACAGGAACACATTTACAAATTTTAATTTCCTAAGCATAAATGTGATTCTGTTCTAGAAATAGGTTTATAGAAAAGTTGTTTTGTATTTCAAGGATATCTGGTTCCAAATAATGTTTATATGATCATTTACTTGTACATTTGCTAAGGCAATATTGCAAAAAAAGAACAAAACAAAATAAAATTAAATTATGTATTCTAGGATTAAGCTGTTCCTAGGCACATTTAGGTAATCGATGATACCCTTTTTTTGGCTTTTGTATCAGAAAAGGGGAAAATTATGCAGCAGAATGATAATATAAAGAAAACCCTTAGCAATAATTTAGGAAAGAATATTGATAAAACATTCCCAGTAATAAGCATATGTGTTCTAAAATGATATGATTATTAAATTCTAGTCATTTAACCTTGTTATAGCTTTCTAAACGTTGTAGACTAGTATATTCATACACAAAAAGGATGTGTGGTACTAAATAACTTCTGTAAGAATTCAAATTCTGTGTATAGATTATCCATACCCTATACTGTATTTTTTTTTAATTAGAAAAGGAAAAGGAAAAAATGGAGTATTTTTACATTTTTGAATAAAAGTAGCTAAATAACTACTTTCTATGATTATTTGTTACTTGAATAAAAGGTTGAATAGAAATTGTAGGTTGTTGCTCGGGAGACATATATTTTTGAATTTCATAGATTATTTATCATCATAGATATCTTTAAATTTGTATTATCTATCCTCAATAATATTCTAACTTCCTTAGGTTTTATAGGGGAACATGCATTTTCTGATCTAAAAGGGAGAATAAGAAATTAGCAATGAAAAACCACACAGTACCCGAAGAATTCATTCTTCTAGGGCTATCTGATGACCCTGAGCTTCAGATTGTGATTTTTCTATTTTTATTTATCACATATATATTGAGTGTCACTGGAAATTTGACCATCATCACGCTCACTTTGGTGGACTCTCATCTACAGATCCCTATGTATTTCTTCCTCAGAAACTTCTCTGTGTTAGAAATTTCCTTTACAACAGTCTGTATTCCTAGATTTCTGGGCACAATTATCACCAGAGACAAAAGTATTTCATACAACAATTGTACGGCTCAGTTGTTTTTCTTAATCTTCTTGGGTATAACTGAATTTTATCTTCTGACTGCCATGTCCTATGACCGTTACGTGGCCATCTGCAAACCCCTCCATTACACCACCATCATGAGCAGAAGAGTATGTTTATTGCTGGTCTTCTTTGCTTGGCTGACAGGATTCTTGAATATGTTCCCACTAGTTTTTCTTTTTCTCCAATTGGATTATTGTGGTTCAAATATTATTGATCATTTTACTTGTGACTATTTTCCTCTCCTGGAATTGGCCTGTTCCAACACAAGGATCTTAGAAGTGATTGGGTTTTACTCTGCAATAATGATTCTGGTTTTCACTTTGGCATTAATAATTCTCTCCTACATGTTCATCATTAAGACAATTCTCAAATTGCCTTCTGCCACTCAGAGAAAAAAGGCTTTTTCCACATGTTTCTCTCACATGATTGTCATTTTTATCTCTTATGGAAGCTGCTTATTCATGTATGCCAACCCTTCGGCCAAAGAAAAGGTATCACTGAACAAAGGAGTAGCTATCCTGAATACTTCTGTAGCCCCAATGATGAATCCATTTATATATACCCTGAGGAACCAGCAAGTGAAGCAAGCCTTTAAGGATACTATTCAAAAAGTTATGTTTTTCTCTGGTAAATGAAAGTATCAGTAGCAATAAAAGAACGAAGTTTTTTTTTAAGTCTTTTCTAGCATCTACTCACTCTCAAAACTCTTTCCTTCTCTGAAAAAATAATTTTCCCTTTTTTAATTTCCATATTACATTACCTGTGAATTTGATAAAACTAAATACTACTTCAGAATATCCTGTCAATTCAAATGTATTTTTAAGAAACAAAATAATGTGTAAACGATTATTTTGTTTGGTACTTGGTACCAAATGTACTGTTTAGAAAATATAAGGTATTTAGTTTATAGAAAGTTTGCCAGTATAGATGTGGATTTCTGAAATTTTCATTCTTAACAAGTAATATAAATAAATGTTATCTGAAATTTTTTATTCTATTTGATACATAGATTAATTCAAAAATCCAAAATCACCAGATATATCTAAATAAACTATATTTTCTTAAATGTTTAAAAAGCATTAATAATTTATATATTAAATTTTATGCTATTTATACTTATAATAGTAATGAGAAGTCAAGATAAAAAAATGTTTCAACAATTAATATCATCCATACCTACTTTAAATGTTTTCTTTGCATTTAATCCTGCTATAAGCTTTGAGAAATATTTACAGTTTTTTCTTTTAGTGAGAAATATTTTATTATTTTTTAAGAGTTACGTACATACTCGCTTAGTTTTATTTATTTTATCTTATTTTTCAGATTTAAATTTTATTTTTATCTAAAAGGATTTTAGCTAACAATTCTTTATAACATATTTGTTCCATAAGTGCAGCATTATAGATTAACATCTGTGTGTGATGAGGGAGAAATTAGCAAACAGTTATTTTTCACTAAGCAGTTTAAATATTTCCAAAACTTAAAAAAAAAACACATAATAGAGGACAGACAATGCAAAATATATAAGCGTAATAAAATAAACTATGACTAACTGGTGAGTGTTCAACTATATGGACAATTTGGTTTTGATCTGGGAATCTAGAACTGACAGGGCTTTCAAAACAGAGAAAAAGAAGAACAGTTGTCTTCCATATACTTCATTTTAATGAGGTGAGACATATTTATTTTTAAGCTTTTTAGGCAGTATTACTTTTTCTTCTTTATAGGTAAAATTAAGATTATGAGTTCAATATCACAGGTATTACAGCATTAAGAACTCAAATATAAATCTACTTTTGCATAAAAATCAAGAGTAGTAGGATTCTTACTCATTACACTTACTTTCATTAGTAATAATTTATTAATATAGTTTAAGTTAAATATTAGAATTTTAAGAAATCTTTCTAATGTGTTAAAAATTCATTACTTTATTTACTTATGGCAGGTTTTACATATAGTGATGAAAAGGATGATTCTTGCCTAAAATTATATTGACCTTGTGAGGAGAAAAGTAACACACAGTTAAAATTTTAATTTGAAAGATGCAAAAATTTATATTCTAAGTAGTTAATAGGATGGATAATGTTAAAATTGATGAAAAAAATATCAGCTCCCTGTAATTTCGTTTTCATTATCTAATACATTTATTTTTAAAAATCACATAATATACGAGTAAGAATTGCTACTGTGTAGGATTATAATGATCCCTAAAGTTTTGTCCTGAAGAACACTCTGGCCCAAACCTATATCATAAATCATGAATATATTTGTCACTGATTTTGACCTGTGTGCCACTTCTTACAGGTTATCATCTCAGGTGTCTATGAAAGAAGTTTTATCAGTGGCTACAAGATCAATTTTTAGAAGCTGTTTATTTCAACTATCTGTCTTTTTACCTTCTTGAAAAAATGTATATTTCTACAATTAAGTCCATGCGCAAAACAAAGATAAGAAAACAATAGTTATATATATTGAATGTTCTAACGTTTTATAAATAAAAGTTTATTCATATATTAAACACGACTCAATATTGTGCATACTCATTAACAGTTTCCTATAAGAAAAATAAAACTATGCATATGCGATTTCTTCCTGGTACTTATGTGATTGTGATATTCATTTAGACATTATTTATAAATATATTTTTAAAAACCATTGTTACAGTTAAGTGCTAGCCATATGGGACACTCGAATAGCATCACCACTCTGCAGGATTTCAAGTAATAAATAAAAAACTATACATTTATATATAGAAATTATGTTTTATAAAAAATATATCAAGTGCCTCAACGATATGAAAATCTGAGACTTGCTAAAATATTCACAGTTATCTAGTAAAAATAATAAATACATTTAAATGGATATTCTGGGCAAAGAGCATCATGATGGTAAATGATAGAGGAGATGAATCAAAAGAAAATAAATAGAAGGCAAAAAGTAACAACACTTCCTTTGAATTCTTTCATTCAATAACTAATTTTTTATTTATTTTATTTTGCCAATAAAAGTACTATAAATTCTACACTTACTTTCTTCATGAGAATATTATGTACTTGAAACTATGTTAAATGTTCTACCTGTCTCTCTACGGTTTTAACAGTCCCTCCATGTGGGTATGCCTTTATCCCTATTCTAAAGAATGAGATACTGAAGTTCAGAGGAACCAAAAAAAACTTCAATATTGCTAGCAAATATCAGAATGGTGATCTAAATCAGTGTTATGCTGCCAAAATAAGTCATTGTGCCAATTGCTGGAGAAGGGGTGAAACTTTGCAACATAAAAACATCTGAGAGTCTGGGAATATCAGAATAAAAAGTTATTTAACTTTTTCTCACAAAAGTACTAAATGCACCCATGTAATATGGACATTTAAGGCTTACTAAATTTCTCTATCAAATAACTTCTGTCACAAATTCAACATTCAGAATAAACGTACTCTTTTGTGTATGCCTAGAGAAATTATAAGATACAATTTTACAGTGTGCTGAATGTATTGAAATGGAGTGAATCTACTAGAAATTCTGTGTTCTCTATGCCACCATGAGTAGATAGATGTTCCACTGAATTCCCAGATGTTTAAGAAACTTGTACAAAGAGTTAACCTATAAAAAATGTACAATAGCATAATCTCTTTAATATATATAATAGTTTTATATTGAGATAATGAGAAAGACAAGTTGGAATGAAATCAGCATATTGATTTTTTTAATGTCCAAACTATATTACCTCTGAATCCCAGAACTGAAAGTTTCAATGTCTTTTTTTTGAACCGAGGATAAAGAATAAAAAAGATTGATGATTCAAGTGTGAAACGGAGCTACTGAAACTTTCCTTAACTATTCCTGCTAATGTCTCCCTTATGTCTTGGAATAATGAAACTAAGTTATTGTACAACTTTCAGCAGTCTAGAGAGGTAATAAAACTAAAAATCCCTTTTTTAAGTATGGATATTCAGCCACTATATGTAATTCTTATTAAATAACAGTAGCAATAATCATCATTATCACCATAATAATGGTATCTTATTATTGGAAGCCTGCCAAGAATCATTAAGATGAATTACAAGCTTTTATTGAAACCAGATTTGAGTAAGTTTCCAGAAAATAATCACCTTCTGTGATGCAGCGTGTTATTAACAATTTAAGAAACATCTTATGTGTGATTCCTTACACATAAGGTTTACAGTTAGTAGTTACTAGAGAGGGAGTGGGATTCAACCTGGTTTACAGCTATTTAAATGCCTTATACTATAATTAACTGCAAATGATCTACTGGGTTGGTATATTGCATTCAGGAATGATCCTAACTTGTAATCTGTATGGAATATTTTTTTTTTCAATTCATGAAATTCAAGTGATATATCTAGTTGATCTATTGCCAAGAAATATACCACTAGACAGATGCAAGATTTTATAATGATCCAAAAATATTAGTTAATAATGTGTTGGGGAGCAAGGGGTTTAGAAATAAATATTAGAGCACCAAATATGAGCAGAATTTGAAAAGTGGTACTCGAAGGATCTTCTTACAATGCAACCAGAATATTTCAGTGTTTGTGTCCCATGTGACTTTTTAACAAAACACCCATCTTAAGAGGACATTTACAGTAAAAAAAATAAGCTAACCCATTTTGTGAAAGCCTTTCAGTTGTCATGAATCCTTTACTTTAATATCTGATTACTAGCCTCTTGAGGAATGTGCCATGGGCAAGGATTAACTTTATGCAAAAGTTGCATGAATGTCAAACCTGCCCATACCAGAGAGCAATGCTCAACTCTTTGGTATAACTCGTGTGCCAGAAGTATCAACCAGCTGAATTTTAACAAGCTTAATTCTATACCTCCTTTATGGAGAGGGCTACAATTATGCTCACTGGAAAAGACATTTGTTCTAAATATATATTAGCATTGATTTACCACATTGTTTCTAACAGTTGTATCACTTCCAGATTGCCTATTGTTATATCTACTGTGGTAATGACCTAAGATTGATTCTGAAGGGGAATTACTCAACCTCCATTAAAAGTAAGACAATGTTATAGATTAGTGCCACTATGCACTACATCATCCAAAAATAGCAAATACCATGTAATATGGTTACAAATACAACAATTGTGGTTTGTAGCAAATGTTCAATGCCATATATTCCCAGCAATCTTTCTTTTACCACCAAATACAGTGTCATATTAGGATGGGGTAAACATTAGAGATACAAGTATTCCTTTAGACAAGAAATCTGTTTTCTCTTGAATGAGGTTTAGGTCACTATGTCAATAATCATTAATAAGTAATTCACTAAAAACTATGTGTCTATCTATTATCTAATATGTCTATAATCTATCATATCATCTATCATATATCTACATATATGTATACATCAAATATGCATTTAGCCACCCGTTACAGAATATAGAAGGTAGACAGATGGACGATATATAGGTAGATTGATGATAGACAGAGAATGAATAAAAGAATATAAAGAATCTTTCAGGACAACATAAAAAAACAAAGTTTGCACAATTGATAAATATGAGATCATGAACTTTATCAAAGATGATATATGGATGTCAAATAAACTTAATAAAAGACCTATGATAAGACATAGTATTAATATAGTCAAAAGTAAATGACAAATAAAAATACTAAATTGGCTAGGAAAAATGAAACATGTAACATAAAAGGGCTGTTATCAGATATCTCAGCAGATATTCTATAGGCCTTAACAGAGTGTAATAGCATAGACAAATACTAGAAGACAAAAACTGCCAGTGAAGACTACTCTACTACAAAGTTACTACATATGTTGGAAAATAAATGCTTTACCAGAAAAACAAAAATTAATGTAGTTAGCAACATCACAACTGTAAATTTAGAAATTTCTTCTACATTAAAAGGGAGAATATGTACAGAAAACATTGGAAAGGTGATAAATAAAAAATCAAAGGTTCTAAATAAATACTGGAAAAATGTATAATGGTTAAAATAAAGTACGAAAGTGTAGCATAATGTATGAGGAAAAAATAATTAGAGTAGCTATAATTACTTCAATCTGATAGCAATATGAGATTGAAAAGAGTGGAATCAGTAGAAGCAAATGACAATAAGATGAATCAGTAAAATAAACTGTTTTAGATGTGAGAAATTTCATGTAAACCTCGTTGCAACCACAAGACAAACATCCGGAATAAAACATGAAAGAAGGAAAACAGAGAATTAACATGGAAAATCATTAAAATTTCATAAGATTTAACAACTGACATAAATGGACATGTTTTCCAGATGGAATAGGGATAAGAAAGCAATGCCTTTGAATGACACATTATAAACAGAAGTATCAGGACATTCCAAACAAAAGCAGCAAATATACATTGTTTCAAGTACAGATAGAACAATCTTAAAAACAGACCATATTTGAGAACATAAAACAAGTCCCAATATATATATAAAGTTTGAAATTATGTCGTCTATTTTTGATGATAATGTTCTTCACCTAAAGATGTCATAAAAAGAAAGTTACAAAGATTACAAATACGTGGAGACTAAACAGCATGTTTTTAAACAGTTGGATCAATGAAGAGATCAAAGGAATAATCAAAAAACACCAGAAGACACTGCTGAACGTAAAGACATAGTCTACTTGATCCTGTGGGATGCAGAAAGGTCAATACTAAGAGAATTCTAAATGAATATATAAATATAACAAATTTATCCGAACAAAAGAAACAAGAATATGTGCCTAAATTACTTGAAATTTGAAAAAAAAACAAAACAAAAACAAATCAAAATGTAGTTGGAGAACATAATAGATATAAGAATGCAAATAAATGAAATAACTCATATGGATAATACAAAACATCAAGAAAACCAACAGCTGTTTTTTTTTTTTTTTTTATAATTGAAGGAATGTTGCATCTTGATATTAACTTGTTTTGATGTACTTATAATAATACTTTAACATTTACATATAGCACAGAAGGTTTACCAACATTTCCCTTCCTCTGTTTTCCTCCCTTCATTTGCTTTAATTTCCTTCATCCCATTTCTCCCTCCCTTCCCCTATCACTTTGGTACCCCCTGATTTGTCTTTTTATCTCCTGCCACTAAGAATCCATGATTTTTTGGAATAGTGCTCTCTCTCTCACCCCCCACTTTGAGTGTTATTTAAATTATGATACTCATTTGTATTCTTTACATATCATATGAGTGCTGTCATACATGCCTGCCCTTTTCCTTCTTGCTTTCCTCGCTAAGCATAATTCTCTCCAATTTCATCCATGTTGTTGCAAATGGCAGGATCTATCTCTTTTGATGGTTTCATAGCATTCCATTGTGTATATCTACTATATCTTCTATATCCACTCTTCTGTTGATGGGCATTTAGGTAGTTTCCAGCCCTTAGCTATTGCAAAATGTGCTGCAAAGAACACAGGGGTGCAAATAGCTCTTCAGATAAGTGCTTTTATGTTTTTAGGTTAAATTCCTAATAGAGGAATAACTGGAACATATGTAATTTCTATTTCAATTCTTTGAGGATTCTCCATACTGCTTTCCAAAATAGTTGCACCACTTTATGCTTCCATGAAAAGTGAATTAGAGTTCCCTTTCCTGCACATCCTCTCCATCACTTGTTTCCCTTTTTTTTTTTTCTTAATAGCCATTCTTACCAGTGTGAAGTGATATCTGATTGTTGTTTTGATTGGTATTTCCCTGATGACAAGAGAAGTAGAACATCTTTTCATGAATCTGTTGGCCATTTTCATGCTTTCCTTGAAGAGGTGTCTATTAAGGTCATCAGTCTATTTTTTTAATTGGACTGCTTGTTTTTTTGTTGTCCAGTTTTATGAGTTCTTTGAATATCTTATATATTAACTCCCTATCTGAGGTGTGAAAGGCAAATGGTTTAGGCTTTTTATTTGTGATTATTTTTGTTTTCTGTGGGAGGATTTTATTGCTATAAATTTCCCTCATTACTGCTTTTTGCTGCATCCATAGATTATAATATGTCATGTCTTCATTTTCATTTGATTTCAGATAGTTTTAAATTTCTTCCTCAATTCCTTCTTTTACCCAATGGTTGCTCAGCAATATGCTGTTTATTCTCCACCCTTTTGCGGTTTTCCTCTCACTCTCCTTTTGGCTGATCTCTAGTGATCTGGAAAGATGCTAGATATGAATCTAGATAAATCTTTGAAAATTTATTGAGACTTATGTTGTGTACTAACATGTGGTCTGTCCTTGAGAATATTCCATGAGCACTTGAGAAGAATGTGTAGTTTATAGTTTTCGGGTGAAGTGCTCTATATATGTCTGTTGCATCCAGCTCTTCTATTTTGTCATTTAAAGTTCTTATTTCTTTGTTGATTCTGTCTGCAAGATCTGTCTGTTACCGAAAGAGGAGTATTGAAGTCCCCTACTATTATCTTCTTGTTATCAATATCTCTATTTTGATCTGTTAATATTTTTTGATATATCTGTGTGTACCTTTATTGGGTTCATACATTTTAATAAGTGTTGTCTCCTTTATCATTATATAATATCTATCTTTATTTTTTTTTTTATTTCAATACTACTTTATTGGATATGAGTATAGCTGTTCCTACTCTTTTGAATTCAGCATTAGCTTAGAATACTGTTCTCCATTCATCCATTTTAAGCCTATACTTCTCTCTTGACCTGAGTTTCCTACAGACAATACATAGTTGGATTTTGCTTCTTAATGCATTACCCACTCTGTTCCTTTTTATTGGTGAGTTCAGTCCATTTATGTTTACAGTAATTATTGACATTTGAGATCTTGTTACTGCCATTTGATTTTTGCTTTCTGGTTATATTGATCTATTTGTTACTTCATATGTATTTTCAAAAGTTCATCTCTTTGGGTTCACTAGCAGAGCCTCTTTAATTTTTCTCATAGAGGTGTTCTCATGGTTGCAAACTCTCTCAGCTATTGTTTGTTGGGAAAAACTTTTATTTTCTCCTCAAATTTGAGAGTTTTGCAATATTTAGTATTATTTCCTGGAACTTTTTAACTTGTAGCATTTTGAAGACATCATTCCATTCTGTTCTAGCCTGCAGAGTTTCTACTGAGAAATCTGAGGTTATTCATGTGGGAGTGCCTTTATATGTTACCTGCTTTTTTCCTTTGGCTACCTTTAGAATTCTCTTTGTCTTGGACTTTAGATAGTTTCACAATTAAGAGTCTTGGTGTAGTTTGTTTTAGTACTTACATAGTTGGGTGTTCTGTTGGTTTCAATGACCTGTGTGCTCATTTCTTGTTGTAGGTTTGGAATGTTTTCAGCAATTATTTCTTTGAATATGCTCTCTATTCCCTTCTTTTTCTCTCACCTTCTGGAATACCCAATATTCTAATGTTGCCTTTATAGATTGTATCAGATAGTGCTCAGTGTTTCTTCTTTTTTTTTTTGCACTTAATTTCTCTTTTTTCTTCTCTAGGCTCATATAGAACTCAATGACAGATGTATTATAAATTTTAAAAATTAAAGAAAAACTTCACTGTCTCAGAATCAAATAACCCCATTTAAAAAAAGCAAGGTTTTTGAATAACCACATTCTAGGAAGGCATAGAGGTAGTCAATAGGCTTGTTTAAGGATGTTTAGTGTCCTATTATTAAGGAAATGCAAATAAAAATAACAAAGATATTGCTTCATATCCATCAAATGGCTATTATCATAAATATAAGAATTAGCATTGGTGAGGATATGGAGAAAAGGAATCCTCATAAACTGTTGGTGGGAAAATAAGTTGGTGCCCCCATTATGGAAAATGATATGGAGACTACTCAAAAATTCAAAATTGATAGATGTGGTTATCAAGCTATACTACTGTGTTTTAATCTGATGAATAAGAAAACACTAATTCGAAGAGCTATATGTACTTCCATGTTCATTATCACACGCATAGTAGCTAAGATTTGAAAACTTTTTAGTGACCATCAACAGATAAGCGGATAAAGAAGTAAGGTGTGTGACACGACACAATGGAATACTACACAGCTCTCACTCTCCCCCTCCATATATTTATATATATGTATATATATATGGTATATTGTTATACCATATAATAATGAATTAAGTGATGGAAATACAAACACTTTATCACACGTCTAGATATGTAGCATTAAAGAAATAAAACATATTCATTAACAAAACAAAAGAAACATTTAGACTATAAGAGCAAAACATTAGTACCAGAAGAGAAGGGGGAGGAGGGTGGGTAAATCTATAAAAGGAATCAAACTTATTGTATAGGATGGAAACTGTACTTTTGTTGGTAAATGTATGCAGTATATAAAGAAGCTGACTTATAAGACTGCATGACTGAAAACTTGATATTGTTAACCAATGTTACTTTGATACAAAACAAGTTACTAACATTTTGCTTTCCTCCAGTTATTCTCAAATGTAATATCTGATTTTAATTTTAGAAATAATAAGAATGACAGCATTGGTTAGAGATATGCAGTCTAAAATTTTGTATAATTTAACTTTACTTTTATTTAATTCAATCCTCTCAATAATTCCATAAATTATTATTCTCATTTTAAATATTAAAAGCAAACTAAAATGTAGAGTTATAACTAACTTTCCAATATCACAATGCAATAATGTGATTGAGATGCATTTTTATTCTAATTTCCTTTCAATGTAAATCCCATAATTTGAGATTACTAATCCCTAATGTTATAAATTAATATTGTCTGATGTCATGTATTTTATAAGAATACCTTTGATTTTGGGGTTAAATATTAAGTTAAATATTACCTTCATGTATAGATAACCATTTAACAAATTCAGATTATCAGGATGCAAGTAGAATATCTTTATAAAAACTTACTCATTTTAGTGGTTAAGGTTATTATTGTTTTTACCACATTCCTTTTCAGATTAGCTGGTGCTTTGAACTGAAAATCCCCTGAATTCTAAGAGCAAAGTAAAAAGCATGACCATTTTATATTTAGATGATATGATAAAAACGTTGAAATAATTTTAAGAATACTGCAAGACAGTCCTAGGGTAATAATATGAAAAAAATCTAAGCTGCTACTTCTTAAGAGATTTCTGGCATTTAGTCAGAGTGTGTTTCTTTTATGATATTAGATATCAGCTAACAACACAATCAGGAATGGAATGATCATTACAGAACATAAAATGTGCGACTGATATATAACCACGATGTTACCCAACATAAAGTATTAAAACTATATTTATTTCCTTTCTCTAACAAATTAACCTTATCTTTTGACCTAAGATTAAGCAAAAGATCATCAAGTGAGAGAGTTTGAGAACTAGAAAACTATGTAGTAATGTTGAGGATGCAAATTACCTTGAGGATGTATATATAAACAACTTTACTTACAGCTTCTTAGGAATTTTTACTTAAGAGGAGAAAGTTCAGTTTACGTAGAGAATGTGGAATAGTAAATTTAAGCCTCCAATTATATTGTGGAATTCAAAAAGTTTCTGACCCATATTCATAATTCATTTAAACAAGAGGAGAAGCAATCTTAATCTTTAATAGCTCTTTAAATATTGTTGCTCTTTTAATTTGCTGAATTTGAAGAATGTTATTTTTTTCCTGACAAATATCCTTAAAATTTACTATGGAATGACAGAACTGTTCAGGAAATCATTTCCATTTATTCACTTAGTGTGGTGGCAAACATTTGTGCATTGAATATGTTACTTTTCACTTTCAGTGAGCTATTAGCTGATTAAACCATGAGATTTCTAGAACAGGTTAGATTTCATTAAAAAAATAAAGAATGGAAGGAAACATTAGGTGGATATAAAGTTAGGAAAAAATGTCCAAAATGATTTCTAAGAGATTTGAAATAGTCTTTGATATTTAAAGCATCACAAAAACGGCTTAAAGATCGAAGAGTCACACACAGATCTTAATTATAGGGGAGAATTGAATAATGACATTTATGTTTGTAAGTATCTATCAAGCACGTGAGCTACCATACACTTGTGTTCAAAATATGTAATTGTAATCTGATATTCTTATAAGTGCTCTGCAGCCAGGTTTTTTCCAGTCCAGCTGAATATCAAAAGAAAATGTTCATTATCTGATACTCTCACATGTTTTCTCAGTAGCACTGACTGCCATCCATATAAACCAGAAGTATCCTTCAACCATAGATGGCAACGATTTTTGTAAAGAAAGGGGTGAAGAGAGCTCAGGCATTTATCACCATTCAGTTTAAGTTTTTCTGTGTCGTTCAATTCATCAATAAAGAAACTAGATAAATAATTACTTTCTTAAGAAAAATTGTGAATAGTCCCTTATTTACTGTACCATGCAGTTGAGATGGGTGAAATGGAAATCGGGAGTAAATGAGACCTCCTCCCTCTCTTTATCGCATGCATTTTAAGTTTAACTAGAATGTCTTTTGTTAAAACCACTGACTTTACAAACCATTATTTTTTCCACTGTCAGGAGGCCTACTTGCTAATAAATTAATCAATTATTGTCTGTTCTCTCATATCCTTCATTTCATAAAATCAGGAATTTTTGTCTGCTGTTAGATAAAAGGGTGTTCTCAGCAGTGCTGTGTGGAATCCCGTATCACTGTCCCCAAACAACTGAACATGTCTCTTCTCAATGCTGCTTTACTAAGGTCAGTTGTGGGGTCTAAATCTGCACAAGTGAGATGTTTTACATCAGAGAAACGCAAATTCCACAAATCAATCTCTCCTTTCCTCTTACTAGAACAGTGGTAAAAACATTGACCAGAATCTTCAAATCCTCTTCATTTTGAATATGTACCTGCCATTTAGTGGCAATCTGATAAATTATTTTTATGAATAAATATATTAATAAATAAGATTAAGTACTATACAGTTACTTACTGTAGCAGAAGTTACAGTAAGTAACAGTAAGTACAGAGGCATTACTATTTTATCCAACATAAACAAATATAATTTATACTATACTGTACATAGTATTGACTTTTAAAGCAATATTTAAATAGGATATATATTTCATCATATCTGACAAATTGAACAATATTCAAAGTTTTCTCTGCTTCCTTGTTTTATTTTATGTTAAGCTAATTAATAGTTGTTTGTATTTGAAGTGTACTGTCTTTTCATAAAGACAATAATTTTTCTTATTAAGGTTTTCATTCTTTGTTTTTTAATGGTAGGAATATCCACATGATGAAAATCACCATATACTTCATCAAATCATTTTCAACTATCTAGGTTATACCTGTAATAAATGAGATCCCACAGCATCTGTCAATAAGACATACTCCTGAAATTATAATTTTAATTAATTATTGGACATAAATTCAATTGATGTCAAATTGTAAGTGGTGACTCAGTCAGACATATTTCTAGCAAGTTGCCTATAAAGATGGCAACATATCACTGGAATTAGTTGCAAAATCAATGAAATTATTTTATAATCAAATATCAATCACATTTTAAACATGTTATATCAAAATATCAGTTGCCACTGAAGTCATTCTACTCTGCTAAAGAAAGTGTAATCAGGCAGTATAATTGTGATTCATTCAGTTAACATAATGACTAGTCCTCACAATGTATTTAAAATAATTGAATACATCATTAAAAAGAAACCATATCATAATGCTCAGTATTAAATGCTGTTTATGACTGCTTCATTTTTCTCATTAATTCCATGTTTTCATAAATTCTTACATTTACAGAGATCAATGGTAATGATTAACATATATCTTTTAATTATGCCTCTTCTTTCCACACTATTTACTTAATGAATTCCCTTGAGTAAAACAAGAGTTAAAATATGCAAGGCCAGTTCCTTTTGTATGGTATACATAGAAATAGACCATTCCATATTTTCTACTTTTCAAAAACACATTTGAAGTAAAAGTCTCTGAGGCCAATGAAACATATTACTTAGATAGTATACATGTAATTATAGTAGAAAAATATTTATTTGAATGTTTGAATGCATACGGAAAAAAATTTATTAAGCATTTTGAATTTGTGAAAGGTAGAAATTGAAAGAGTACTATTCAACCAAAATGTAAAGACTTTGTTCAAGGAGAGTGAATGAAAGATGAAAAACTAATAAATTGCATTATAAAAATGTCACAATAATTTTATAATAGCAGAAATAAAGAATATTGTAGGTTAAATATTACTACTATGACCAACAAAAAGAACAATAATCCTTGAGAGTCATGAAAACAATTAAATCACTACACTTGTACTAAGAGTACAATGGGGACCAAGTAAATTGCTAACTCAATTAACGCTCTGAAATTATATGAATATTTAAGCAAGTCAAATGATAAAATTTGAGACTAAATCATCAAGAACCAGGAAGTAAGTAAACTTATTTGATATAGTATCAATTATTCTGCTCTATTCAAATACTTTAAAATTTTATTTTTACATGCTTTGTGGATTTATCCCTGAATATATATTCAAAAATGGATGGCTGTTTACTGCCAAGAAGTTTATGAATGGAGTAGTAAACACAGTAACACATTTACAAATTTTAATTTCCTAAGCATAAATGTGATTCTGTTCTAGAAATAGGTTTATAGAAAAGTTGTTTTGTATTTGAAGGCTATCTGCTTCCAAATAATGTTAATATGACAGGTAATAATGCAAAAACAGAACAAAATAAAACAAAACAAAATTACGTTTTTATGATTAAACTGTTCCTAGGCACATTTATGTAATGGTTTGATTCCCTTTCTTTGTCTTTTGGCTTTTGTAACAGAAAAGGGAAAAATTATGTAGGAGAATGATAATATAAAGAAAACAGCAATGATTTAGAAAAGAATATTAATAAAAAATTCTCAGTAATAAGTATATGTGTTCTAAAATGTTATGATTATTAAGTTCTAGTCATTTAACTTTGTGAAAGTTTTCTAAACTTTGTAGACCAGTATATTAAAACATAAAATGCATGTGCGGTACTAACATACAAAAATTCAAATTCTTCTTGTAGATCATCCATACCCTTGACTGTGTTTTTTTTAATAATTAGAAAAGGAAAAGAAAAAAAAGAATATTTTCATATTTTTTGAATAAAAGGAGCTAAATAACTACTTTCTATGATTATTTGTTACTTGAATAAAAGGTCGAATAGAAATTGTAAGATGTTGCTCAGGAGACATATATTTTTGAATTTCATAGATTATTTATCATCATAGATATCTTTAAATTTATATAATCTATCCTTACTCATGTTCTAATTTCCTTATGTTTTGTAGGGGGAACATTCATTTTCTGTTCTAAAAGGGAGAATAAGAAATTAGCAATGAAAAACCACACAGTACCCGAAGAATTCATTCTTCTAGGGCTATCTGATGACCCTGAGCTTCAGATTGTGATTTTTCTATTTTTATTTATCACATATATATTGAGTGTCACTGGAAATTTGACCATCATCACACTCACTTTGGTGGACTTCCATCTACAGACCCCTATGTATTTCTTCCTCAGAAACTTCTCCGTATTAGAAATTTCCTTTACAACAGTCTGTATTCCTAAATTTTTGGGCACAATTATCACCAGAGACAAAAGTATTTCATACAACAATTGTACAGCTCAGTTGTTTTTCTTAATCTTCTTGGGTATAACTGAATTTTATCTTCTGACTGCCATGTCCTATGACCGTTACGTGGCCATCTGCAAACCCCTCCATTACACCACCATCATGAGCAAAAGAGTATGTTTATTGCTGGTCTTCTTTGCTTGGCTGACGGGATTCTTAAATATCTTCCCACTAGTTATTCTTTTTCTCCAATTGGATTATTGTGGTTCGAATATCATTGATCATTTTACTTGTGACTATTTTCCTCTCCTGGAATTGGCCTGTTCCAACACAAGGATCTTAGAAGTGATTGGGTTTTACTCTGCAATAATGATTCTGGTTTTCACTTTGGCATTAATAATTCTCTCCTACATGTTCATCATTAAGACAATTCTCAAATTGCCTTCTGCCACTCAGAGAAAAAAGGCTTTTTCCACATGTTCGTCTCACATGATTGTCATTTCCATCTCTTATGGAAGCTGCTTATTCATGTATGCCAACCCTTCGGCCAAAGAAAAGGTATCACTGACCAAAGGAGTAGCTATTCTGAATACTTCTGTAGCCCCAATGATGAATCCATTTATATATACCCTGAGGAACCAGCAAGTGAAGCAAGCCTTTAAGGATACCATCCAAAAGGTTATGTATTTCTCTGGTAAATGAAAGTATCAGTAGTAATAAAAGAATACAATTCTTGTCAGTCTTTTGTAGTATCTATTCACTCTCAAAACTCTTTCTTTCTCTGAAAAAATAATTTTCCCTTTTTAATTTCCATTTTACATTACCTTGTGAACCTGATAAAAGTCAATATTGCTTCAGAATATCCTGAAAATTAGAATGTATATTTAAAAAGTAAAAACATTGTTAAATAATTATAATGTTTGGCACTACTGTTACCATATGTGCTGCTGAAAAAACATAAGGTGTTTAAAGAAAGTTTGTCAGAATTGTGAATTTCTGAAATTTTGATTCTTATCAAATAATATAAATGAATGTTGTCTGGAAATTTTGATTGTATTTGATATAGGCATGAATTAAAATTCCACAATCACCAGATGTTTCTATATCAAGTATAGTATTTTCTTAAATGTTAAAAATGTATTAATAATTTAGGTATTAATTTTTAAACTATTAATAATATTTATACTAGCAATAATTAGTCAAGATAAAATAAAGAGTTTTCACCAATTAATTTCTTCTAAACTTGTTCTAATCCTCTTCTTTACATTGGCTCATTTAAAACTGCCATCAAGTTTGTGAGGTACTTTCAATTTTTGCTTTGAGTCAGAATATTTAGAATATTTTCTTATTGTTTTAGAAACACAGGCACTCTCAGCTTTATTTATTTTTTAAGTTACATAATACTCTCTTAGCTTTATTTTATCTTCTTATCATTTTGCAATTTCATTTTTATTTTTATCTTAAAGGCTTTTAGTTAGCAACTGCATTATAACATTAGTTTCAGTTGTATAAAATTATAAATCAACATCTGTGCATAATGGGGGAGAAATAAACAAACAGGTATTTTGTTATAAGCAGGTTAAATACCTCCAAAAAGTTTTAAAAAGCAAAACCACAGGAAAGACAATGCAAATTATAATAAGCATGATGAAAGAAACAACTGCTGAGTCTTACACTTTATGGACAACTGTGTTTCGAACTGAGAATCTAGAACTGACAGGGTTTTTTTGATAAAGAGAAGAGGAAAAGGAGTTGTTCTCCATATACTTCACCTTGAAAAAAGTGAGACATATTATATTTATGAAACTTTTTAGACAGTAATGCTTTTTCTTATTTATGAGTAACGATCAGAGTAAAATTAATATTGAGAGTTCAATATAGCAGGAATTATACCATTCAAAACTCAAATATAAATCTACTTTTACATCAAAATTGAGAGCAGGATTATTACTCATTATAATTAATTTTTTTTAATGATTTATGAATGTAGTTGAAGTAGATATTAGAATTATTGAAAAGTCTTTCTAATGTGTTAAAAAATCTTTTGGCCCCATTTACTATAACAGGTGCTGCATATAGCAATGAAAAGGATGATTCTTGCCTAAATTATCTTGACCTAGTGAGGAGAAAAAAGGCACATAATTAAAATTTTAATTTGATGGATGCTACAATTTTTAATCTAAGTAGTCAATAGGATAGATAATGCTAAAACTCACAAAGAAAACATTAGTATATTATTTTAAAATATTGCATAATTTCCTAAGTGAAAAATGCTACTATGTACAGGATTATAATGATCCCTATAGCCCTCTCCTGCAGAATACACTCTGGCACAAATGTGTATCATGAATCATGAATTGATTTGTCACTGAGCTGACCCATGCATCACTTCTTACAGGTTATTATCTCAGGTGTCTATGAAAGAAGTTTTGTTAATTACTGAAAGGTCAATGTTCAGGAGCTTTCTATCTCAACTGTCTGTCTTTTTATCTTCAGGAAGACTGTTATGTATTTCTACAATTAAGTCCATGCACAAAATAAAGATTAAAAAAATGGTCATATATATTGACTTTTCTAGTATTATTTTATAAATAAAAGTTTATGCATGTATTATACACTTAACTCACTTTATATGTACTCATTTACAGCTTCCTATAAGGAAAATAAAACTCATCTGTATGTAATTTCTTCCTGATACTTATGTAATTGTGAATATTCATTTAGACATTATTTATAAATATATTTTTAAAGGCCACTATTACAGTTAAGTACTAGTCATCTGGGTCACTTGAAAGTACCATCACCACTCCACAGGATTTCAGACAATAGATAACATACTAAAATTTATATAGAGAAATAATATTTTATTGAAAACAAATCAAATGCCATAACAATATAAAAATGTGAGTTGTGCCCCAAACATTATTATAATCCAGTAAAATTAATAAATACATTTAAATGGATATTCTGGGCAATGAGTATTATGATGGTAAATGATAGAAGAGTTGAATGAAGTGAAGTAAATGAAATGGAAGGTGGGTGAATCTAAAGAAAATAAACAGAAAGCAAAGTGTAACAAATACTTTGAACTTTCATTCAATATCTGATTTTAATATCAAATTTATCGTGCAAATAAAAATAACACTAAAAATCCAATACTTACTTTTTCATGAGAATTTTTTGTGAGAATATTATATACTTGAAACTATGTTAAATGTTCTACCTGTCTCTCTACGGTTTTAACAGTCCCTCCATGTGTGTATGCCTTTATCCTTCTTCTAAAGAATGAGATACTGAAGTTCATAAGAACAAAAAAAAACTTCAATATTGCTAGTAAACATCAGAATGGTGATCTAAATTAGTGCTATGCTGCCAAAATAAGTCATTGTGCCAATTACTGGAGAAGGGGTGAAATTTTGCAAAATAAAAATATCTAAGGAAATCTAGGAATTTCAGACTAAAAAGTTATTTAGTTTATTTTTTTCCTCACAGAAGTACTAAATGAACCCAAATAATATGGAGATTTAAGACTTATGGAGATATCTCTCTCAAATAACTTCGATCACAAAATTAACCTTAAGAATAATAGTAATAATATTAATAATAACATAATAATGATAATTGTAGTTACAATGAAATCCCTAGAATAATTCAGAGAAATCACTTTCACTGAAGAAGCTCAGAATATCTGAAAACTTCTTTGGAAATCTCAGATTTAATATATATCTGGTACATTTTTCGAGTATTATGTTCTGAAGTATTTTATAAGCATGACTATCACTTAGAGTGAGCACTGACTTATCCATGACACTAACCTCAACATTAGCTGCAAAATATGTAGTTGACAATTCATTAGCTCACTCATATATATCAATCATTATCCATAGGTGTAATTGGAATACACAGAAAATCTTGTGTTCTTAAATTATCAGTTGTGTTTGCTGTTCATTAATATCTACATGGGTTTTGTTGTTTGGTGTTCTGTTATTAATTTCTCAAGCTCAGGTCACTTTTTCTATTCCATCTATTTTACTGAACTTGCATTGCTATATTTTATAATTATTTAAATCATGTCTGTTTGAATGTTGTGGTAAGCATATCAGTATGATAGAAATTTTTCACTATACTGGAATTTCATATTTGACTACCTCCAATAGCAATCTATGGACATTTTTCAGACACAAGACATATTTCGTTCATTTTTGCCTATCAAAGGACTTAGGACTTAGTCCATTTAGTAAAATATTTGCTAATTAGCAAGTGAATGGAAGTCTCAAATGTTTATTTCTCTTAAAACTTAAAGTATTTCTTGTCTTGGAATGATCATTGTTGGGCACTGGCATCCTGAGTGAAAGATATTCTGTGTCTTGATTTTCTAGTGCTCCTTGTTTTAAGAACCATAGGTAGACATTGCTGTAATATTTGAACTGTACTGGCTACATCTAACTTCCTTATTCACAGACTGAACATCTATTTTCGTTTTTGGGTCTGGCTCAAGAATTTCCATGTGGTTATTCAAGATATTTAAGGGAAAACCCTATCTTACCCTCATTAAGGTACAAGATGAACCCCTATCTAATTAGATTCATATGGGTTTCTCTCTATCTCTCTCTTCTATCTACCTATTTACATATATATACATATATATTTTATTTAAGGAAAGGTTCAGGCAGAATAAGGCAAGTAGGCAGGTAGGCAGGAAGTGTTTCATTCGTTTTTTAGTTGTACATCTTGGTGCTTTCTCACCAGCCAGTGTGTGAATCTTCTTTGGGATGTACATGGATTGTGGTTGGCCAGAGGTAGCGGATGTAACCACTACTCAACCAGGGAACATCTTTTATATTTTCTTTACTTCGGATATTTCCATATAAAGGATAATGAAATATGATGGTATGTGACAATGTTGACTAAGGGGTATTCTCTTGCCACTACTAGGGTATCAGTAGCTTCCTTCAGTCGAATTTCTCCAATCCTGTGTGGCAACTACTCCCTTACGAATTCTAATTCCCAGTAGAGTCTTTTTGCATGACCTTGAGTAAATTAAACTCCGAATGAATCAGTGTTCTAATATGAAAATTAGGCATAATAATATCTTTCTCAGAGAGCACTTGTGAATAGTTATTTAAATAACTTTCTAAAGTGCTTACAAATATGCCTGATCCTATCCAAATCATTAGCAAATCATAACTACTAGCAAGCAAGTTTAATTTAGTCGTATATACTCACATACATACTATTTAATCACAAACTTTTCAGTTTCATGTATTACATACTGTCAGTAGGATAACTGTCCTTGTATATTTTGCACATTATGTAGGAATCCACCTATAGATCAGAGGTTGCAATAATTTTTACATACATTATTGATGTGAATACTTCAGACTTACCATTTAGATATCAATACTCTGAAAATATTTTCCAATGAAATTGCGTATTTGGCATTTTCCAGCTACTTACAAAATGTTTATCAATATGTAGACTGCAAAGCGTTATTCTTGAAGCTTGAATTCTAAATGTGATTTTAGTTCTGTTGATCAGATGAACTCATTAAAGATAAGAAAGTTAAATTTGTAAGAATCTATTTGCTGGTGTAGATCATTGCAGATATAGACAAGTCTGAACCTTGCGGCAGTAGTATTAGATTCTAGAGGGATAGCATTCTTGGGGACTCAGTTTGTAAAGTGGTTTTGGAGTCATTCTAGGGAGTTTACTCCAAAATCTATCTTAATTCCATAAGCTACTCATAATTCTCTACTAAATGTTTATGTTGAACTAGTTGTCGTGAATTTTATTCTCAGAAACTGAATTTGATATAGAGAGTATATTCAGATGATACATTCTCAAGTATAACAATCTGAAACTAATTAATAAATCTCCTTTGATCTGCAGTCAGCAATAGTTTCATTAGACAATGAGACACTAGCAGTCTACATTTAAAAATGTAGAGCTCACCTATAATTTAATGCCTACAAACACAATGTTGAATAAAAATTAATGAATGCAAGGATTAACTCATGGTAGGCTGTTTCCAAATGTTTTAGAGGGTTTAAAGAAAGGTAATACAACTTAAAATTTTTCAATTATATCAAAACTGAAAAGATGACGAAGTCAATGTTATATCCTGGTCTTGTAAAATCTTGTATAATGTTAATATGATTCTCAGACTCTATACATGTCTTATGTGAATATTAAGGTGCTGATTGGCAAAGACTGGGATTGAGAATTGGATGAAGGCATCTGTGTGGATTTACAAGCCTCTGAGGACCTGAACTCGAAAGCACTAACTAGACTCTGGAGGTAGAAGGATCATTCGTCCTCTGTTTCAAGACTGGCCATACACAGTGTAGAAACTTGGCAATTACCTAACATGAGGGAATTACCATTAATCATGTTTTTATATAACTATTCATCACTCCTACAATAATTTCCAACCTATAACATGTATCCGAGTCTTATATTACCCAGGAGATTGCAAAAATGTACTAACTCAGAGGTAAAAGACTTTCTTAACTGTTTTATAATATTTTGCCAATTTATTTTATCACAAATATGGGAATTTATGTTTTTTGCAATGTCATGATATGTCTAGATAAATTATAAGATATAATTGTACATTGTGCTGAATGTATTGAAATGGAGTGAATCTACCAGAAATTCTGTGTTCTCTATGCCACCATGAGTAGAGACATTCAACTGAATTCCCATGTTTAAGAAAGTTGTACAAAGAGCTAATGCATACAAAAAGTTAAAACAGAATCATCTATTTAATACACACACACTCGCACATATATATATATATATGCATAGTAGAGATGGTGAGAAAGATGCATTCATTATGTCAAGCTGTTCTTTACAGTCCAAACTATATTACCTCTGAATCCCAGAACTGAAAGTTCAACGTCGTTTTTTTGAACTGAGGACAAAGAAGAAATAAGATTGATGATTCAAGTGTGAGATGGAGCTACTGAAACTTTCCTTAACTATTCCTGCTTATGTTTCCCTTAATGTCTCCTTAACTTAATAATGAAACTAAGTTATTGTACAACTTTCAGAAGCAGTCTAGAGAGGTAATGAAAATAAAAATTCCTTTTATAATACAGATATTCAGCCTACTTATGCAATTCATATTAAATAACAGTAGTAATCATCATCATCATCATCATCATCATCATCATCATCATCATAATGTCTTATTATTAGAAATCTGCCAAGAATCATTAAGTTGATTCACAAGCTTTTATTGAAGACAGATTTGAATAATTTTCCCCCAAATAATCACCTTCTGTGATGTAGAATGCGTCTCATTAACAATTTAATAAAGACCTTGAAGATTCCTCACACATAAGGTTTACAATTCCTAGTTAGCAGAGAGGGAGTGAGATTGAATCTGGTTTATAGCTAGTTAGAGGTCGTATAATATAATTAACTGCAAATTATCTGAGTCAGTGTATTACATTCAGGAATGATCCTAACTGTAATCTGTGTGGAGCAATTTTTTTCAATGCATGAAATTCAAGTGATATATCTAGTTGGTCTGTTGCCAAAAAGTACACCACTAGACAGATGTATGACTTTATAATGATTCAAAAATATTAGTAAATAATATTTTGGGGAGCAAGGGGTTTAGAAATAAATATTAGAGTATCAAACACAAAAGAGAATTTGAAAAATGGTACTCAAAGGAGCTTCTTTCAATGGAAACAGAATATTTTGGCGTTTGTGTCCCATGTGACTTTTTAAGAAAACACCCATCTGAAGAGGAGATTTACAATAAAGAAAATAACCCATTTTGTGAAAACCATTTAGTTTTCATGAATACTTTACTTTAATATTTGATTGCTAGATTCTTGAAAAATGTGCCATGGGCAACGATTAACTTTATGCATAAGTTACATGAATGCCAAACTTGCCCCACACCAGAAACCAATGCTGAACTTTTGGTATAACTCATGTGTTAGAAGTATCCACCAGTTAGCTGATTGTGAACAGGGTGATATTTTGTAACTTCTTCATGGAGAGGGTTACCATTGCATTGTGCTCATTGCAAAAAACATATATATATACATACATACATATATGCACATACATATATCTATAAATACACATACATATATCTATACATCCATTTTAGAATATATAAAGAACTGTTTCAGGACAACAATAGGAAAGCAAATTTTGTACAATGGATAGAGATCTGATCATAAACTTTATCAAATATGCCCCATGGATGTCAACTAAGCTTAATAAAAGATTGCATAATTTGTCATCAGAGAAACAAAATTGAAACCCAGTTGAGTTATCTCCAGCTATATAATAACTTTTAAATGGCAATATCAAAGATTTGAGGAGCACTAGAGAAATTCTCACAAATTGTTTATAAGATGCAAAATGATATAGCCACTATGTGAATTATTTTAACAGTTTTTGTAATGATAAACATACAGAAAATGAAAATTACAGAAAACCTTCTTCAAGTTATATTACTCAGTGAAATAAAACATATTCACTAAATTCATCTTTATTCATATACTATACATTGGAGAAACTCAGATATTCTTCAATATATGAATGGATTAAAAATTGCAATAGTACAGCTGAATCCAGAATTGAAAGAAGGACCAAAGGTTCATTATTCAGGGGCAAGATGAAGAAATTTGTGAGATGATGCATTTGTCCTGTATAGTTCTGTGAAAGTGAATATGTGATGCTATACATTATTAAAATTATTTTCTTTTTTAATTGAAATAATAGTTTTCTTACATTGTATAGGTTTGGGAATACAGCCTTATAGAGTATTTTAAATATGATGTCCAATTCTATTTCACCTGTAACATATTTTTTTGCTAAGAAGTCCAATAAGAACCTGCTAAGAATAGCTTTACATTTTACTTTTTTTCTCTGACCACATTTAATATTATTTTTTGATAGATTCTCAATTATGTTCCTTGATGTAGGTCTTTTTGTGTTTAGATAAACAGGAGTTCTGTTGACTTCACCGACTTGTACGTTGATTTCATTCCCTCAGTTTGAGAAGTTTCAGCAATCATTTCTTTGAATATGTTCTCTGTACCCTACTTTCCCTCTTCACCTTATGGGGAACCCATTGACTTCAGTGTCTTTCCTAATGGAGAGAGATAGCTCTCTGCAGCATTCTCCACTCTTTTAAAATTAATATTTAAGCAATCTCTATTATTCCACCTGGCTCCTTTCTACATCTCCATCCTCTGGATTATTTATCCTATCCTTTGCTTGGTCAATTCTATTGTCATCCTTCCTGGTGTACTCTTGATCTTCTTAGTTTTGTCACCTCCTGAATCTATGCTAGTTTCTTTTTTAAAATTTCAGTTTCTGCCTTGCGCTCCTTTATTGACTTTTTGAACTCATTGATCTTTTTTGCTGCAAACTTTTGTACATCTTTGAACTGTTTTCTCTGTATTTTATCTTAACTCTTTGAGTTTTTATGATTAATATTTTGAATTTTATATCTGCTAAAAATAAAATACTCTTCATGTCTTTAAAATTGTCTTATGATGATCTTTCATCTTCATATGATGCCATATTACCTTAGGATTTCAAAGGATATTGAGTTTTTTTTATCACCATGGAATGAATCCAAGTAGCTGCCAATTTTTTGTTGTTGTTGTTGTTATCAGCATGTCTTGCTCTGGTCTTGTTTTATGTATTTTACTAGTGTAGACATCCAAAGAACTTTTGCTCAGTCAGGGAGGTGAAGAATGGCTTTCAGGTGTGGGAGAGGCACATTGGCAGGAAGAGATGGCAGGTTGTTGCTGTGGTCTGAAGGGGTGGGGAAGCCATTACTGTTATATCCATGGGGTCACACCTCTTCTCAGACTTTCCAAAACTGGATCTATCTACGGTGATGAAGTTCCACTTCACTAGAAGGATCCCATGGTGTGTTGAGGAGTACAGGTTATCTTTGTGGCTTCCGACCTACATGGGAAATAGAGTATAAACCTCACACCCTCCTCTTTTGGTCTCACTTCAGCAAGCATGCGCACAAGCAGAAATCTTTCATCCTTTCTCCATGGTAATCAAAGATAAATCTGCTACTTATTTTTGCTGACTACCTCAGCCACTATTGTTTCCACAGTTAGAACTACAGCCCTAGTCACTATTGCTGGCACTGTGCAACTGCTCCCACGTGAGGGTTGTGTGTGTGTGTGTGTGTGTGTGTGTGTGCGCGCGTGCGATTTTTTTTTTTTTTTCTGACACACCTTCAAATGCTCAGATACGTGTAATTCCTCTGGGATCCCCTCAATGCTTTGGCTTTTGTTCCTGAGTTGCTAGGGTATTATGGGGTTTTCTGCTAGCATCGCTTCTTGAATAAATTAGTTGCATCCCTTAGACATAAAACAGAAAAAATCTTCAGGGGCAATCTTCTTTCTTTACTCAATGTCAATTATTTAAAATTGTTTTGATTTGATACGCTAATACTAATTGAATGAAAGCTCACAAGCACTGTACATCTTGCCACAAATTTGTTTCTGACAAACACGAATAGGCAATATTGAAATTTCTCTGTATTTATAATGGATATATTATAATAATAGAAATATTTTCTGTATTTACCAGATTCAAACAAGTAAATTAAAACATTTTCATAAGATTCCTCCCCAGCATGGAAATAAAGTATAAATAAGCAAATGAGGAATGGCAGAATCAACTCTAGACAAATTGGTGGAAGCAAAAACATTAATATAAATGCATACTCCTGTGTAAATTTGATCCTTATTATTAATGGATTTCATATTTCCAAATTTGCCAATATATTTATGCATTTAAAAGCTCTACACATTTTCCTTTTTTGACTATTCTAATACATACATAAATAAGCAAAATATCTGAGTTACTTTTTACATATATTCACAGCTGAGAGCAAACAATGTAATGCTCTGACTTCCTGTTTCAGTTCTCACAGACAATAAATATCCTTTTCATGGCCTCAACATGTATCACATTTTTTGTGTCTTTTAATTGGCTACTTTCCTGATCAAAACACCCTAAAGTACAGTTCGTGCACACTGTCTAAGGTGATTTAAAGCAAGAATGCTGTTATGTGATTTACAGAGAAGTATCCAGGAAATCTTGTTCAGATACAAATTATAGAGCTGTTAAATATGAGTGAGCTCAAAAGTTAATGAATGAACAAAAGTAAATTTGGAAAAAGAAAGAGGAAAATCCAGGTATATATGTGAAACTTTTTTGAAATGGCTAAAATAATATTGGTGAGTTATCTAAGCAGTGGAACCGATAAAATCAGATTATTTTGAAGCTTTTGTGGCAAAAAATATTAGTTATATTGACATAATTGAGAATAAAATCTAAAGAAATCTTGTTATTCTTTGTTAGGGTAATGTTAAAATCTTCATAGCTAGTGGAGTTAATTCTGTGTTCTGTAATAGATATCAACATGTTGAACTTAATGGTGAAGCAATTTCTATAATCTGATATTTGTGGAAGAATTGTAAAAATATTTTCTTGATGTAATGTAGAAGAATGGATTGTTTAGTAGAAAACATTTCAACATTATTGTGATTAGTCTGTACCTAAAGGAATTGGTAAACAAAACAACATAGCACAGTAATTATAAAACCTGTATAATAACAAATGGTTTTTTTATATTGATGACAATGTTGAGACAGAAACTTGAATGAATGAAATTCTGTTTCTCCTACTTGCAAAAGTTAGTATTGCTAATTATTGCTGAAATTAATAAAAATAAAATATATTAACCTTAAAGGAAGAGCCAAATTTAGAGTCAATCAAACATTTGTATTGGGATCAAAATTGCAATTTCATGTACACATGATCAGTTTAGGAACCCAAAAACTGCCTTGAAAAAAAGCATAATATGAGACTCCTTACAGAAATAAAAAGTATGAGGAAACAGAAGGTGAGGTAAGAAGTGAGTCAGTGGTCAGTTGAAGGTGTCACAAAGTAAAAGCAGTAAACATTCTCTTTATCAGTCCTTCAAACAGGATAATCTCAAACAGGATAGTCTCATTTTGTTGACTCCTTAGAATTTTTGTGGTTTGGTTCTATATAAACTTGAATCAGTAAAGTGACATTTTCTGCAATATCTTGTTCTTCCTTTTTTTAAATGACTCTAATGGTGTCAATTTTTCCACAATAAGTATATCAAATAATGAAAATAATTCTTTACTTCCGTCCATATGTATGCACAGACATATCGATACATTGATGCATAACTGTGTGAATACTTGTAGTAGTGTGTTTACAAATGCCTCCTGTCACCATTTATTGACAGATCCTAGGAAGATCTCAAAACAATTTTTATTTAAACAAAAGAGTCAGGACAAAAGAAGCAATCAATTAATTAAAAAGGCAGCCAATAGCCAAAGTGAGACAATTTGAAAAAAACCTACAGCATTTTATGGTGAATTATAGACTAAGGAATAAAATTAACATTATCTGTTAGTAGTTACTATTATAAGTGATTATTAATTAAACAGAAGTGTAAAAGGGGCACTTCTTTTTTACAGTGGAATATCATTTAATAGATGCAGATGAAAAACGGAAATACGTAGTGACCATATAACATCATAATAATTTCTGTGTCAAGGTCACTGTAGAATTCTAAAGTTAGAAAAAGTAGAGAAAATATTTTATAAGATTTTATATAGAATTAGAAGGAAGTCCTTAGACTATGCTAAGGAATAGTGGTTTGCTTTAAATAGCAGAAAAGTTTTAATAATATGATATCTATATTTTTTTTGCTCATTTTCTATTCCTCTTTTGTGAATGTTTTTTCATATATCTATTTTTGTATATTTATTTCTCAATTTTATATGCAAATATATGTTTACTTATTTGGAAATTGGTCCTTTATCAATGTAACTGAATGGGGGCAGTATATATATATCCCTCAAGATATTATTTATTGTCATAGGATTATTTTGAGATGGTTATTTTTAAGAAAGATCAGACAAAAGAAATTAGCATTTTGTGAGACATTTAAAATTATAAGAGAAATATTTATGGCACATTATTCAAGTTTGTCACTTTTATCATTAATAGATTAAAATACTTTAGTTAAAAATGTGCTTCAGCAGTCTCTTTCAGCTATATGTGGTCTGTATTCTTTAACAACATACCCTGAATAACTTGTACCTCCTAAAGAAACACTAAAAACATTAAAATTTATATTCAGAAAGCATCTACATTTTTTAAATTGTTAAATAATCTCAATGTCCATTTAACTTAAAATATTTTTGTGTTATGGAGCTCCTGATTCAATAGCACCTAATATAATTGTCAAAATAATTACTACAAAGGGGATATTTTAGATGTCTTTTCCATTCAAAATAGTGAGTAGCAAAATGATGTTGGCAGATTTGATATCTATATTGGATATGGGATTTCCAAATGATGTAGAAGTTTCACACTTTTCTATAAGGAATGAAAATTATACAAATTCCTAGTTTTATAATCTCAGTATTCTTAGGTGTTTAACACATGATATGAATCCAAAAAGGTCATATTGAATGAATATATGATTGTGATTCTAGTCACTACAGGATTTTCTGTCGCTCAAAGGAAGGATGCAGGTCTTCAAAGATAAACTTAATATGTCATGATATAGAATAATAGAGGTTTCAGTCCCAGTCTAAAGTATCATAATGAATTCTTATTATTTCTAATGATTAAAGAAAATTTCATTCAATGATAAATTGGTTGACACTTAGAAAATGCTAATAGCTATTCCACCATTATTGTTTTATCATGAAACTATAGATTACTATGAAATTATAAATATTTCTGTATATTTTTGCCATAATGCCATATCATTATTATTAGATATTGTCTTCTAAATTATATATAAACTTAGACTATTGTTTAATGCATGGTGCCTTGAGAACTCTAGTCTCCATGGTGTCTTTTGTTTATTCATGGAACTAACTCCCCTGAGTTCATTGTCTGTGGCACAGATAAAATTATGCCTAGTCTAAATAGCCATATTTCCACCAAAAACATTATATTCTGTTACTCCTTTATTTGGAAAGACATTGCATAAGTCCTCATTCTAGCTATAACATGTTTCAGTTTAAGTATTCATATGGTAGTTCTTTAAGTGGCAGTAGGTAGGATATCCTGGGAACTCAGATTTGTAGAGGAATTTGGAAGAATTCATAGAAATGAATTAATGTATGCCATTTTTATAAATGTTTAAGTGAGATCTTGGAATTAGTATTTATTATTATTATTTAGAATACTTTGTCAGAAATATGACAGAAAAGAAACAGATTACAAAATTTCTGAAGAATCGAAAAACTTCTGTTTAAGCAAATTAAAGAATCCATTAAAATGACACTGATTAAACCAGTTACATTTATCATAAAAGTAAGTACGTCTCTGAGAGCTTCTTTCAGGAGTATTTTTTTGTTTTTATTAATATATGTTTTTACAAGTAGCATCATATATTCATATACTACTATAAATAAAGCACATTTTATATGAAATATGTAAATGAAGAAATTTTAAAAATACTTCAATGCAACAGTTTCATGAAAAATATTTATTAATTAAAATGTTTTTGTTGATAAGATAGGCCTATATATTGTGCTCTTTTATTAATATATTTTAATAATATAAAGACAATATTTTCATAATAATTTATTTGTCATGTCACTGAGTAGGTTATGTTTTATTTTGCAAAATGTTAATTTCCTGCATGAAGAATGTTCATAGCAAACACATAAAGGAAAAAAATAAAAAGAGAAGGCTTGTCTAGGACCACAAAGAGAACGTATGATGGAAAGTAAGAATATATCCTGGGAATTTTTGAAGGAAAACATTATAGTCAATTCATTAATATAATAAATTCATTTTCTGTTTTGGGTAATATTTTTCTGTTGAAATTTCTCAAACCTCTGAGGAATGTAGAAAATAAAGGAGACATTAGAGACTTATGTATAATTTTTTGGATATTTAAATTTTTGTTTTCTCTTTTTTACTGAAAGGAGGAAATTGGGAGAGGAAGATGACATATATAAGGAAGAAAGCAAAGGAAGAGTCTCCTTTAATTATTTAGGTAGGTTTTTGTTTGTTTTATTCATGCCTTGATTTGCAAACCCAGGTCTAGGACTTTACATGGTCTGTGTGTGAGTTTCTCATTTGACAGAAGCATAGAACATGCTCCTTTTGACATTTGAGAATTTTTTTAAAAGACCTCAGATTACAGCACATCTAAAGCTTTTATGGAAAATATTAACTATAGATAGGAACAAACAAATTCTGTATAACATCAAGAAATAAACTAGAAGTCAAAAATGGGAAAAAGAGAGAAAAAGTAAAACAGGCTTATAGAAGAACAGCTATATATATCGGGAAATAATTTAATATAGCACAAAAGATATAATTAAGAGGAATATATATAAAACCTTAAAAATATTTTTGCAAGTATTGTAATAACTATTGTTAAACTAGATTATTAATTAAAATATAATTTTTGTTTGGCGCAGTCAATGTAATAATGGATTGGGTTACCCACACATTCATTAAATACTACTTTACATGCTATTACTCTACTAAAATGAACAAGTAGGTCATTTCCATAGATTGCAAAGGTTAGAATGGGGAATGAGAAAAAGGTGCCTATGTGAATATGAATACGTTATATATATGAAAATAAAAGAACAGCAGCAAAATGTAACTTCAAAGAGTATTGTGGTATATGGGAATACAATCTCAGAGTTTTATTTAAAAATGTTTTAATCTCTGCAGTTTCAATGTTATTAATCTTTTTCAATTAATGTATCGAAGTATTTAGGAGAAACTGATTTAAAAAGAACTGTGTTAGAATGCAGAATGTTGACAATATGCCATTATAAATTTCAGAGGTTTTTAAAGTCTATTGTTTCAGTGTGCTAAAGAATCATTTTTCTATAAAATGAAGGGAGAAATGTCTTTTTAAAAAGCTTCTGTGCATGCAAGTTTGCAGGTGTGTGTGTATTGGTGTGTTTGAGGTTTTTTTGCAGGTATCATAGACATCATTATTTTGCAGACAAAAGAAAGAATACCATTATAAAGAAGGAAAATAATGAGAAATCACACAGAGGTAACAGAGTTTATTCTTCTTGGATTGACAGATGACCCCCAATGGCAGATTGTACTTTTCGTATTTCTTCTTCTTACGTACATGCTAAGCGTAACTGGAAACCTGACTATTATCACACTAACCCTTTCAGATCCGACTCTGCAGACTCCAATGTATTTCTTTCTTCGGAACTTCTCCTTCCTAGAAATAGCATTCACATCAGTATGCATTCCAAGATTCCTGGTCACTATTGTGACAGGGAACAGAACCATTTCCTATAATGGTTGTGTGGTTCAGCTATTTTTTTTCATCTTCTTAGGGGTGACAGAATTTTACCTTCTGGCTGCCATGTCCTATGACCGCTATGTGGCCATCTGCAAACCCCTGCGTTACACCACCATCATGAGCAGCAGAGTCTGTCTCCTTCTTGTGTTTAGCTCCTGGCTTGCAGGATTCCTGATCATCTTTCCACCAATAATCTTGCTGCTGCAGTTGGATTTCTGTGCCTCCAACGTAATTGACCATTTTATCTGTGACTCTTCTCCAATTTTGCAACTTTCTTGCACGAGCACTCGCTTTCTAGAACTCATGGCATTTTTTTTAGCTGTGGTAACACTCATGGTGACCTTAACTTTAGTTATTCTATCCTACACACATATCATCCGGACAATTCTGCGAATCCCTTCCAGGAGTCAAAGGAAAAAAGCCTTTTCCACTTGTTCCTCCCACATGATAGTTGTCTCCCTCTCTTATGGTAGCTGCATCTTCATGTACATAAAGCCTTCCGCGCGGGAAAGGGTGACTTTAAGCAAAGGAGTAGCTGTGCTCAATACCTCAGTGGCTCCTCTGTTGAATCCTTTCATATACAGCCTCAGAAATCAGCAAGTGAAGCAAGCCTTCAAGAACATGGTGCAGAAAGTAGCCTTTTCTTCAAATAATTGAAGGTGGTCATGTGAAAAATGTATTTCTAAATGCTAACTCTTGATTGGAAAACTCTTCCCTTTTGTGCATCTATTATTTAAATACCACATTTCATTCTTTCAGTTAGAAAGCTATATCATTAATGTCTAATTTTATTAGTTAAGTAGGTTCTAACTCTATTAAGCTCTACAGAAAAGTCTCACATATATGAAAATTAATTTTAGTTATAAATAATCGCCTTTATTTCTCATATCAAAGCTATGTATATTAAGTATCACAAAATGCGTACTGCTATAACACAAGAAGCTTACCAGGAACCATGTACATGTAAAATTTTTCTGTGAAATTAAAATACACCTCTCAAATAATATCTGCAAAATTTCTTCACTCCAAAGAAAAAAAATTATGAAATTAAAGTGTTTTCAATTTTTCTCCTTGAATTTATATTAAAATATAGTAAAACTTGGTGAATCATTATAAACTTATCATGTAATGGTCTGCTTGTGATCTTATTTTTTATTTGAAATGAATTTGTATTAATTTTTATTAGCTTTCTGGAAAGGAAAATCAAAGTTTCTGTGCAACTAGAAGAAATGAAATTCTCCTTATTTTTTTCATTTGATAGTATTTCCATGAAAGTATTTTCAGTGGAAATTCCCTATTTCTACCAATCATATGTGAAAAGGACAATCATTATCTATAAAGAAAAATTAAGCTATTTATAAAATGTCTGTCTGTATCCACTCCTTTAATTGATACTAAAGTTATAGTTTCTGCTGACATGAACAAAGTGAACTCAGCTCTAGAATGATGTGAGATAGGACTTGTTAAGCAGTACCTCAGACAGAATGATATGTATGCTACTTATAGCTTTCTTTTCCTTTCTAGAATATATATATATGTATATATATATATATAACACTGTCATTACTTTCCCTTTTTCTCTTTCACAAAAAGTTCAACAAATTTTCCCTATATCCAAGAAAAGGATGTATTTGATAACTATAAACATTCTGGTGGTATTTGAGAACCATAAAAATTCTGTTAAAGTCTAGTTTCTATAGTAAGTGAACCATCAAATCCAATGTATTACAAAGAAAATTGGGGAAAATAGTAATGACTAGATATAGTACAAATGGATGTTATTTTTGTTTCTTGATTCGCACTTTGAGAATATAGTTAGATCCATCTGAAATGCTCTTTGTATTTCCATGTAGATGATAGAAATTATTACTATTATGTTAGTGAAATATTTTATTTCACAAACATTATGGAAGGTATCAGGCCAACTTTATTTGTAACTTGGTTTGCTCCATTATTTAAATAACAGAAGTGATAAAAACTTGTGACCACATGTAAGTGTAGACAATAATACTTACCTAATTCTCTAATACTAAAGAATTAATGTTTAGTAGAGAATCTCAATTTTATTGGAATTATACGTATAATATCATGTTGCCATCTGCATTGTGGTCCCAAAGGGAAATTTTCATATTAAAGACAGTAAGAATCATTTCTTGAGAAATAATTAGTTAGGCAGAGGAAATACTTTCCTTTCCTTTGGAATGGAATAAGAGTTGTATTAAGTTCAACAGAAAATAATCAGAGTAGTGAATTATTATCTTTATGAAAAATCTAGCCTACCTAATCAGCTTTTACATATTTATGTATATGAATATATATTATATATATAATATTTGTCAATTTTCTTCACAATGCTCTGTTTATATTTATTTTATGATATTGAAACTGTCTGTCTACATTTGATACCATACCCATCACCAGAGATCCAGTGTCTTTTACCATCTTTTCCCTCTTCTCCACCTCCTCACCCCCTTGACAACAATCATATCATGTCCTCTTAAGTTTTTGCTGGGGTTTATCTGTTTATGCATTTCACTTCATTTTATTCCACATATGAATGAAACCATCCTGTACTTCTCATTTTCTTTGTGACTTACTTCACTTAACATGATCCCTCAGTTCCATCCAGCTCATTGGCAAATGGAAAAAATTTCATGTTTTTTTTTTTTTTTCAGTAGCTACATAGAATTGATTACATACACCACAAATTCTTTAGCCTGTCATCTACTGATGGGCATCTAGGTTTTTTTCCATGTTTTGGCTATTGTGAACTGTGCTTTTACGAACATAAGGGTGCAGATATTTTTTTTTCTGGTTAGAGACTTTATGCCTTCTGGATATAAACCTGAGTGAGATTGCTGGATCAGATGGTAGATCTATGTTTATTTGTTTGAGAAATCTCCATACTGTTTGCCATAGAGTTTGTACCAGTTTACATTTCCACTAACAGTATAGATGGGTACACCCCCAACAATACCTGCTATTTCAACTCTTTAATATACACCATTTTCAATTATGTGAGGTGGTATCATTGTAATTTTAGTTGCATTTCCTGATTATGAGTGATGTAGAACATTTTTCATATGTCTGTAGGCCATGTGTATGTCTTTTTTTTAAAAATTGATTTTATTGCAGGAATGTTGCATTTTAACATTAACTTGGTTTGAAGCATATATGATAGCAAATTTACATCTGTATATAGTACAGTAAGTGCACCACTATTTCATTTTTCCATGCAATTTACAATTAATCCCATTTCCCCCATTTCCCTCATCCCCTCCACAGTCTATTACTGCACACTCTGATTTGCCTTTTGTCCCTACTATTGTTGTTTGGATTAGTTATATCTTTTTCTGAAGTCTATTACTATCTAATTTAGATAATTTAATTTCTATCTATATATACCTCATATGAATGATATCTTACCATGTCTGTGTTTCTCCTTCTGGCTTATCTCACAAAGCATAGTTCTCCACAAGTTCATTCACGTTGCCACAAATGTCAGGAATTCTCCCTTTTTATGACTGTGTAATGTTCTATTGTGTATCTATGCCACATCTTTATCCACTTATTTTTGATAGGCACTTAGGTAGTTTCCAGCTCCTAGTTATTATAAATAATGCCTTGATGAATACGGGGGCTACATACATCTCTGTGAATACATGTTTTTTAGGATAAATATCCAGTAGCGGAATTACTATATCCTATGGAATTTCTACTCTCAATTCTTTGAAGAATCTCCATACTGCTTTCCAGAATGGTTACGCCATTTTACACTCCCACCAAGTTTATTAGAGTTCCTTTTTCTCCACATCCTCTCTAGCACTTGTTTTTTTTCTCCTTTCTTTTGGATGATAGCCATTCTCACAGGAATAAGGTGATATCGCATTGTTTTGATTTTTATTTCCCTGATGACAAGAGAAGTGGAAAAACTTTTCACGTACCTGTTGGCCACTTGTATGTCATCCTTAGGGAAGTGTCTATCAAGGCAAATTACTCATTCTTAATTGAATTTGCTGCTGTTGTTGAATTTATGAGTTCTTTATACATTTTGGATATTCTCTCTCTGACAGAGGTGTGATGAGTAAATATCTTCTCCCATTCAGCAAGATGTCTTTTTGCTTTGGTGCAAGTTTCTTTCACTGTGCAGAAGCCTGTCATTTGATGCAATCCGATTTGTTAATCCGATTGCTATTGGAATTGACTTCCCAAAGACACCTCTTAGGTTCCTGAAAGATGTCCAGTAGTGTTTTGCCTGTGTTTTCATCTATGTTTTTTTTGGTTTCCAGATTTACATCTAAGTCTTTAATTATTTTGAGTTAATTTTTGGGAATAGTGTCAGTGCTCTAGTTCCAGGCTTTTGCATGTGTCTATCCAGTCCTCCCAGGACCATTTATTGAAGATATTGTTCTTTCCCCATTGTAGGTCTTTGGCTCCTTTGTTGAAAATTAAATTTCCACATATGTGTAGGTTTATTTCTGGGCTTTCAGTTCTGTTCCAATGATCTCTATTTCAGTTTTTGTTTTATAAGTAGTGTTTGAAGCTAGGAAACATGACTCCTCCAATGATTTTTTTTTTTCTCCCTCATGATTTGTTTTGCTGAGTTGCTTGTGGTTCCTAATAGATTTTTTAATTAGTGATTCTATATCTATGAAGAATGTCTTTGGAATTTTTATGGGGATTCCATTGAATGTGTATATTGCCTTGGGCAGTATGGCCATTTTGATTAATCCATGAGCATCGAATATCCATTTCTTTGTGTCCTTTTCTATTTCATTTAGCAATACCCTATAGGTTTTTAGGATATAGGTTCTTCACTAGTTTGATTGAATTTATTCCAAGGCATTTCTTTGTTTTTGATGTAATTGAATGAATAACAATAAAAAAAACAAAATGTTTACTTAAAAGGAACTAAAAAAGAAGAAAAAAAAGAAAGCTAGATTCGATAGAAGAATGGAAGTAATACAATGTAGGGCAGACATAATGAAATTGAAATAAAAAACATTATCCAATATTTCTACAAAACTGAAATTTTAGCTCTCTTGATTTTTGATGTGTGCTTGTATGGTTATAAACTTTCCTCTCAGAAATGTTTTTGCCACATCTCATATTCTGGTAACTCATTTATTCATTTTCATTGGCTTCCACATATGCCATAATTTCATCTTTAATTTCATTGATGATCTATGAGTCATTCAGAAGCATGTTGTTCAAACTTTATATGTTTGTCATTCTTGAAGTTTTGTTCTTTAAGTTCGTTTCTAGTTTTATCCCATTGTGGTCAGATAAAATGCTTTCTATAAATTCAGTCTTGAAAAATTTGTTGAGACCTATTTTGTTTCCCAAGATATGGTCTATTCTTATCAGTGTTCCATGTAAATTTGAGAAAAAATATATCTATTCTTTTTATTGTTGAGAAACATCCTCTATATGTCTCCTAGGTCCATGTGATATATTGCTTCATTCAGAATCCTTATTTCTTTGTTGATTTTCTGTCTTGGTGATCTATTGATTGATGTAAGCAGCACTTCAAAATCCTAATATTATTGTGTTATTGTCAATTTCTGCTTTTAGCCTTATAAGAATTTGTTTTATATATTCAGATGGTTCCACATTGGGTGTATATATGTCAATAATAGCTACCTTTTCTTGGTGAATTGCCCTCTTGACCATCATGTAGTGAGCTTCCTTACCTCAATAAATCTTTTTAGATGGGAGTTTATTTAGTTTGATATTAGTATTGTAGCACCTGATTTCATTAGTGTTGTTTTGATATGTGTTTTCCATGACTTTTGACTTTCAATCTGTGTTTGTCTTTGAATATGGTACATGTTTCTTTTAAGCACAGTATTGATGGATCCTATTTTGTTTTAATCCATCAGGCTACTGTATCTTTCTTTTTAATTGGTGCAGTCAGTTCATCCACATATAGTTCAATAACATATAGAGGTTATTACTGCCATCACGTGAGCCTGTGTTTTCTTTTTTAAAATTGATTTTATTGAAGGTATATTGCATTTTGTCATTGACTTGTTTTGAGGTATACATAATAGCAAATTTACATCTATATAACACAATAACTTTACCATCATTTCCTTTTTTCCTTCACTTTGCAATTAAACCCTTTTACCCTATTTCCCCCAACCCCACCCCATCTCTTCTATACCCATTGATTGTTGTGTGGATTTGTTGTCTCTTTCTTATTTTCTATCTCTTTAAATCTCACATGAGTGCTATCATACAATGCCTGTGTTTATCCTTCTGGTTTATCTCACTAAAAATAATTCTCTTCAAGTCCATTGATGTTCCTGTAAATGATAGGTCTTCTCCCTCTTTGATAATAGTATCATATTCCCTTGTGGGTGCGTGTGTGTCACATCTTTTATATTTGCTCATCTGTTAATGGGCATTTAGGTAGTTCCCAACTCGTGGCTGTTGTGAATAATGTTGAAATGAACATGGGGGTGTGTATATCTCTTTCAATAAGTATATTTGTGTTTGTAAGGGTGAATACCCAGTAGGAGAATAAAGAATAACTGGATATTGTGGAATTTTTCATTCTCAACTATTTGATGAATCTCCATAGTGCTTTCCAGAAGACTTGCACAATTTTTCACTTCCACCAACAGTGTCTAAGAGCTCCCTTTTCTCCACATCCTCTCCAACACTTGTTTTTTGGATGATGGCCATTCTCACAGGTGTGAGGTGATACCTCAGTGTAATTTTGATTTGCATTTTCCTAATGATAAGGGAGGCAGAACATCTTTTCATGAACCTGTTGGCTGTTTGTATGTCATCCTTGGAGAAGTGCTTGTTAAGGTCTTCAGTGCAATTTTTGCCATTGGATTGTTTGTCTTTTTTGTCCAATTTTATGATTTCTTTGTATATTTGGGATATTAATCTCTTGTCAAAGTTGTGATAGGCAAATATCTTCTCCCATTCACCTGGGTGGATTTTTGTTTTGATGCACATATCTTTTGCTCTGTAGAAGCTTTTTATTTTTATGTAACCCCAATTGTTTGTATTGGATTTTATTTGCCTTGTGATTGGAGTCAAGTTCCCAAAGTTATCTCTAAGGTGTAAACCAATAGTGTTGGTCTGCATTTTCTTCTATGTATTTTATGGTTTCCAGCCTTACATTTAAGTAATTAATCCATTTTGATTTAATTTTTGTGTATGGTGTTGGGAGGCATTCTAGTTTCAACCTTTTGCATTTGGCTGTCCAGTTCTCCCAATAATGTTTATTGAAGAGACGTTTCTTTCTCCACTGTAAGCCTTTGACTCCATGTCATAGATTTACTGACTGTATGTGAGTGGGTCAGTTTCTGGTGATTCAGTTCTATTCCACTGATCTTTGCCTCTGTTATTCTTCCAGTACCATACTATTTTGATCACTATTGCTTTGTAATATAGTTCAATGTCTGGGAGTGTTAATCCCTCCAGATTCTTTCTTTTTTCTAATGATTGCTTTGGCTATTTGGGGTCTTTTGTTGCTCCAAACAAATTTTAATCTTTTTCGTTCAATTTCCTGAAAATAAGCTTGTGGGATTTAAAAGGGGATTGCATTAAATCTGTATATTGCTTTGGGTAAGATATAATTTTAATGATACCAATTCTTTCTAGCCATGAGCAAAAAGAATCTTTCTATTTTTTGTGTATTCTATTTCTTTTAAGAAGGACTTGCAATTTTTCTCTGTGTAAACTTGAAACGTGACTTTTAGAATGTTTTACTTTTTTCATTAAATAATAAAAATTGTCACTTCATGACAAGGGTCTCAGTGATACACCTGAAAATCTTGTATGCAAATGAATAAAGACTCACGGATGCATAAAGTGGAAGATAAAAGAATCAGACTTAAGTGGTTATGATTAAATTGTGTAAATTTATTTTTAAAAATAGAAAGTCTACTTGGCAGTGTGAAATTATAAAGCAATTCATTCAAATCATCAAGATCTAAATAACACTGATGAGATGAGCAGCTATTATCTGTAGAAATAAAAATGCGACTATCAACATACAGGAAAGATGATACCAAGTTGAGTCCTTTTGTGTTACTTGACTTGACATTCCACCAAGCAGAATGACAAATAAGTCACAAATTTTTAATAGTTATCATTAGATTTTAAGCTCTAATTACCTAACCTATTAAATAATTCAGAATCTACATTTTGAGCTCTTGCTTCACAACTCCGATCTGAGCTTATCTCATCAGTAATTCACCAGCCACATTTTGAAAGGACAAATTTCAAACATTTGAAGCTTACTCAGGAGAATTTCTAGGGGATATGAAAGTAGAGAATCTGCTAGGTTCATTACTGGTTTCCTCTCTGTTATTATCCCTCCTGTTTTACTGTTTAGAAGTAGACATGCCTTCATGAAGGGTACCTAGCTACTAGTAGAAGGTGTTTTTACTCTTTGCTCTGTTTGAGATGGTATATGACAATAGATTTATATATGTTGAACCATCCTTTGCATCCTTGGGATAAATCTCTCTTGCTCATGATGGGTGATCTTTCTAATGCATTGTTGGATTTGGTTTGCTAACATTTTGTTGCAAATTTTGCATCTGTTCATTAGAGACATTGGTCTGTAATTTTTTTCTTGGCGACATCTCTATCAGTTTTTGGTATCAGTGAAATATTTGGGAGAGTACCCTGTTCTTCAATATTTTGGAAGAACTTGAGAGTAATAGGTGTTAATTTTTCTCTGAAGGTTTGGTAGAACTCATTAGCAAAATCATCTGGCACTAAGACTTTTGATTACCTCTTCAATTTACTGGCTTGTGATTGTTCGGCTCAGGTTTTCCAGGTCTCCCATCAGTCTTTGTAAACATCTTTTTCTAAAACTCGATCCATGTCCTCAAAGTTGTCCACTTTATTGGCACAGAGCTTTTTATAGTAGACCCTCATAATGTTTTGAATTTCTGTGGTAGCTGTTGTAACTTCTCATCTTTCATTTCTGATACTAGTTATGATAGTTTTCTCTCTTTTTTTCTTTGTGAGTCTAGCCAATGATGTCAATTTTTTAAATAAGTTTTTCAAGGAACCAACTTTTTGATTCATTAATCTACTATTGTCTTTTGTTTTCCATTTCATTTATTTCTGCTAAAATTTTGATTTCCTCTCTTCTGCTGATTTTTGGCTTTAATTGTTCTTCTTTCTCTAATTGTTTTAAATATAGAGTTAAATTGTTTACTTGTGATTTTTCTTGTTTTTCGAGATAGGCCTGGATAGCAATGAACTTTCTTCTTAGTACTGCTTTAGCTGCATCCCATAGATTCTTGCAGCTTGTGCCTTCATTCTCTTTTGTCTCTAAGAATTTTTTAAGTTCCTCTTTGATTTCCTTTTTTATCCAAGAGATATTCAGAAGCATACTGTTGATTTCCCATTACTCCAGGGTCTCCCAGCTTTCTTTCTGTGGTTGATTTCCAGTTATAAGTCATTGTGAACATAGAAGATGTTTAGTATGATTTCAATATTTGTAAATATGTTGAGAGATGTTTTGTGTCCCAGCACATGATCTATCCTTGAGAATGTTCCAAGATTGCTTGAGAAGAAAGTGAAATATTTAGTTAGAGGGTGAACTGTTTGGTGTATGTTTATTTGTCCTATCTGTTCCAGATGTTCATTTAAAGCAGCTATTTCCCTGTTAATTTTCTGCCTGGTTAATCTTTTCACTATTGTAAGTGGAGTGTGGAAGTCTCCCACTCTTATTGTGCTGTTGAATATGTCTTTCTTAATACTTGCTTAATACATTTTTATGATTCTTCATTTGGTGCATATGTTAATAAGCATTATGTTTTCTTTCTGGATTGACCCTTTGATCATTATATAATGTCCATCTCTGTCTTTTGTTATTCTCTTTAGATGGAAGTCTCTTTTATCTGATATGAGTATAGCTGTTCTGATCTATTGTAGTTACCATTTGACTGTAGGATTGTTTTCCAGCCATTGACTTTGAGCCTTCATTAATCTTTTGAAAGAAAGTGGGTTTCCTGAATGCAGCAGGAAGTTGGATTATACTTTTTAATCCATTTAGCCACTCTGTGTCATTTGACTTGTGAGTTCAATTCATTAATATTTAGGGTGACTATTAATATGAAACCACTTATTATCATTTTACGATTTGTCTTCTTTATGTTGCTCCAGACAATGCCTTTGTTCTTCTCTTTTTCTCCTAAGGTTGGATGAGTGAAGCTATGTTTTCACTGGTTCGTTTTTTGTTTTCTTCTTTGCTTTCTTGTTGAGGATGTATTTTGAAGGTACCCTGAAGTTAGAATTAACAATTCTGTGTTTATTTTCTAATTTTATTTGAAAGAGTATTAGTGTTCCACTCATTCTAACTATCCACATTTTTGTTCTCCTCTCTTCCTCTCCACTTTTGATATTTGCTGTCTTACTTTTATGTGTGGTTTCCTTATGCTTTATAGAGCATTCCTTAATGTTTTTTGCAGAGTTGGTTTTGTGGTGATGAATTCCTTTAACTTTTACTTATCAGGTAAGCTTTTTATAATTCTTTCAGTTCTGAATGATAATCTCATAGTGTATAGTATCCTAGGTTGAAAGTGTAGGTTTTCACCTACACTTTGTCATCACGAGAGCCACTTCATCTCTGCAGTCAATGTGCCTGCCATTCCTCAATATTTTCCTCTGGAAAAAGGCAAATTCCTCATTGCTCTGTGGGGGGTGGATAAGCCTCTTCTCTACCAGGTCACCTTCCTTCTCTCTTCATCTATCATCTTTTTAGGCAGCATGAGACTGCTGTCCTTCCTAAGCCCTCTTTTGGTCCACCATCTGACCTAATTCTAGAAACAAGAGATTGTGTGTATCTCCAGGACCTTCATGCCACTGGCTCTCTCAAGCCAGATAGATTGGTCTCTACCAGGGCATTCTCACTACCGCGACAAGAGCAAAAGTTAGGGGGCTAACTTCTTGGTTCCATATATCCAGACTTGAGCATTTTGATCCTCTTGATCCTCCTCCTAACTCCACCAATTACCGCTGTACTACCTTGATGCCAGCCAGTCTCTGAATGACACAAATCCCTGAGGAAGCTAATTCACAATCATCAGACTCATGAACCTATGAACACCTGTAAATCTCCACATCTCTTGGATCTAATGTCACATGTTTTGGTCCCTACTGTGATTATATTCTTGTTTTTGCGTGACGTACCCTTTTCTGTCTAGACACTGAAGATCATTTTCTCACTTTCCTCTTGGACACTTACATAGAAGGAGAATTCTCTAACTATACTTGGAAAGAATTCTCAGAGTGGTTAGACCATTAATATGCCCTTGCAGGTTGGTTGCTCATCTCTTATTCCATGTTCTTAAACTTAATGTTCTCTGTTTCTGTAAAACCTGCAACATTGCCCCTATAATCATTATCTAATATCTAGCTACCACAATGCTCCTATTTTTTTTCTTTCTGCCCCCCAAGTACATCTCATGCCTCTAAAATATCTTTTGTATCTCCAGTATATATTCCATACACTCAATGTATCACATCATCTTCCTATGCAACTAACCCTGCCCTCCAAAGACTCTTAATTTTACCTCCCAATGTCTTCCTCTAGGTACATAGCAGTCCCCATTTCCTTATATGTATGGTCCTTTTCTAATGTCTCATTTACCACAAAAATACATGCAGTTCCCACATTATAACTTATGTGCTTAAATGATCTTTATGTTTTCCAAATATCTAAGATAACCAAATCCACTCTGGTTGGCAGAAGTGTCCAACTTCTAGTCTTACTTTGCCAATATAACAAAATACACCTCAGAAAACATCCAATTACAAGTCCTGTCACTACTAATGCCCTCTTAGTTTCTCCATGCCTTTTGGGGCAAGCTTCAGGAGCATTAGATTTAGATCTGCCTAATGTTACTCTTACCATTAAGCCCTCCAATGACTACTCTAACATTATCATTACTCAGTATGCATTTTTCAAACCACCTCTCTGCTTTTCTTGGAAGCATGCCATGAAAAAAGATGTCTCTTAAAAAGTTCTGGCTACTGACAAGAGAAACTTTCTCTCTTTGCTCCCTTTTTCCATGAACAGGCCAAGGGTCTACAACTTCTGACTGCCTCCTATTCCCTTTCTCTAAAATACAAAGATTGGTACCTGTTAGATACCCCCAAATAATCCTATTTTATGAAAATAAACCATGAGAGCAACACTGAAATATTATCTAATCCTCTTCAGTCATTAACCAGAGTTGTCTTAGCAGGAGCCCTATCAATATGGAGAACAGAAAATAATAAACTCTCAACCTCTTCTCTATTAACCTGTCCTTTTGCTTAGAGAAGCAAGCCATTTTCTTCCCGTGTGGCACTTCAAACTATCTTTGCCTCCCAACTAACTGAATGGGAACTTGCACCTTAATCTATTTAGCTCCCAAAATTGACATTGCTCTGAACAATCAGTCTTAAAAAATCCATTTAACCATGTATGCAAAGATTAAGCATGTTGTCGCATTACTTTTACTTTTTGCCAGCTTTGGTGCTGAAGCAAGTTTAGGAATGGGAACAGGAGGTCTCACAAAGTAATATTTCTGCATTGCCAAGGCCTATTCAAGGATTTTTAAATAAGTTAACATGGAACAGGGTAAAATTGCTCTTCAAAACCAAATAGATTCCTTAGCTGCTGTCACCCTATAAAATCAGTAAGTACTAGATCTACTTACTGCTGAGAAAGGCAGGTAACGTCTTTTCTTAGATTAAGAGTGCTGTTATTATGTCAATCAAGCCATATTGTAAGAGACAGACAAAAAATGAGCTGACCAAGCCTCCATATCAGACAACAACTATCATAGTTTCAAAAATTAACTTGGACTTCAAGTCTACTACCATTAGCAGGAACCCTATTCATTCTTTCTCTTGTTCTTCTTTCAGACCCTACATTTCACACACTCTCTCTCACTTCTATAGAGCTATATCCAGGCCATTACTAATAAGCTCATTGGTGATATAATGCTTTTGCAATCAACAGCTCATTATTCTCCCCTTCAAAAGCCTTCATCTCCTTAAGGACATTACTACACCTGTCATAAGCAGAAGCAGCTACAGAAGATCCTCACTCCTCAACAATCTTAGTACCCCTCAACACTCTAGTACTCCTGTATATCTAGAAAAAAATCCTAGAATCTAAGACTCATAATGAACTTTGTAGCTCCTGGGCACATTTTACTCAACCATAATGACCAAAGATAACATTGGAATTTATTGCAGGACTTCCTTAATGGGTTTTACGATTGCAGGGTATTGCTCAAGCATGTCTCACCATCCTGGTTCAGCTGCCCAGACTGGTTCCACCAGCTCAGAAGAATATCATCAAGCAATCTTCCAGAATTACCTACAGTGATTAATGGCATAAGAACAAATACCCACCAAAGTCCCCCAAAAGAGATACCTCCCCCATTTTGAGCATTAAAGAGCTACATCTAACTGGGTGTTGTCTTCACTCTGAGCACCGCCTGCCTGCACATACTTTAATAAACTTTTAATCCTCTTTGAAACTTTGGCTCCTTCTTCAGGTTGGCCATAGACTCCCCTAACAGAAATACAAACACTTTTGATTCTTCCTTAAAAAAAAGTAAGTTATCTAAATTAAGGAAATTTTCTGCATATCTTTATTTAATAACAGGTTACCCAAAATGTATCATCTTTAATAATAATATAGGCCTCAGGTAAGCATCATATAAATAGTAGTAACAATGCTATAATTAAACATGAGCATATTTATGACATGTTATGGAAGATCTTAACTTTCATTATTAATAGATTTAAAAACTGAGTTAAAAATAGTGTTTTACTAGTCTCTCTCTTGTATGTACTTGGTATTACTTAATAACATGTCTTGAATAATTTCATAACTTTCAAGTAAACAGTAAAATATTCTTAAAATCTTTGCTCAGAAAGTGCCTAAATTTGGCTTGCCCTGGTATAGTAATTAGGCACAGTTCACATAAATACCAAAGTCCTGGGTTAGTGTTCAGGGACAGGCAGGAACAGCCAAGATGAATAACTACATAAAATAAATAAAAAATGCTTCTTCATCCTCTGTCTTTCCTGCCCACCTGCCTTTGCTTGTCTTAATTCCTGCTACTATTCCTTTAAATAATAATAATAACAATGTGCCTAAATTTTTAACATCATTAAAAAACCCAAGTGTTCATTTAATTTGTTTTTTTTTTTGCATTGTGGAACTTCTAAGTTAAATAGCACCTAGAGATAACTATCAAAATTGCTATAATGATTTATTTTAGATACTTTTTTTCAATTCAAAGCAGTGGGCAATAAAATGACTTCTGTGGGTATTGATGTTTTTGCATATCTGAAAGAGAATCTGAGATTTCAAAAGAATGTAGACTTTTCACATTTTTCTGTAAACAGTGGCATTTATACAAAGTATTATCTTTATCTCTGTTTTCTCAGAACCAATTAAATTTGAACTAACCTATATTATGCATTTAAAATTTATTGAATGAATACATGATAGTGAATATAATCATAGTTGGGGTTTTCTGTCATTAGGTGGGAAGATATAAAACTTTAAAGACAAACCTAATTTTTCATGGTGTAGAATAATGGACATCTCTCTGTCAGTCTGAAGTATTACAACGATTTCTTAGAATTTCCCAAGGATTAGAAAAAATTTTGCCACTTAGAAAGTACTAATCTCTATTTCTCCATTATCATTTCTTTCACTTATGTTATTATGTATTATTATGAGACTACAAATATTATTATATTCTTCTGCTGTGATTTTATACCACTATAGCTAAGTATTGTCTTTAAAAATGTGTATGAACTTAGGCTATTGTTTAATGTATGGTATCTTGAGAACACAACTTTACATGGTATCTTTTAATTTTTCAATCACATAACTTCTCTGAGTCCATTGTCTGTGGAGCAGGAAAAATAATACCTAGACTGAATAGCAATATTTCTGTATAAAATATCATATTTCCTTGAGCTCAAGTTTGAAAAGTTTAGTCTTCATTCCAACTATTATTTATTTCATTTTAAGTGTTCGGATAACAATTAATTACATGGCAATAGGTAGGATAACCTGGGAACTCAGATTTGTAGAGAAATTTTAATGTATAGAAATGAGTGGTTGTATGTCATTTTTTATAAACACTGTAGAAGATTCCTATATTCATTATTTATTATTAATATTTCAAATATTTTGTCACAAATATAACAGAACATAAATAAATTGCAAAAATTTTGAAGAACCACAGTTCTTGTCTAAGCAAATTAAAGAAGATATTACAAATTATGGCTGAATCAGTCGTATTTAACCACAATGGTATGTCTTTGATTGCTTCATTTAAGGACATAGTTTTTTGATTTAGCCATGTTTAATTTTGCTTAACCGTAGCTTCATATATTCACAATGCTATTAATAAACTGCATAATTTATATGAAATACGAAGTGCAGAAAAATGTGAAATTACTGCAAAGTAATATTTTCATGCAAGATTTTAGTTCATTGAAATATAAATATTATTGATAGGATAACTACATGATTTTTGTGTTCTTGTATAAATATTGCTTGACAATATAATATCAGATATATACATATATATCAGAGCACAATGCAATATTTTTGTACCAGATTCAATACAATTTATTTGATATGTCTTGCCACTGAGTACTTTATGTTTTAGTTTTGTGCATTGTGAACTTTATATTAAAAGAATGTTTTCTTAAATATTTTTAAAGGAAAATTGCAAGGAGGAGCAAAGATAGGTAGGCAAGCAGGCAGGGAGAGAGGAGAAAGAAACGCTTTAATTTATTTTTATTTTAGTTGTACATCTTGGTTGTTCCCTCATCACATTATACAAACACAGATCCTTGGAATATATGTGGACCTCTCTTGACTGGATGTGGTGGGTCTAAAGCTATTTCACCAAGTGTTTGCTAATATACTAATATAAAAAGGTAAAATATAAAAAATGTGTATAATCTAAGACCACAGAAAGAACTGATAATGTGAGACTATGACTGGTAATTCTTTAAGCTAAATATTAAAGTATATTTATTGATGTACTAAATTGTCTAATCAAAAAAAAAATTTTTTGCTAAGTCCAAAACCTTTGAAGAATGTGGAAAATAAAAGGAACATTAGAGATGTAGGCAAATTGCTTGAACATTTAAGAATTAAAAAAATAAATTATCTTAGATTTCAGCACATGTAAAGCTTTATAGAAAATATCAACTTTAAAAAGGAGCTATTGAATTTTATATGATTGAGTTACATAGAAGTCAAAATTGGAAATGAATAAAAGATAAAAGAAATTATCTTTGTTTCACCACAAGTTAACTTGATATGTCTAAGTTTCATTTCATCATCTCTCAAGAAAGCAGAAAAAATACTGTGAAAAATTATGCATATTTTTGTAGATAAATATGAATGCTTGTGGCTTAAAAAATTCAGATTTACATAAAAATCTTACTACATTTATTAGAAATAGACTGATAACAGACAATAAAAATATATTCAGGAAAAAGATATTTAAAATTTACAAATATTGCCATAATATATCAGCAATTAAAAATAGAACTTCTTTAGTATAAATAATGGAATATATTAGGGATACCCTCCATCCATTAAATATCTCTCTATATTATTACTCTACCAAAATTTAAAAATAGTACATCTCCATGATTACAGAAGTTTAAAGGGGGAAAGAGAAAAACAGGACTTATACAAAATATTAAATCATGAAGATAGCAACAATAGCAAAAAACTTCAAAGAGTATTATGGTACGCTGAGGAAAGATCTGAGTTAAATTTCAGAAACTTTTCATGTCAACTGTTTTAATTTTTTTCAGGAATGTATGGAACATTTAGAAGATAGATTTATACTGAAGTGAAAGAAATAAAGGCTTAACAAATTAATATATGCTATAAAATTATTTTGCTTCAGTCTATTATAAAATCATTTTTCTATAAAAGCAAGGCAGAAATGCTCTTTTAAAAGTATGTATTCATGTGTGTTTGATGTATGTTCAGGTTTTTTGAGGATAGCATATAACTCCTCTTTCTTCAACTATTTTACAGCTAAAACTGAGGCTATTATTGGAAGGAATAAAAATAATGAGAAATTACATAGAAATAGCAGAGTTCTTTCTTCTTGGATTGACAGAAGATCCCCAATGGCAGATAGTACTTTTGCATTTCTTCTATTACCTACATGTTAAGTATGATAGGAAACCTATTTTATGACACTAACATTTTCAGATCTGTATCTGCTAACTCCAAAGTATTTCTTGTTTCATAACATCTCCTTCCTAGAAATAGCATTCACATCAGTCTAGATTCCCAGATTCTCGATTAATATTGTGACTAGAAATAGGACCATCTCCTATAATGATTGTGTGGCTCAGCTATATATATACATATATATACATATATACATACATATATCTACATACATAGATATATGTATGTATATATATATATAATTCCTCTTAGGGGTGACAGAATTTTACCTTCTGGCTGCCATGTCTTATGACTGCTATGTGGCCATCTGCGAACCCCTGCATTACACCACCATCATGAGCAGCAGAGTCTGTCTCCTTTTCTTTAGCTCCTGGATTGCAGGATTCCTGATCATCTTTCCACCAATAATCTTGTTGCTGTATTGGATATCTGTTTCTCCAAAATAATTGATCATTTTATCGTTGACTTCTCTCCAATTCTGCAAACTTCTTGCATGGGAACTTGCTTTCTAGAACTCAACAACATTTTTTAAACTGTGGAAACACTCATGCTATTCTTAACACTAATTTTATCATCCAGAAAATTCTGAGAATACCTTCTGTTGTGGAAATTAAGGGTCAAGAACTCAGGGTTCCTTATGTGCTTGTGCAAGAATATAGAAGAGATGTTTGATGGTGGCAGTGAACGTTGGCATGTTCATTGGCAAGAAGGGAAATCTCAAAGTATGCTCTTAAAAAGAAAAGAGCAGTGAGGCAGAAAATGCTGTGTCTGTCCCCCACAGGGGGTCTGTGGTAAAGGTTTTAAAGGAGTTTACTAAGGAAAAGAAGACAGTCATGAAAAGAGGAGGTAACTTTCTGAAAGCTGCCTGAAAATGTGAATGAAACCTACACATTAATATATTTATTTGGTCTGATTCACAGCTGTCATAACACCTGAAGTGGTGGTCACCTTCACATGCTAATATATTTATAAGGTTATAATAAACTAGTGTTCACCAAAAGGTGATGAAGTCATTATAGAATACAACTTTTGACTGCTTCAAGTTTGCCTAAGGAATACTGAGCAAAGATAAATAGCTTATTATTGCAACTTACGGTGATAAAAGTCATCTGGCTGGCAGGAATTCAACTATCACTAACATTCCCCCTTAGGGAATTTGGAACCTCAAATCCTTTTGGGGTGATGAGGTGCAAGGTTTGTTTTCCTGTTTTGAAGGACATTCACCCTTCCTCAGGTTACAATATCCCTTTCCTAGCCCTAAAAGGGAGTTCTCAAGGAAAGAAATTATCTCGAAGTGTCAAGAGGATGGTTAGGGATGTATTATTCCATAGACTACAACTTTGGTGAAGCATCATCATTTGTATGGGTAAACTATGTAAATGAGAAGAAATAAATTGAGTGATTAATTCTAGAATTACTGGAACAAAGTATGTACATGGATGAGTATTAGAGGGCTTAGAAAAGGGGAGCAACTATTTCCAAATACTTGAGGACCAGTCAAGAGATGTTTCTAGTCCCCTGATATTTTTTGCTCTAGCTAAGGTGTTTTTTTGTTAGTATTTTCCTGAATTTTTCCAGATTTGTTTACATAAAAACAGCCTATTTCTTTTAGATGTAGACAGGGCTCACCTTCACTGGTCATTAGGAGATCAGAGACCTGATAATACTTTAAAATAACTAAGGCTTGGGAATCTAGTTCAGTTTAAAGTTGAAAGAGTATTTCTACGGTTCCATTTTGAGTGAGGCAATTTTTGCCTAGATGGCAAGAGTCACATAAGCCCTTAATTAACTTCCATTGGAATGACTGAGGAAGGAGACTTTGGTGCTCTCTGATGAACCATCTTTCTGAGTTTAGTGGATAATCATGATCAGTCAACAAAGTAAGTTCCCCTGAGGAGTACTGAGGGTTATTGAATTCTGCCATGGAGCACCTGATCACAAAACAGCAGATTTTGCAGCCTTATCAGCTAATGAATTTCCAGTAGAGAGATTCATCAGTAGGCTTTTGATAGCCTATACAGTGCACCACAGCTATTCCAAAGGGTTTAAGAATAGGTTCAAGGAGTTTTAAATTTGTAGCCCATACTTTATGGGAGAGTCATCGGCTGTTAGTTATCACCGTTCTTCCATATGACTACATGAGCATGTACTACAGGTAAGGCATACTTTGAGTTTATGTAAATAGTGGTTTTCTTGTGTTCTGCCATCACAAGATCTCAGGTGATTGTTACAAGTTAGGGCAGCTGAGTCACAGTCCCAGCTGGCAAGGGGCTTGCTTGCTTCTATTGTCTCATGAAGGGATACGCTAGAGTATCCTGCTTTTCTTTTTCCCTCTGTTACATAGCTACTTCCATCTATGAGCCAAACATAATCAGGGTTAGTAAGGGGAACATCCAACAGATAAAGTCTGTCAGAACAGGTATGGCTAAAAGATTCTACAATTGAATGTTTAACTTCTTTTCAGTATAACCAGATGTTTGCAGAATTTAAAGTTTTTCAAGTATTTAGGGTTAGGTTAGCAGTGTCTAACAAAGATACTTGATGCCCCTAAGTTATCCGTTAATGACCTTTTGTTTCTAAAAAGCTCTGAAGCTTCTGTGAGTAAAAACCTCCAGAGGGTGATTAAGAGTTATTTTGTATGCTTATTTTATTAGATTTGCAGTGTTTGCTGCTGCTCTTAGCCTTTTGGGTCACTGTTTGGCAATAGAGTTCAGTTTTTTTGAGAAAAATCCACTGAGCCTTTAAGTGGGACCTGGTATTTGAGTAAGAGCTTCCAAATTCATCCCTGATTTTTCACAAACATGTAGTTGGAAGGATTTTTCTAGGATAACAAAACCTAATGCTGAACTAAAGTTAAGTTCTCTGAGTGTAAAAAAAAGAAGCATGCTCTGTTCTCGCCCAGAGTAGGGGTCTGAGTCAGTGCTCCCTTGTAAGCAAGTGTAGAGGAGCTTAGCTAATAGCCTCAACTGAGGAATCCAAAGTTGCGAAATACAGCCAGTTCTAAAATGGTTGGAAGCTGTTTAATTGTTCTTTTAAGAAGCTAGAGAAGTGATGGCTTGAATTATTTAAATTAGAAAGGCCTGTTGTCCAGGAGTTAGATATAGACCACATACCTGGACTTTTGTAAAGAAATTTGGGCCTTTGTTTTGGATACATTGTATCCCTTCTAAATTGAAAAATCAAGAACAATTTCAGTATTTATTTTGGATTGTTCTTCAGGATTACAGATACATAGATCTACATATTATAATAAAGCACTCAGGAAGATGTAATGCCCATAGGTTCGAGGCAAGCACATTCCCCAGTCCCCCACCCCCAAATGTAGGCTGTCCCAGAAATCCTGAGGAAATAGAATTCAGTAAGGATTTTGTGTTTCTCACTTCACGTATTTCATTCAAAAGAAAAAGATACTGAGTTGGCTGTATATGGGAATACAAAAGAAAGCATCTTTAAGTCTAGTACAGAGTATCAATAGCTATTCATTGTAATTTGACTGAGTATGTTATATTATAAGGATTAGGTACAATGAGTTGAATGGCAATGGCAATTACCTTGATGGCCCAGAGATCTTGAATTAGTCTTTATTCACCTTTGGACTTTATTGTAAACAAAATGGGTGTATTACAGGGTGACTCACAGGCACTAAGACTCCACAGTTCAGGAATTTAGTAATGTCGGTTTTAGTTCTGTTCTGACCTCAGGTTTCATGAGGTATTGTTTTTGATGGGGATACACATTAGAATACTTTAGTTCAATTCAGACTTGGGTAGCTGATTTGACTCTCCCCAGAGTTCCATGTGTTCAGAATTTGGGATCAACCTGGAGGCCTTGTGTATTGGTATTCAAGAGTATTTCATACTGAATTCTGAACATTATTTTGTACCTAGTTTAAAGTGAAATTCTATGCCAGGAGGGGCACTAAGAATTCACTCGTTAACAAAAATTGGTGTATTGCTAAAATGTGACTGGGTCTACAACCGAAAGGAGTTCCCACGGGGAATCTTGTGAGATCAGACACGTAAAAGGTGTCCCCTTCTATGATTTCAGTTTCCCAAATGTGTCCTTTCCCTTCTGGGGTCCTACCATGAGTAAGAACAATAACTAAATCTTTCCAAGCTAATTCAAAAGAGAGAGTGAGACTTCTTAAATCCTGTATTGTGTCTTCAGAAACACTCCCGGAATTGTCTTGTAGTGCTGCAATTCACTTAAAGGAAAAGAGGTATAAATTAGAGTGACAGGGCTTCCTGGTGGCTTGGCAACTTCCTAAAGAGGGCAGACAGGATGAATGTTAGATGTAGGAATCTAACCATTTGGGGATGGGAAGTAGATTGAATCTTATTTGAAGCATAGGAGACCTAAAGGGACTTCTGGCCCAGTGGGTTCTACTGGAGATTCCAGTTTAGATAAGGATAGGGGAAGAAGTGCCAAAAGCAAGGTGACAGGCTCTAAAGTGACATGTATGAGAAGCCTGAAAATTTTCTCTGAGGGCCATAAAAGCTTGTGCACAAGGTATTTCTGATCATTTTCCTGGAGTTCTGCAAGACAAATCTAGCTGAAATAATGTTGTTATAAATGACAGACCCATTCACATGTCGTCTTTCCATCCTCCAATTTATAAAGAGGCCAGGGGATACTACAGAAAAATCCAACCCATTCTGAATTATTTTTGATATATTTTCTCCCATTTGCAAGTAAGCAGCCAGAGATATTAGATGGGGGATGAGTTAAGAAGTCCCCACCTAAAAGGCAAATGTTCGTGATTAGACTCATGGTAATTGCTCTAGCTCACAAAATGTCTACCATGAGCCCCCAAGAGAAACTGTGGGCAAGGTGGATAGGGCACATGTGATCACTAGCTTGCCACTGACTACACTATGTTGTCTATTTTCAGAATTTTGGACCCCCCTGGTTCAAGCTACCCTGCTGTTGATCCAGAATTCGAGTGCTGATTGATAAGGTTTATGACCAACTATCATATCTCAAATAGCTGGATGGAGAATTTGTGCTCAAGCATCTACTAAATAAAGTGTAGCTGAAATATCTATGTTGGTGTCTTGGCTAGAGTACAGGGGATGACTTTCCTTGCCAGTTCAGCAAGTGAATGCACTGTTCTCTTGTATCTGGCTACAAATATTAAAAACAGGCTTTCACAAACGTAGACATACATGTGCTTGCAGAATAATTAGTGCTGGTAAGAGTTCCCTTTTCTCCACATCCTTCCCAGCACTTCTTTATTTTATTTTTGTTTGATAGCCATTCTTAAAGGTGTGAGGTAATACCTCAGTTGTTTGATTTGCATTTCCCTAATGACAAAAGAAGTAGAACATTTTCTCTATCTGTTATGTTTGTTTGTTGCCTTGGTGAAATGTCTATTAAGATTATCCTTCCATTTTTTAATGGGATTGTTTGATGTTTTGTTGTTGTTCAATTTTATGAGTTCTTTGTATATACTGGATATTAACCCCTTGTCAGAGGTGTGATGGCAAATATTTTCTCCCATTCAGTTGGATGTCTTTTCGTTTCGATATGAGTTTATTTTGCTATGCAGAAGCTTTTTAGTTTGATATAATTCCATTTGTTTATTTTGGATTTTGTTTCCCTTGATATTGGAGTTGAGGTCTAAAGATATCTCTTAGGTCAATGTCCAGTGTGTTTCGCCTTATTTGATTACATTTTTCCATTTTCATTTTCTGTTCGAAGTATCTATCAATTGACATAAATTGAACATTATATTATTGCTGTCAATAGATTCCATTAAGTCTGATACTATTAGCTTATGTGATTCTGTGTTGAATGTATAACATTAATATTAATTACAGTTATAGCTTCCTGATAAATTTATCTCATGATGATAAAATAGTGTCTGTATTTGCCTCTTATTAACTTTATTGAGTGAAAGGCTAATTTATCTAAGTATTGTATTTACTGCCTTCTATTATTTGAAGTTACTTACACTGTGTTTAATACTAGGATTCATTTGTTTTGTTTTAATTAATACTGAACATAAATTAATAGTTTTATAAAACATTTCAGATGATTATGACATCTAAATATATTCTCATTATGAAAATGCAATATTTGCATCAATTAAATGTCAAGGATTTGTATATTAACTTATTATAGAAAGAAAATCAAGGAATTACAGTATTTAGACTATATTAATATTTAAAAAAATGTGTATGTTAAATAAAACAAAAGTAGGAAAAGTATATTTAGAGCTTTAGAAATATGTTTTTGGTCCATTATTAGAAAAATTCAAATTCTATATATTTAAATTTTAAACACACACACATATATATATATATATATATATATACACATATATAGGAATAACTATTAGCATATTTTTTCTCATTTTCCTTATATCTACTTTCAGTGAATAATAACAAATATATTTTTCTTCTTTGTAAAACAATTAAATTCTTTTCCAAGATTGTGGCCTGTTAAAATCTCCAGCTCACCCACTCCTCACAATATAGCATCAACCACCACAAAAATACCTATTTTCCAACTCTGATTTTTGAATAGATACGGGACCAGTATCTTCACAAAGATTTAGAACATATGACACCAAATACAGTAGGAGAAACAAATCTGACTTGATGTGGCATTACCCTGTTTGGAGAATATGGGTCGATAGGAAGATAACCACTGAAACCAACACTCTCCCAAGCCTAAAGGACTTTCTTCCTCAAGGAGTGTTCCATATTTGGGAACTGTTTTTCAGTTACTGACTCAGGAGCCACAACACAAGGTAGAAAGTAGTTGGCCTTCCTGTGAATAGGGCCACTGCTTTCTCTCAGTGCTGGCACTACAGTATACCATTGTGGGAAAGTTCTCAGTGGGTATCACTGGCCCTCTTTACCATTCAAGCACTGGTACAAAACTGTAGGCACTGAAACCTGATATTCCATGGTTTTCCACAGATATAAAACCAAGTAGGAAGTACCCCTGTGGATAGCTATTTGTTGGCAACGAGTGATTTATCCTTCCCATCACAAGCAGAAAATTATTTGAGGGATTCCATCAAAACTGCACATCTTGGCATCCTGGGGCTACAAATAAACACCTTTCTATATGCTCGGTATTTTCTGAAATTTTACCCCCAAGCCTCATGATATCTTTACCATCCTTTTGATGGAACCACTACTCCTCTTGAGGACTGAAGGACTTTTACAAGGGAACGAACTCCACTTAGACAGGTTCCCCCTTTCAACCCTGCCCCCGCTTGTCTCTCTGTCTCTCTGTCTCTCTCAGTAGCTTTTGGAACTGTGGCCTGCTTGTAGACTAAGCCTAAAACTCAAAGATCCCACTTTCGGGGGTTTCTTGTTTATATCTGTGACTCTGGAGAAAACCTCTGCCATCCCAATTCTGATTCCAACATAGAGGCTGACTCTTCGGCTTCCACATAAGGCTCAATGAAATTAGGAAAACAATGGAAGAAGAAAAATAGAATACAACAAAGATAGAAAAAAAAAAAACACAACTATGAGGCAGAATTCATTGAGCTAAAGAAGACTATGGTAGTGCTAAAAAATACAAAACGGGCTCACCAGTAGGCTAGAATCAGGGCGCTATAAGATAGGGCAGTGGAATGAACTCAAACTAAAGAGAAAAAGAATGAAAAGAAATAAAAACTTATAAGACATATGGGATAAGATCAAGAGGTACAATAATCACATCATTTGGGTTCTAGAAGAAAAAAGAGAGAGGGGTGCAGAAACAATATTTAAAGAAAAAACATTTCATCACTTCTAAACTGAAAAAAGGAAACTGGTCTCCAGACACAAGAAATTCAAAGAGTTCCACCCCAAATAAACCCAAACAGACCTAGAGCAGGATATATCATCATTAAAATATCAGAAATACAAGATAAATGATTTAGAAGCAGAAAAAAAAATCACGTGTTTTTGCATTTTCAGCAAAAAACTTTATAGACCAGAGTGGAATGGCATGACACATTCAAAGTGCTGGGAAAAATTAGTCTTCCATTCAAGGATACTCTGCACTATTAAATTATAACTTGAAATTGAAGGAGTAATGAGGTGCTTTACAAATAAACAAAATTTAAAGGCAGTCATCAGCAGAAATCCAGCTTTACAAGAAATACTAAAGGAAGTTCTATTAAATGGAAAAAAAAAACCTTAAAAGCATGAAAACATCAAAAATGAAAAAAAAAATGTGGGAATAGGATGTAAAAAGGTGGACTGTTAAAATGAGCATCACATGACTGGCTTACTTTTATGGAAAAACGTGTTAAAAGCATAGAAACTTTTATGTATATCCCAGTGCAATCTTAAAATACAAATGCAGAATTCACATTTTCTTCAAGAGCTCTTGGAACAGTCTAAAGAATAGAACATATGTTCTGAAACAAATGATGTCTCCAGAAATTCACTAAGATTGAAATAATCTCCAGCATTTTTTCTCATCACAATGACATGAAACTAGAAATCAACCATATAAAAGTTGCCTCTTAAGATCACTTTCAAATGCTTAAGATAGCTAGTCCTTATCCTCAAGATTTTCCAAGTTAATTAATACCAGTATATTCATATATTAAGTTAATATTTCACTGCTATTACTTACTTAGGAGATTAATTTTTTTTAAATTTAGGTTCAAATTATTGCTATAGAATTTACTTGTTATAGGACATGAATATAATCTACTTAGGCATTTAAGTTAAATTCCTTATATTTACTAAAAAATAATTCTTTATTACATTAGTCTAAGACTTAGAAATTTTTTTTAGGTTTGATCATCATTAAGGCTGAGCATGAGTATTTCTATTTCAATTGCTTTCATGATTCTAGAGACATTGCATATCTTACAAAAATTTGATGCAAAGTTATAAAAACAATATATATAGTCCACACAGGATCTAACTTCTGGACACACCTGTGTTAGAAAAATATAGAGAATTTTGCCACACATAAAATAATATCCTTGCTGTATACTGTATGATTATATCATATGGAAGATAATAATATTAATGTGTTAAATGATTATACTAAAAGGATGAAAATTCAGTAGATTAGTATTCATCTATATTTTATCACTATCATTAAAAATAAAATATGAATTTTAAAGATTGTTGAATCTAATGCATTTTTCAAAAAGTTTTCATGATTTTTCTTTTATTAAATAGTGAAAGCAATTATTTTGAAAATAGTAATGATGTATTTTTCACTGTATCTTTCATGGTTTGTTTTACTTGTTTATTTCTTAGAGTATATATGAAAAGATTTAACACAGGTGCCATTGAAGTGCTCAGAACTGCTAACCCCTTGTTTAAAGCTACCCTTTGCGTGTAGTTTAATATACATAAAAATACGACTTCCATAAGAGATAGACACAACAATCGTGAGAGGAACAAGTAGAAAAAGACTTCTTCTTTTGCTGTGAGGAAAGAAGCTTCGGAATTGTTACAAAGATATTTATGTAGGAGAACTGTACTAAGTCTAATGCAATAAGAAGTGTGATAATGGCTAAAACAAAACTAAACAATTCTATGACACTTGTGTCTATGCAGGAGAGTTTTAGGGTAGGAGAATAGTCACAGCCAAAGTGGTCAATAGTATTGCCATCACAGAATTCCAACTCCAGGCCCATGGTAAGTCCAGGGGAGATGGTTAACAATCCCACCAACCAAGAGCTAGCAAGCAGCTGAGTGCAGACTCTGCTGCTCACAATGGTTGCATAACGCAGGGGTTTACAGATGCCACATAGCGGTCATAGGACATGGTAGCTAACAGGAAAAACTCTGATACACCTAAGAAGATGCCAAAGAATAATTGTGTGACACAACCATTATAAGAAATAGTATTATCCATAGTTGCTACGCTAAATAAGTACCCAGGGACACAGACAGAACTCAATGCTGTTTCTAAGAAAAAGAAATTTCGGAGGAAGAATACATGGGTGTTGAGTTTGGAATTCAAAAGGATGAGGAGGATAATGGTCAGATTTCAAATGACAATAAATATGTTAGAAATAGAAAAAGAAAAATTATAATTTGCTAGTTTGGATCATCTGTCAATTCTAGAAGAATGAACGTTATCACCATTGTGTGGTCTCTCATGGTGAATTCCTTCTAATAAATTAGATCTGGAAAAAAATAGACATAATGTTCCCACATTTTAAAAGACTTCCCTGAGTACAAATTATACAGTGATATAATGAAATGACTTAGGTTAAATGCAGATGTCTTTTCTACTAATATGATTTTAAGCATTTTACTTGACTTATCCTGATATTTCATAACTTTTACTAGGGATTTATTTTCCTAATTCTCTCAGATCTGTTTTATCTTACAAGTGTGTCTATGTTACCTCCCGTTAGAAATATCTGCATCTTCTCTCTGGTTAAAATTTTATTTAATATATTGAGCAGTAATCTTTCTGAATCCTTTATAAAATCAGTGAATGCATAAAAAACATTTTTAGGTTAGATTTGTTGATCTCTGTAGGTTAAACAATCTGCTCAATTTAGTTTAGTTCAATATATCTTTTCTCTGTACTTTGCACTTTAATACACTGAGTGGGACTAATGATTTGCACATTTTCTTTTTAAAATATTTTTGTTGGTGATATATTTCTTTTTTGTGTTTGGGTTCCTTGTTATAATCAATTAGAACTATTTTTGATGAAATGATACTTTTAAGAATTTTAGTAAAATGTGAATCTCAAAGTCAGTGTATAAAAACCTGGAATTTTATATGGAATTTGAAACAATTCACTAAATTTTTCAGTCAACTTGTGTTGCATAAATATCTTTAGGACTATAAGAAATGTTATTTGGTTAGAAAGATAAAAGATACTTTATTCTCATTCTCTAAAAAGACCTTATTCATAGCAAAGATAATAAACATATAGACCTTTATCATTCACTCTCTGTATTTCTCCATTTAGCATACATGTGCATTTTCAAATATATTTTTCTAATTTTCCTTCAAATGAAAGTGAATATAGCCTAGCTTCATCCCAATTTGAAATCTAGATATCAAAAATATTTATCTAGAATCATAATAGTAGGTGATTTTTTTGTTTGTTATGGTAAAAATAATTCTGGTCACTCAGTGGAGACTCTTTTTTTCCTGAAAATAATGGTTCTACCTCCACAAACCAAGAGTTACCCTCACTCTTTAATACCAATATTTGCTCAAGGTTGTTAGAGAACCCTGGGTATTCTTGTGGAAAAGATAATAATTGACTTTTTTTACATTAGAGCTTATAACAAAAACCAAATAACACTGTTAATGAAGTGTCTTATAATGGTATCTCTAGGGAATCTAAAATATCATTGTCAAAATGCTGTCTAATTCCTACAGTGGGAATTAAAAGGGATTAGAGAGTCATGCTTTTCAAAGTGCCAGAAGTGTTGTGAAATTGTGGAGATTGGACCTTGTTCATTTTCTGTTCCAAACAAAAAATCCATAGAAATGTTGTCATCAATGTGATATTACCTATAGCCTCTATATCGTGTTATAGTCACTAGTAATATGAATTGGTTTTTATTTTGGTCAAATACACTGATTTTCTTTTTGTCCCATGGCAACAGACATCAAACCTGAATCCAGGGTTTTCAAAGACTGTACCATAGTCACCTGAGGTAAAAGGATATGAATGTATATCTTACTCTCCACACAATATCTTAACCTTTTAACTTCAGTGTGACAGCATTTCTTAAACTAGTAAATATTGCTATGTATGTTACAAATTCTTATGGTGCCAGTAAATTAGAGTTTACATGATGTTTGGAAGGTAACTAATAATGAAAATGCAATTAAATAATATCGCTTTAGAGAAAACACATCTAGAGTTATCTCTTCATAAATTTCAGGGATTATTTATTCTGGAATTAAATGTAATACAAATTTACAAACTAAGGAAGGTAAATCAAGTCTAAATGTCATTAAGATAACAGTAGTCAAAAACAATATCTAATATTCCACACAAATAAGAAAAGTAATGATAAAGGGTTATAAACCAATAAAAGACAAGAGAAAAGATAGGCAGTTCATATGTCAGAATTACGATGTAATGATCACAAATATGTTATCCATATATTCAAGTTAATATAAAAATGAAAAGATATTAAATATGAATCTTGCATTTATATCTGAAATATATATATATAAATCAATTTAATATGATTAAATAATATATTTAAACATAACAGCATTAGCAATAATATTAATGAAAGTTTTATAATGGGGTATACATTGCAAATAGGATATATTAATATTCAAAATGAAGAACATTTTAAAATGAAGCATAAGATATATACAGAGCACAACCAAAAGTTCTGAAATACTTTTGAGGAATGTAATAAAACCTTCTAATATGCATGTAAATTGGTGCCTTAGAAGAGAAAGATTATGGGACAAAGGCAGTATTCACAATAATAAGGGCTAGAATTTTCCAACTGCTAAAAGATTTCAATACACAGACACAGAAGTTCAGTGATAAGGTAACTCCCTTCTCCTCATTGACACTAAAAAAATTGAATACAGAGAAAAATAATAATTATAAACCAAATTCTTTCACAAAAGTTACTGGGTGCAAAAGAAAACATTATAAGTTGATTTTTCTAACATCCAAGTAAATATGTTCTTAATTTCATAGAAATACTGGAACACAAGTGGTGCTAAGTGACTGGCCTTGCATCGTTCAATTTGGGGTAGTTGTTCACATTACAAGGACCTTTTGGCTCACAAAATTCCTTCTTTCCCATAGCTACTATTTCTTGATTCTCAATCATGTTTTGAACCCTCCCTATGATCTAAGAATTTCATCAAATAATCAGCAACAGAAAATTTCATCATTTCTGTTTGCCTGTTTTATTCTGTTAACCTACTCTCACATTTTTCTTTTGCTTATAGTAATTTATTTAAAAACAAACAAACAAAAAGCTAGTTCACATTGCAAGAAAATTTACACTATGGTCTGCTGCTGTTGCCCTCTCCGTTTCTTTACCTCTAATTTTACTCCAAAACAGAAAATGAGTACTGCCACTTGATGAAAAGTTTAACAATACTATTTGAGTCTCAGCCTTTGAGATATGATATGAATTGACTCCTTGGTACTGCCTAAGAGCTTCTGCCACCTTGTTGTAAACTCCTTCTTGGGTGACAAGCTGCAGGGTCCCTTGAATACTGTGACTACGTCTGCGTGTTGTGCCATCTATCAGCAGCTGAAACTCTGTCACCTTTCTCTCAGGGCTTCTCACATTTCAGGGATAAATTCTCTACTAGATTTATTCTTCATTAAGTTTTATCTCATTCTATGAAACAAGGCCACCCTTTCAAATTACAACTAAACACTGAATTCTTGCATATGAAAATGGAAGGTAGGATCAAGTTGTGATTCTATGTTCCAAATGTTCCAAAAGTGAAGACAACACATGATCTGGCATTGAGCAAATTGTTACCACATAGGATTATATAGCTACACTTTTTTTATTTTTTACTTTTGATTTTGTTTGGTTTTTGTTTCAGTAATCCGTTTATACCTGAGGGGGTCTCTTCATTTTGGTCATCAGAAGCTTTTTTAAGTATTATTATTGGCTTCAGAAATGAAGAACTTAAAATTGTGAGCTTTTTAAAGGATTCTATGAACTCTAGTTACAATGGTCATAATTGCTTTAAGTCATTAATTTTCTATATTGAATTGAAAAGACATTAACTACCTTGAAAAATATTAAAAAATTAATTTTTAGAAAATCATTGGAACGTGGTCATTTTTAAATGTTTTAATGAAGATAAAATATTTCATAATATTCTACCTAATTTTCATACATATATGATCCTATTTTAAAAAGAAAATAAAACACTGTCAGAAACCCCACAAGAGCAAGACTTAGACCAGGGGTTTTAAAGTTCAGATATCATGACAGTGAATTGCCTCTGGCGCTACCACCCAGTCATGGAATGCATGAAATCTTCCAGATTGATAAGGAAAGCTGATGGACAAGTCTGACATGCGAGATGTGTCTCATGCGTGATATGTGACCTGGACGGACCCTCCACTAAGAAACAAAGGAATAACACAAGCTTAAGAAGACCACCAATAACTTCACAGGGCAGTGCCACCTTGCCCAATCAGGAGCTGAAACCTGGTCTGCCAACCTCCTCTCTCCATCCCCCTTCCTCACCATGTGGGTTTTGTCCTTAAAAACTCAGGCCACCAACAAGACAAATAGAGTCTTAGCCTCCCTTGGCTGGCTCCATCCTCTCTCTCTGCTCCCCAATAATGGACCCCCAACTTGCTTACTCTCTGTGCCTGTCTGGAATGTGGAGCGACCCTGAACCCACAGGGTCTGGACTTCCCTTGGTTGTTTCCATCCCTTTACCCTCTAATTAAATATCTGCTTACTCACTCACTTAACTTTATTGTGAATTATTTGAGTGATCCAAACCCCACAAACACAATTGTTAAGTATACTTTTAATTATACAGATGTGTTTATTAGATGTTATAAATGACTTAATATTAATTGGATTTTGATACATAGGGCAAGTACTAGATATATTTCTTTTTATTTTGATCATGTTTTCAGAAGTTAGCATGACTGGTTGGTTAAATTGTTTGACCACTATGGAGCTTACCTATTTCTTAGACCAGCAAAGGAAATAAATAATTAATCATGATATTAATAAATTATTTTCTCATTTGCACTTCAAGATCAGGAAAAAAATTAACCATAAAAATTAAACCTCTGTGAAAGAGTTCATTCCTTTGGGATAAAAAATGACCCATAGATAAATATTTTGATTTTTGTATTTCTGTTTTTTTTTTATGTATAAGTTGATTTGTGCCTGAAAACTCCCATGCACTTCTTCCTTAGGATTTTTTCTTTCCTTGTAATATCATTCACAGCAGATTGTATTCCTAGTTTTGTTTTGTTTTTTTTCTGTCATATTGTAAAAGGGAATATGACCACTTCTTATAATTCTTGCAGTACTGGGTTTTTCCTTCAGATTTCTATGTTCAACAGAATTTTACCTTTGTGTGCTATGTTCTTTGACTTTTCATTGTTAACTGTAAGCCATTGCTTTACACAGCATTAATGACTAGCAGAATCAGAAACCAACTTGTAATTAGTTCTTGATTGGCTGGATTTCTTCTTAACTTTCCACTTGTGAATATGGGACTTAAACTGGATTTATGTGACTCCAATATCATTCACTACTTTACATGTGACTCTCCTAGTATATTCTGAATGTCCTGCACAGACACAGCATTTATAGGGCTCATGGCATTTTTCCTGGCAGTATATACACTAATGGTTGCCTGAACATTTTCTGTGGCTTCATTCTTAAAACAATTCTGAGACTCGTTTCTGTTAAACAAAGGAAAAGCATTGTTTACACTTATACTTTGCACATGATTGTTGTCTCCATTTCTAATCATGTGGCATTTTCATGTATGTCAAAATATCCAAAAAGAGAGTGACTGCAACCAAAGGTATAACAATGTTCAATACCTCCCTTGCCCCAGTGCTAAAACCTTTTATGTACTCCCCCAAATTAGCAAGCCAATCAATCTTTAACTACTTAGTCAAACATGATTCTCAAATGAATTTCAATCATTAAGAAATCCATAGCTTGAATTTTCAAAGGATTTTATATCAGACATAGTAGTCAGTAACATGATTATACTTCTCTACCGACTACGATACTGAAATTTTTTTCCCTTCAAGTCTTGCTCTCCATTTTTCCTGGTTTAACCTCGCTTGGTTCAAGTTTTATGAGCATTTGTGACAATACACATAAATGAGGGCATTTATTAAGATTGTCAGAATTCAGTTTTAAAAATGATTGATGAATTTTCACTTTGGGCATGAATCAAAAGCTAAATAAAAGTTATCATCAAATAATGTTGAAAAATATTTCTCAAAATGTATAAGCATAACAGGTATTAAAATGAATTTTTCTTCAAGTTAAATTCTCCTAACTTTAATGCATTACTATCTGTCTTGCATAGTCTATTTTTTTGCATTATAAATATTGATCTGTATTATTTGATACCAAAAATGGACTTTATGCTCACTTTGAATCTCATTCTTTAACGATACAGCATATTTTGAGTTTTACTTTTTCGACCAAATTCCAAAATTGAAACATGGTATTGATATTTTTGTCAGACCCTAATATTCACAACATGACACTTCTTTAATAAACTACACTGATTATTGCTCAATAACTCTTAGTTTCTCTTATTTTGCTTATGCTGAGCCTAAGTTCATTCTCAGACATCCCTTACTTTGCTTTGTTTGCCTAAGATACATTTTCTGCTACTTATTTAATCGTTAGACTTACTCTCTCCACCATAGTTCTTAGACGTAGTTCTTAGAATTCAGAATTTCTGGTAAACAGATAATACCTTGAAAGATTTTCCAGTTTTCATATACATGTATCTATGTGTTTGTGTGTATATATACACATATATATAATTGGGTGTCCAAAACATTCAATAATATTGAAAAATTTGTGTCTCTGCAGACTATTTGCAAAAAGCCTTTTGCTAATTGTCTTCAAAGTGTTAGTAATATAATGGATAGTTTTTTCAGTTGAAATTGGAAATCACATTGGATTCTCCTTAGCCAAGAGACATTTTAATTTTCCACCTACTTCAGCACTGTGATTTTATTTCTCTTACTAATTTAAAAATCTTTCGATTTTTCCTGGTGTTGCTTTAGAGATTCTGTTTTTTTGTTTAAATTTATTCCAAGAAAATTCATTCTTCTGGATGTAATTGTATACGTGATTGTTTCCCTTGACTGCTTTTCTACTAGTTCACTATTTCACATGGAAATACAATAGATTTTAGTATATTAATTTCTTAGTCTGACACTTTATCCAATTATTGTATCTAGCAACTTCTTAATGGATTCTTTGAAGGTCTCTCCCTATATATTATCATATTCATCAGCCACAAATGAATGAAATCACACATGTCTACCTTTTCCTGCATGATTTATTTCACTAAAATAATAACATCTATTTCCAACTATTTGCTGAAAAATGCAATATTTCATCTTTCCTTTTATAGCTCAGTATTGGTCTGTTGTATCCATCTATATTTTTGTGTACATATATATGTGCATATATAGGCAACATTGTTATCCAACCCTGTTGATGAACACTTACATTGTATATAACTCTTAACTATTATGAATAATTCTTCAATGAACACAGAGATGAATTGATATTCAAATTAGTATTTTTTATATTCTCCATATAAATGTCTATACATGAATTAAATAAATCATGATATTCAATTTTTATTTTGTGAGGAATATCCATGCTCTTTTCCATACTGATAGCACCAATCTATATTCTACCAAGAGTATACTAGATACCCTTTTCTCCACATTTTTGTGAATACCTACTTTGTGTTTTTGATAATTTCTATTCTCACCTGTGTGAGGTAATATCTCACCATCCATTTGATTAGTGTCATCCTAATATTAAAATATACTTGTAGTATTTTAATGTCTGTGTGAGTCATCTAAGCATCTTAAAGGAGATCTTTTGTCCATATCTCAATTGCTTTGTTTATATTTTTGTTTTTAAGTTTTGTGTGTTTGTTACAGTACTTTGATATTAACCCCATGTGTAATATGTGATTTGCAGATATTATCTCCCATTTAGTAGATTGTCTTTTCATTTTAATGAATAATTTCCCTTATTAAGGAGTTTTTAGTTTAACATAGTCCCACTTGTTTAATCTTAGTTTGATTTCCTCACCATTGGTACATATCTAAAACATCATCATTAAGGTAAATGCTGATTAGATTATTATTTTAATTAATTTCTTTTCTTCTATGTAGGTATTGGTTTCATTTAATAATGTATTGTCATATATTTTAGGAATGGTGTACTTGTTCATATAGGTTTACATTGTTTAGTAAAACAAAGTTACTTAAATAAATGCTAAATTAAGGAAGAAAAACAAGCAATGAATTATTTTTGCACTTTTATTATTTGTCACATTAAAATGAAATGTTTTAATCCAACTCATTCAGTATAAATGTAATTTGGCACTTAGATTGACTGTGGCCATGAGAAAATATCTGGAAATTGCATCTCATATCTCTCAATGTATAGCTGTCTTTATTACATTCACAGTTTAAATAGAGGAGGGACTCTCTGAGGAAATAGTAATGTAGAGACATTGCTAAAGCATCACAAATCATACACTGTAGAATATCTTCTTTCTGAAAACCTCTAGTAAAGTACTATAAATGTTGAAAAGTATATATATTAAGAAAGAAAGCACTAATGCAACCAACATTGGATGACCTAAGTCAGAAACACTTGGTATGTAGAATTATGGAAATGTGTGGATTTTATATAGTTAGATAAAATAGACTAGAGATTTTTACATTTAATAGAGAAACTTGCTTAAAATTTTCCTGTCAACTCCTCATCTCTGTAATTATAGAATATTCTACATGCACAATATGATAAAAACTCTCGTAATAATGAAAATAAAATATAAAATATCTTACATAAATATTTTAAATGATCCTGTAAACTAAATGTAAAATTGATTTGTCATTAGAAGACCATCAAACATAGAAAGGAGGATAATATTTTAAAAATCCTCAGCACAAACCTTTGAAAGAATCACTTCAAAGAGTTTTCAGGAATCTGAAAATGTTAGAATTTCCACTTATTTTCACTAGATTGTTTATTTTTATTTTTTAATATATTTTATGTGAGAAAGAAAAAGAACCAACCCAGAACTTTTTACCTTACCCCCATCAGTTTTGATATACGAATTAGAGTGTTATCTACTATAGAATAATATGACCACATTATTAAAAGAATGTGTAAAGGAAGTACACATCTTGGTGTGCAATGGAGTGGTTGACTGAATTTTGTTAGATAAACACACATATGCTATTTTTTGGGTGGAAACATTGGACAAATTTAATGTTAATAACTATTTTCTAATGATTCTATTATCAGATATGCAGTCAAGAAAGTTAGTGGAACAAGTAACACAAAATTAGCAATGTTAAATGTATTCTACTCATTGACTGATAAGTATATAACTTTAAAGATTTAACTGGCCAAAGAAGACAAAATTAAGAAAACATTTAATAGAAAGCTTGTGAAAAAAGATGAATATATGGAAATAGTTATCGTCTAACACAAAAGGTAAACAATGAAAGGTAGGAGGGAAGGAAGGCAGGAAAGAAGGCAGTGAGGGAGTGAGGGAGGGAATTAGAAGCACTAGGAAGAAACAGAAGGAGGGAGGAAAATCAGAGAAGCAAAAAAGAAATTGCTAGGAAAAAGTGAGATGTGTCAGCCAGAAAGGACTAATCATGCTTTATTACTGGAGAGTGAGAATCACGATTCATGTCCTTGACAAAAGTGCAGTCCCAGGAAGTGTACAGTCAGAGTTTTAAATTATTGGACAGAGAAATCATTTGAGATTTAGAATTTGTTATGAATCATTTTGTGTAATTTGTAAGTCCATATATTGGTTTTCTAATCAGTGGACAAAAATCCCCCAAATAAAAGGCTACAGAATGGAGTTCTGCAGTTGTAGATTCCTTATTTGTTGTTGTTGTTTTGTTGTTTGTTTCCTTTTTTGTGATCACCAAAAGGCTGAGTCAGACTATCTAACTTTCACCTGGAAGATTTAACATGACAGATAGTGACAAGGAATTTGTTTGACTCAAAGAAGTTCTCAACGGAGAAAAATGAAATTAAGAGAAAATCATTAAAAAATAAAATGAGAAAAATAAGACAAATGATGAAGTTAAAATCTATTTCAGAAAAATCACAAAACTGTAAGAAAGTATTAAATGTTGCTTGGTGAATCCAATATCTTAACTATATTGTGAGTGTCAGAATCCCCACAAAAAGCAAGCCTTAGAACAGGGATTAAAGTTTAACTATCAGGACAATGAATTGCCTGTGGCTCCAGCACCCAGTCGTGGATGCGTCCGGATCCGTCGGGATCCCTAACGAAACTAAACTGATGGATGAGTTCGACATGGGGACTTATAGTACGTGACCAGGAGAGACTCTTACCAAGAAAAAAGAATGACATCAGTTGAAGACCAACAACAACTTCAAAGGACAATGTCACTTTGGCTAATCAGGAACTGAAACCTGATCTGCAGACGCCTGTCTCCATCCCTCTTCCTCACCAGGTGGGATTTTCCCTTAAAAACTCAGGCAGCTGGCAAGGTCTCCAGTCAGCCTCCCCACTAATGGGATCTTAACCTCCTGGCTGACTTCATCCTCTCTCTCCCTCTGTTCCCCACTAATGGGGGTCAGTCTCCCTTGGCTGGCTCCCTCTCTGTCTCCCTCTCTGTCTCTCTGCTCCCCACTAACGGACCCCAACTTTCTTACCCACTGTGCCTGTCTGGTATGTGGAGCCACCCTGAACCCACGGAGTTCCGACCTCCCTTGGTCAGCTCCATCCCTTTACCTTCTGATTAAACCTCTGCTTGTTCATTGGCCTTAACTCTGCCATTGGTTCTTTGAGCGACCTGAAAACCCCCACAGTAAGTATAAAGAAAATACAAAATTCGACAAATAAAAAATATAGTAATAATAACAATTTTAAAAGTACTTGAAAAAATCAGTCTAAGAAAAGTCTGAAAAGATTGATATCAGAAAGTTGTAAAAATATGTCAATCAATATGAAATCATATATCAAAAGCATAAAATTTCAAAAATCTGATAGTGCACTAAGTCAAATTTGTTATTGACAGAACAAACAAAATAGAGATCTCTCAGAATTCAGAACATTTTAAATGACAAAATAGAATTTCATAGGTGAGGAAAAATAATGGCGAGTTCAAAAATCGTAGCATTAGAGTTACTGCAAGAGAGATAGAAAGAAATGAAAAGGAAGAGGAAAAAGCAGATATGTACCAGAAAAATGAATTTTGCAGACAAAATATAATTGCAATATAGGTGAATAATAGAAATATAGACAAAGATATACATAGAAATAACAAATGTGAAACTATGATAAAACTGTAACATTTACTAAAGACAAAAATTAAAATATCTACTCTCAGATTGAGTTGAAAAGGAAATTAAATATTGGTAACTTTAATTGAAATATAAAAGCATTGCCTTATAATTAATGAACATTCCTTACTCCTTATATTCACAAGAAAAGCTATTTAAGGAACTTTCTGGTTAAATGTATTAATGTATAAAACAAATATTCCTAAATTGAAAAATGCTATAATTCTAGTATAGGCATTTATTTATTAGTAAAAATAATTAAACATCAATCTGCACTATATAGTGCACAAGGATTTGGGAACAGCGTGCTGAATAAATTTGAGCTTCTACTTCCACTGAACTGACATGTTATGTGTGAAACAAGTCATTAACAAAAAAAAAATCAGTTAATTTTTGTACTTATATATGTATCCAGGTAATTGCAATTTTTATAAAGAAAATATATTTGAGAAAAAGGGGCAATGATGGTGTTTTTATTTAAGAAATTAGATGTAATAAAATGCATGATTTATTAGATTTTCTAATTAGCAAAATATGTACATATTTTGTATGGCATTTTGATGATCATGTAGCAATAAATGAACTCACGTGAACAAAAAATGTACTAGGTTAAGAGAATGGTCGCTGAAAAAAGCCTAGAAGAACGTAATAATTATTTAGAGTTTGATATTTGGAACACAAATAAGGAAATTCCTGAGCAATAAAAGCATATATGAAAGCATACTAGTTAAGAACTAATATGGCACACTTCAAGATATAAAACAGTTCTCTGGCAGTTAAAATTTATATTCTGAAATTTTCAAATAGGATTTAGTTGTGTTCCAATGGTTATACAGAGCCACACTTCTCTCCCTCGAAGATGACTTCCAAATATTTAAGACAGCTGCTATTTATTCTCAAAATTTTCAAAGTTCATCAATGACTGTGCATTCATACAGTAAGTCAGTATTCCCCAGTTGTTTCCTGTATAGGAGCTGCATTACAAAACTGAGTTCTAAATTGCAGGTATAACAGTCACTTTTTCTAAGACATAAGGATAATTTACCTAGGCATTTAGCTTAAGTTTTTTCCTAAGAAACACAACAATAAGAAAAAATAACTCTTCGTTCTACCTTAGACTAAAGATTTACCAATTTTTTTTAGGTTTTATCATCATTAAGCATGAACATGAACACTTCTAATTAGATTCACTATTATGATTCTAGAAACATCACATTCTAATAAACTACCTTTACAAAGTTGCAAAAACAATAATACTTAGGTGCACATGGTCAATCTTTGTACACACATTAGAGGCATTCACTTTCCAAAATAAATTCATGGAGTATTTAGAAGATGAACAATATAGAGAAGTAAAAAATGAAGCAAGCCAGCACTGCAAAAAAGAACCGATGTAGAATTATAGTTATATTATATTAAAGGCTATTAATATTGATGTGTCAAAGGATTATGCTACAAAAATTATGCTAAAAGGATAAAACCAATTTAATTTAGAGACTTTGTCTATATTAATCATTATCATAAATAAAATGCGTGAAATTAAGACACTGAAAAGGGAGTAGAATACAATGTATTTTTCAATAAGTTTTACTGATCTTCTTTTATGAAAACCAAAAATACTATTTTAGTGCAGCAAAGATGTATTTTTTTATGGTATCCTTCAGGGCTTGTTTCACTTGTTTATTTCTTAGAGTATATATGAAAGGATTTAACACAGGTGCAATTGAAGTGTTCAGAACTGCTACACCTTTGTTTACAGCTACTCTTTCCTCTGCAGATGGTTTAATGTACATAAAAATACAACTTCCATAAGAGATAGACACAACAATCATGTGAGAGGAACAAGTAGAAAAAGCCTTTTTTTTCTGCTGCGCGGAAGGAAGCTTCAGAATTGTTACAAAGATATTTATATAGGAGAACAATACTAAGGCTAATGTAATAAGAAGTGTGATAATGGCTAAAACAAAACTAAACAATTCTATGACACTTGTGTCTGTGCAGGAGAGTTTTAGGATAGGAGAATAGTCACAGCCAAAGTGGTCAATAGTATTGCCATCACAGAATTCCAACTCTAGGCCCATGATAAGTCCAGGGGAGATTGTTAACAATCCTGCTAACCAAGAGCTAACAAGCAGCTGAGTGCAGACTCTGCTGCTCACAATGGTTGCATAATGCAGGGGTTTACAGATGGCCACATAGCGGTCATAGGACATGGTAGCTAACAGGAAAAACTCTGATACACCTAAGAAGATGCCAAAGAATAATTGTGTGACACAAGCATCATAAGAAATAGTATTATCCATAGTTACTATGCTAAACAGGTATCTAGGGATGCAGGTAGATGTCAAAGATATTTCTAAGAAAGAAAAATTTCGAAGAAAGAAATACATGGGTGTTTTGAGGTGGGAATCCAGCAGGGTGAGGAGGATAATGGTCAGATTTCCAGTGATACTCAACAAGTAAGTTATAAGCAGAAAAACAAAAATTACAATTTGCCAGTTTGGGTCATCTGTCAATCCTAGAAGAATGAACGTTGTCACCATTGTGTGGTTTCTCATGGTGAATTCCTTCTAATACCATTCGATCTGGAAAAAAAATAGAGTCTAGACTTTAGAAAGGTTTCACCAAGTATAGTTTCAAAAGCAAAATGAAGAATCAAGTGACTCAGTTGAAACACACGTTTTTCCTATGATTCATGCATTTTATCTAATTTAATCCAGGTATTTTATCGATTTACTGGAAATTTATTTTCCTAGTTCACTTTAAGAATTTCTTTACAAAAGTGTGGTTATATTACCTCTAGTTACAAGTATCTGAAAATTATCTTAGGTTTAAATTTTGCCATGATATTGAAAGGTAATTTTAATTTTATATAAACTTTATGAATGCATAAGAAAACATTTTTTAGATTAACTCGTTTATTGGCAAAAAAATTGCTTAATTTATTTTAGTTTTAGGTATTTTTTCTTTATACTTTACATTTTAATGAACGAATCAAGACTGTGCAGTTGCAATTGTTCTTTTTTATGTGTTTTTGCTGTCATATATTTCTGGTTAGTGTTTGAGTTCCTTGGTGCAGCCAATTAGAACTTCTTTTGATGGAATGAAGTTTTAAAAATTTTAGTATAATGGGAATCTCAGAATTAGTATACAAATATTAAGTTGAAGCTTTACATGGAATTTGAATCAGTTTACTCAATGTTTCAGTCAGCTTGTATTGCATGAATAGCTTTAAGAGTATAAGAAATTTTATTAGGTGGCTTTAGAGAAAAAGTTTTTGTTTGTTTGTTTACGTTGGCATATGCTTTTAGGATATTGCGTTGTACCTCAGTCTGTGTGTATCTCTCATCACACCCACTACCAGGCCTTTAGTGCCATTTACCACACTTTGCTGTATTCAGTAATATTAGAGTAACTTATTACTCACTAAATAGAAAGGAAAACATAAAATCAATTTTGAATAATCATTGAGTACTAATGTTCATGATGCATTCCAAAGAAAAATTGAATTAAATATAGATGTTGAATCTTGAAAAATGAGTTACACAGATATTTCTTTCTCTAACTCTGAATTCAATTGATTCAATTTATCTTCACATTCAGAATGGAATGAAGCATATAACGACTGCTTTGTACACAAACCAATAAAATATCAAAAACACTTACTTCCCATGAATTCCAGACAGTCACAGTTGGCTGATTCATTCTAAATTTTTATTGTATCTTCATTCACAAAAGTGTGATAAGAATTATTTTTCAAAAATATATAGATTTCCTTTTAGCCCATATTTTTCTTTGTTTCCTCATTCTCAATACAGACTTTGTTCATAGCAAAAATCTAAGAATTATAAACATAAACATGTGCGGAACTCTTTCTCTTTCTGTCTCTATATTTCTCCATTTAGTAAGAATGTGACATTTTAAAGCATATTTTCTAATATTCCAACAAATAAAAATAAAAAGTGTGCACATTCAACCTAATTTAAAATCTAGATATCAAAATTATCTACTCAAAATAAGTGGGTGGGGTTTTTTTTGGTAAAAATTATTCTTCTGAGCACTCACTAGAGAATTTCATTTTTCTGTTGAAAAAAAATGGTTCCATCTCCTTCAACCCAAATATTTACCAAGCTCTTTAATACCGAAGAGCATATATATTTAGTGTGGTTATAGAACCCTGGGGCTTTTATGAAAAATACAATAATTAGCTGTTTTCACATTAAAGCTTAGAACAAAAATCAAATAACAAAGTTAATTAAGAGCCTACCAATGGCATCTCAAGGGAGCCCAAAATAAAATATGACATCTAGATACTGTCTAAAGCTATAATGGGAATTAAAAAGGCTTAGAGAGTTATGTATGCTTTTCAGTGCAACAGAATTGTTGAGAAATTGTGAAAATTAGAGTTCTCTCATTTTCCATTCTAAAGAATCAAGATAGAAATGTTCACATTTATGTGATATTGCCTATAGCCTCTAGTTTATGTAAAATAGTCACCAATAGTATAAATTGGGCTTTATTTAGGTAAAATAAACATTTATTATTTTCCACGTCTCATACTCTTCACCTTAGTTAACCTTAGAAAATGACATTTATTATACTAATAAATATATATGTATATATACATATGCATTTATAAGATACAAATATAATGCCCAGTAAAAGAGAGTATAAATGACTTTTTAGAAGGTAAAGAATAATGAAGATATAATTAATTAAAATATCTTTACAGAATACATAGGTTTTATCTACACGTTTTATAAACTATAAACTATAAACAAAAAGTTTTTTTGCATTAAATGCAATGCAAATATAAAATGCAAGAGACATCAGTCTTTCCAATTTAACATTAAGAAAGCGATAGTTAAAAACAATGTAGGAAATGTAATAGAAATAGGAAAGCAGCGATAGATGACAAGATCACTAAAAAAAAGAAAAAAAGTGGTCTGTATAGTAGATGAAGCATACAGTGATCACATATTTGTTAACATTCATGTTCAAGGTAAGAAAGAAATGACCAAAATGTTTAAAACGTAAAGATTGCAGTTCATATTTGAATATAGACTCATTTTAATAGAATTAAATAACACTATCTAAATAGGAACATTATCAATTATTTTAATAGCAGTTGAATATTGGAAGTGTAAATTGGAAGAAAGTTAAATATGAATAACTAAAATAAAGCAAATGAAAAATATTGGAGCCTAAGATACATACAGGGCACAGTCAAATGTTTTTATATACATATGAGGAACATAGACACTAGTTTAACATAAAATGCAATAAAATATGAGTTCCATATTCTGCAGAAGAAAATCTCCACTGGGAAAGCCTTCATGAGGCCTGTTGAACTTCATGAACATAGAAAGCACACTCTGGTAGGATGCCTTTTCCTTATGAGGAAAAATCTTTTAGAAGTCCTTCATTCCTTCACATTCACAATCAAATCCACACTGCTAGGAAACCCACCTTGTAAAGAAACCTTATAAATGTTAGGAATGTGTCACAGGTGTATATTCTGGAAGACTTAAGCTTCACATGCAAATACAACTGGAATGAAACTTTATATATGTAAGGAATGTGGCAAAGGTTTTGTATGTTCTGGAGACCTGAAGGTCTGTATGCAAATCCATACTGGAGAGAAACCCTATCAGTGTAAGGAATGTGACAAAGCCCTCACTCATTCCTCTCACCTTACTAAGCATATGAAAACTCATATTGGAGAAAAACCTTTTAAATGTGAAACGTGGGGAATTCTGCTACATCTCGTATGTTTACTAGACATATAAGAACAAACACTACTGAGAAGCCCTAACAAATTAAGGAATGTTGAAAAGGCTTCAAGTTTCTCAATAACTTTGTTCTGATGAAACTATTCAACCTGGGGAGGAAGCCTATCAGTGGAAGGCAACTGGTAAAATCTTATGTCATTTCTATTCTCTGTGAAGCTATGGAGGGATCACACTAGTCCTGTCATTCTAAAAATGGCAGATAACTTAAAAAGCAACAAAACTATTAAAAATTTAGCAATGGACTGCTGCGAAGTTATTATACTAATGAATATGTAAAGGCTTTTATAATTTCCTCAGAGAAACACTTATTTTAAGTATTCAATTCCATGCAGTGGAGAGAAATCTTCTTATTAAGATCTGTAGGAAACTGTAGTTCTGCTGCATAATTGAAAATTCACTTACCATCTTGTACAAAAGTCAAAACACAATAAATATTGCAGTCATCATTATTTTCCATCAGATTAGCTTCCATTTTTAATGAATATGGGGTAATTTACAAATAAGAGTTCTCAGGTAGCAATATTGGTCATACCACCTGAGTCTGAAATCTTTTGTTTATGTAGTAATTGTATTTTTGACTCTTTGAGGAGCCACCATTCTCTTTACACAGTACTTGCAGTTTGTACATTCTCCATATTTTCACCAATACTAATCTAGTTTTTTGGTAGAGACCACTGTAATCTGTAGGTGGTAAATTATTTATGCGGATGTGATTTCTATTTCCCTAAAAGTAAATGATTATTAGCATTATTTTTTTTAAGATATGCAGAAAGAAAATAAGGAAGGGAGAGGAGGAATAGTGTTCAAAATTTTTTTCCACTCCAGTCTACAAGGTCCATCTCAACTCACTTATCTCAACCACCTAATGCACAGGGATACACCGGATTCTTTTGTTTTTTTAGTTGCCTTTTGACCATCTATATATCTTCTTTTGCTGTGTCTCTTCAGATCAGTATTTTTCAGTTGTATGAATTTTGCTATAATTTGGATATCAACCCCTTTTCAGATGTATGCTGTGCATATGTCTTCCCCCATCCACTTGGCAATCCTAATATATTTGGTCATTTCTTTTGCAGTGTAGTGTTTTTGTGGTTTGATACTGTCACATTTTTTCCCCCATCACTGGAGGTGAATACCCAGTCATATCTAATTCATTCATCTAAGTCATTCATCTAATTCATACTTTTACCAATGTTTTCTATGTATGTTATGGATACCAGTTTCAGATCTAACTCACTTTCACAAAATTTTTATATATTTTTGCTTTGTGTGTGTGTGTGTGTGTGTGTGTGTGTGTGTGTGTGTGTGTGTGTTTTGTTGGGGTAACTCTTTTGCAGATTCATGTGGACTCCTCTGGGTTTCCAATGTGTACATTTTCCCAATTTCTCAATTTCTCAAGTGCTTGTTCATGATCCTGCCCTCCATCTGATTGCCAGGAGCTCTTCACCACTGTCTGTTGGGTCCCACTGCCACTTGTCTCCCAAACCCCTCCTACCTTCTCACCCGCACTGTCCATCTTGTTCCCTGCTGGTGGCCTTGATTCTGCAGGCAGTGTCCAGGGGTTGGCTTTGGTTTGTCTGTTCCCATGCTTTGTCTATTCACATTCCATCTGTGAGTATATCCAGTATCTGACTGTCTTCCTTTAATTTGGAAGGCCCCCTTTAGATTCATCCTTGTTGATTCGGGTGAGGGGATTTCTTCTCTTCTGACAGCTGGGTGGTATTCCATTGTTTGTATGACGTCTTCGTTCATTCTCTGCTGATGGGCACTTTGGTAGCTTCCAGTTCTTGGCTATTGTGAACGGAGCTGTGGCGGGCATGGGGATGCATGCATCTGTGAGTGTTAGTGTTTTTGTATCCTTTGGGTGGATGCCCAGAGTTGGGATGGAGGGATCATGTGGCATTTTCATGTTCGGCTTATTTGAGGGACTCTATACTGTTTCCACAGGGCTTGTAATGTTTTGCACTCCTAAGGAAGGGTGGGAGTGTTCTCTTTTCTTCACTTCTTTGCCAGCATTTGTTTTTTCACCTTTAGGTGGTGACTAGTCTCTCAGGTGTGAGGCAATGTCTCATTGTTTTCATTCCTATTTCCCTGGTGGCTGGTGAGTGGAATCATCTTTTCATGTTTCTGTTGGCCATCTGTGTATCTTCTTTGAAGAGAGGTCTCTAGTTCTCCTGCCCATTTTTTTAGTTGTATTGCCTATTTTTCTGTTGCTGAGTTTTGTGTGTGCTTTATATGCTTTGGATGTTAGACCATTAGAGTTATGGAACGTAGATGTCTTTTACCAGTTGGTAGATTGTTTTTGTTTGTATTCATTTTTTGATGTATAGCTAATATATCAATTATTTTCTATAAAAATCACTACTTCATCTGCCATTCTGATGTTCATATCACAAATTTGCCAATATTCCTCTAAAACCTGTATTCCCATATAAAATATATACCCCATGGTGACAATTAAAGGTATTGTATTGTTCATTGTCTCCATGCCACTGGCACAAAGTCTTGCACATCAAAGGAATTCAATGACCCCATGTAGATGGTACAAACTGCCATTCACACAAAAATAAGACAGCATAGCATGTGCAAATAAAAGGATCAGAAAAGTAGAATTATAATGTAATAACTAAATAAAACTCATAGAATGTCATTGCATGAAATGTCAGTGATTTTTATTTGCTTTGAATACTAATGCAATGATTTTATTTCTGCTACCTTGTTTTTCTGCTCCTACTCTGAATCTTTCTCTTTTTTTAATGTGCACTTTTTCCTTTCTATAAATACATTGAACGGTTGCCCCAACCCCATCCCGCTCCATTAATATTTGTCCCTGTTTGTCTTTTCTAAATAAAAATGTTGAAAATATAGTTCTAATATACATGTAAATTGGTATCTTAGAGAGAAAGATGATAGGACAAAAGCAATGTTCAAAACAATAACAACCAAAATTTTTCAAGTGCTCAAAGGTATCAACACAAGAAGCTTAGTGAAATGTTAATGAAACCACACCAGAGTGTTTTATCACTGACTTTCTTAAATGATAGAGGAAATAAATATAAGAAAATACAAAGAGATACACAGAGCTTATTCAATGCTCATATTATACAAAACTTAACACTGTTAATATAATCATTTTGCGCAAAGAAATACAGAGTTACAATGCAGTTCTCATCAGAACCCACTGTCATTTTTCAAGGATAAAGAACTTTAAAAAAATTATGTAGAATACCAAAATACCTTTAACAGCCAAAACCATTGTAAGAAAAAGAACAAAAATGTCACACTCCTAGATCTTGAGACATACAAAAAGTGAAAGTGAGCAAAATTATATGTACTGGAATGAAAAAAGAGACACAGATCAGTGAAATGGAGCTGAATGACCAGAAATAGATTCACACATAAATAATCATTTAATTTATGACAAAGGAGCCAAAAGCATATGAGGCACAAAAGAAAATCTTTTCAATAATGATTTTGGGAAAACTGGACAGCCACATACAAAAGAATGAATATAGACTACTCTCTATACCACACACAAAATTAATCCAAAATGGATTAGCAATTTGAATGTAAGACTAGAAACCCTAAAATACTTAAAAGGCATAACATAGGCAAGTTATGCCATGATATCAACCTTACAGAATTCTTTGAGGACTCAACTCTAATAGTCTCATTTGTTTATTTTTTTATTTTGTTTCACTTACTACTTCAAACTAAAATCTCTTGCATAGTGAAATAAACTGTCACCCAAACAAGAAGACAACCTACTAATTAAAAGAAAGCATTTGCACATCAGACATTTAGGACAAGGGCTTAACGTTAAAAAACATATATAACAAACTTAGAAAAATCAACAAAAGAAAAACTAAATTAAGAAATAGAAAAATTGGAGTCATTTCTCTAAAGAAAGATGTCCAATAAGCATATGAAAAAAAAATGTTCTTCCTCATTTGTTGTAAGGGGAATGCAAACTAAAACAATGAAAAATCACCTATCACTTGAAAAACTCGATATTATCCAAAAGCCTGGAAAAAACAAAGGTTGGTGAGGATGTGGAGAAAGTGAACACTTGTAGACTGTTGGTGGTAGTATAAATTGCTGTAACCTTTATGAAGATCAATATGGCGATTCCTCAAATATTTTAGAATGGAAATCCCATTTGAAACCCAAGCGAAGTAACAAACGAACCAAAATTCAACCACTGGACATTGACCATGGAGCTGAGATTGCTAGTGGGTAATGGTTTGGAGGGTGGGACCAAGGGGTGGTTGAGTCCAATAGAAAATGGTGAAGGACTTTTGGTGTCTTTATGGTGGGCCAGAATTGCTCTTAAGTATCTGAGGAATGGTGAATCTGCTCATATGGGTTACTATGATTTTGTAAATCAAAGTTTCCTCAATAAAATTAAATTTGAGAAAAAAACACCAAAGGCATTGTTGATTCTGGGTCTCTTCTACTATTTAAAAGAGGCTGATTTCCAGAACTCGGGAGAACAGAGCAGGTGCTGCACGGAATGGTGCTCTTGCTCATGGGGTTATAATAATGTATGAACTCTTAGATTTCCAGGAACACAGAACAGGGATCCAATATATCTTTGAAAATTGGATATTGCCTGCTCTTGCTTACACATCTGAGGGCTATGCTATGGACAGTTATAAAAATGACAAAGTGAAAAAAATAGATAAAAATGATAATGTGGTGTCTGGAGTCAACTGATGTTAAAAAGTCAATGTCCACTGTGAAAACATACAGATACCAAGATTTTTAAAAAACAGTAAACAAAGCAAAACACCTCTCTATGTCTCTCTATGTTATATCATTTTAAATTTCACTTTAGTGCCTGTTAGAAGTAACTCTCAGGAAACCTCATGGCAAAGGACACCAGGCAAAGTTGGTTTCAGTGTCTGAGTATCAACATCACAGAGCTAAATATTAGATGATGGATTTGTGGCTGAAAATATACCAGAAAAATTAGCATATTTCTTTTTGTGATATTTGGTGACTTTATTTCCTGATCTTCAAGATTATAAATATGTCTAATGGCTACACTAAGCCATCATTAGTAGAAATGTTGCTCTACTTACAAATGGAAGTACATTATAACTTTTACAATATTCCCAAAAGCTTTGATGGTTTAGATAATTCTGACATGTTAAAAAAAAAAAAAAAAAAACCAAGACATGGAGCTGTTTTTAACCATCCTGCATTTGACCTGTGTTGGGAAAGAGAAATAATTTCATCTTAGTCACTGAAATTTTGCTGTTGTTTGTAGTGAAGCATATCATAGATAATCTTCAATGTTGCACCAATGATGATTTTTCTTAATATTGCAGAAGCTGCACGATTGTACTATGGGTTAAAATGATATACTTGCTCTGTAACTCTTCTATGTTTTCTCAATTATTTATTTTTAAAAGTTGGTGATGGTGACCTTTGTGATTTAAATAATTTAGAATATACTAATGATTTTTTTCATTGAACTATAAGAATAATGAATGTCACTCAGAGAAAAATAAAACTTTTACGATTTACCCTTTCCTTGGTGAAGGGATTGACTGAGAGATAATGACTTTATATGGAAAAGACAGTGCTTCATTTTTCTAAAGTTATTTTCCTTTATATTGTATATGTGTAAACATTACTTATTAATATAAGAATGGAAGAAAGAGCTTATTATGCTAGGTAGCCTGTATTTGTTAATTGGCAATTTTCTAGGGGGAAATTATTTTTAGTGTTTGCATGGACTATATATTTTTCAAAAAACAAAATATCTCTTTTATTTTCTAAATAGCAATAGATCAAAAGAAAGAATAAATAAGATTATTCCTAGCTCATGCCCTCAGTATAACTATAATACTAGAATAATTTTCTCTATGACCGCATCATAACAAGGAGCAATACTGAAATTTGGAGGAGTGAAATAAAATTACTGCACTTTTAAATGTGACAAAAATCTGTAAAATAAAAATAAAATCTGATAAATCAGAGATTTTTTTAGAAGGGAATTCTCATTAAACGGAAAAATGATAAACTTGCTACATCAGCTTGAAATGGCTAGTGAGTCAAGTTTACTGGAAAACTCTTAAAAAGCTAAATTGATTTTCTTAAAAGGTCATCATTATTTAAGCAGAGGAAGGATGATATGTAGTGGCTTTCAACACGACAGTGCATATTATCCCAAACATAGCACCTTAAATCAGTGTTCATCTATTATCTGACAATCTCTGTAAGTGAGAAACGTGGAGCTAATTCACTGGATTGTCTACTGAACTACAATCAAATTTATCACAATGGCTGGCTGCTTAATTGCTGCCTTGACTGTGGTTGAATCAAAACCCAAGACTACTCAGATTGCTGGTTCATTTTTGTAATGAAGTATTTATGAAGTTTATTTATACAATGAAATAAGGGAGAGAAAAAGACTCTACAACAAGATTGTCGCTAGAGTTTTACATAATGTAACATAATCACAACAGTAACATCACATCCCCTTTGCAATATTATACTATTTGGGTTTAAGTCACAGATGCTGCCTACTCCATACTTAGGGATAAGCGATTGTACCAGGGCACAAAAACAAAAATTGAAATCATGAAGACTATCTTAAAGTTTATCTGACAAGTTTGAAAGGAGATTCAAACTTGATTTTGACATATTTTAAACGGAAGAAATACTATATCATACTAAACAGAAACTTTAACATATAGGAAAAGTGGGAAAATGCATCATTTTTGGATAAAGTGATAGAAGCCATCAGAAAGGGTGAAAGTAACATAGATACAGTCTCCACAGGAAGTTTGCTTTGGCACTGAGACACAAGGTCAGGGGACACCAGTGATACGAGCCTCCTCCAAGGACTGAAAAGTTATTCCCATATTGAGTGTCACCTGGGAACCGTACCCGCGATGACACACACTCTGGTATGGAAAACAGAGGGGCTTTCCTTTGGAGTACAAGTCTAGAGAGCAGAAATTGCAGGACAGAGAGCAGGGAGCTCCGATGTATGAAATGTGCCAGTCCTAGGTGAAGAATTCTCATTTGTTGATCGAAAAAGGCTTCATTGGGAGGAATAAGATAGATGGATAGCCTTCCAGGGAATGGAGATCATGATGAGCATGCGCACCGGCTGTCTTGTGATTGCCGGGACTCAGGCAGGCAGAGATCATACTGGAATAGCATTGGAGAGATAAAGGCACCAGTCCCTTTTGACATTAAAAAACAGAGACAAAGAGGAAGAAGCTTTATTTTAATAAATAATTGCTAAGAGCTTTCTTACCTTGGGGAAGGAAGCACAAATCCAAATCCAGAAATCACAAAGTGTCCCAAACTAAATAAGCCCAAATAGACACATACCAACACACAGTACAATTAATTTGACAAAAAAGCTCAAAAGAAGAGAAGATCTTAATATCTGCCTGAAAAAAATGAATCACATGAAAGGGACCCAAGATAAAACTATCAACAGATTTCTTCTTGAAAATGTGCAGTACAGAAAGGAATAGCATGATACATTCAAATTGCTGAAGTGTATTCCAAACTAGAAAATTCTGCAAGGTTATCACTTAGAACTTAAGAAAAAATGAAGACTTTTATAAGTGCACCCAGATAGAGCAGCAATTTGGCCAGCCGCCTTTGGCCAGCACAGTCTAAATACATCCCAAGGACCAAGGTTCATGACAAGGAGATGAAGTGAACAACCATGATGAACAACTAAAAATTTAAAGGTGCTTTTTCCACTCTTTTCCTGCCTGCCTGCCTGCCTGCCCCTTCTCATCTTTATTCCTGCCTGCACCTTTCCTTTAAAAGGATTCTTTTATAGACTAAAAAGTTTTAAAGAATTCATATCTACTAAATCAGCCTAACAAGAGATAAAAATGGGATTTCAATACATGAAAATAATCTCATGTAGAAGAAAAAAATACCAGCAATATAAAAATGTGGGAACAAGAAGAATAAAAATATGAATCGTGGGAATTAACTTGAGATTTTCTTGCTTTTAATTTTAAATAAATACACTGGGGTGATTTGAAGGCTCTGGCATGAGTTTCATGCTGGACACCCTGTGATGGGCTAACTGGAGTCACTGGAGGTTCCATGGAGACTCTATCTGCGGTCCCTCCAGTCAGTTGTCCAACCATGTACTAGGTTCATCCAGAACTTGTCCTGGTTCCCCGGGAACAGAGGAGAGCCTGTTGCTGATAAAGGACACCTGTCAGCTGTGCTATAGCCACAGCAGAACCAGGCAAAGCTGGTGGTGACACAGAGCCACACATGAGGCACAAAAAAAGCCCAGAGCCCATTTTAGAGAAATACACCCAAGATGGAGGACTAGGAAGCTCATGAGGCAACTTCTTTCCACAGACAAAACAAAATTGCCTGTAGCATCTCCACAACGAAAAAGGATATGAAACATTAGTAGGGTAGAAAAAGTCAAGACACAGTGTTCCTAGACTTGTTTCAGTGATGGAAGGGACACCAGGGATACAATCTCTTCCCAGGGACTGAAGGACTCACTCTACAGCTATGCTCCAGAACCTAGGAATTACATCCTACAGAGGAGTGCATACAGGTGGAGAGCAGTGCGGTTCTGGGAATGGAGATCTCAGAACAGAGAATCAGGGAGCCAACAAATGCAGTATGCACAGACCTAATTGAGGAAATTTCATTTGTTAAACCAAAATCTTCAGCAAGATAAATAAAAAAGAGGATTGGGTGTCTATTCTGACTGTCTTTTGCCTGTGTAGTGATGGCACTGGTGGATGCATATGAGAGTTAGTGTCCACACTAGGAGATGCCATATTTAAATAGGGTCAGAGGTCAAAATATCTACCTCCTCTACCATCAGTAATGCTTGCTGCCATCAGTGGTGATAATATTTCTCCTTATTATGTCATTGGTGACTACTAGAACAGCAATAATCTTTGATAGTAGCAAAGTGCCAGAACTCACAACCCCACCACAGGCAAATGAATGCTTTTCTTAAAAGCTCAGTTTGTGATTTCCAGCTCTGCTGTACTGACCCACACAACTTATCAACAGGGTCGCTGAGAGGGGACTGCAGGAGCCTAAAGTAAAAATAGACAGACAACATACAGAGAGAAAAGCGGGGGCCAGGTAGGACACTTCTCTCCTCTTTGAGACAGTGACCCGGAGTCTGGCTCCTTAACAATCTATAGGGCTGGCTTACAAATGAGGCAATGGGAATAAAACAAAAACAGACTTGTAGACATAGGCTGTTCCCCTGCTGTCGAGAACAGTTGAAGGAATAGCAGCATTGAAGGTCGAGGCTCAGTTTGCTGTTTGCTGTTTATCTACTCCTTGCTATGCTGACTGTGAGAAATTCTGCCTCAGAACACTTTGCAGAAGTGGCCAGAAAGCAATTCGCTCCCTACACTGTGGAAGCTCTCTCACAGAGCATCACAAGAAACTGTATGAGAAACAGCAATTACTTCCCTGCCTATTGCTGCTGCTGATCCACCTGCTTGCCTGAAACCTGAAGCCCCCATGATGTGGAAGACAGAGCTCCTGCCCCAGATCTATACTCAGCAACCTGAAATCTTAGCACAAGACCATTACTTCAAGCTAGGTAAAGAATGCCTTTTAGCTTAGTCATAGAAAAAGGTACCAAAGCAAACAAACAAAAAGAGAGAAAGAAATGCATCCCAAATGTTGGGTCAAAAAACCCAAAGAAAAACACTAATGCAACAGTCTTGATACTTACTGAAATGAAGAAAAAAATAAAGAAAATAAGATCTAAAAAAAAGAGAGAAAATATGATTAAGTTCCAAACAGAAGTCATAGAGCTAAAAAAATAATAAGTGAACTAAAGAACACAATAGGTAAACTAAAAACACAGTAGAGGTACCTAATAGACTGGGAGAAACTTCCAATATAATCAGTGAGCTAGAAGATAGGACTGTGAAAAATGTCCAAGTTGACAGCAAAGAGAAAAAAGAATTAAAAAACCAGATAACATAAGAAACGATGGAATAATATCAAGAGAAACAACAGATCCATAGGGGGTCCCATAATTATGAGAGAAAATTACAGAAACATTAATAGAATAAATAATATCTGAGAAATTCCCTAACCTGGTGAAGGAAACAGACATCCAAATCTTGAAAGCTCTAAGCATTCCAAACAAAATAAACCCAAACAGACACACGTTGTAGACAAAATGCAAGTAAAACAACAAAAATTCAAGATAGAGATAGAATATTGAAAGCAGCTAGAAAAAAGCAAGTCTCATACAAGACAATTCCCATAAAATTATCTCCAGATTTTTCAAGAGAATTTTACAGCTCAGAAAGGAATATATAGATCAAATGCTGAAAGAAAAGGACTTTCAACCAAGAACACTTTACCCTGCTAGGTTAATCCTTAGAATCGAAGGAATTATAAAAATCTTTCCAGAAAATAACAAAGCAAAAGGAATTCATCATGGCTAACCCAACCTTGCAAGAAATAGTAAAAGAATTTCTATAAAATGAAAGAAACCCCAAATAGAAGCAACAAGATATTTAAAATATAGAATGAGGGAAGGAGAGTAAAAATGTGAACTGTTAGAATGAACTTCAGATTAACTTGTTTTTCATTTAAAATAGTTTATAAGCAAGGCAACAATGAAATCATCTCAAATCTGTGAAAAGGGTTATTATCCAAAAGATAAGAAACCGTAAGTGATTTTGAGGATGCAGAGTAAAGGAAACCTTACGCACTGCTTGTGGGTGTGTAAATTGGTACAACCATCTTTGAAAGCAGTATTGAGATTCTGAATAAAATTGAGAATGTAGACACTAATTTGAAGAAATATATTCACCTTTATGTTTATTGAAGCATTTACAACAGCCAAGAACTGGAAGCAACCTACGCACCCATCAATAGAAATAGGTAAGTAGATAAATATGTGAAATACACACACTCAATTGAGTATTGCACAGCTGTTAATGAAAAGATGAAATCCTGCCGTTTGAATCAAGATGGGTGAACATAGAAGAAATTATGTGAAATAATTCAGAATTAGTGTAAGAAGTCAGAAGTACAGAGTCAAATATCACATGATTTTACTCATGTGGTATATAGAGAAACCAAAGAAGAAAATGAACCAAATCAAACAAAAATAGCCTTTTAGTCTAAAGGTGCACTGTTCACTGGATCCCCACCACCATTAACTCCCTGCCCTCAGTCTCTTTTCCCAACCTGGTAATCTCAGCTCGGTTGTTAGTTTTCAAAGGTTGATTTTGTTTTCTCTGTTCAATTGCTTTCCTTCTTTATGTTCTGCATATGAGTGAGATCATCCAACATTTGTTTTTCTCCTACTGACTTAAATCACTTATCATAAACGCTTCTAGTTCTATCCATGTTGTCTCATATGACAGGATTTCATCTTTTGGGGCTGTATAACATTACACTGTATGCTTAGGTACTTTCTAATTTTTGGTCATTGTAAATCATGCATAAGTTAGTGTTTTATGATTTTTGGGTAAATACCCAAAACTTGGATCTCAGGATCATATGGGATTTCCATTCTGAATTTTTTGAGGAATCTACATGCTGCTTTCCATATAGATGACACATACACTCACCAACAGTGTGAACGGGTCCATTGTTCTCTGCTTCCTCCCAACATTTAGTGTTTCCAACCTTTTTTTTTTTTTTTGGAAAATAGCCATCCTCATAGGTGTGAGGTGGTATCTCACTATTGCTTTGATTTATATTTTTCTAATAACAAGTGTGGAAGAAGAAGATCTTTTCAAGTGCCTGTTAATCGTCTGTATGTCTTCTTTGGAGAAATGACTATCAATTCATCTGCATATTTTTGATTAGTTTGTTTATATTTTGTCAAGTTTTATGACTGCTTTATATTTTTTATATTAAGACTTTGTTAGATACATGATGTGAAAATATCTTCTTCCAGTCTGTAGAATGTCTTTATTTTGTGATAGTTTCTTTCACCATGCAGAGGATTTTTAGTTTGATAGTTCTATTTGTTTATATTGGTTTTGTTTTCCTTGTCCCTGGAGTTAAGTCCCAAAAGACCTCTCTAAGGCTGATGTCTTGGAACATATGCTCTATGTTTTCTTCTAATTATTTGATGGTTTTCACTTTTATATTCAAGTCTCTAAAATATTTTGAATTTATTTTTGTGTATGGTAATAGAGTGATCTAGAGTGACTCTTTTGCATGTGACTGTTCAATTTTTCCCAACACAATTTGTTGAAAAAGATTCCTTTCTCCATTGTATGCTCTTGGCTCCTTTGGTGTGAATTCACCCACCACATATGTCATTCAGTTCTATTCCATTGATATGTATATTTTTTTCTAATGCCATACAATTTTGATCATGATTGCTTTGTAGCATAGTTCAAGATCTGTGAGTGTAATAACATCCACTTCTTTCTTTTTACTTATGATTCATGGTTATTTGGGCTCTTTTTGATATTATACAAACTTTACAGTATTTTTCTATTTCTTTGAAAAAAGCCAGTGAAATTTTAATGGGATGGCATTAAACCTGTATAATGCTTTATACAAGATGATCATTTTAACTTGTTATTTCTTCACAACAATAAGTATGGAATATCTTTCCATTTCTTTGTATTATTAACTCTCTCTTGACCAACAAAATCCAAGCGATGCTCTTTTAGAAGTAGTGAAGATAGCTTTACTACGCGCAGGACAGATACAGAATCTGAGCCCCAAAATACTTTTGGGATACACTTTTATTGGTGAGGGAGAGGGGAAGGTGTGAATTAGAACAGGAATTACAAAAGAAATTCAGTTATTCATTTGTGAATTCCTCACATGGATAACACACATAATTATAAAATGCACATAGGGTTCCATTCTCAGAAAGGGGTCCTTTTATCTAATCAGCAGCTTTCAGCCAGTCTAGACTATCAGGCACCTGGTGGCTGGGTGGCCACTGTTGGTCCTCAGTGGCTAGAAACTGGGTTGTGGCTTCCTCTCTTCTACAGTATCTTCCTCTGTTTCTTTGAACAAATTCTTATACTTTTCAATATACAGGGTTTTTTTTTTTAACTCCCTTTATTAGGTGTATTCAAAGGTGTTTAATCCTATTTTTGTCTAACAGAAATGGAATAGTTTTCTTGATTTTATTCTCTTCTATGGTACTGCTAGCACATAATGTAACCAATTTTTGCATATTAATTTTGTACCCAATCACTTTAAAGTATGCATTGATTAATTCTGAAGGTTGATGTGAACTCTTTTGGGTTTTCCACATATATTGTTATTTAATCTGCAAATATTGATCAATTTCATTTTTATTTTCCTATTTAGATTTCTTTCATTTCTTCTTGTCTTATTTATCTGGCTAGAACCACCGGTATGCAGTTAAATATAAGTTGACAGAGTGAGGACCTTGTCTCTTTTGTGATCTTAAAGGAAACAATTTTAGTTTTTTACCATTGAGTTTGATGTTGGCTGTGAGTTTATCATATATGATATTTTTTATGTTGTGGTGTATATTTCTAATCCTTTTATGTAGGACTTTTATCATAATTGCAAGCTGACTTTTTACACGATTTCTCTACTTTTATTGGTATGATCATGATATTTCCTTTGCTTTTGTTGATGTGGTATATTTCATTTGTAGATTTGCATATATTGAACCATCTTTACATGTCCAGAATAAATCCCACTTGGTTATTTTAGATGATCCTTTCACTTCATTATTCAATTTGACTTTCAAATATTTTGTTGAAGAAATTTATATCTATTATTATCAGAGATGATTTTAATTTTCTTTTAGTGATGTCCTTGTCTGCCTTTGTTATCATTGTAATGATTGCCTCATATAAACTGGAAGTGTTTCCTGTTCTTTAATTTTTGGAAGAATTTGAGAAGAATAGGTATTAATTCTTCTCTGCAGGTTTGGTAAAACTCACAAATGAATGTATATGGTCCTGGACTTTATATTGAGCAGAGCATTTTATTACTTTTTTATTTGTTTTTTTTTCTTTGTGATAGATCTGTTCAGAATTTCCATTTTATTCTTGAATTCAGTTTTGGTACTATATGTTTTTAAAAATCTATTCATGTCCTCTTTGTTGTCCAAATTATTGGAATGATGATATTCATTATAGTCTCTTGTGATGCTTTGTATTTCTCACGTATCTATTGCAAATTCTTTCTTTAAATTTCTGTTTTTAGTTATTAGAGTTTATGCTCTTATTCTTATTGAGTCTAGCCAAATACTTTTCAATTTTGTTTTTCTAAGAATCAGATTTTGTTTTTATTAAACTGAGTTTTTTAATTCCTATTTCATTTATTTTTTATTTTCTGTCTTCTACCATCTTGTTTTTTCAATCGTTCTTATTTTTCTAGTTGCTTTAGAAATACAGTTAGATTGTTTATTTGCATTTTTCTTGTTTTTTGAGGTTGACTTGCTTGCTATAAACTTCCTCTTAGTATTATTTCTACTGCATTCAATAAATTTCGTAGTTTCTGTATTCATTCTCTGTTGTCCCCAAGTAATTGTTCTTTAATTTCTCCTTTGACTTCTTTTACCCATGAGTCATTCAGAGGCATGTTATTTAGCTTCCTTTTATTTTGGAAACTTCCAGCTTATTTTTGGTGGTCTTTTCTAGTTTTATGCCATTGTGTTCACGAAGATACTAGGGATAATTTCAATCTCTGTAAAATTGTTGAGACATGTCTTACTAACCATAGTCTGTCCTTGAAAACCTTTCACGAGCACTTGTGAAAAATGCAAATGCTGGACATTGGATAAAATGCTATTAAATATATTTGTTTTTATTTATTATTCAAGACTTTTGTTTACCTGCTAATTTTCTGCCTAGCTGATGTGTTTACTGTTGTAAGTGAGGTATTGGAATCTTCTACAATTATTGTATTGCTGTTAATTTATCTCTTTAGTTCTGCTAATAGCATTATTTTTATGTTACCTCATTTATGCATATATCTATTAAGAATTATGTCTTCCTGTTGAATTCACCCCTTAATTGCTACATATTTTGACCCCTGTCTGTTCTACTTTGGTGCATTCCACTGCCAAATGGACTAGCTCGCTGATGGATTGTAGGCTATTTCCAGCCTATTTTAGGGCCCTCTATTTTGTTCTTTAGCTAGGCTGTGTTCTTTAGATCCATGAGCTGCTTGGAACTGTCATATTTTCTCTATCTTTGTTATAGTTTGTTTTTGTTCCTCAATTATTTTGCTATCATTAAAACTATTGCTTTTTTTTTTTTTTTAATAAGGTAGTTTGCCCTAATTCTATTGCATTCAGATTTCCCCTGGTATTATTATTACTATTGTCATTATTATTATTGTTGTTATGCATATATTTTTCTGTTCTTTTTAATCTATTTTTTATTCTGTTTTTATTTTTATGGATTAGGCCAGTACTTCTTGGTATAAAGGTCTTGTTTTAGTGTATCAATTTAAACAAGATAGTCCTGGACTTTTATTTGGAATGCAAGGATTCCTTTAGTTGGGTGCTCTCAAAAATTTGTTAGAATTTTTTAAACTCCAGAGTCTACCCTATTTGCAGCTTAAGATTCTAACCAGAATAAGCCCTAATGGAGCAGCGGTTAGGTCAATCACCACTGAAGGATACATGCCACATACTACTCCTGGGTTTAAGTCCCAGGTCTAGGGGACATGTGTGAACAACTAAATACAAATAAAACAAAATGCTTCTTTCTCCTCTCCCTCATGTCTATCTGCTTACTCACCTTCATCCCTCCTGTACTTAAAAAAAAAAAGAGGAGATTTTAGCCTACAGAATTGGAGTTGAGGTAAGGGATGCAAGTGTGGAGGCTGTGAGACAATGAAAAGCTTAATTTTTAATTCCTTTAATTGATTAAATGAACTCTCCCACCAGGAACCAAGGCAGGGGCTAAGAGTCAGAAGAGCAGGGTAAAGAGTGGATAGAGCTGGACTTTGCAAAGGCCTCAGTCTCACAGAGGAGTAACAGTCCTAGCAGGGTGCTGTAAACAAGGTCTGGGCTGGGAGGTGGGTGGGGGAGGAGCAGGAACTTCAAGAAATACTAAGCATATAGAAAGGTGGAGTCCCAGATTGATAGGAACTGCTATTTTGATGGAAGCCTTTTGATTATTTTCCCTGTGAGAGGGGTAGTGTTGAATTCTCCTTTTGGGGAACCAGTCAACTAACTGCAGGGATGCTGTAGATCTTAATGTCTGCCTCTGGCAGCCCAAGGAAAAACAGTTTTGCTCACCAGGAATTCTGAATGAGTGCACTCATGATGGAGAGAGGGAGTTAGCCCCCTGTAAATCTTCCTGCAATGGCAGCTTCTAGTGCTGGCACTGCACAGAAGGCATCTGTTCACAAGCATGGTGAGGTATTTGTACTCAGTGAATAAAAGCCAGTACCCAGGCACTTGCTGAGTTTCCAGCCCTTGAGCTCTGGAAGAGTGCTGATTTCACAGGACTGTCCCTGCAGCACCAGGGTCTCTGAATAAGGCTGTGTGTATAGAAACAGAATGGCTTCTCCTTCCATTATGGTGGTGTGTATCCCCTTTATTTGTGGGGATGTTGGTTCTGTTTCTGTTCAAAAATTATTAGTCCTAAACAGATGGTTCTGTTTTTGTTTTGTTTTGTTGCGTTATTCATTGTTTATTGTGTCTGTGGAGAGATGACAAGATCCTGATTTTAACAGTGTACTGTCTTTGAACTGCTAGCCCACGTTTTACTCTGTTGTTGACTTTTGAATTTAGTGTTCTCATAACTGCATGAATTTTATGGTTAGGTTTTCCCAGCTTTAAGAAGTTTTCACTTATTATGTCTTTGGTTTTTTTTGTCACTTTTTCCTCTATTCACTTTCTGAGTACACATTATGCTTATGTTTCTTTTCCTTTTGGAGTTTGTGTTCATGAATTTTCATTATCTTTTACTTATTCTTATTTCACTTTCTATATAGAGAGATATATACAAATATTTAAAAGTAATACATACTGATAGAATAGAATAAAAGGTGTATCTTAGTCGGTACAGACTTTTGTTGGGAATGATGGAAAAAGTTTGGATGTAGATAATACTGATGTTTAAACAGCATTGTGGATGCACTTGATGCCAGTGAATTTTACACTAGAAAAAGGTCAAAGAATAAAGATTATGTGTTATATGTGATAAAATATTTCCCAGAAGTATTATAGTAACTATGCCATTAACAGTTGCAACAAAACAGCAGCAGCATTTGCTAGTTACGAGCGTATTTTATATACCAGACATTGGAAACTGTTAAGCAAATTGCCGTTTCTTTTCTTATTACTTAGATCTTGACTGTTAGAAAGGGTATGCATTTTGATGCTGTGTTTAAATATATGCTCTTTCATGACATGAACATTGTGCTGAGGAATTTGCTTTCTAACCAGACCAACTGTCTTCACACAGCACATAGCAGATGTTTTTGTCATAGCATTCTGGATATAAATTTACCTGCCTTTAATAGCATTCTTTCCTCTGCAGACTCTTTCCTACTTAATATGGTTTGTTTAGCAGTCTTCCTGTCATTCAATAATCATTGATTTTTTCTTATCGACAATCTATTTTTTAATATATAATTCTGCTTCTTATATCTTCATGAGTTAGTTACCTCTGTGTTGTTTTTATAGTTTATTGTTTCTTCATAATAGTTTTTTTTTTAATTCTCTATTAGAGCCTACATGTTAGTGTAATTTCTGGAGTTTTGTTCCTATATTTCTGTGATTTCATGTCATTGTTTTTTAAATCTTGTTGTTATGCTCTTCTCTCTGTGCATTGGTGATGAATGGGTGCTTCTAATTTTTCCCAGCAGGTGGCACTTGGTCTTTAGTTTTAAGTTTTCCTCTCAGTAGGAGGCAGGTGAGTTAGTTGTGTGGAGGGTGAGAAGGGAGCTGGCTTACTAGTGCTGAATCTATAGGTAGGGAGGAGATGAACCTGATGCATAATAACTTACCTTCACCTTCTTTCTGTGAGTACTGTTGAACTTGTCCTGTGCATGTAACTTTTTGTTGATGCTCTCCACCTCAGAACTGGGGTTGTGTGGCTGTTCACAGATTTAACTTAAAGTGCACACTTGCTTATGGAAGAAAAATGAAGGAGGAGAGGCTGCAGATTTGAATGCTGTTGCCATGGTCAGCCTCACCATCTGCAGGTCTGTGAAGTGGGACCTTCCGCCTCTGCCCTGCTGTTCACTGGAACAAACACGTGAGTTTTCACGCCGTCTCTGACCCTTCAAAATCTGCCTCTCAGTTAGAGCTAATGGCACCATCAGCTCCATGTCTTTTGTGCACCCAATTTCAGATACACAGACACATGGGGGTCTCCCTGGTATGCTGTCAGGACGGACAGATGGGCTGTATATGAATTTTTAATGTTCTATCAGTTATAATATAAGGAGGAGGAGGAGGAGGATGGTAGCTCCTTGAGCTGGTAAGATCATAAAATCAGATCTTTCTACACATTTTTAAGTAATTATAGAAATTAACAGTTTTTTGTGACTTTTACTATCTTCAAATTAAAAATAACCACCTAAGAATTTATGGAAATGAATACTACAATGAAAAAAATGAATTTCTCTATTTAACAAATTAATGACATGATCTTAAGGGAGAAGTTAAGAACGGCAATATTCTCATTAATGTTTAAAAACTGTTTAAGATACAGCATGAACACGTGTGAATACCTCGGTTTTCTTAGTTATCATGGAAATTTGTGTTTCTGGAAAGATTTATTCCAGAGCACAGACCAGAAGTCACGCAAGGAGGAAAGAGAGTTAAAGCACAGGGTGAAGCAAGAGGTTTAATTTAGAAGGAGGGAAGAACCACTCCCAAAGAGATAGTGGGTCCTCCAGAGAGGAAGCAATCCTGATGGACAGGAGCACTTGACTTTTAAGGGGTCCAGCAGCTCGCTTTCCATTCCTAGTCTGTCATTAAGCATTCCGAGGTACAAACTGGTTCACTGTGGTCTCTTGAATTGATTGGAAGGCTTCATATCTGCAGGCACCTTTATGATTGATTTCTTTTGTTTTCATTATCCCTGTGCTTTAACATTATGCTTGATGTTGGCAGGTTCAGCTATGCTTTGAACTTAATTGTACTGACGCTTGACTTTTGGTGTGTTAAAATGGGTTGGTGTCATTATGATTCTATGCTGATGGCTGGGTTAAATTAGTACATTGGGCTATTATTTTCTGGCTCCTGATTTCCCTTTTTCCTGCTTTCTGCTGATGTCTGGCTAGCTGCCTGTCATTTTCATTTGATATTCTAAGTCTGATGAAAGAAAAACCCACACATACTGATAATGGGAAAATCACTGTGGCATATATGTTTCTCATATGCTTAGATGTATGATGTGTGATTTTACAAATGCCAGCAGAAAGCTGCTTAAGATGTAATTGCTGGTGTCAGCAAAATGTCTGCCTGCTTGGCAGTGTCTTTGTGTGTTAAAAACAGCATGCGGAGTGTGTGCATGCCGAAATTATTCTTAGCTATTTCCGTGATTGTGAAATCTATCCTAAGCTCCAGGGTACTACCTGGTTTCTTGCTCCCTGAAGGCAGCTTTAATTAGCTGTTGCAATCATTACCAATAAATACAGCGGTCTGAGGAGATTCTGGAGGACAGGGGGAACTATTCTCCTGTGTTTGCCCTCACCCCTCTTGATTTACAGTGGTGGTCTGGACATCCTTGATGTGCATGTTAAGCTCTGCTGAATGTGTTAAAGTAATAGTGTGTGAAGAAGAGATGGAACAGATGGAAAGCAGGTATATTTGTAGAGTTATGAGAGATGAGAACATATTTGCTTTAAAAGACATAATAATAGCACTGTTGTGAGGCTAAAGGTCAAATAAATTTATGGTCATATTTTCTCTTAATAGGGAAATATCAAACTCTTTACAACTCCTACTGCTTGATGTATACTTTTCAAAATGTGACAGGTATGAAACATTAAGCTTTCAGGTGGGGCAAATTTTTATATCATGAGGTCGCTGAGTATTTTTTCAATATCAGATATATGTTATATAAGAGAAGAATTATATAGAAGAGAAAATTTTGGACACTGATAAATCAGATTGCTTTTTTTGTAAGGACATTGGTAGACTTATACAGCACAAATTACATATCACCTATAGAATAACAAATGATTTGGATTGATGAAAATGCTGTTGCAGAAACTTGAAGGAGTTTAAAACTCTATCTCCCCTTCTCCTAAATTTGTCCATATATTACCTATCAGTTTTTAAGCACTCTAATAGATTTAAACAATTTATTGAAATATAGTAATCTCTAAATTTATTAAATAATCTGTAACATTGACTTTTTCTTTTTAGGAAGGACATAATGAAATGATAATGTAAGATATTAATTCTATTTGGTGTTTATTTTTAGCCCTATTTCATATATAATTCACTGGGCTACAGATTGAATCCCAAAAAGAAACTCCCTCTAATCTTGTGATGAGAACTTCCCTGGTTTTTCTTGGTCACATTTATACAATTTCACATAATAAAATTAGTATTTGTAAAATTAGAATAAATACATGACACAAAGTAACTTATTTTTCACAAAAGGTGAATCAATGTAAGTCACTGACAACTTCCTTTGAAATCTTCTTTTGAATCCTAGCTCCAAACTACTCTACTGCAAGTCAAGTTTATCACTTATTCTAGAATTTTTTTTTTTCAGTTGACTGAAAGGAGTTAGTAACAGCATATTTTTCTATTATGGATTCATTTTAGGCACTGATGAGTCATGTGTACTGTTTTCAACACTTAATAGTAGTCAATACATGACATGATTGGTAAATTGATTATTTTCACATTATCTAAGGAATCTGAAGGTAGGGAAATAAATTTGGAAAATTAAATTGAACAAGACCTACGAATTAGGATATATTATTTTAAAAATATTTTAATTGAAAATGATCATAATAATTTTAAACATCACCTGTCTACATGACCCTGATCACCAAAGCATTCAGATCCCTCAGCATACTGCTTAAGTAACTAGAAAAATGAAATACGGAAGTCTGCTCGTGAGGACATTTTATGATGTGACAAGTTGATAATGGTCTACAAAGATGAAGAGGACCTAATCTATGAAACTTCTAAATATTATCTGTTTAAAATTAAGTTAGTTGCAGATGTGATTAAGTGAAAATCTTTAAAAGAGGAGATTATTCTCGATATCCAAGTGGGTCTTAAGTGCAACCACAATACTCTTATAACAGAGATAAAGATAGTCGATAGAGATGGGAATGAAGAGAAGGCAGTGTGAACACAGACATGGATACTGAATAATGAGAAGAAAATTCAAGAAAAGCCATCAGCCCTCAGAAGCAGGATGATTCTAGGAATGAAATCTCTCCCTAGAACTTCTAGAAAGCACAGCCTTGTCAACACCTGATTTTGACCCAGTGAAACTAGTTTCAGACTTCAGGGCTCCATGGTTTTAAGACACTCATTTTGTCATGATTTGTTAGCATCCACACAGAACTAATACACTGCCTGTGGGGCATAGTGAGAAAAATGACCCCTGACTAAAGCAGAATAAGCTCAGTGACTGGCCATTGCTGATCATGGACTTGAATGTAAAGATGGACTTTCTGAGATGCTAAGTGCCTCTTTCTGCACTGACTATACCCGCAATGGCCTGCTCTGAAATTTTGCTGTCCTTGCCTAATTGACTGTTCTTTGTTCTTGCCCGCTTGACCATTCCTGCCTGCTCAATACTCTCTCTCTCTCTGCTGATGCCCCTATAAAAGAACCCCTCCCACAACCAGTGGCGCATAGCTTCCAGAAGCATGCCTGAATAGCTGCCATAGATAAATAGACACATCTGACCCACCTCCATCAGATTCCCCTGTCATGAGTACAACGAAGGCCATGTCCTTATTGCCTGTGTCTTCTGGTTATTTCATTGGAATATCTACTAGACAGGGCATTAATCTGCAAAAAACGTGAAGACCTATGTAACAATCGATATTTGGCAGGGTAGTCTGGGGACTTCTGATAATCAGAGCAGTTTTTTATGTCTTTGTGGGGAAGCCAGGAGGAATGCCAGGCTGGAACAGTGAAGATATCTGGGTTCATGTGCCCATGCTTGTGAATAGTTGGAGCTCCGTGTGAGAAGCAGGCAACTGTCTTCACAGCACAGGGTCTACTCATGATGGTGTGTGACACAGGAGAAGAGTGTGTGGAGGGAAAAAGACAATAGACTCCACACAGCTGCTTCCACTGTGAACCGGACCCTGCTGTGGGCAGCTCGGGTGACACAGGGCAGTCAGTTGCAAAAGCTCAGTTTCCACACTGGGTGGAACAAAACTTGCATCCCAGCCTGGATGACCCCTGGGAAAGCCTGAGGATGCATTAAGAACATAGGGTAGAATGGCATTAAAATGGCTGAATAGGTAATGGCTTCAGTGAGTTAGTCCTCACTGCCTGCCTTCTGTCTAGTTATGAACAAACAACTGTCAGTGCTGGAATGTAACTAAAATCATCTGAATGACCTATCAATCTGTTTCCTACTAAAATACAGGGATAATAACATCAGGTCCTTAGTTTCCTGGCTAAAAATGACCACAAGGTTTCCAGCAGAGAGGCTCAGGTACTTAGGAGCAGATAGAATACCTGGGAGTCATCTTAACCCAGGTCAGAGATATGTCTGTGTTGCATTGAAAAACTTTGCATGGAAGTCAGTGGGTTAAACTTAGATTGAATGACTGATATCCTTTGGATCCTGGCCTTCAATTTTTGGCAGCGACAGTGGTCTTAAAAATATCATTTAACACTACTGTTTGCACAAAGACAGAACTGAAACAAAACTTAAGCTATGTGAATTGAAAAGAAAAGGAAAAGTGGCCTTGATGCATTTTTCAGCAAGATAGCAAGTTGCCTGATTACACACAATCATACAATGTATTCCTAGGAAAGAACAAACATGACTTTATTTTGCAACTGCTTTTGAAATATAACCATTAAGTCTAGAAAGCAAAAAAAAAAAAGGAACGGACATCTTGAAATTACAAATATGTGTTTTAACTCTTGGTTTTCTTTTAAGCAGGATCACAGGAAATAAAAATACATGCAATAATTTTACACAGATAAGTCTCCAAAACATCTACCTCAATTTCAGGAGTAAAACTAAGAGATCACTGTCCATGTCTATGTGTGTATCTGTGTATGTGACATAAATCATGAATGGCATCGCAGAATTTAATTCATATCTAATTGGCTCATGGAAAGAAATTCATAAATGATTACTGAAATCAAAATACAGAAACAGACTAAATAAGAACTAGGCTAAGTTCACTTACCTGGCCTTCATAGACATGTATCATGACACCTGAGGTATTTATACTCTAAAAAGGGTATAGTCTCTGTGCATACTCTTAGCTCTTTTAAGAATCTCATATACTAAACAATAACAGGGAAATAAATTCATATACTATGTAGGCAGGAAGAAGAAAAGTAAAAGGAACATGGATGTGCTATTAAATAGAAAGATATAAAGGACATGGGTTTATTTTATGTAAAATTTCAACAAAGAATAATTTTGTCATTAAAATGACTGCTCAGGGATAATTAAAGGCAGAATATAAATCATTTTTGGAATGTAGTTTGAAGGTTTGTGAAGTGAAAAATATTGAAATGGTATTTTGAAAGAAATATTAGTGTGGTCACATTGACTAAGAGTGTAATAATGTTTATTTTGTTTTGCTTTGCATAACAATTATTTAGCATGTGGTACATTATTCAACTATCCTGAACTTTCTAAAAATAAAATTCTGAATAAAAGTTTCTATCTTGAAGTAAAAGATGGGAAATATTAGAGAGTTCCTGGGATATCTCGTATGAAGACACAATTCTTGTATGAAAGGAGAAAAAGAAACATAAAAGTCATCCTTAATTGGTGTAAACAACTCTATAGAAAGCACTGTCAAAATACAGGTTAGCACTTAGCCCTCTCAGCATATATTTCTATGGATATGTAATCCTGTGTGTGTTCTAAAGTTATATAGAATTCTCAAAAATCTAATATGCTCTGGTTTGTTTTTTCTGGTTTTATTCTAAGGTGTTATATGATACAAAATTATACAAGGATCATGAAAATTGTAATTAGATGAACCCTTTGTCCATGATTGTTTTAATGATCTTTGCCAACACAGGTGGTAAAGACCATCAAATTAGATTAAAAAAATGATAATTGTATTATTTCATTGTATAGATAGTATTCATCTAAACTTTGATTCACTTACATATTTAGTAGAATGTGTCCCCCTCCTTATCCAGCATCTACAGAAGAATGAGAAACAATGGATCAGAAAAAACTACAAGGATCTAAATTGTCATGTTTATGAGGGTTATCTGGTTGAATGAGACAAAGTTGTTACTAGGCACCATGATAAGTAACATACAGTCTTATTTTTTCCCTATATCCACTGTGTTTGCAGGGTTTGTGAGGTCTACTAGAGTATTGGAGGGCATTCATTCCACGCCTGATTCAGGTTATCTATATAACTATATATAAGTTACAGTTCTATAACTATATAAGTTAACCTGAAAAAGGGGCCACTTGGAATTGGGTGGAAGAACAAGACACGACCTTCAGGGAAACAAAATGTGTTGTACAAGCTGTGTACACTGGGATTTATGGTTTAGAGTCAGCCCTGTGTGCTAGATATTCATGTGGTCCAGGACAGATATGTCCGGGGTCTCTGGCAATGGCAATGATGCACAAAGGTGCCCATCAGGTTTTTATCCTGTCTGTGGAAAGAAGCTGAGGTATGTTGCAGTCTCATTGAAAAAAAGAGTAATGCAGCTTTCCAATCCCTGTGGGTCACAGAGGTTTTAACAGGTCTGGCAGCCATGACATTGAGGACTATGTCGCTGTTTGTAAAGTGGATTTCAGACATGACTAAAAGCCAGGAGTTCGGTGACAATACACTGATGATGACCGAAGGGATCAGCAATGCAGCACTGAAGAAGCAGATGACCTGGCCCAGATCTATGGTCAGAAGAGGCCCCATAGAGTACACAGCCCTGTGACTTCACGAGAAAATGAAACCTATCAGACAACAAGTGCACCCATGGGCCAACAATTGTCATGTTAATCGGCAGTTCTACCTCCCTTGTAACACAACAGGAGCTGTTATTGAAAGATATAATGGCCTGCTGAAGACACCCTGAAGACTGTAACCCATTCATAGCTGGGGTAGACTGCCTGATTGGAGGAGACTTTGAGATGCTTAAATGAATGCCCCACCTAGGTCCACTCCAAACTTGACCCTGGACACCCCCTTGTGATTGCAGGTGAGAGAAACAATCAAATCTTGCATCAGGTCCCAAAACAACAGGTGCTTGCCAGCTTCTGCAGATATACTTCCTGGGGAAAGCACCCTCACCTGACCTTGGATAACTCAGGTTACATCAGATAATAACCCTGGTGATCTCTTGGGTAAACTACTCTTTGTGGGGATTTCCAGGATATCTCATTTCTCTATAGGTAGATCTGCAAAAGTCTGCCACCCATTGTATTAAGTGGAAGAATGGTAACTTGGGGGTGAGCATACATCCCATGCTGATGATCCCGTCAGTAGCATACATTGGTGATATCCTCTGACGATCTTCTGTCCCCCAAATGGGCAGTATATGTAATCAATCTGCAATAACTGCCTTAACTAATGACACTGTTTGTGCCCTAAACCAGACAACATTTTCACTGATACTCCTTGATGCTGCACCTACATTGCTAATGTCTCCCTTTCCCTAAACTTTGTATATAAGGAGATCCCTGTGATTTCTCTCTGAGGGGAGACCCCGTCTACTTTACGGTCCTCCCTCTCATTCTGTACTGATACCACAGCATGTGGATTCAATACATAAATGCTCTAAGCACACTTGTCCCCTGTCGGAATAATGATATGTAAATGGTGAAGTGGCATGTGTAAGGTTGGAGTGAATTTTGGAGCAGTGTAAGGATGTGATCCATGCTCAAGCCTGAAAGTAAGCTCTGTGACTGGTCAACGCTGAACATGGACTTGAATGTAACAATCTGAATTTCTAAGATGAGACTGCCCCTGCCTGCTCTGACTGTACCAAAGATGTCCTGTCCTAGAGTTTTGCTGTCCCTGCCTACTTAACTGTTCTTTGTTCTTGCCCACTTGGCTGCTCCTGCCCAGTCACTACGCTCTCTCTGCTGATACTCACTATAAACAAGTTCCTCTCCCCACCATGGTGCAGTAGCTTTCTGGAAGCATGCCTGACCCTTTGCCATAGGAACCCCCTGCCATGAGTACCACAAAGGCCTTGTCCTTGCTGCCTGTGTCTTCTTGTGATTTCCTCAGACTGTTGCTAGACAGGGCATTACTCTCCCAAAATGTGAACACCTGCTAACACTGCCAAATTAAATAAACATTATAACTTTGTTACAGTATCAATAATATTAATATGCAACCAGCTTTAGGTACATAAAGAAGAGAGTCTTACAATAAAATAGATGTCTTTAAAAAATCTGGTACAAAAAGCTAAAACTCTTTGAAGAAATAAGAAAAGAAAATGGAAAGATAGACGGCCACACCAGTGAAAAGTCTAGTGAAATCTGCAATGTCAGAAAAGATATAGTGGACATCTGGCTTCCAGTCAGGATGGTGACCTAGAAGGAACAAGACTAATGTCCTCTCCAAGAGGAACTAGGAATTCACTTATTTTCTAGAAACAAACACTGAGGAAAAGCAGGCAGAGAGACTGTAGAGACACAGCAAATATTGCAACAACAAAAGGTGGGTGAAAACAAACGTCTGGGTTCAGATCTACATGACAGGATTAGACTCAGAATTCCAGCCTCAGCAGAACGGAAGAACTTTGGGAAGAATCAGCTCTCCCACTCAGTGGGACCAGGACACATAGTCAAGGGAGAGGTTCTAGGCACAGAGCAGAAGAGGCACCAGTGTCCCAGTGGAATGAACAGGATGCAAGACAAGAAAATTATGCTGGGTGCCACCATAACTGAAAGGCAGCAAGGGGACTCACCAAACCATACCAGCATCCTCCCGCCATATTGCCTTGGAGCCTCAGGACCCACCAGAAATCCCACTGACCAGAAACCCTGCCTTCTGGCTTAAAGAGAGAAATGAGTCTCCTAGACAGGGGAAAACCATTAACTCTTCGCACTAATGCCACCTGTGGGTTTAGGTGAAACTGCAGCCTTATTTTCAGTTGTGTGTCAACAGTAAGGTGATCATTGTGTTTGATAGCTGGGACACTGAGGGAAGCTCTGCATCCCCCACACAAACTCCAGCCCTGAGGATTGAACTTTGGGGCCCACATTAAAAACTTCAACTAACCCAACCAGCAGTAACCCCACAAAACTCAAGAAATCCTGGTGAAACCAGTGGTGATAGTTGCATGCATTGTAAATATGCTGAAAACTTTTTAATTGTGAATTTTTAAATAGAATACTGATTTTTTAAAAATAATTTTATCCAAATTAAAACAATAACACCACCAAAGGGAAGTATTTTTCCCTGAAGTCTTCAGAAACTCTTTTACTTATTTTTTTCAAGAAAATACCTCAGAAAATTAACATAAAAACAGTAGAAGAATATATCTGAAAAAATTTCATTCAATTTTTTTTGACTTTTTCGGGGCATATATTTTTTTGCCATAAATTGGTTTATAATGAACATCCTTTTTTGTCTCACAAAGTTTAAAATACTCAACTCTCACAATGTCTTTTCTCTTGAATGGAACCCACTGATCATTTTAACACTTTGAGGTTCTTTACCAAGTGTTGGTGTGGATTGCAACATGGAATCTCAGCTATTTTCTTGTTTAATAACTCAAATTAAACTAATTCCATTTTAATTTTTTAATAATAGGACCAGAAAAACAGAATTATGATCATGTTAAATAGATTGAACATTATAGTAAATTTGTTAGATGAACTATCTGTGGAGTCATCTGAGTTTATCAGTTAAAAACCCTGGTAATTCTGGAAAATTTCCTTAACTTCTCTGAGCCTGTTTTTCTTCATCTGCATAATGGGAATGAGAGATAAAATTATCAAATTTATAAGGTTTTGTTCATGTGTAATTTAGAACTAGCCTGTGGGAACCTGATGGAACTATAGAATATAGATGTCATTATTGCCATGCTCTTTGCAGATTTGATTGATTACTAAATGTGAGAAACAACTTTGCTTCTCAAAATTAATGCATCTCTTAAAATCTACTTTCTCATGAAAAAAGGAGCTTGAGCATAATATTTTAATGACTATCAATTTATTATCCATGATACAATAATTTCCTATATTAAATTGCATGTATTGAAGCACTGAAACAAATACATGTTATGTGTTTGTTGAAAATAGTATTTGTGATACTGAAAATAGGTTTTATGATTTTAGTGTTATGCATATAATTGCTATATTTTCACTCTGGCAAGTATTTCAATTGTTTTAAGCCTTTATCATAACTTCAGTTACTGAATAAATCTTTGGAATCAGTACATTCATATGCATATACATATATATGTATATATATGTGTGTGTATGTGTGTGCATTTATATATGAGTTATGGTGTAGTTACTTATTATAATTACTAAATCATTTATAAATTAGTAAATACAATTATTGAAAATAATGCATTATATTTTCTTGCATTTTCTCCAGCTTACACTCTAGTACTCAGCAGGGTATGTCTATATTTTAAAATCAATAATTATTTATTATAAAATTATGGCATGACAATTATTAAACTTATCACCATCAACAATAATAAAAACTACAACAAAAACAAAAATCATCATCATTTTGGTGCCCAGATGACATTAAAATATCCCGGTTGTATCTAGTTTGTACATATTTACATATACGTAATTGTGTCTAAACTGGTCAGTTGTCCTTCAGAACATCCCACCATTTGAATTTGATTTGATACCTTCTTTTCAAGTAAATTCTATCACATTATATCCTGAGGCACATACTTATTGTTCCATGATTATCACTGGCTCCATATAAATTTATCCCACTTTTCCTATCTACCTGGTATTAGCGTTCTTTTATGAATGCTGCCATTATTTCCCCCATGTGTATTTCTGTTACTTTAATAGGTGTTGAGCATACTGATTTCCTAATTTTATATGTTATTAACTAAATATTAACCATAATTATTTTATGAATGTAATTTTCATATTTTACTTAATTACTCATACTATTAGTACAAGAGTATACATAAAAGCCTTTCCCTGTAATAATGTATTATTCTGGAGAATTTATTGATACCTTATTAACCACAGATATTTATAGCAGCTTTCCTTTTTTCATGAATTCATAGTTTTTCATATAGTTCAGGTCTGACAAACTATGACTTGCCTGTTATGTCTGTCCTGCCACCAGTTTTAAAAATAAAAAATAATAATTTTAAAATAACAGATTTTATTGGAAAACATGACATAGGTTTACTATATTTTGTTCATATGTAGCTTCTTTCATGTTACAAGAATACAGTGGAGTAGTTGTAACAAAGATCTAGAAACTTAAAACATTAATCAGAAATATGTGCTTCAAATAAGACAATTAAGTATCAATCAATATTTTATAGTAAAAACATGAAATTAATCTTATGTTTTCAATCAATTCTCCATTTGTCCTCAAATATTTGAACATTAGTAAATATTTATAGGCTACTATACCAGATATTTTCTATACATTTACCCCAAAACATAAGTACATTCACATACACAAAGAGATTATTTTCATTTATACATGAATGTCATTTTATTACACAAAATATACTAAATTTTCCTTTATTTTTCACTTAAACAATATGTAAGAGATATCATTTCTTGTTAAATTATTGAAATGCAACTCATCTTTTCATAACAGTTGCATTACCATAAGAAACTTGTACACAATTTAATAACATCATTGTTGATTAAGATTTAAAGAATTCAGTTGCTACCAATTTCACAGTATTAGTTATAGTGCTAACTGCATTTTATGCCTTTATTCGCATATATATAAGTACTGCTATTACATATTTGAATATTTAATTTGATAGCTATTTCAAAAATTGTTCCCTCCTACCAACAAGGTGAACCTTTTTCATTGCATTATAACACAAAATATTAGAAATAATTTATAATTTTTTGAAGCCTAAATTACTTTAAAAATAAAAAAAATTGAGTTTTGAGAACTTATTTTTAAAGATTTTAAAATGTTTCATTCATTCATTCTTGTTTCTGCCTGTGGAAATATATAAATTAAGGGCTGTACCCTCAATGAAGGGTCCACTGTAATGTAACTAATTTTTGTTTTTAACTGACCCCAAAGGAATTAAGAACAAATTATCTCCTGAGTGTAGACCTAATGCCATTGGTTTATTAGGAGAGCTAAGTGCAGCCAAAAGGGACCCACTGGTTGTGTGAGCTAGTTGGCACACTTTGGTCTCCCTTTGTGTTGCCTCACGTTTTGGGAAGGTATTTTTACGATATTAATATTGACCTTTTCTTTGCTCTCCTCCTTTCTTATCCTACTCTCTCAGGGATTTATACAGTGACCAAAGAAAGAATAATTACTTTATCTTTGGATAGTGTTCCATGGTCATCTTATCTAGGGAACTTTGAAATGTTTTACCTTCAGTCATTAGCAGTAGTCCCTGGAAAATTACTTAAAAGTATTCTGACAATTGCAAACTTGGCTTCATGAAGTTCAAGTTACAGAATATCTATGCTTATAAGGAGATTAAAGAGATAAAGGGAAATGTATTTTACTTATAGCAGAAGCTGTAGAAAACTTGTGTATAGTCATACCTGTATTTTCTCTATACGAGAGATTTTTTATATAATAGACGAAGAGTTTAACAAATGACAAAAGTCACTTGAAATATACTATGAATTTGTTATATCCCATATTTCAGTAAGTTAAGAAAAAATTGAGATTTTATTTCAATCATTAGAGTAACAGAAAATAAGTATGTTCACGATTTGTCACTAAATGTATTATATCTTCCTGCCATTGAAAGGTCTATTTTGTTGAAATAAATTGCAGGGATCCCCAAATATTGACTTATTAACTTTGTATTTTAATATTTTAGTCATTGTTTGAAACATAGTAACCATCTGTCTTTTTATCTGCCAATCCTGTTCATATATTATGACAAAAATGTGTTTATTCCTAAAAGAAGAGAATATTTATTTCAGGAAAAAAAGAAAGTCAAAATTCAAACTTTGATACTTAACACCTACTGATGTACCCAGTGCATGATACAGAAAGAAAATATTACAGTACCGAAAATTTTATCAAGGATAAAAATGTTAGCTGCTAAGAATAAAGAGACATCAGGACAGATAAAACTCATAGAGGTTATGTGTTAGTAATGTGTGATTTTGATAAAGTAAATTTTAAAAGGAGTTTTGTTTATTCTAATTATTTAAACTTCTAGAAAGAGGACAGCGAAATATTGGCACTTAAAAACTCCTTTATGAGTTCTCTTTTTTTCACAGACATGTTTGAGAGTAAGAAGGAAGTTGACATAATAAAAACAAAAACAGTAGAAAAGGCAATTTTTTATTTAAAAAAGAAGCATAAAAATGATATAATTTGATCAATTCATTGTAGAACTATATTATTGATATAGCTGAGTATTAGTTAATATATCTAGGTTCTGTTCATGTCTCATAAATTTGGAACTTTACTTTTATTTATAACCAAAGTAATTATTACTTTCATGATTGCAAATATTTATTTATGTTGGCCATATGAAAAATGATATGAATTCAGAATGCAAATAACCATAGTTATTTTTAAGTTTGTGCAGGCCCAGGTTTGATAGTCATTTCTGGTAACTGTTTTGTTACTGTTCCATAGAGAGGAACTTCTGAGTTACCGTAGGCCTAACAATTAATAGATTGAAAATTCAAAATAAACATAATAAAATGAAAGCACATGTGACTTCCTGAATTAAGTAAGCATCTTTATAGCTGCCATTTTGAAATATTTGTCAGACGTTCATATAACTGTATTTCTTTCGATTCTTTTTAAGATTTGTTATGTTTCTTTGATTGCCATTTATCTCTGTTTCTGTTTCTTTGTTCCCATAAATTGGTGTTTATAACTATATAATTTAAAAAGCAACCACTTCTCCCTACCTTTTGACACTGTGTTTGTACTGGAAATTTCCATCATCTTTCACTTCATCTAGAGATTTTGGAGCTTCTCAAACAATTTTGGGGGTATTTATTCCCAGATCACTGTTTGCAAAAATATTTAGAAGACTAGCCCAGTTTTTTAGATGCATTTCATAATATCTTGCTCTCTGTTTCAGTCGACCAACTCCATGGCATCCAGTTTTCTTTTGTTCTCAGCAGCCCCTACGCATCTAGACTATGCCAGCTTCCATAAGGACCCCAAGATGAGCTAGAAAGATTCCAGTCCTTAGGCAGCCCTTCAAAAGCCCAAATATTGGCCACACCCACTTTTCTCTTTCCCTCTTGAAGGAGACAACACCCTGAGCTACACTTGTCTCAACTGCTTTTAAGGATATCTCTGGAATGTAATTAAAATATCTTTGTATAGTGTTATCAAATATATTTTCTTTAAATTCTTCTAAATTAGTTTAACATGCTACAACTAAAATATAAGTTCAATTGTAGAACATTGTCTGTCTGCAATAATAATGAGAAAAATTGAAATTGGGTAGGCTTCCTGTCACAAAAAAAAAAAAAAAAAAAAAAAGGAAGATTGAGTTTACATCCTGAGTGTACTTTACTGGGTCTAATGGTTTTGGATGAGAATGAAAAAGAAAAATAGATTTCAAATCAAAACATAAATACATATAAAGTTTAGGCAATCTACAGAAATTGTTTCAGTTCTGGGATTCACATATATGCAGGAAAACCTTTGCCGCATCCTGAATGCCTATTATGCATATTAGAGCTCACAGAGGTGAGAAGCCCTAACAAAGTAAGAAATGTTTGAAACCCTTCAAGTTTCTCGGTACATTCTCTCTCCTTTGTTACTCTAAGGTTTTGTCTACTTTGTTTGTTTTCAAAGAGCCAGCTATTTATATCATTGAGCCTTTAAAGTTTCTTTGGGATTGCTCTCTTTTCTTAAAATTTATGCCCCCATTTTTATTATTTTATTCCTTCTACTGAGTTTTGGTTTCATTGTTCTTTATTCTGCAGTTCTTTTAGGTGTAAGCTTAGATTCTTTCAAATTCTGCTTCTTTACTGAGGTAGGCATGTGTTGCCTATAATGTACTCTTTTGTAATGTAATGTAATGTACTGTTCAGAATACTGTTTTGCTGAGAATATTATGCAGGAAGTTGAAAAGAATGTGTATTATGTTACTTTGGGATGAAAATTTGTTCGAAAATGACTGATGGAATAGTCATAAGATAGGTAGAAAACTGCACCTAGCATGTGATTGGCTGGATGATATTTAAAGGTTTTTGTATAATCTATAGAATACATTTCATTAGAAAATTCAGGGGGTCATTATTACGCTTTTAGAAGAAAGTTACTAGACAATTAATTATATTTTCCTTGATGATTTAGTTATTATTTTCCATTGCTTGAAAGTAGATAGATGTTGAAGCATTATCTACCTTTAAGAATCTTTGAGAGCAAATGACACACACACCTGCATATATATATATATATATATATATATATATACATATATACACACACTCACATATATGTATATGCATGTATCAGAGAGAGAGACAGAGATTTAGATAATCTAGTACAATAAACCTGTCTGTCTCAATATTATGGTTACTTTTGATTCTGTTAATGTGCCAACATGCTTAAATCATACTATTCAAGTTAAAAGACTAATTTACCATTGAACATTTCTGAAAAACTTAGATGTTTTCAAATACCTGATATGTAGCTATTTGCCATAGAAGATGTTACGTTGCTCTTAATGAACTCTAGCACTTTTAAGCTAAAACTTCTCTGTATCTATTAATTCTGACTCCTGAGCAGATTAATTATATCATTCGTCTTCTCTATTATTTCTGTCTGTCTATGACATATACACTTTAATCTATTAAAACTGCTGCCATTGGTTATCTGGATTCCCAAATTTTACTGCTTTTTTGTCTTATTTAAAAAATTTTTGTTTAACAAATGATGAGAAATTTATATATGTCTGAATATATTTATTCTTAAATTTATTGATATTTATTAGTTTTTTGTTCACAATTCTACATTCATTTTTGAATATTGACATTGTATCTCAATCTATATTTCACAATGCACTCTCCACCAGAGTCCAGTGTCCTTTACAAGCACCCTTCTGCCCCTTTACAGTCTTCTTGGCCTACGCCCTGGCAGGCATCATCCTGTGTCCTGAAAGATTTTGCTGAGGTTTATTTATTTGTCTCATTTCATATATGAGTAAAATCATCCTGTATTTCTCTTTTTCTTTCAGACTATTTCACTTAACATGATCCCTTCCAATTCAAATTATATTGTTGCCAATGGCACAGTTTCATTTTTTTGGTATCTGCATAGAATTCCATTGAGTAATATACCACAGCTTCTTTATCTAGTGATTTGTTGTTGGGCATTTAGGCTATTTCCATTTCTTGGCCATTGTGAACTGTACTGCTATTAACATAGTGGTACATGTATTATTTTTTATCAGAAAATTTGTATACTCTGAATATATGCCTAAGGGTGGGAATGCTGTGTAGAATGGTAAATCGATGTTTATATGTCTGAGATATCACTATACTCTTTTACAAAGAGTTTGTATCAATTTAAATTCTTACCAACTATGTAAGAGGACTCCTTTCTCTCCACACCCTTAATACACTGCTATTTCCTGATTTTTTTTATATACGTCATTCTCACCAGTGTGATGCAGTATCTCATTTTAGTTTTTATTTGCATTTCTCTGATGACGAGTGATTTAGAAAATCTTTTCAAGTATCTTTCAACTATCTGTGTGTCTTCTATAGGTGGTGTCTACTCTTAGCTTATGGCTATTTTTTGGATGAGTTATTTGCTTTTATATTGTTGAGGTGTGTGAGTTCTTAATGTATTTTGGAGATTAAGCTTTTACCTGCTTTTTCAGAGTGAATAACTGCTTAATTCCATGGATTTTCTTTATGCTTTAGTAGTGATTTCTTTAGCTTTGCAGAAATTCTTCAGTTTATTATAGTTGCAATTGCTTGGTTTTATTTTAGTTTCTTTAGCCAAAGATCTGAGGTTGACTTCCTGGAATATTTTTCCCACATTGTCTTCTAGGTATTTTATTATTTCAGTTCTTATGTAAGGAATTTGATGGATGGATTGTATGATGGATTTTGATACATCTTGAGTTAACTTTGTGTATAGCGATAATGAGTAATCTAGTGGGTTTTTTTGTTTTTTTTACAGAGGTCATTCCAGTTTCCCAGCACCATTTTAAAACAAAACTGATATGCTCCTAGCTAGACTCACTAAGAGAAAGAGAGAAAAACCCTAATAACAAATGTCAGAAATGAAATAGATGAAATTACAACTGACATCACAGAAAGACAAAGGAACATGACAGACTTTTATGAACATGTATATGCTAACAAATTTGCCACTCATAAAGAAATGGACACATTTTTAGGATCTTACAACCTACCAAAACTGAAGCAGGAGGACACAGACAGCTAAAAGAACAAATTATAAGCATAGAAAATGAAGCAGTAATTAAAAATCTCCATAAAATTAAAAACCCAGGTCCAGTTTGTTTCACTAGTGACTTCTATGAAAAATTCAAAGATGAGTTAAAACCCATCTTCCTTAAACCCTTCCACCAAGTTGTAGAAGAGGGAAAATTCCCAAATGTGTTCTATAAGGCCAATGTTAAACTGATTCCTAAATTCGACAAAGACTGCACCAAAAAAAAAAAAAAAACACTATAGTCAATATTACTGATGAATCTAGATGCAAAAATCATCAAAAACTATTGGCAAATAGAATTCAAAACACATCAATAAAATTATACACCACAGTCAAATGGGTTTTATTCCAAGGAGGTAAGATGGTTCAACACATGCAAATCAATTAGTGTAACACACCACATCACTATACTGAAAATGAAAGACTGTATGGTAAACTCAAGAATCAGGAAAAGCATGTGACAAGATTCAACACTGTTCATGATTAGAATGCTAACCACAATAGGAATAGAAGGCAAGACCTTAATATAATAAAAGCAATATATGACAAACCCACAACCAACATCACAATAAATGGTAAATTGAGAACATTTTCCCTAAGATATGCAGCAAGACATGGTTGTACAATATTACTACTCAACACAGTTCTAGAAGTCTTGGTGAGAGAAATATGGCAAGAAAAGCCCATTAAAGGGATATAAACTGGAAAAAAATGAAACTCACTACTAATAGATGATATATTATTATACCTAGAAATCCTTAAAGACTCCAGACAAAAACAAACACACAAACAAACAAACAAAAACAACTACTTGAAACAATAAATGAATATAGCGAAGTGGCAGAATACAAAAATAAAACAAAAAACCAGTAGCATTCCTACGTAGAAAAAATGATGTAGGGGAAAAACTAATAAAGGAAGAAATCCCTTTCATAATAGCCCCAAGGAAAGTCAAATACCTGACAATAAATTTCATAAAGGAGCTGAAAGACCTCTGTAATGAAAACTACAAAGTCTAAACAAAAGAAATAGGTGAAGACACAAAGAGAGGGTAAAAATTTACATGTTCATGAATTTGAAGACTCCACATAGTAAAAATGGCCATTTTATCCAAAGCAATATATAGGTTTAATGCAATTCTCATCAAAATCAAAAGACTTTTTTTAAGGAAATGGAACAAACAATATTAAAGTTTGTATGAAATCACAAAAGGCTTTGATAGCCAAAGCTATCTTAAGAGAAAAAAACAACAGTGGGGGAATCACATTCTCTGAGCTCAAACTATATTGCAGAGTGATCATCATCAAAACAGTTTGGTACTGAAACATAAACAGACACATGGGTAAGTGGAATCATACTTAAAATCCAGTAATAAAACCATACCTATATGGATGATTAATCTATGACAAAGGTGCCAAGAACAAACAATAGAGTAAAGAAAGTCAATATACTTCTTAAGAGAGTACTGAAATTTTTTTACTTTTCTGGTCTAGTGTGTTAAATTGGACAACACATATGATACTAATAATATATATGTATATTTACCATAAACTAAATTACAGACACAGTTTAGTGTTTATATGTCACATAATTCTGTGAACTACAGTATTATAATTTATTATTGAATATAAGATTGAAAAATAGCTCAGTGGAGATAGCTGATAGGTTATAGTTAATTTTGAATAATATATAAATAGCTAAAAATAATTTTGACAATATATACTTAGGAAAGCAGAGTTTTCAATTGCTTCAATTAAAGATCTTGATACTTTTAAAACATTTATTATAAACCTAGTCTCTAGACAGACATTCTTAAGTTGTCTGATAGGGGACATTTATTTTCATTACATATTGAGTACTCAAATGAAGACTAAAAATGCATTTGTTTTATCACTTTTACCTTGCTGCAATCAAACTTCCCTGAAAGTTCCCATACTCTAATGCTTTCTGTAGTGAACATTTCACTCCATGAATGCAGAATTCACATTTTTCTCAAATGCTCACAATACATTCTGAAGGATAGACCATGTATTGGTAGAAAAAAAGGCTCAACAAATTTGCAAAGATTGATATTATACCAAACGTCTTCTCCAATCACAATGGCATGAAACTAAAAATCAATCACACCAAAAAAACTGAAAATTCAAGAACTAAGCAACATTTTTCAAAATGACTTTGTATAAATGAGGAAATTAATAGATAAATTAGAAGTGCTTGGAGACAAATGAAAATTAAGACACAAGCTACCAAAGTCTATCAGGTGTAGAAAAAGCAGCACTCAGAAGGAAATTTGAAGTAATTCAGACCAACCTCAAAACACAAGAAAAAAATCACGCAATAACTTTCTAACCAGATGCTGAGAGCGACCAGAAAAAAGAACAAAGCAATTCAAAAATCATTAAGAAAAGGGAAATAATACATACTGGGCAGAAATAATGAAATAGTAATCAAAAATACAATTCAGAAGAGATCAGTGAAACAAAAAGCAGATTCTTTGGATGCCAAAGTTTAAAATAGGCCTCCAAAATCGCAGTGTTCCTGTTAGGTCCCAAACTCTAATCTGAGTTAACAGGAAACCCAGTAACCAGTTCAGTAACTGAAACCAGCAAGCAGGAAACAGTGCAGATTGCACCCAAGATAGTGTTTGCACAGCAAATGCCTCAGCTCTCCCAGCTTGTTATGTAAACCCTGCCCATGCTCCTGACAAATGCCGACTCCCTTTTCAGACTCAGCCCACCTGCACCCACATGCAATGATAATAAATGCTGTTTGCCTACACGACCCCGTGTCAGGGCTGGTTATTTGGGTGACCTGATTCCAAGCTCGGCTGAACCTTTCATTGCAAAAATAAACAAAATTGGCAAATCTTTGGCTAGGATCATGAAGAAAAACATAAAGAAAACTCTCATAATTGGAATCAGAGATTAAATTGAAGGCATTACAGCAGATACGTCTGAAATACAAAGCATTGTAATAGACTACAGTGAACAGTGGTATGCCAATAAATTGAAAAAAACTAGACAGGTGTATATTTGGAAACACATCTTACAAAAATGAATCAGAAAGAAATGGAAAGCCTGAAAAGACTGATCACAAACAAGAAAATTAAAGTAATCAAAAATAAAATAAAACAGAACTAGATGGCTTTCCTAGTAAGTTCTCCCCAACATTCAGAGAATTGATTCTATTCTTTTCTAACTCTTCAATATAATTGAAGAATTGAAATAATTGCAAACACTTTTTATGAGATTAATGCTATGGTGAACCAAAAGCAAGCCAGGATGTTGCAAAAAAAGAAAATTGTAGATCAATATCTCTGTTGAATATAAATGTAAAAATTCTCACTAAAATCCTTAGCAAACTGAATTCAACAACACATCAAAAAGATCATCCATCATGACCAAATGAGACAAATCCTGGGGATGCAAGGATGGTTCAGTATATTCAAATCTATTAATGTAACATACCACATCAGCAAAAACAAGGTCAAAATCATATTATCCTATCAATAGATAAAAATAATCATTTAATAAGATCTAGCACCTCTTTATGATAAAATTCTACTTAAAATTGTGGTAGAAGGAGCATATACTGACATCATAAGAACCATGGTGATTATACCACAGTCAACATTATACTCAATGATGAAAACCTAAAATCGTTTTCTCAAAGATTAGGAATAAGACAAGGCTGTTCTCCCATACCACTGGTTATCTAACAACATATAAGACATCATATCCAGAACAGTTAGGCAAGAGTAAGCAATAGAATGCATTTAAAGTAGAAAGAAAGAAGTGAAACTACCACCATTTGCAGATGAAATAATATACTTAGAAAACCCTGAAAGGTTCACTGAAAAATACTAGCATGAGTACAATAAGGTGGCATCTTACAAAGTTAATATACAAAAATGTGTTACATTATATGTGCAAGAAGTATGCCAGAAGAAAATGAAATCAAGAAACTCCTATTTGAATAGAAATAGAAATGATTAAATAACTTGAAATATAATTTAAAAAGAGATGAATGATCTATAGCATGACATGCATAAAATATTGTTAAATTTAGTTGTGGAAGATACAAAAGACAAAAAAAAATCCATCCCATGTTTGGAAATAATTAATATTGTTAAAATAGTTATGTTACCTAAAATTGTATATAGCTTTAATAATATATACATCAAAATCCAAAAGGTATTTCAAGGAAATAGAATAAATAAACTTTAAAATTTGTTTGGAATCATGAAAGAACCTGAATGGTCTAAGCAATCAGAATAAAAGAAATATAAAAGTATAAGTATCACACTTCCACATCTTGATATATACTTCCAAGTGACAGTGATCAAAACTCTATGGTACTGGAATAAAGACAAAAATACAGATCAGTGGAATAAAACCAAATCACAAGAAATAAAGTTACAAATACATGATCAGAGAATTTGCACTAAAGGTGCCAGGAGTATCTGATAGATAAAGCAAGTGTGTTCAGCAAATTTGTAGGAAATGGTGGACAGATATATGCATAAGACTGACTATAGACCACTCACTAATAATAACACAAAAATTAATTAAAAATCAATTAGAGATTTGGATGTAAGACTGAAAACATCAAAACAACTTAGAGGCAAAAAAAAAAAATCATGCTTTTCATGACTTAGAGAGGCATTTTGGACTCCCCTCCAATAGAAATGGACAGAAAACAAAAACAAATGGGACTACGTCAAACTTAAAAATTTCTTCCTCATTGAAAGAAAGTAACACCAAAACTGACAGAAAGAAAAGAAAAAAATCAGTTAACTAGAGAATATATTGCACATCAAACTTCTGACAAGGACTTAATATCCAAAATATACAAAGGACTCACAATACTCAGCAACAGAAAAACATGATCCAATAAAATTTGAGTAAAAGATATCAATAGGCATTATCTATAGAAGTCAAACGTGTTCAATAGGCACATGAAAAAATGTTCCTCCTCTCTTATTTTTAGGGAAAGGCAAAGCAAAACAATAGCTATTGCTTCAAAAAGACTGGAAAAAATGTTGGCTGGATGTAGAGAAAAGGGAAAGAGTTACAGTTTGTAGGAGTGCAAATTGGTACAAATCTTATGGAAAGTTGTATAGAGATGCCTCAAAAAAGTTGAGAATGGAAATCCCATAACATTCCATCATCCCTGGGATACATTTCTGGGTTTTACTGGAAAAAAACATAAAAACACAAATTTGCAGTTAGTTAACTACTCCTATGTTTATTGAATCATTGTTTACAATAACCAAGTATTGGAAACTACCTAAACTCCTGCTGTCAGATGATTGGCCCCCAGATGGAGTCCACATACATTCCAAGGACCCAGGTTTGAGAACAAGGACCAGGGGAAACATTCAAGACAAGCAACTTGTAATTATAAGTCTGATTTTCTTATAAGTGCTCTGAAGCCTGTTTTTTTCCAGTACAGCTGAACAGCAAAAGAAAATGTTCATTATCTGGGACTCTCACATGCTTGTCCAGTAGCACTGACGGCCATCCATATAAACCAGAAGTATCCTTCAACCATAGATGGCAATGATTTTTGTAAAAAAGGAGTGAAGAGAGCTCAGGCATTTATCACCATTCAGTTTAAGTTATTCTGTGCCATTCAATTTATCAATAAAGAAATGAAGATGAATACATACTTTCTTAAGGAAAATTGTGACTAGTCCCTCATTTACTGTACCATTAATTGAGGCAAGTGAAATGGAAATTGGGAGCAAAGGAGACCTCCCCCCTCTCTTTGGCCCCTGTATTTTAACTAACTAGAATCTCTTTTGTTAAAACCACTGACGTTAAAAACCATTAATTTTCCCACTGTGAGGAGGCCTACTTGCTAAAAAATTAATAAATTATTGTCTTCTCTCATATCCTTCATTTCATAAAGTCAGGAAACTTTGTTCACTGTTAGATAAAATGATGTTCTCAGCAGTGCTGTGCGGAATCCCATATCACTGTCCCAAACTAAGTGAGCATGTCTCTTCTCAATCCTGCTGTACTAAGGTCAGATGTGGGGCTTAAATTTGCCCCAGTGGGAGGTTTTACATTATAGGAATAGACAAATTCCACAAATCAGCCTCTAAATTCCTTCTCCTAGGATCAGTTGTTAAAACATCGACCAGAATTTATAAATCCTCTTCATTCTAAATACGTGCCTGCCACTTAGTGGGAATCCAATAAATATTTTTATACAAAAATAGACATATATATAAATAATTAACTTAAGTAATTTACAATTATTTCACTGTAGCAGCAATAAGGATCATTACTATTTTATCCAACATAGGCAGATATAATTTATACTATAATGTACCTAGTATTGATTTAGTTTAAAACAATCTTTAAATAAAACATATATTTCATCATTGCTAGACAAATTTGTACAATATTCAATATATTCTGTGCTCCCTTTTTCTTTTACTTTGTCTTAGGGTATTTAATAATTGTTCATATTTGAAGTGTACTGACTTTACATGAATTCAATGATTTTTCTTACTAAGATTTTCATTCTGAGTTTTCTAATGGTAGGAATATCCAAATGATGCAAATCTCCATCTACTTCATCAAATCATTTTTAACTACTTAGGTTATAACTGTAATAAATGAGATCCCACAGCATCTGTCAATAAAACATACTCCTGAAATCATAATTTTAATCAATAGACATTAATTCAATTAATGTCAAAAAGGGTACAATTTTTTATTTAGCTTCTGGAAGTAGCATAGAGGACAGACTCAAGGGGATCCAGCTGTAGCTAGTTAATGCAAATAAGGTGCAATATGTGCAGAAGCAGTGGAGGAAGAAAGCAAAGAACTATGACTGGTTGTGAGAGGTGAGAAAAACCTAGGAGAACATTTTGCTTTTCAGCTTGTATGACAGTGACAAAAATGGTGCTGGCATTTACTGAGATTAACAAAATACAAAATAAGAAGTAGATTAGGAATAAAGGAAACTGTGTGTTCAGGAACTGGCACTTTTTTCTTACCGTTTAATTAGTTTACAGTGCTATATAAGTCTCAGCAGAATAGCTTCACACCTCAGTCACTGCATACATCACACCACAGCCACCACCAAAGTCCTAGTGCCTGTCACCATGATAATTTTTACTCCTTCAACCCCAGGTTTCCTTACCTTTCCCTACCGACTCCCTCTGTAATGACAGTCTCGACTAGAGTGGTGGAGGTCCAAAGGACAGCAGTGGAAGACTTTTGGTAACTTGGTGGGGAGTGTGGTGTTTTATCATTATTTGATGAATAATGAACCTGCACATCAAATTATTTTGTAAATCGAAGTTACCTCAAAAAACAAAGAAGAATGGGATTTTAGAGTTTAAAATGTATACATGGAGCTTTAGGAGCGATGACAAGATGCTTGAACAAGTACATGGCTAATTCCACAAGTGACATCTTTATTTGTAGGAGCGTTTTTTCCAGGGAAAGTATCTGTACCTTTCATCAGATTCTCAAGGAGTCTCTAGTGACATCACAAAAATCAGGAAATGGTTTTAGGTGTCACCATTTTTAACTTAATTCTCATATTTTCAGACATATTTTTGATCCAAGTACCATGTGACTATAAGACAAGTGTTTTATTTTTAACATTTTATTTTGAGGTAATTATAGATTCATATGTACTTGTAAGAGATAATACAGATATGTCCCCTCTTTGCTCCCTTTCTCCCAATGGTAGCATCTTACAAAGCTATAGTACCAGGATACGCACTTTAAAAACAACCCGCTGCTTTTAGATTTCTTCAGTTTTGTATGTTTATGTCTATGAAATTTTGTCACATCATGTTTTCACTAGCAGTCAGCACTCCCAGCGCAAGCATCCCTGTGTTGCCCTTTTCTTAACCCTCTCATGTCACTTCTTGACCCACAACCTTTCGAGACTATTTTATACTCAATCAATAATATTCCCTTGAGAGTTTTCACACATCATTTCATTTATTACTAGTGTGTTTTATTTTATTGTGAAGCAATATTGCAAGGTATGGCACTTTGTTTAACCAGTCAGCTAAAGAAAATCCCAGTATTCTGCCCCATATTAAAAATAAGGTTGACATGAACATTCACGTGCAGATTTTATGTGAAGATAAATTTGCATGTCTCTGGGATAAATGCACAAGGATGCAGTTGCTGGATCATATGATAATTGCATGCTGAGTTCTGTAAAAAGAAAAATGGAAGTGTATTCAGAGTGGGTGTAACATTTTGCAATTTCTACCATGTGAGTGATCCAGTTTAACTGCATCTTTGCTATCATTTGTGGTGTTAATTTTAATTTTGGGCTTTCAGATGGTGATACTTCATTGTGTTTTCCATTTGCATTTCCCTATGACTTGTAAGGGTGAGCATCTTTACATGAACTTACCTATTCTATATTTTTCATGCCTCTGTTTCTCTTTTCTAAGGAAAAAAACCTTTTTTTAGTAAAAATTTACTTAGTGTCTCAGAAGAGCTCATACCCAGAATATGAAGGGAAGGAAATAAAAGCACAGTAGCAAAAATACAGGCTAACAGGTTAACAATGTGTTCATAGTATACACTTTCTCCAATGTTTTCTCCCACTTTCAGAATTCTGGCAAATTATGTTATATGTATTGGCCAGCAATTTTGTATACAGCCTCATTTGTATTTGCAAATAAATATATCCATATATTTATTTTAATATTGTGGCCTTTGTTTTTTTAAAAGAAAAGATTTTTAGATTTCTTTAGTCCTAAGTTTTGATGGACAATAAAATTGGAAAAAAGAAAGTGTAAGTCTTCCTCTGGGATCAGAATTATTAATCTGTTCCCATAACCTGAGAGGTGAGATAGAATTTGAACTGAGTGCTGCTTCTTTTATAGGGCTAATACCATCTGCTTAGCTTGAAAGAAAAAATAGGAGCTAAGATTAAAGGGATTTAGGAAATAATGTCTGTGTCCACAGCAGTCGGCACAGGGTTTTTGTTTTGCAACAACTGAAGGAAGTCCAACTTGTGGAGGTGCCAACTATGTATTGTTAGGGACAAAATGGAGAAGTTCTGCCAATTTATTTTTTAAAGAGACATTTATTTTAAAATGTACCTAATTTTCATTAAACATTACAGTGTGTAAAAATCCAGATACAATTCCAGGACAATGTTTATGGAAAAATGTCTTTCCTAATAGAAAAATGCATTTCATTCTGTCCTTCTCACAAATACTTGAGCAGAGAGACGGCTGCTGGAAGAAGCTACAGTGCTCATCACCAGCAGTTTTACAGCTGTGCGGCGTGTGGTCCCTTCTGAAGCACCACGTGTGAAATTTCAGGCTCTGAAGTCCCATTTCCGAAACAGCCTCCTAGTTTTTTACCTTTCCCACTGGACCTTTCTTCACCTTAGAGACCCCAAAGGCCTCCTACTTACCTCAGTTTACCAACTGACATCGACTCTCTTCTCAACCAGACGGGACTGAAGAGTGAATCAGTGTACCATCACTCTCCTAGTCATATCTTCTTTTCCAATTGCCATACAGATCTGCCAACTTCGCATTTATCTCTTTCTTTCTCATACGAATCCTAGAAGGTGGGAGGGGATGTCCTCTTATACTAAGCAAATAAACTTACTAAGATGCAATAAGATTTGGATTCAAATCTTCTGACACCAAACCTCATGCTTTTTCCGTTAGACCAGAAAGCTGGGAAAAGCTTTGAGGTGTCTGACAGACAGCCCTAAATACAGAGATGAGCAGTTTAAGGTCAATTATATGCCAAGTAGGCAGCTTCATAATTTTGAGTCGTGGAAATGGCCAGATTACACTGTTCTGGAAATTGTGAACACGAAGACAGAAGTGGGGAAGTGAGGGAGGCGTAGAGGCCAATTTGAAACATTTTTAGGTGAAAGACTGATTTTGATCAGATTTTGATGCCTCCCTAGGAAGTCACCTCTTTGTATGCCAGTAAAGCTGTTTGCTGAGATTCTGTTTCTGTCATCCTGTGCTATGGGGTGAGTTGGGTGCAGGAGTACAAAGGTTAAGTCAGTTGCAGAAGGAATGTGTTCCTCCTATGTTCTCCAGATGTAGTATCTCCTCCTCAGCTTAGAGATACATTCCTGTCATATCTTGAGTAATCACGTGGTAAGTGGCAAGTTCCTACGCAAATGGTTTGTCAGCCATCTCCACCCAGTCTCTGCACATGGATGTCCAGGCATTAGTTCTGAGACTAAGATGACTGTGGAATGCAATAGAAAGGACATACTGAAAGGTTTGTAAACCAGACAGGACTTGATGACGAACTAACCAGTGAGTATTTTGTGAGCACCTGCTATGTAAAAAGCACTGTGTTTGGCACTTGGCAAAAAGGAACAAAAGACTGGGGATGTCAGACCACACCAGCGGGTATTACTGAGTGCTTAGGAATCTCTCAAAGAGGCAGTTTCTTGAAATAGCCAGTAAATGCTTTCTAGAAGGGCATTACTTTATCTCTTCCTTGGGAAATAGTATGAGAAAGCAGGAGAAAGTGCTGCTAACTTAGGGAAGGAGACAGTGAATTCTCTTTTTGATGTGTTAAGTCCTAAATGTCAAAGGAGTCATGACGTTTTGGAGTCTTTTCTCACACAGGTGGTGGTTCACAACCTGAGCTAAGACGGGCACAAGGTACTGAACACAGACATAGTGAGTTCTAAGGGACTATTCACAGTGACGTGATGGAGCAAGGCAGGGACACAATTAAGGAGGCCTGGAATTCTGGAGACTCACGAAGCAGTGGTGTCATGGGGTTGCCCTGCCTTCAGAATCATGGAAATTTCGTGGCAATGCTTGTTGGCCCTGGTACGTTGTGGCCTTAGACTAGTGCTGGGCCATCCGCTGGTCTGCTTTCTCATTTGTCAGATGCAGATAATTATGCCTGCCTGATACTCATGAATGCTCTATGAAAGAATTGTATAGAAATACTGGCATAAATAAATCACATGATAAATGGAAATTTTTATTAGCCAGTAGAGTCATAGAATATGAGTATCATTTCAAGGAGGAGGCTGACATTGCCATCATATGCACTGTAAAAATTGATAATGCAACCTGCATCAAGAATGCTGTGATTTTTAAATTTTTTTTTTTTTTTTTTAGGAAAGCTGCAGGCAGGAATGAAGGCAAGTAGGCAGGTAGTCAGGAAGAGACAGAAGAAGCATCTTAGTTATTTTATTTAGTTATTCATCTTGATTGTTCCCTTTGGTCCCAGAATGCGAACCCAGATCCTTGGGATGTATGTGGACTACACTTGGCCAGCAGCAGTGGATCTACCTGCTACTGCACCAGGGAGCACTGAGATCTTTACTCTAAAGAATAGTAATTTTACTCATGTCCATGTAGTTCTCTACTGGTTCCCCAGTTTCCTTTAGAAACAAAGTAATAACATATTTGATCAACATAGTCTTATCCCTTTAAAAACTCAACCCAACATTTTGCTATGCTTTTTTAAACTCAATGAAATTGACCCACCTGTGCCCTCACTTAACATGACTTTGTCCATGAGCTTCTGCTGGCTCAATGGCTTAGGGAATTCTGCGTATTCTTTAATGAAGTCTGAATGTTTGGGGTTTAAATATGGAGAAAGTTAAAGTAACACTTAATGAGTATTTTTCTTTTTTGCTTTTGTTGACATGTCTGGTTCACTACATTCTCAATTGCCTTAACAGATAAAATTTCAGTTATGTTTTCTTTTTCCAAGCATTATCAAAGGGAAATGCTGTGCTGGGGTGAGAGTACACAAGGAACTGTTGTGCAATGTCTACTCCGCTTTCTATTCAAATACATAGGAATTCAGAAGAAACACAGAATATTAGAACACTTAGGAACAGAATGCTTCATGAGGTATAGAGAAACAGTTTCTTTGTTGTTGTTAGCCATTAAAGTGAGCGTTGAGCTCATAGGTCTTAAAATTAGGAAGAAGCTGAAGGAAACAATAGCCATTCCACAAACTGACCTTCAGACTCTGGTGTTCAGCCTTGCCTGCTTTCTTTCAGTTCTCTAAACATACTGTGTTCTCCTATTATTGCTACTTGGCACGAACTGTTCCATTAGACTGAAATGCTTCTTATTCATCCTCTTGAATTCAGCTCAGATGTCACTTCCTCAAGAAAGCCTCTGATCTGCCTCCCCTGGGTAGGTCAGAGTTCATTCTCATCTCCCTCAGAGAAAGTACCCCTAACAGCTGTATGCTCCATGAAGGCAGAGACCGAGTCTAGCTTATTCAGGGTGCTAAGCCAATCACCAAGAGCAAAGTATACAGTAGGCACTCTTGGTTAAACGGAGCTCCACTTTTATTAAACACTAAGTATTTCACTACCACCTGTTCACAATAACCCTTTAGATAAATATCATCCCATCCAACTTATGAGGAGAATGAGACTAGAGAAGTTCCCAGAGGTCGCACAGTCAGCAAATAACACAGCCAGGGCATGACCTTGGTCATTTTCCACTGAAGCCAGTGTCGTTTTATTTTTTGTTCTCTTGTTGGATGGAGTCCTCTCAGTGGAAACCCACTGTGCCAAGCACAGCATTATGTGATCTCCCGAAAGAAAGCAGACAGAGGATCTGGTCTAAATGCAGCCATTTAGACCAGTGGGTAACACATGGTCTGGGTGTGCTCAACCCCAGGGAGGAAGCACTGTGACCTACATGTGAGTCAATCAGCATAATCCATCCCCATGAAACATTACTGTTGGTTCAGGGGAGGACTTGTGACCCAGTGTTGTCAATAACAACCAATTGAGACTCAGTGCAGATCTCTGGAGTTTTTGCAGAAGGGGACTAGAGCTTTTCATTGACCCTGGGAACACAAAGGTTGAGACTACTCCCACCAACTGTCTACCTGATTGGGCATATGAAGGGGAGGTCAGAGGTGTCCTTAGACACTGTCTGACTCCTGATAACATTATCCAAGCCTGTTCAAACTGCCCTTGAGACTTTCTGCCCCGGTTTTTTCCACTAATTTGAATCAGCAAAATCCATTTTCTTAAGGATTAAACTAAGCCTCTGCATTATTTCCCTCATTTGCAATCAAACGAATTCTAAGAAACAGGCCCTAAATGACATTTGACATGATTTGCTTTTTTTCTGTTTTCATTTTGCATATGCTTTAGTCACTTTCTCAGATCCTGGAAAGATCCTTAATGTGTTCTCTGCACCTAAGGGGGAAAGTAGTGGGGAGGTAACATGGCAGAGATGACTGTCAAAACAGGTTTTGTGGTTTGGGGAATCAGGGCTTCTAAGATACCCTCAGTAACTTGTGGAAGTAAGAAACTTTAATTTTATGCCCCTCAGTTTTGCCTGTAGAAAGTGAGCATAATATTTGCCGTACCACTTAGGCAAGAGGGAATTGTTAAGAATGTACCTAGTACTTTGTACTTCCTTATTTACCTTCCAGCTGCTGAGTAACACTTCCCCACATCAGTATGTAGCTTTTCATAGCTCCCAATCACTAGACTGATTTAACCAAGAGTGAAGTTCATGATTAAGGAGGTTCCTGCTTTTGGGAGACAATAGAAAGGTGAGATTTTGTTCCAGAGTTCAGGAGACCTTAGATGAGCATAATGAGTTATGTGAAGCAGTTTTCATGCTCTAGAGAAAATAGTAAGCGTCCTTTTTGATTTAAAGAATGGGTTCTTTGGATTTCTGTTTTTCAAAATTCACTCCGATTCTTCCAAAATCACTTTTTCTAAAAATCTACTAACTTCTTGTTTCCTGGTAATAGAAAGAAAAATCTGTATGCTTAAATAGTTTAATTTTCCACAAAGAAAAATGAAACCAAGACAGCGAAGATACAAGTTAGTTATTTTATTTCCATTCCTAAAATGCATGTGAATTTGATTTGATATTTAAAATATTCTCTTTGCAGAATTATCTCAGGAAACACACTAACTTTATTAAAATACTAACACCATTGCTGAACATCTTATTCTTAGATTTTCTGGTTACCAACCTAAAAATTGCTTTCAAAGTACTAGTGATGATTTTCAAAGGTTTTCATAATTGCAAGGAACAAAAAAGTCATACTGGGATAAGAGTGCAAGTTTCATCAGAACAATCCATAAAAAACACTTCTTTACAGACTCATAGATAACCTGGTTTTCAAAGGATCATACAAAGTACACCTAATTATACAAAGTAGACCTTAGTTACACTGGACTTTGTCTTGCCCCTAATCTAATAAATTCAGCAAAATCAACACTTGGTAATAAGGATAGTGAATGAGACAACTTAAGTGCCTCAAATAGTTTGATGCTATGCCCGAATGTCAAGCACAGAGAACTTTGCTTGAGGAATTGAAGACTAGAACACAGGAGAGCAAACTTCAGTGGAATGTGGGAATAAAAGAAAAAGGATGGCAGGACTAAGTGTGTCTTCCTGGTACATTAATTTTGAAAGCCAGTTTAGTGATACTAAAAATCACAAATATATTCACATTTGTTTTTCAAAACACAAAGCAACTGTGCTATTTCTATTTGAGTTTTTAACTCATTAGTATTTCTTCATTCAGATGGATCTTTTCACCTTTCTTTTCAAAATCTTGTTTTGAGTGATTTAACTCTTTTTTTATACCAAGCTCTTAAAGGAGGTAGGGTGGGGGTGAAATTAAAGTCTGCTGGGTAACAACTTCGATGAGACAGAAAAATTCTGAAGTTACTAAATCAAAGTAAGTTTGTGGCTAATGGTAGAATTCCCTTACCCCAATTAGTATTTCACATGTAGATCTGAAGCCTTAAATGATTTGAGCCATTCAGCTCTCTCCCCTCCTTGCACTATTTCACAGCATATCCGTAAATGTGCGGGCGCACCAGCTCCCAGGACAGTGGGGCCTGTAAGTGCTGCAGCTTCAGCTTAGAGAAGCTGGCTCGCTCCAGGGCCTTCCAGCTCTCTCTGGTTAGGTTGCAGCCGTCAAACAGAAGGTACCATGCTGGATCCAGAACCTGCTGCCAGAAGTAATTCCAGGTTGAACTCTCCGCAGCTACATGCTCCATGAAATAAAAAGCCCCTCCCTGAGAAAGGAAAAAAAGAAAGCATTTCAGTTTTTTTTGATTTGGGAAAACAGACTTGTAAGATGATTGAAGCCTCAGATATCTACCTTTCCACCTCTGAGGGGAGTAGGCAGAAAGGGATGTGACAATCATTTCCAACACCAATGATGTCCTATTCTAGCTATGCTAGTCTTCCCTGTACCAGCAGAGAGTGTAGGATGGAGTTCCCCCAGTTCTATGGTTTAGTGTTGATCTCCGTAAAGGAATGGAAAGCTAGGGATTTTCTGATCAAAAAGGAAAAAAAAAAAAAAAAAAAAAAAAATTCCATAGTATAGGACAGGAAGACAGGAGAGAAAGGAAGATAAACAGGTTTGGGGAGGTGGGCATGTCCTTATGGTGGTTTGTTATGCCTGTCTCTTCAGGCAGCTGTTGAGTAAATAGCTGGGTGTGTCAGTTTGGGATTGCAAGAGAGATCTAGCTAGATACTTATATTTGGAAACTATTTGTGCATTTGTGATCATTGAAAACTTTGGGCATGAGATTGCCCAGGGATGTATATAAGTGGAATGAGAGCCAAAAATTGTGTTTAGGGCTGAATAGAGGAAGATCAGCCAGTTAAAGAGGTAGAAACATTGATGTCAGAGAGATGGAAAAAACAAAAACAAAAAACCCTGTGATGAGCACTGGGTGCATATGTGCGTTAAAGAAAGGCTTGACCTTCCTGCTGTGTAGCTTTAAGCACGTTTCTTAACTTCTCTGAGTCTGTTTCCTCACTCCAACATGAAGATAATGTCCTTGTGATGGTTAAATGAAAATGTAACAAGGTTCATGCTTTGCAAGAAGCCTACCAAGAATATAATCGCTTTGAAAGTATTATCATGTGTACTTTAAAAACAGATTAATAGTTCTTGTCCTGTAGGGATGTTAGTAATACTGTGAGCAAAACATAAACTAACCATATCCAGTTAGGGTCCGCTCTTGGGAAAGAAGACCTCAGCTTTAGGGTATAAAAACCATCCAAACTTTTTCATTTATTCTTTTAATATTGACCTATCCCCGAGCCAAAGACAGAATATAGTATTGTCTCTAACCCTTATCTCCAACTCCATTTCTTCCTGAGGAACTTCCCGTATTAGAAAATGAAATGAGATCGAAGAACATCCTTTTCTTCTAGAATAGCAAATTCAAGTGTTATCTACACTTTATGTTCAGCTATGTTTAGAAATTTTCAACTATGCTTAAATAGTTTAAAAATAAAGGTAATATGTGAAAATTATATACAGGCATATATAATTTAAAACAATACAGAAAATTATAAAATGAAAATTTTCTATTATATCCAAACTTGCTTCTAAAAAATAACCATTGTTAATAGTTTGTCTTTCATTCCATCAACATACAGACCTATGTGTATATATATATATATATATATATATATATATATTCACACCCATACACAATTGGGCAGGTATTTTGATATTTTGATAACTGTTTTTCATTTAATAATATCTCTTGGGGATATTTTTCCATATTAACATAGGCAATTCTTTCTTGCTCTTTTTATCAGATTCAGGGAGTTCCTTTATACAGTGTGACAATTTACTTGAACAGATTTCTAGTGATGGATGTTTAAGTTGTTTCTAATTTATATTATCACAAATACTGTACTATCTTGGCATATGGTTGCATTTTTGGACATCTGTGCAGTATAGCTATAGGATAATGCCCTACTGGATGAAAGAGTATGTGCACTTGATATTATCAAATTGCCTTCCAAGAGGGCACTTCCTCCAATATGCATGGGGGTAGTCCGTGTCCCAGAACCACCCCAATACCACTATGACTTTTTAACTCTGACAGTAAAAATGGTAATCAAAAAAATTTAAGTGCAAGTTGAGTATTTTAATCAGATGATTGCTATTTTTATTGATGTTTCTGTTCTTGCTCTTTGCCTACTTTTTCTTATGCTTACTGCTCAAAAAATATTATTGAGTCATGCTGTCTTTTAATATGAAGGGAGTTAACTCTGTCTATAATTGCTAGCAGATACTTTTTTCAACTTTTTATATTTAGCTTTGTGAATGGTACTTTTTTTCTTCACAGTTTAATTTTTTTATGTATTCAGATTTCTCAGTTTTTCCTTTTATAGCTATTTCCCACTGTAAGATTAAGAAACTTGAACATTGTCTTTTCTACTAGTGTTGCCTTTTACATTGAAATATTTGCTCCACCTGAAATTGACAGGATTGCCCTGGGGTTAGTGGTTGCTACTAACCAGCCGGCTCCCACGCCTTCACTCACCGGCCGCAGCACCCTGCACACCTCCTGGAGCATCCGCTCCTGGTTCTCCACGGAGCACAGGACCAGGGTGCAGACCACCACGTCCATGGAGCCATCAGCCACCTGGTGCATGTCCTCCCCCGCAGCCACCACGAAGCGCTCAAACTGCAGGTGTTGGTTCTTGGCGATGCTCTTGATCAAGAACTTCTCAAAGTTGGGGTTTGGGTCAACACAGGTCACCCTGCATCCTGAGGGAAAGAACTTGAAATTGGCGCCGGTGCCGCAGCCCACTTCCAGCAGAGACAGCTTCCCCGAGGGACTCACAAACTCCTGCAGGTTGCTGAAGAGCTCCCGCTTCTTGCTGGCCATCTTTTCATTATACATCACAGTGAACTTCAGCAAGAAGTAGGGGAACCATCTTTTGCATATCCAGCTCCACAAGCCCAAAAAGTTCAGCAGGTAAATGGGGAATGTCAGGACGCAGATGGTCAGCCGGAGGATAAAGATAGTAAGCGCCATCACTCAGAAGAGGGGAAAACAGATCAACCATTAGCAACCCGACTCCCTTCACTTGCAGGAGGAAAGAAGACTTGGCTGTGCTGGAAACAAACAGATGAAGTCAAACAACAGACAAGAAGCCCAACTAACAAACTTTTGACGAAAGTTAATTTCTTGAAGGAAAATGAGAAGCGTCTCAGCTTTTCCTGAGAAGGAAAATAGATTACCGTCTCTTACTCAAAATCTAATCCTTCTTCTTCTCTGGGTTTGGACACTGCTGCGAATTTCCCGTTGAAGTTTTACATAACTGCCGCACTTTATCCCGGTCTCCAGTGACCTCTGAACAGAAAACAATCCAATCCGTGGGTGGAGTCTGAAGAGACCTGCCAAATTTATTCCTGTTTCCCTCTCTTCTCCCCCTCGCTCTGTTTTTCAAAAAGGAAATGAAAGGACATGCCTGATTGGCCACAGTGAAAAAGACATCCTCTTTTGTGTTCTGAATTGAAACTCCCGGACATTTTAACTCAACAATAATTTTTGTTTGTTTTTTTAAATCACAGTTTTGGCCTGTCCATCTTTTAAAGGGCAAGTTTCAGCTTCAAATTCTGTCTAGCTACTACATGACTCAGCTAATTTAGGTAAAAATAGTCTCCAGAACATTTGGACCTTAAAGTATTCAGGAAATAGTTTCAAATAACCATGTTTTTCATAAGAAAGCCAAGATTTTTAAGGTGATCAGGGAGCACAGAACTTTTCAAAAATAATGTTAATCTTTACTTTTTTAAAACTGGTTGATGAATATAGGGAGTACTTTGTTGTTTCATTATTATATCCTATAAATATTTTATGAACATGATATGTATCCTTTTTTAATCAGATTTTAGAGGTAAAATTGACTTACAGTAAGATATATGCATTTAAAGCATAATAGTTTGATAAGTTTAATATATGTACAAACCCATGAAACTATCACTTCACTCCAGGAAATAAACATGTTACTTACCTTTTGTGATCCATGCCTCCTCTTAACCCTTGTGAACCCTGCCCCTAAGTCAGCAATTGATCCAATCTGTTGCTAGAGATTAAGTGTGCATTTTCTAGGATTTTACAGATGTGGAGTTATGCAATATATATTTTTGGTGTGGGCTTCTTTCAGCATTATTAGAGACTCATTTCATTGTTGCATGTATCAGATGATTTATGCTGAATATATTCCTTTGTATGGATGAATACTAGCTTATACATCTGTTTACCTATTGAAGAACATTGGATTGTTGCCAGTTTTTGGCTATTTCAAATTAAACTACTCTGAGTATTAGTGTACATATCTTTGTATAGACATATGGTTTCATTTCTCCTGGAAAAAATGCCCATGAGTAGAATGTATGGGTCATATCATAGATATATATTTATTCATTCAATTTTTTTTGAAGGAGAGGTACAGGCAGTAATGAGGCAGGAAAAGAGAGGAGAAAGAAGCATTTTTAATTTTTTTTTATTTAGTTGTTAATCCTGGTTGTTCTCCTGGACCCTGGGACACAAACCTGAGTCCTTGAAATGTATGTGTACTGCGCTCAATAGCTACTCTTAACTTTTTAAGACACTGCCAAACTTTTCCAAAGTGGTTGTACCTTTTTATAGTCCCATCAGTACTTTATGAGAGATTTACTTACTCCACTTCCTCATCAACATTTAGTGTGATTATCTTTTTAATTTTAGTCATTCTAAAAAGTTGGAGTTTTTTTAAGGGGCAGTTTAAAAAAAAATCATTTTATTTCCTTGTGGCCTGTGTCCAAAGGAGGTGCTAACTGCTGCTTCACCCAGTAAGTGCCCTCATTGGAATTTTAATTCGCATTTCTCTAATGATTAATGATTCAGCACATCTTTTTAATGGGATTATAGGACACCTGCAGATCTTATTTAGAGAAGCATCTATTATAAATATTTGTCCACTCAAAATTTGAGTTGGTTGTCTTTTGTTTTGTTTTGTTTTGTTTTTTAGGAAAGATGAAGGCAGGAATGAAGGCATTTATCAAATATGTGATTTGCAAAAATATTTTCCTAATCTGCCTTGTCCATTTATTATTCTTGCTTAAACAACTTTAAATTTGTTTTTTGCCATAACATATGATGTATCCTGGAAAATGTTCCCTATGCATTTGAGATGACTGTGTCTTCTATTGCTTTAGATGGCATGTCCTGTTTATATCTATTGAGTCCATCTATTCTATCATGTTAAGGCCAATATTTCCTTATTGATTTTCTGTCTGGATGATCCTTCCTTTGATTGATGTGGGACATTAAAGTCCTCTACTATTATTATTATCTGTCTAGTTCTCTCTTTAGTTCTGTTAATATTTGCTTTATATATTTAGGTGCTATGTCACCTTTTTATATGACACATGAAAGATTGTATCACAAGACAATATTGATCACCGTGTTCTGGGTATTACAGTCTGATCCATCCATGAAAAATTCCCCATTGACTTTTAACCTAGTGGTCTGAGCATTGACCATTATCTAAATCCATTATTTTGTTAGAGACTGAGTTATGATATTTTCTTATTTTTTTTTCTTTTATTAATTGGAATACTTATATAAATAAGAACTTTCTCTCACCAATAGTTGATTACTCTGAACTGCAATTTGTTCATGAAAGGGAAGGGTAAATGCTTGATTCTTTCCCTATATTTTACCAATTTTCAGAGTAAGACGTTGACTACAACTATCTAACAAAGGTGAACAATATGATATTGAGTGAAGAAAAGGCAGACACTAGAAAATACATAAATGGTGATTCCATTTAAGTTCAAAAAGAGGGGCAATGAAGTCTCAGTATTAATGGATTCATGCATTACAAGTGATATAAAGAAAACTACAAAGAAAAAAAATGTTGGACACATTTTGGTGGCTCAGGTAGTTAAGGTGTGGGCCAAGGGAAACCCAAGGACCCGGGTTCGAAACCTGGAGCTGGGGGAAGGGAAAAAAGGAAAAAGAAAACGAGACAGATTTCCGTTAGTCAGAGGATAGGCAGGTATTTTGATGTGGAAGGGCAGCTCAGAAAACTTTTACAGTTCTGGCAAAGGTCTGTTCCTTAACATAGGTAGCATTTGCAGGTCTCTTTACTTCCTAGTAATTCTTGAAGATTTTCATTGTTTATGCAATTATTTCTTTATGTATAGATATTACTCTAAAAAAGTTTTTAAAATTCCAAACAACTGGGCCAAGTGAGGCCCTGGTTTAATTACATTTATTTCTGAAAATACATTAATACCTTTAGTCAATATGAACTATGAAAACTCTGATCAAATAAACAGATTTAGAAGACAATTTAGAAACTCCAGTATCAATTCCCTTTAAACATTATAGGATTTTCCTGAAATGTGATGAAAATATCTCACACTGAATATTAACATCATGGTCTCAAGTTCTGCAACTATAGCCTATGCCTTAGTTGCATGAATCATGGTGGGGTGGAGGCATAATTTTGCTTTATAGGCATTCTGCCACTAACTTTGGAAACAAAACCATGAATTCTCACTGTCAGCATGATTTAATTTTCATTCTAGAAATTCTGACCAAATGAAGTATAGCAGACAGAATAAAGCATAACTATAAGCCAAGAGATTATTCTTCGTCAGTAATTATGAAACTATAAAGCCCAGACAATCGACTAATGAACTTTAGAATTAATGTTAAACTATAGAAAAGCAAATGGTCATAAAAACTAGTTAGAAAAGCTAATGAAATAATCATAGCAAATAATAAGAAAAACAAAATATGTAACAACAGCTTTTTAAATTATTTTTATTGTAGTAATTATTCACTCACTAAAATAATTTCCTGTGTATAGGTTCCACATTTCTTAGATCTATTTCAACTCACCGTGCCCTCCATCACATCACCAAGTGCTCTTCCCCATTGTCCAGTGGGCTCCACCACCATTTACCCCCACCCACCTCATTCCCTTTTGGTAACCTCAGCTCTATCACAAATGTTTCAGGGTTGGTTATGTTTCATTTGTTCCTTTGTTTTGTCTGTTCACATTCCACCTATGAGTGAGGTCATCTGGTGTCTACCCACAGCAGCTTTTTTAATTGAAATGTGTAGTCTTACAATAATTGATATAAGTTTAAGATACATAAAATAGACTCAAATAGTTAGAAAAATATATGCTGTTTCTGTAGTGGAAGATTACATATGATATGGCAGAATGATGACCTGATCTTTCACCCCAGTCCCCCAAAATAAATGATGTTCACTTTGTGATATGTATCCAGTGATGTTTTTAATTTACATGGCAAAAGGGACTTTGAAGATGTGATTAAGGGGACATACTTGGAGACGAGAAGATTATTCTGGATTCACCAGGTGCAGATCATCTAATCACATGAGTCCTTCAAAGAGGAGACCCTTTTCCAACTTTGGTCACAGAGACGAACATGACAGTGGAAGAAGGGTCAGAGGGATACAACATTTGAACATTTGCAACATCTCCATATGAAGATGGAGACCTGTCAGACTTCTGACCTACAGTACTATAAAGTAACACATTTGACCTGTTTTAAGCCACTGAGTTTCTGGTAGCAGCAACAGCAGACATTAGTGTAGTTCACTCCCTTAATTCTCTCAGGTCCTCTTTTCAAATGTTAGAAAATCATCTTATCTAAGGTAGTACCCCCACTGCTTTATGTAGTCTCTCTCTGCTTTAGTTTTCTCCACAGCTCTTCTCAGTATCTGATGCATTGCACCACACCACATCACAGTATTTTATCTCTGTACGTTTAGGGTACCAGTGAGGACAGAGCCCAGTGAGTCTGAGGGAGACTCGTAAGAAACAGATCTTCAAACATAGCTTCAGACATAGCTCGAACATAGTATGGACTTGGATTTTACTCCAAGTGTGATGAGAAGCCATTGCAAGATTGACAACAGGCTCAGGACATTGTCAAGCGTACATTTTAGAAGGCTCATGCCGTGAACACAGAATAGACTGTAGGAGGGTAAATGGAACCAGGGACCAGGTGACTGCCGCTGTAGGTCAGGCTCGTGTAGTGTGGTGCGGGAGAGCGGTCTTCAATGGCGGGATTTGGAATATTTGTTTGACAGGTTTGCCAATATTACGTGTGGAATAGGAGAGAAAAGGAAGTGTTAAAAAATAACGCAAGGTGTAAATCCTCAGAATCAACAATGAAATTTAGTTTGCAGGTGGGGAATGGTGTGGGGCTGTGGGCAAGCAGTCGAGGAGTCCAGTAGACAATGGTGAAGAACTTTAATTTGGTAGTGGGGAGGATGTGGTGTCACACACTTGTGGAATGGAGTGCCTGCACATATGGGTTTATATTTTGCAAATCAAAACTACCTCATAAATATTAAAAACAAAAATAAAAAAAACACCTACCTGTTTTAACCTGAAAAACTGGTAGTGTTCATGCTTTATGAGGAGGAGGACAAGGGCAGTGGCAGATTTTGGGGAGAATCAAAAAGTAAGGTTAAGATGTGTTAACTCTGAAAAACATATTTATTGGTAACACAACTGGAAATGCAAAGTAAACAATTGGCTATGTGGATGTGGAGTCTATATATATATATCTCTTTTAGATATATAATATATATATATCTTTTAGATATAAAATATATATCTTTTAGATATATAATATATATCTTTTAGATATATAATATATATATATCTTTTAGATATATATATATATCTTTTAGATATATATATTATATATATTAGATATATTAGATATATATATATCTTTTAGATATATTATATATATATATTATATATATATTATATATATATGACTGTAATGAAAGAACTCTATCTAGGAGTCCAATCTCAGTCCTCATTCTGTTCAACCTCACTGCAGTTTTTTTGTTTTTGTTTTTTTTAAGAGAAGAAGGGAGAGGAGGAACAAGCTTTTTTAGGAAGAGGAAGAGAAAGCATTCCTCCAGTTCTGGGTCTCAAAACTGGGTCACATCGTTAGTATCCCAGGTGTCAACAGCACCAAAGCCATCAGAGTGAACCATACTGTCATATTTATAGTGTCAATCATCACTATTTTCTTGAAATACAGTTTTTCTGGTTTCTGAGACACTGTACTCTGCTGGGACATAGTACTCAATGCTATCTACATTTATCCCCTAGGTGTTCTACCCTGTCCCATGTAAGTGTTGATTAATTGCTACAAGCCCAACGATCACTTGGGACAGTAGCAAACAACCAGAACTAGCAACCCTGGCACAGGAAGCTGAGTGCTTGTTTGCTACTGTCCCAAGTGATCATTAGGCTTGTAGCCAAGAGAACTAAAACTAGGAGAACAAACTGCCCTGTCACATGCTGATGCCTCTAGGGCAGGGCTTTTGACCTCTGACTCTATCCCAATATGGCTTCCCCCAGTGCTGACCCTGACTCCAGTGTGGTGTCTGCCAGTGTCACAAAGACAAAGGAGCATCAGCATAGGAGACATTCAGCTTCAACATCACTGTTCACTAGAAGTCTATCCTTTCTTAGTCCTTGAAGTTTTTGGTTCAATAAATAAAAATCCTTCAGTTAGATCTGTTGAATCTCCTTACTCACTGCCCTGCATTCTCTGCTCTCCAGAGTTTTATTTTTCTTCAAACAGAAGCTCCTCTGTTTTCCACAGCAGAATGTATGCTCTTCCCTCTGGGGTGTAGCAACTAGTTGATGGGGTTATTATTCTGTTTTATTGATCTCTGTATCTGTTTTTATGCCAGTACCATATTGTTTTGGTAGGTCCAGTATATTCTTTATCCAGTTTCCTGCATTGTTTACACCTATATAACTGAAATATAGTATCAAAACCAAAAAATTGACATTGGCATAATATGTGTGTATAGTTCTTGCCACTTGATTGTACAGGGTCATGTAACCATCACCACAATCAAGATATAGAACTAGTATATTATCACAATGATCCCTTTATTCATAAATGCCTACAACTATGATAGCTGGGTACATGGTGACTTTACATTCAAATATATGCTTTTAAGAAACTGTGTCTGTTGTTTTGTATATAAACATTTAGGATTGCTATGCTCCCTTGGTGGATGTACCCTTACTTTATTAAGTCTTGTTTCTCATTGCCTCAGGTAATTTTATTTGCTTCTAAATCTACTTTTTCTAATATTAATAAACTATTTCTACTTTCTTGTTTTTGATTCCTTTTTGCTTAATGTCGTTATATCTTTTCCCAATATTTTACTTTCAATCTACCTTTTTCATATTTGAAGCGAACTCTGTGTGTGTGTGTGTGTGTGTGTGTGTGTGTGTGTGTGTGTGTGTGTGTACTAGGTCAAAGTCTGAGTCATTATTAGATTATAGCCCTGAGGCTCCTGCTTTTTAGGGTTCTGATTCCACATACTTGAGCAAGCTTTGTTCTTCAACACTCCCAGAAACCACACGTATCAATGTTAGTGTTATCAGTTTGGCAAATGCCCTCAAGATTAAAACCAATTTAGTGCTCCATTTATCTAAATTCCTATCTACACATTTAGTTCTTGACTTGCATATTTTCACTCTTCAGTAGTTTTCAGTGGGAAGGCAGTGTGTGTACATAATCTACCATGTTACCTGAGAGCCAGCTTAATCCTCAAAATAACTCCCTAGTCAGTATTACTTTTACTTTACAGATTATGAAACTATATGACATTGTAAAAGACAATGTAGTAGAATCACATGAGTTTCCAGGAAGGCCAGCTTGGGCTTGAATTTTGACTCCTCTTAGTTAACTGTGTAACTTTGGGCATCTATTCAACATTTTAAACCATGTTTCATTATTTTTCATTGTATTACTGAGAGCATTAAGTGAGAAATGCATTAAAATGCTTAACATTTAGTAAGTACCAAGCCATGAATAAATGATAGTTGCGCCTTCATTGCTGTTCTACTTGTTAAGATTCAGTAACTTGTCCATTGTCATTCAACTAGTATATGACTGGACTTAGAGACTTAGATTGTAATTCTGAAGCCCATGTTCTTTTTCCTATACCATGTTGCTTCCCTTACTGTTCCTTGAAGAGATTCACAAAAGAGAAAAAGAAAATAAATAATTCACAGGTCTTTCATGGATTTATCTCTAGCCTATCTAACTAATCCACAGCTGGAATTAACTGTTTTTCCTTCCCCTAGCCCTGGGTCTCTAACTTGGGTCCTTGGGCTTTACATGGCCTGAACTTTAGTCACTGAATCACAGAGGAGTTCAATATCCTAAACGAATATAGCAATGTAAGCAACAACAACAAAAAAACCCACACAAATATTTAAGTGGCTTGACTTTATAGGGGAATAGGAAGAAAAAGAATCTCAGCTGTTGATCTCAGATTTTGCTGGCTAAAGTATGATTCTCTCAAGAGCAGTTTGTTCTTGAAGTGGTAGTATTTAAATATCCAAGGTGTAGAATTATAAAGACTTGGATTTGAGTCCCAGACTCAGTCTCTGTGATACACAATCCCAGGTCTGTTAAATTGGACTAGCATTAACTCCTTCACAAATATTTTGGGAAAATAAGGGAAAGTAAATATATTTAGAATAGGGCTTATAGTATGGTAAATGCTCCCATGTGGTAGCTTTTGTTATTATCAAAGGCAGAGACTGTTTTCTGTTTTGTTTTGTTTTTTTAATATTCTTCCCATTAGTTCAGCTAATAAATATTTAGCGCCCCTTTATGCACTAAAGAAAATGTATGACAGTGAACCTGTTTGATACTAAATAGGGCATTAAATAAAAAGAACACTAAATTTGATTCCTTACAGCCAGAGGCTTATTATTTAAGATAGGCAACTCCTCCCCAGAGCTGGCCCCCTTACCTGTGAATATTGTAAACTACTGAAATACTTGGAACCATCATTCTCTCTGAGAATGTCTCTCTGAGAATGTTCAAGTATGCTGTGGAAAAAAGACTGTTGGGGGCAGAAAACAGAGCAAGGTCAGAGTTGGAACTGGCGGAACATCAAGGACACCAGACCTGGAGAATCGGGTGAAGGCTGCTGTGTGAAAACACTAGGACAGTGTGCCTGTGACTGTTTGACCACCAAAATAAGATAGATATAGCTATGTGGTTAGAGAGCAGAAGCTGTATAAACAATACAATGTAGCCATAAACATGCCTACCTAAGTTGCTTGAAGCAGTGCTGTGTATTAACCCAGTAAATAAGTGGAGACCAGGATGGTCAGGGCCTTCGGTCCAAGAGAAGAGAGGCCGTTGGCCCCCTGATTCTCACCTATTCTATCTTCTTGCACTCTATCTTGCGTTTCTCATTCTCCTGTGGCGCTTTTCCTCACTATCCCTGTTTCCAGGATCGAATCCTGGCAAAAGACATTTCTTTTTCATTGGTTTATAAAGACCTATTTTTCAAATTCCTGATATAAAGATATAAGGAAATATATAAAGGGACTCACTCTGTCAATAAATAAGAAAGTTTACATCAGGAAAATTGCGGCTGTAATTACCTTCTTCATTTGCTCTTCTCCAGCTTATAAAATACTTTTGCATCTTGGTCCAGATTTTGGAAAATATCAGATAGTAGACAAATAGGCTGAATGCAGTCATTATACTTCACTGTTTTGTTTTGTTTTTTAATGAAAAAGTACAATATCATTTAAATAAAACTCCAAACTGAAGTCTGGGTGGATAATGATTGTCTTAACTTTCATCTCAGTGCTTGACTGCTTCTGATTGATATTATTAGTTCCAATCACAACTCTCGGTATGAAAGTTTCTCTGAAAGAGAGTAAATGTTTTCATAAGCATGTTTATTTAACTTAATAAATATTCTTAATTCCTCACCATATTTTTTTCTCATTTTAGATTAATAGCGAAAAGTTAACCCTATTTTCATAGAAGATAAAGTCACATAAATATCATTATACAAGAAAGGAGAAAAAAATGAATGTAACAGAAAGTCCAAAAGCAGATTCAGGTACAGGAGAATTTTTTTAAGGAAAGGTGCAGGCAGGAATGAAGGTGAATAGGCAGACAGGCAGGAAGACAGAGATGGAAGAAGCATTTATTTATTTTATTTACTTTTTTATCTTGGTTGCTTCCCTGTGGCCCTGGGACATGATCCTGGGTCCTTGGAATATATGTGGACTGTGCTCAATGCTACTCCATCAGGGTACACCTGAGAATTTAATATATGATTAAGGCAGCACTCCTTACCAATGGATAAAGAGAGGAATTATTAGGAATTATTATATGAATGGTATTGGGATAACTAATTTAAAAAGTGAAATAAAATTAGATATCTGAAAATTGCTAAACACTAAAATAAACTCCAAATGGGTTGCATATTTAAATGCACAAATATTTTTGATAAAGACTCCTTATATTTTGTGCAAGTACATAGAGTTGATTTTTAATTTATTTTTATTGTAGTGATTATTCTGCACATTAAAATAATTTCCTATATATAGATTCCCCATTTCTTAGATATATTTCAACACACCATGCCCTCCACCCTATCATCAAGTGTTCTTCCCTATTGTTCAGTGGACTCCACCACCATTTGCCCCCCACCTGACCCATTCCCTTTTAGTAACCTCAGTTCTGTTGCAAATGTTTCAGGGTTGGTTATGTTTCATCCATTCCTTTGTTTTGTCTGTTCACATTCCATATATGAGTGAGGTCATCTGGTGTCTCTATTTCTTCTTTTCATTTTTTTCACTTAGTATTGTCCCCTCTAGATCCATCCATGTTGAGTCAAAGGACAGGGTCTCATCTCTTCTAAGGACTGGGCAGTATTCCATTGTATATCAGATAAAGAGGCTTAATTGAGATGTGCGTCAAAACAATTGGGGACAGGTGGAGTTAGCAGGATAAAGATAAACAAGATTAGGCATGAATTGACAACTTGACACTAGATGAGAAGTCTGAGAGTTTACTTAACAATTCCCTCTACTTTTGTAAATTTTTGAAATTTTACAGTAAAACATTTGGTTATTAAATTAGTATGAGAATTTATAAAAAAATTATAGATTGATATATAATACTAACATAAGAAAGAACCTTTTAAAGCATGACACCAAATATAAAAGCAAGGGGTACACCCTGTGTCTCAGGTAACTGGGAGCTGGGGCCAGAGCCACACACAGCCCAATGACCTGGGTTCAGGACCTGAGACACAGGCAGACTGGGGTGAAAAATCAAAATTAATCACTAGATAAAAAAGTCTGTTCCTCCCTTTCTCCCTCCTCCCTGTCTTAAAATACTTCTTCCTCCTCTTTGTTCCTTCCCCTCTATCTCTAGGGAAAAAAAAAAAAAAGGAAAAACAAGCAACTAGTGGATTTTGATAGTCTTACAAAAACAAAACAAAAAAACTAAACAAATCCAAAAATCCTCTCTAAGTAAAAAAATCAACAATGAAAATCTTAAATCTGGTTAATAGAAGTTACATCTGGAATTCGATGATAAAGGAGGAACTCATACTTAATATACAGATGTTTACAAACGCTGAAATTCCTTACATCCTTCAAATTGGCAGTGTGTGTATGTGTGTATGTAGCAGTAAAGTTCAGTACAAACAAGTGTCAGAGGAATAGAGGTGGTATATATTCTTGTTAATTGTGCAAAGTATAAGCAGATGGGCACTTAGGCAGTATCGATAGCCTATTTGTTATATTTTGACTCTGCAATTCTACTTTCTAGAATTTATTCCAAGGAAATAGAAGATATTTAGCTGTCTTAAAAGTGGATTAGATAACCTCTAAAAAGTTTGTAAATTTTTTTTTTTTTCAAGTCCTGGTTCTATTTATTTTAAAAGAAACCACTGAACAGCCACAGGTTCATCCAAGGATAGGTTGGAGTCAGCAGACATGAAGACCAATACAGGAGACAAAAGAAGACAAAAAGACTGAAAGTTGTCTCTTTCCAACCAAGCAAGAGAAATGGAACGTTTGCAGTCTGAAGTAAGATCCGATGCGGTTCAACCCCGCTTTGTTTACCTAACTCAAGGACTCCATCCCCACCCCTCCACACTTGCCTAGCATTCCAGCCCATCAACTCCCTACGCCTAAATCAACAGCTCAGCCTCATGGCCTTCTTGGAATTCCATTTCTAGCCCTCTCCGTGCTAGTCAGAGATTATCCCCTTAAAAGCTTCTCTCTCACAGCTTCCCTGGGATTTCTGCTGTTTCTTCTCAGGAGGGAGATTTCCCAGCCTGCACATGGGACAATAAAGTCGTGCCCCAGAGTGTATCGACTCCCTTGAATCTGTCTCTTTCATTATGGGATATCAACCACTGCTTTCAGCTTTTAAATAATGATTTTTCTTTTCTTTTTCAGACTTAGTCAATTTATATTAATTACTTCATTTTATATTGGTACCATAATCTTAAAAAGCAAATTGTAGAAACTGAAAACTCTAAAGCATTGTTAATTTTTAAAACCATTTGTATTTTTTAGGAAATGACTACTTTTCATGCATAGTACCATTTTCCCCCCATTTGGGACTGTACTTATAAATCTAGAAGATCTTTTTTTTTTTTTTTTTTTTTTTCCAAATCTTTTCTGGTTAGATATGTTGTGATTATCTTCTAAAGTTTTGGGCTTTATATTTTCATTCTTATGTTTGATGAACAGAATTTTAACAAACATTAGTCTTTTCTTTGATGTTAATGCTTGTGTGGGAGTGTGGTATTTATTTTTAAGAAATCTTTTCCCATACACAAAGCCAGGTATTTCTACCTAAAAGTTAAAAAATTTCATCTTTGATGTCTTTTTGCTCTGCCCTCAGTGATTTTTATGTATGGTATGAGGAAGAAATCTAAATTTTTTCACATACAAATAATTATGATCCTAGCCTTGTTTGTTGAAAATTTCATCTCTTTTTTTCCCAATAATTTCCGCTATCTGTTATAGTAAGTTTTCCTGTGTTCATGGATCTGTTTTTGAGCTAGCTGCTCTATTTCATTGGTCATTTTTGTCAGTGAGAATAACACAATATTTTAATTATCACAGCTTTAAATAAAACTTAATGTCTCCTTACCTTATTCTTGTCTGGAATATTTCGGCTGTTCTTAACCCTTTACTCTTCTATAAGTTTAGAATTAACTTGTCAAGTTCTCTGAACAACTTGTTTGATGCAGTTTGGAACTGCATTGAATCTATGGATTAATTGGGGGGGGAATAATACTATATAATAATAATAATAATACTATAATAATAATAATACCACTAATAATACTATATAATATATATAGTATATATACTATATACTATATAATATAATAATAATACTAATAGTACTATGTAATACTGTTTCCATTCTTATGGACCTAGCTTGCTTCTCCACTTAAGTCTTCCTTAATGTTTTTCAATCAATTTACTGTATTTTCTGTAAATGTACCGGACGTCTTTTATAAGATTTTAGTCTGAGGTATTTTGTTTGATAATATAGATTATATCTTTTAAATAATTATTTACCAAACTCTTCGTTGCTGATGTAAATAAAATTAATTTTTGAAAACTCATTTTATATCTAGCAACCTTTTTTCTTCTGTATATCCACTTTTTAAAATAGGAATAATATAAAGTTATAAAAGTTTTAGTTTCTTCATTTAAATCTTTTTTCCTTTCGCTTATTTTATAAAACTGGCAAGAGTTTCCAATATATTGTTAAAGAGAACTGATTTTTTTTCAAGCTTTTCCATAGTTTATAGATGACTCTCCTAGATATTCTATACAGATAAATATATCTTTGTTAATCATTTTTATTTTGCATTTTTTTCTCATCTTTTGGTTTTTGATGACTTTCTATGACATCCTTTTTCATTAAATACAGCAGACATCTTACCCTATCTCTAGTCAATAACTGAAGACTGTATAGACCGTTCTGCTGATGGTTTTCTCTTTTACTGAATCTTGTTCTGGAAATGCAGTGTAGTGTTATCTAAGACTGTGGACCCTGAAAACCTGGACCTGTGATTTTAAATCCTACCCCTACCACTTACTAAGCAGTATAAACTTGAGCAGGTAACTAACCTCTCTAGGCCTCAGATTCTTACATCAAAAAATGGAAAAAAATCATTTACACCTCACAAATTTTGTGATGCAGGACCAATTCCTTGGGTATTCTGTGACTTTTCAACTTGTACTTGTTAGAACTCGATAATTCATTAAAGCCTGTGTTAATGCTTTTCTTCCAAACAATTGAGTCACTATGGACACAGATCTGTTTTAATTAAAATTCTCAGCTTATGGGTGTAGCATTTCTTCAGTCTTGACCTCATGAAGAATAACCTCTGATTCAGTTCCCCAGCCTGCACAGGCTCCAGGCTTTGCCCCTAAAAGCCTCTGCATATACAAAATCTATGCTGATCTCAAAGATCTGACTGTATCTCCAGGACATAGAGAGGTTATTTAGTGCTTATTGACTTCATTGTCTTTTGTTTTCTGGTTCATTCCTAACTTCAACAGATTTTTCTCACTTTCCTGTATGTTCATCCAATCATTTTAAAGGAGGTGTTTAGATTTCATCAAGCTTTTAAAAATATTACATAGCTGAGGTTGTATTGGCTGAAAGAAAAGTGTCATTGTAGTAATTTTTAACAAGTCTCTTGGGTTTTCTAGGTACCCAATCATATCACTCGCAAAGAAATAAAATTCTTATTTATATTGATTAGCTTACTCCATCTCCTTATCTTGCTGCATTTGTGAAAACTCTAGAAGAACAAAGAGTTTTTGCTTTGCTACCTGCTTCATTTGCAGTAATGCTTACTGCTAGTTTATAGTAAAGAAACATTTGTCATTAAAGTAATTCAATGTTCTTAGAATAGTTTAATGCGTCCATCTGATCCTTTTATGGAAATTTTTATTACTAATCTTATAAATCATCTTTTTATTATAAGTTATAGGTGAAGAGCTGAAAACAGAATGCAATTTTCAAAAACGTGTTTTATCTGTGACTATTTACCTCTTTTGTTCCTGTGCCTTTCTTTTTAAAGGAAAGTTTCAGGCAGGAATGAAGGTTAGTAGGAAGCAGGTGGAAAAGGGATGAAAAAACATGTTATTTTTAATTTAGTGGTTCATCTCGTTTCTCCCAGGCCCTGGGTCACAAACCCAGGTCCTTGGGATGTATGTGGACTCCATTTGCCCAGAGGCAGTGAATTATCTGCTAGGCTACCAGAATATGCTATTGTTCCTAATATACTTTTTTGTGTCCTCACTTCATTTTTCCTTAAACACATTGTAGGTTACCCATTGTATACTTTGTCTCAAAGAACCACTAGTTTTTCATGCCTGATGTATGTATAGCGTATATAGCAATGTTTAAAACACATGTTAAATGAACATAAAACTTTCTGGGGGTTAAATCATAGCTACATCTATATGAACAAATTTCATTACTTCTGTATCAGTCAGTGTAGTAGGTATTATGTAGAATTCCACTAATTCTTTCCAATTTTTTGCCACAGTGAAAGTTAAGCAGCAAATTATTTAACTTTCTCAGCCTAATAACAGCAAAATATAGTTAGAAAAAACTTTACTTAATGTTGTTTAAAGACACAACACAAATGGAAGAGCTCTAGGTTATATATTAGAAGCCTGAGCAATGGAACTCACTGACTGCAGCCTACAGACCCCATGATGTGGGAGAAAGCGCTCCTGCCTGAGGTGTATACTCAGCAACAGACATTCTTAGTACAAGAGCATTACCTCAAAACAGGTAAAGAATGTCTTTTATCTTAGTCATATAAAAAAAGGTACCAAAGCAAACAAACAAAAAGAGAGAGAAATATATTCCAAATGTTGGAGCAAAAACACCCAAAGAAAATAACTAACACAATAGTCTTGATGATGCTTACTGAAATTTAAAAAGCAATGGATGAGCAAAATAGATCTACAACAAAGACACAGAAATATGACTAATTTCCAAACAGAAGTCATAGAGTTAAATAATAATTGAATTAAAGAACACAATAGATAGACTAAAAACATAATAGAGGGTCCTAATAGACTGGAAGAATATAATATATTTCCAATATAATCAATGAGCTGGAAGACAGGACATTGAAAAACTCCCAAACTGACTGCAAAGAGAAAAAAGAATTAAAAGAAATAAAGATACTAGGAGAGACTGATTGAATAATATCAAGAGAAGTAACATTTCCATAAGAGTTCCAGAAATAGAATAGAGAAGTTTCAGAAACCTCAGTAGAGCAAATCATATCTGAGAACTTCCCTAACCTAGAGAAGGAAACATAAATCCAAATCTAGACAGCTCAGAGCGTTCCAAACAAAATAAACCCAGACACACACAAAGATACACGGTTACTAAAACAACAGGAGATCAAGATAAGATAGAATTTTGAAAGCAACTAGAGAAAAGCAAGTCTCAAGACAATTCTTATAAAATTGTCTCCAGATTTATCAACAGAACTTTGCAGTGCAGAAGGCATGACATGATATAGTCCAAGTGCTGAAAGAAAAGGATTTCCACCAAGAATATTTTACTCTGCTACATTAATCCTCAGAATTAAAGGAGTTATAAAGAACTTTCTATAGAATAACAAAACTAAAAAGAATTCGTCTGGGAGAGTGCTGATTTCACAGGTCTCTCCCTGCAGCCCCAGGGTCTCTGAACAGGGCCATGTGCTTTAGAAACAGATTGGCTTCTCCTTCCATTATGGAGATGTGTATGCCCTTTCGTTGTGGTTTCTGTGCAAAGGTCACAGTTGCTAAGTATATTCTTTTGTTTTTTTAAATTGTGTCTGTGAGAGATGGCAAGCTCCTGATTTTAGCAGTACACCATCTTTGAACTGCTAATCCACATTTTTCTTTATTGTTGACTTTTGTAAATATAATAGTATGTGCCTTGATAAAGATCTTTTTGCATGTAGTGTCCTGTTAGCAGCATGGATTTTACGGTTGGTTTTTCCCAGCTTTAAGAAGTCCTCAGTTATTATGCATTTAATTTAGTTCTTTCCTCACTTCTCCCTCTATTTACCTTCTGGATACATATTATATATATATATATATATATATATAATATGTATATATCTTTCTTTTTTTTGAGTTTTTGTTCATGAATTTTCTTTAACTGTCACTCTTATTTCTCTTTCTGTATAGAGAGATATACAGAAAATATTTTAAAATAATGAAAAATAACATATATGTTTCTATTAAGCACTGGTAGAACAGAATAATGGGAGTATTTTAATATTACAGTTTTTTGTGAGAAATGATGAAAAAAGTTTTGGATACAGGTAGTATTGATGTTTAAATAGCATTGTGAATGCATTCGATGCCAGTGAATTTTACACTAGAAAAAGGTCAAAGAATAAAGATTATGTGTTATATGTGATGAAATATTTCCCAGAAGTATTATAGTAACTGTGCCATTAACAACTGCAACAAAATAAAAACATTTGCTAGTTGAGAGCATATTTTATATACCAGACATTGGAAACTGTTAAGCAAATTGCAGTTTCTTTTCTTATTGCTCAGATCCTGACTGGTAGAAAGGGTATGCATTTTGATGCTGTGTTTAAATATACGCTCTTTCATGACATGAACTTCGTGTGAAGGAATTTTGCTTTCTGACAAGACCAACTGTCTTCACACAGCACATAGCAGATGTTTTTGTCATAGCATTCTGGATATAAATTTACCTGCCTTTAATAGCATTCTTTCCTCTGCAGACTCTTTCCTACTTAATATGGTTTGTTTAGCAGTCTTCCTGTCATTCAATAATCATTGATTTTTTTCTTATCGACAATCTATTTTTTAATATATAATTCTTCTGCTTCTTATATCTTCATGAGTTAGTTACCTCTGTGTTGTTTTTATAGTTTATTGTTTCTTCGTAATAGTTTTTTTTTTTTTAAATTCTCTATTAGAGCCTACATGTCAGTGTAATTTCTGGAGTTTTGTTCCTATGTTTCTGTGATTTCATGTCATTGTTTTTTAAATCTTGTTGTTATGCTCTTCTCTCTGTGCACTGATGATGAATGGGTGCTTCTAATTTTTCCCAGCAGGTGGCACTTGGTCTTTAGTTTTAAGTTTTCCTCTCAGTAGGAGGCAGGTGAGTGAGTTGTGTGGAGGGTGAGAAGGGAGCTGGCTTACTAGTGCTGAATCTACAGGTAGGGAGGAGATGAACCTGATGCATAATAACTTACCTTCACCTTCTTTCTGTGAGTACTGTTGAACTTGTCCTGTGCATGTAACTTTTTGTTGATGCTCTCCACCTCAGAACTGGGGTTGTGTGGCTGTTCACAGATTTAACTTAAAGTGCACACTTGCTTATGGAAGAAAAATGAAGGAGGAGGGGCTGCAGATTTGAATGCTGTTGCCATGGTCAGCCTCACCATCTGCAGGTCTGTGAAGTGGGACCTTCCGCCTCTGCCCTGCTGTTCACGGGAACAAACGAGTGAGTTTTCATGCAGTCTCTGACCCTTCAAAATCTGCCTCTCAGTTAGAGCTAATGGCACCATCAGCTCCATGTCTTTTGTGCACCCAATTTCAGATACACAGACACATGGGGGTCTCCCTGGTATGCTGTCAGGACGGACAGATGGGCTGTATTTGAATTTTTAATGTTCTATTAGTTATAATATAAGGAGGAGGAGGAGGATGGTAGCTCCTTGAGCTGCCAAGATCATAAATTTGACCTTTCTATATATTTTTAAACAACTATAGAAATTAAACAGTTCATTGTGACTTTTACTATCTACAAATTTAAAATAAACACCTAAGAAATTATGGAAATGCATACTTTACTATACCGTGAAAAACAAATTTCTCTGTTTACAGATGAATGGCATGATCTTAAGGGAAAAGTGCCACAGCCCATGTGGCTAATGGAAAGGGTCCCAGAGAGGAGGCTATAGGAGCCTAAAGAAAAACAGACAACATACGTCTAGAAAAGCAGGGGGCCAGGTGGACCTCTGCTCTCTGTTTGAGAGGAAGTGACCTCGGCCTGGACTTCTTTATTATTTTATAGGACTGGGTTACAATGAGATAATAAGAAATGCAAAGTAAAGAAAGGCTGCAATAATTAGCTACAATGGGGAACATTTGAATATTTAGAGATTGGACAATTAGAAGCACAAGAGAACTTCTGCCTCAGGATATCTTGTGAGGCATTCTTTTGGTATCTGCTGCTAGCCTGTTAACAAGAGAACTTCTGCCTCTGAATATCTCACAGAGGCAGGCATAGAATAGTTCACTCCCTTCAGAGAAGTTAAGAAAGGCAATATTCTGTTAATGTTTAAAAACTGTATTTTTGATACAGTATGAACATGTGTGAAAACATCATTTTCCTTAGTTATCATGTAAACTTGTGTCTCTGGAAAGACTTATTCCAGAGAACAGACCAGAAGTCAAGCTGGAAGGAAAGAGAGTTAAAACAAAGGGTGAAGCAAAAGAGGTTTAATTTAGAAGGAGGGGAAGAACCATTCCCAAAGGGATAGTGGGTCCTCCAGAGAGGAAGCAATCCTGACAGGTAATTGCCCTTGGCTTTTAAGGAATCCAGCAGCTCGCTTCCATCCCCAGGTTGTCATTGAACAATCCGAGGTACAAACTGGTCCATCTGTGGTCTTTTCTTGAATTGATTGGAAGGCTTCATATTTGCAGGCACCTTTATGATTGATTTCGTCTGTTTTCAATAGCTCTGTGCTTTAACCCTCTCCTAGTTTTAGATATGCTTTGAACTTAATTGTACTGATGCTTGACTTTGGGTTTGTTAAACTGGGTTGGCACCATTATGGTTCTGTGCCAATGGCTGGATTAGATCAGTACACTGAGCTATTATTTTCTGACCCTTGATTTCCCTTTTTTCTGTCCTCTGCTCATATCTGGCTAGCCTCTGGTCATTTTGGTGTGATATTCTAAGTCTGATGAAAGTAAAGCTCACGCACACTGACTATGGACATATCATTGTGGCATATATGTTTCTCATATGCATATTAGTTCACATTTGCAAAATCATACGTTGATTAGATTTAAACAATAAATTATCATATTGTCATAATAAGTACAAGATCCATTCCTAAAATATATTCATATATATACTTATTGTGTGTGCGTATATATATATATATATATATATATATATATATATCTAGCAAAAAGAATGCTGAAATGAACTCCGATTTAAAGGATTGTAGTAAGAAGCAATATTATAAAGTTATATATTTATTTTATATAAAGTTGAGCTTCATATTCAGGGATTCCATATTTGAAAAATTTCCTGCTCTCTAAGTTGTTTGTAAACTCAGAATAGATGCATGGATCACTTTCTTAGTCATTGCAGTACATGCAGTAAAGTAGCAAAAAAATTTGAATTACCCAGCAATGTCATCAAGACTGAGGTTAAACAGGTGATGCTCTGCCTTTGTTTCAGTTCTCCTACCTGAAACAGGTGTCCTTTACGTAGATTATCTAATGCCACATTTTCCACGTTCCTCTGTGGTTTTCATTGACGACTTCACTCTTCAAATGAACTTTAAACACAATATTGAAACAATGACTATGATCAAGAGCACTTTGATATCACTGGAGAGCAATATGAGTCAAGAAAGTGATTTCAGGCATGACTTTAAGGTCAGTGGAGCTGTGTTCAACAGCAATGTATCAACAACATGGTACATTCACAAGAGAAAAGGGGCATCCTTGATGTGCATGTTAAGCTCTGCTGAATGTGTTAAAGTAATAGTGTGTGAAGAAGAGATGGAACAGATGGAAAGCAGGTATATTTTTAGAGTTTTGAGAGACGAGAGCATATTTATTTATAAAGAGATATAATGATAATATTGTTGTGAGGCTAAAAATCAAATAAATTTAGGATCATATTTTCCTTTAGTAGGGAAATATCAAACTCTTTACAACTCCTACTGCTTGACTTATACTTTTCGAAATTGACAGGTACGAAATGCAAAGCTTGTAGGTGGGACAAGTTTTAATATTGTGAATTTGCTGAATATATTTTAATAGCTGATATATGCTATGCAGCAGAAGAATTATATAGAAGATAAAAATTTAAACACTGATAAGATTGCTCTTTTTTGTGTGAGCATTGGCAAATAAACTTAAACAGCACAAATTACCTGTAACCTATAGAATAACAAATGGCTTGGATTGATCAAAATGTTGTTACAGAAACCTAAAGGAGTTTGAAACTCTCTCTCTCCTAGAAGCAAAAGTTCAGTCTTGCTAATTAAGTATTTGTGGCGATTTTATGGAATATAATGTTAACCTGAAAATAAATAGACAAATTAAAAGAGAATCAAGAATTCATTTGGTATCAAAGGGTTGCAACTTGAGGAACACAGCTTCTGGTTAGAAATCCAAAACACGTCCCCCAAATCACTCTATTATTAACATATGTATGGAGAGATATATTGATACATAAATTTATGTGTGTGTGTATTCAAGGATTAGGGTATATCCAAAATTTCCTATCCATGTCTATTGAAAGACCCTGCAAAGAACAATGTCCAATGATTAACCATTGGAAAAACAAAATAAAGTGTGTAGTAATGAATATAACCCAAAGAATCAAATCAATATTTAGGGGTGCTATAAATAAATGTTAAATCAAATAAATATTTGACTAATTAAATAAAAGTGGATAGGGTTAACTATTTGTTGCAAAATTATGCTGATTAATAAATTAAGTAGATAATAAGGAAATACAAATCATAATAGTACAGCAGAAATGATTTCAGTTGTAAGATCATTGCACAATGTTGAAATGGGAAAACATAGATATTTCATAAGATATTACATCAGATTGTCAGAAGATCGTATGATGTGCTAAGGAGATCACTCAATCTGTCATAGAAGATAAAATGAATAGGTAAGTCACTCAGAAAGGATTTTGTTAACATCCTATGCATGAATTTCACTCATCTTTTTTTTAGCTCTCTTTTTTTCTTTATAGTTTCACACAAAAGCATTTGTTTCAACAGTATTTTTTTATTTTATAAAACAAATACAGAACAGGTTGTCAGAGATACCCATGTGCCAAAGTGGCGCTGTTGCAGTCACATGCCCCTTCACATTCTGTTTGCAAACCAAATATGTGGAAGGCAGAAGGGTTGGTGTAAGAAAGTATCTGTTTATTCAGAGGTTAGCTAGCTGAGGAGAATGGCTGACTCCTGTCACATAAAAACAGTGAGTTCAACTGGGTGTGGGGATGACATTTTCGTGCAGGCTGTGAAGGAGGTGGCCAAGACCCACCTTTATTAAGTTATTCATTGCCCTGCCTCTTTCCTCTGGCAGGTCAGATTGTGTCACTAGTGATAAAGCTTGTAACAAAACTGTGTCTGAAGAGAAAATGTTTCTTTAATTGTTTCATGACTTGAAGCTTTAGATCTCCAGTACATTTTGTACAGATTTGTCCTAAAGACTTTCAATCCATTATGCTATTGTATTTTTCTTGTATAATTATGCAGTGTTTTTTGTATGTATCTTCACACTATAATTTCATATCCAAAATATGATTCATATAATCTAATACATATACTGAATAAATCATCATTCACTTTTATGCTGACAAATGTTTAATGTTTTTCCTTACATAATTGTTATGTTATTGGTGGTTATCTAGGATGAGTACAGATACAGGAATGACTGGTTTTCAGTTCTATAAGATTAAATTAGAATGAATAATTTCATGGAACTTGTCCTGTAGTTCTGCCTGGCAAACAATTCTATTGTTAAAATTAATCAATCAATGACCAGAATTTCTGTTTTAATTTGTGCAGTAAGAAATCATTTTTAATTTCATGTAAAAGTCTGGGAATTAAATGATGTTACGATTTTAGTATTTTGTAACACGTAATGTGTACAACAAAAAACACGAAAGTAAGGAATTACAGTTTAGGGCTTCAGATCTATGACTATGTTCCTTCATTCAAAAAGACAGAATGCACATAACTAAATTTTATACATTCAAACTTTGAAAACAGCAATAACTATTACAATATTGTTTCTAATTATCTTTAAATTCACCTTTAGTGAGTATTAACAAACACCCTGGTCCTTCTTGGTAGAACACCAATGAAGCTTTTCAGTTTCTATAATTTCCCTACTTAAATAGAGTCTACAATCCAACTCATGGATGATAGTTGTGAACATGGGCATTAGATTGACTGTAGTATACAAAATACTCAGAAACTGTAGCTCATTATTATAAATATATAACATGTCTACTGGATTCCCAGGTTAAATAGAAGGAGAATTGTCTACAAAAGTAGCAATTAAGGGCTCATTGGGTGAACACACAAATTACACCTCATACAATATTCTTTATTTATGCAAATCGGAGTAAGGTATTATAAGTGGTGGAAAGTTAATATTAATTAAAGAAGAGAGCATGAATGGGATTCATTTTGGATGAATTATGCCGGAATCCTTTATAAAATGGAGAGACGGAAAAATATGGATGGACAAATTTGGATGGAAAAGCTGGAGGTTTTAGATAAAAAAACAAACACACAAAATCCCTGGTGAAATAATATTTAGGTTGGCTGCCTCTTGAGGAGTGTAGTCCATGTATTTCCCAGTGACCAGGGTACAATTCCTAAGTCCAGGGGGAGAAACCAATGTGAATAACTTAATAAAAATAAACTAAAATAAAATGCTTCTCTCTCTTCTCTCTTCCTGTCTAACTTGCCTTTACTCTAGCCTGCACATTTCATCAATTTTTTTAGAGACTGATTAAATTTTCCCTTTGACATCACCTATGTAATAATAAATATTTCTACATTCAAAACATGCAAAAAAACACACATAATAATATAAATTAGATTCAAAATGTAACCTAATAGACTATGAAAATCCTGTTGAACTGAAAATACATGGATCTAAAATTAAAAATGGTCTGAAAAATGCAAATATAAGTCCACAGCAAAATCTTGTCAATCACCTTGTTATTTTCCAGAATCTTAAATTGATAGAAAAATACTCAAAATGTCTCCATTTTTGCATCCATATTTAGAGATTGTTTTAACTACTTGTTCATTTATTTATTTGGTAAATAAAATAACTCACTAACATCTTCAATGCTTACAAGTTCTAATGAGTGAAATAAAATTTTAGTACATAACCATTTACTCCAATCAATTAATATGCCCACATACTTAAAGAAAAGTATAAAATAACAGAATATGGTGAGTAATGGTGTGATTTGTTGGATTTTGAAAGATATACCTATAAGTACTTTGGGAAAATAGTTAAGTATATATCATGTTAATAAATTCATTTTTTAATTGACTTTCCTCTGTAATATGATCAAGAAAACAGGCAGAGTGAGATAGTGGAGTTAGTCACAGATGTAAAAGCAATAATGATAATGGTATTTACACAAAACAGTATCTTACAAGTATATAATTTAAAATATTTGACTATAACAAAGAGTAAAGATATAAAGAAATATGCAATAGATAACCTATGAAAACATAAAAAGAAAAACATAAGAAAGGAGCTGTTATTCAACACACTCAAAAATAAAGGAAGAAGTAAGGAAAAGAGGGAATGATTTGAGGGAGAGGGAGAGAATGAGGAAATAAGGAGGGAAGGAAGGAAGGAAGTAGGGAAGGGGAAGGGCAGTGAGGGAGGGAGGGAATGAACAGAAAAGAACAAAGAAGTAAAGAGAGAGGAATGAGTGCAATAATCAGACTGAATTATAACTAAAAGGGTATTTATTGGCAAATAGGAGTGAAGATCCATGCAGCCCAGCAAGGGATAGTCCCACAGTGTGTACCATCAAGGCAGGGGGAATCTGAAGGGTCAGGTAGGGAGATGGTCTGAGGTTATGAGACATTTTATGAAAAGTTTTGGAATGGTTCTTAAGTTCATTTAGCTGTATTTGACTGGTGGGCAAAGTCTTCAGATGAAGGCTATGGGGTGGGTTCTCTCCTTCATGATCAACATATCATCTTTTATTTTTCAGAGCTATCAAATGGTTGAGTCAGAATGTTCAATTTGCATCTTCAACATGGCAGTTAAAGACAATATGGAGTCTGTTGACTCAAAATAGTTTCCATATAAGAAAGTAAAGGTGAGTAAGTTAAAATATATTTAAAAAGGAAGAAAAAAATGAAAATAAGAAACTATTACTGAAAAATCACAAATAAAAAAGTTAGAAAAAAATGCTTGAAAATTTTAATATCATAAGTACATGTCAAACTAATAGATAAATACAAAGTTGTGCCAAAATGAGCAATATAATTACAAAATATTATAAACAATATTTTAATTGATTATATAATAATTTAACTAAAGTGAAGAAAATAGTATATAAATTTTCAAAGAAAGATTAGTAATATTAGCAAGTTCTGCAAAGTTATAAACAAAAATAGAATTGTAAGTCAAAAGAAATAAAAATTCAAAATCTGATGTCACATCAGTTAAAAGCTTTGGTTAATAGACCAAAAAAATTCAAACAATATTTAAAATCGAGAATATTTTTAAAAGACAAGATAGAATTTTATATTTATGGAAAAAATATAATAGAATCCAAAATTTGACATCTTAATGTTACTGCAGGAGGATTAGTAAGAATGGAAATGAATTTTTTGAAGTACAATATAATTATATATAGAGATAAAAAGTTAGACTATAGATACATAGGGCAAGATATGTATATATATATATATATATATACACACACATACATGCAATTTATATTAAGCTGTGATGATGAAAAATGTGCAATAGTTATGAAACACAAAATTTAGAAATATGCTATTAGTTTGAGTTGTAAAGGGTAATTAACTTGAACTATTAATAACCTCAATTTAATATTAAAAGCATTATGTTTTAGTGTATATGCCCTGCTGTTTACAGTAGCAAAAACAACACTGAAAATTTCTGATAAGACATATTGATAAAACATGAAAAAATAATTTTAATTTAAAAATACTCTAGCATACACACTAATTATTTAAAAAATATAATTACTCAATACTATATAGTGTACTAGGCATTAATGACTATATTTAAATAAATATATCTTTAAATAAAAGAGACCATAATTGCAAAGTAGATATTCATTATATCAATAAATTTAATTAAGCATTACACTGTAGTGTATAATGTGCTAAACTTGTTGAACAAATTCCACCCCTACTAATCTGAGCTTGTACTTCATGTGTAAAATACATAATTAACAAATAAATGATATTTGTATATGTAATTTATATATATCCAGGTAATTATATTTATGTAAATATTAATCAAAATAATGGAAACTGATGGAGATACTATTTAAAAATTAAATAGCTTATTCATTTGTCAAATTAAATATATATGTATATACATATATCTGTGTGTGTCTGATATTAAAATTTTCAAGCATTTTTTCAAACTTTGTGATTGTTCAGAAATAGTTTATAGATTTTAAATTCTTTTCTTCCTTTTTAAATATATTTTATCTTATTCTCCTTTGTTTTCTTATGTGGAAACTATTTTGAGTCAACAGACTCCATACTGTGTGTGTGCCTTTTGAAGACCATGTAATCACATATGAACTCACAAAACATAAGAAAATGGTCTCTCGAGAAAGACTATAAGAACATTAATAATTATTTGGAACCTAATATTTGGAATATAAAGGATAAAATTCCAGAGGAAGAAAGAGTATTTAAAGAAAAAAAAAAGCGATAAGCAATATAACACATCTGAAGGTATAAACAGTTCTGTATCTGTCAAAGTATACATTCTGAAAATCTCAAATACGATTTAGTTGTTCCTCCAGAGTTTTATACAGAGCCAGTCTTCTAGATGGTTTTTGAAATATTTAACAAAACTAGCTTTCATCCTCTAGTTTTTCCAAGTTTGTCAAAGTGTATATTTACATGAGTTAATATGCCCCAACTGTTACTTGCATAGGTGCTGAATTTTAAAGCCAAGATACAAATTTTAAGATATAGCATTTATTTGTTGTAAGACGTTAGGGTAATATACCCAGATTCATTCTTTTGACTTCTAATTTAGAACCTTCTTTTCTAACAGGAAAAACTACCAACAACAAAAAACAACTCTTTTTTTCTTAAACTAAACAATTGGGGATATTTTTAATATTCACCATCATTAAGCTGGAATGTGAATAGTTCAATTTAGATTCACTATCATGTTTCTATAAACATCACATATTCAGTAAAATATATTTAGATAATTATAAAAACAGTAATAAAGAGTTCATACCTAATCTACCTTCTGGACATATACTCCTTGAAAGACAGAGGTATTTATTTTCCAAATAAATTGAGTGAAATTTTTTAAAATTGAACAAATTGAAGAAGTAAATAATAAAACAGAATCCAGAAATGCATAAAAGAACATCATGGATACAGATTATATGATTATTTTACATTCAAAGATGTTAATGCTAATATGTTAAGGGATATTTCTGAAAAGATAAAAATTCTATAGTAAATTAGAATCAAAGGCATTTCTGTCTTTAATCAATCACCGTCATGATATAAATATTAAATAGAAGAATCTGTTAATAGAGTAGATGAAGAGTTTGCATTTTTAATACGTTTCAGTGGTGTTTTTCATAAAAGCCAAAACTATTATTTTAAAGTAGTACAGATGCATCTTTTTACTGTATCCTTCAGAGCTTGTTTTACTTGTTTATTTCTTAAAGTATATATAAAAGGATTTAACACAGGTGCAACTGAAGTGCTGAGAACTGCTACCCCCTTGTTTAAAGCTACCCTTTCCTTTGCAGATGGTTTAATATACATAAAAATACAGCTTCCATAAGAGATAGACACAACGATCATGTGAGAGGAACAAGTAGAGAAGGCCTTCTTCTGTTGGGAGGAAGGAAGCTTCAGAATTGTTATAAAAATATTTATGTAGGAGAATAATACTAAGCCTAACGTAGTCAGAAGTGTAACAATGGCTAAAACAAAACTTAATAATTCTATTACTCTTGTATTTGTGCAGGAAAGTTTCAGGAGAGGAGAATAGTCACAGGCAAAATGGTCAATAATATTGCCATCACAGAATTCCAACCCCAGGCCCATGATAAGTCCAGGGGAGATTGTTAGCAATCCCACCAACCAAGAGCTAACAACCAGTTGAGTGCAGATTCTGTTGCTCATAATAGTTGCATAACGCAGGGGTTTACAGATGGCCACATAGCGGTCATAGGACATGGTAGCTAACAGAAAAAACTCTGATACACCCAAGAAGATGACAAAGAATAATTGTGTCACACAAGCATTATAAGAAATACTTTTATCCATGGTTATGATACTAACCAGAAATCTAGGGATACAAGCAGATGTCAGTGATATTTCTAAGAAGGAAAAGTTTCGAAGAAAGAAATACATGGGTGTATGGAGTTGGTTATTCAGCATGGTGAGGAGAATAATTGTCAAATTTCCAATGACACTCAATAAATACATTAGAAATAGAAAAAGAAAAATTGCAATTTGCCAGTTTGGGTCATCTGTCAATCCTAGAAGAATGAATGTTGTCACTATTGTGTGATTTCTCATGGTGAATTCCTTCTAAAAAAAAAAAGAATATTAATTTCATGTTTAAGAAAGCTTCACTGACTATAAATTTAAAAGTGATAGTCAAGCAACTCAGGTTATATATTTTTGTATCTATCATTTTAAGCATTATATCTAGCTTAATACTGCTATTTCATCTCCTTTACTGGATGCTTATTTTCCTAATTCTTTTTCGTATATCCTTTACATTAAAAAAGTGTAAATATATTACCTAGTGTTATAAAATATCCATAATTTTTTCTGCTTTAAACTTTGTTCAACATACGGAGAGGCAATCTTTTTGAGTGCATAAAGAAGTGTTTTGGGTTAGTTTAGCTAATCTCTCTATTGTTAAAATAATCTACTGATCAATTTCTTTTATAAGGTTATTTTTTTATAATTCATGTTTTGAACAATCAGGACTGAAAATTTATAATTGTATGTTTTAAAAAATTGATGTATTTCCAGTTCATCTTTGATTTTCTTTATAACACCACATAAAACTTCATTTAAAATGACTAAATTTTAAGGAGTTTATTATACTCTGAATCTCAAAATTAAAATATACAAATATTAAGTAGAAATTTTATATGTAGTTTGGAATTAATTTATTCAAATGTTTTTGTACTACATGAATAGCTTTATCAATGTAAGAAAAAGCAATTTTGTTTTACCTGCCAGTTAGTTTAATTGCTTTTTATAGTGCTATATGTTTTTATTTTGCTGTATTCACACTTCAGTCAGTGTGCATTTCACACCACACATGACACCATAGTTCTAGCGCCATTTATTAACATATTGCTATATTCAGTAATGTTAAAGTTCCTTATCATTAAAAATAAATATGAGTCAATTTTCAATAAAAACTATTGAAAGCTACTGTCCATGATGCTATTCTAATAGTCAAATTCAAATACTCATTTAAATATGGACTTTGAATCTTATAATGCTCTTTTTTTAAAGGAACATTACAGACAGGAATGAAGGTGAGCAGAGACAGGTAGGCAGGAAGAGAGAGGAAGAAGAAGCCTTGTGTTTATTTTATTTTAGTTGTTCAACTTGGTTGTTTTTTTTCCCACCCTCTCCCCAGTATGTGAGCTCCTGAATCCTTGTCTTTGGGATATATGTGGACTGCGGTCAGCCAGAGGCAACACAATTAACTGCTACTCCACCATAGTGCACCCATTGAATCTTTATTCATGAATTAGTCAGGTTTTTTTCAGTTTTGCTAATTTTGAATTTAATTTGTTTAACTATGGTCATAATAAAAAATAGAGTGGATTCAATAGCAAAATAGCAATCTTCTGTACACAAAACAACAAAATATCAAAAATACTTACTTCCCATGAATTCCAAATGGGTTTTATCTGCTGATATATTATGAAAATGTTCTGTTATGTCATTTACCAAAGATTTAGTAGGAGTTACTTGCCAATAAAATATATATTTCTTTCTAAGTTATATTTTTTTTTTTGCTTCATCATTCTCAAGACAGACCTTCCTCACAACAAAATCCAGAGATATTCCATAATAAACATTTGGGAAGCTGTCTTTCTCTTTACTCTTCTGTTGCTATGTTTCTTCTTTCAGGATACATATAGCTTTTTCACATACATTTTTTTTCTGATTTTACTACAAATAAAAAGAATAACGCTTGTGTCCATTCTAATTTAAAATCTGGATATTGGAATTATTAATTTAGAATCAAATCAGTATGACTTTTTCTGATACATACAATTCTGATCACTCACTAGAAATTCTGTTTTTTCTTGAATAAAAGTGTTTCTTTCTCCATGTACTCAAACCTTTAGCCTTGTTCTTTAATACTAAAGAGCATGTTTACTCAGGATCAGTGTTGATCACTGGGGAGTTTGTAAAAAAGACGCTAATTGACTATTTTCACATTACAACTTAAAACAAAATAGAAAACTAATTAAGATTCTAGTAAAGTTTTCTCTAAGGGACTTCAAATATTGGTGTCAATAAGATGTCTAATTCTGACAGAGAGAATTAAAGGGCCTCAGCATTATTTATGTTTTTATATGAGCAAAGGGATGGATTGAATAAATGATTTTGAAAAATTTCACAATTCTGGAGTAGAAAAAATATCAGTTGAAATGTGTAGAGAGTTTACAAAAGACAAAATATAAATTCCAAGTTAAAATTGTTCAGAATCCTATAGAAATTTGGTCTACTTGGTTTAATGCTTCTATTATACTTCCAAAACATGAACTCTAGATTTTACAATTTGGGCATATTTGATTGATAAAATGAAATAAGATTTCCTAAAATTTTCTGATTTACATCTATTCTCAAGGAATTCTTTGTGTACCAGTCATCTTGTGGAGTTATGTTTTCCAATCATGGACTGCATGCCATAACAAAAATTTCGTTATCACTGATAACAAATATGATTAATATACTATTAGCTGCCATAAAGACTTCTGGTTTGCATCTATAAGTATAATTGTAAATAATGTCTTCTTTAGTTCTCTGGTGAGAAAAATTTTATGGAAAATTCCTTAAAGGATGCCTGAAGGGCTGAACGCAGCACACAGCTAGATTTTATCTCTGTGTTTTACTACTGCAGAGGTCATTTATTCCTGCATTAAATGCAATACAAAGTTATAGAGTAATAAAAGTAAATCTCCAAGTTTAAATGTTAGTTAAAAACAATGTCTGGCATTCAATACAAATGAAGAGCTAAGAGTTATGTTAATATAAGACCATTGAAACAAGAGGAAAAAAAAAGATGATCCATATATTTGAGCTAGGATATGATGATCATGCATTTGTTATTATTGATATATTCAGAGGAATAGCAAAAATCAGTAATATATTGAACTATGGGACTATAATTTATGTTTTATTCATATATGCAAATTAATAATCAAACAACATCTAAATTTAAGAATATAATCAATTATTTTAATAGTAATGAAGACTAGGAGGGTGAATTGAAAGAAAAGTGAACAGTATATAACCCATATTTTAAAAAAAGTAATATAAGACACAGCCAAAAGTTCTGGTATACATTTGAGGAATATATTCAATAGTTCTTATACATGAAAAATGCTATCCTAGAAGAGAAAAAACAGACAGAAGAAATATTCAAAACAATGCTGGTAAAACATTTTCTCAAGTGCTAAAAGATATTAACAAATCAATTTAAGAACTCAGTGCAACCCAAATGAATCCATAAAGTTGTCTCATCATTGACACTAACTGAAATTAAATTTAGGGAAAAAGTACTAGAGTTTAAAAAACTTGGTAATTATTTTTTAAATCTCTCTAATTAGGAACTAAAAGTATTTTTCAGAAGTGTGCCCTAATGCTAGCAGGAAAATAGATCAGGTAATGGAAAGATGAAATATTAATATCACATCATAGTGATTTGTGCTATTCATCGAAATTTATTTTTATGTCTATTATTTTGAAAATGAAAAAGAAAACTGAAATGCACTGGGGGTAATTCCACACAAGGAACTGGTTATTCAGTTTGAAAAGTTGAAAGAGTAAAAGGAACAATAAAGTAATCCCAAGATAGTAACTATACTCTCAGAGAAAGGTTTTATTTGTTGTTGCTATTGGTTTGTTTCTGTTTTTTTAAGAATGTGTATAGCTTCTGAGGGTAAATGACAAAAGGCATTGATGCTTCCATCTTGGGTCTTTGTCTATTCAGAGGAAAGGGGTGAATTTCTAGAATTCAGTATCATAACAGGTGCTGCTTGGATTTGTGTTCTTTATGAGGGTGTGATGTTGTATGGATTCTTCAGTTTCAGGGAACTTAGAGGCAGGACCTCGATGAAGAATGGATAATGTCTACTTTTGCTTACATGTCTCAGGGCCATTTTATGGCCAGTTCTGAACATGATAAAACAAAAAATTGAATCTGGAGCCAATTGCTCTTACACAGTAAACACTGACTACTAGGACTACCCAGGAAATAACAATACAAAACGTTTGATAAAATCTGTTTATTTTCTCCCAGTTTATAACTTTAGCAGAGCTGATGGCAGCTAATTCTTGAGTTTATGGTTCTCATGGCTACCAGCACAATGCTTGCTTATGGCAGGCAGCTGAAGTCTGCAACACCAGAACAGGTAGGTGAACACTTTCATACGAAGCTTGATTTGTGGAATTTTCTGGGAGTAAAACACTCTCAGGGAGGATCCCATGGGAGGATCAAGTCATATATGAAACAGTCTCGCCCTGCCTCCCTCATTGGGGCCTCTCTTGAACCTTGTTGCTTGAAGGCTACAACCCTCATGCTTAGGTAAATAGAGTTCCTATCCCAGGCCTATACTCGGCAACTGAAATCATACCAGAAGGCCATTATGACAACCTAGGGAAAGAGACATTTAGCTTAATCTGTATAAATAAATACAAAAGAGTTTACAAAATGAAGGACAGAGAAATGTATCCCAAATGATGGATCAAAACTAAATCCTGGAGGAAAATCCTAATGCAAAAGAATTAAAAATATATCTAAAGATGGTTTCAAAGCAAAAGTTGTAATATATTAGAACAACAATGAAAGAACAAAATAAAATCTACAGCAAAGTCAAAGAAAATGAGTACATTTCAAACAAGTATTATAGAGCTCAAAAACACAATAGTTAAATGAAAAAACAAAACCAAAACAAACTAAAAAACAATAGAGGGGATCCACAGTAGATTGAAAGAAGCATCTGATTTCATCAATGATCTTGAAGACAGGGTAATTTAAAATACCCAAGCAGATCTGGAAAGAGAATAAAGAATTAAAAAGAAATAACTGATAAAGATCCCTTAAGAGACATAAGGAATAGCATCAACAGGAACAGTAGTCTCACCATAGGGGTTCCAGAAAGAAAAGAAGGGAGAGGGGAGAGGGAAGGGGGAAGGGAAAGGGAAAGAGAAGGGGGAGGGGAGGGGAGAGATGGGTAGAAGTCCTATTATTTTAAAAAATAACAGCTGAAAACTTCCTTAACCTGGGGGCAAGATATATTCAAAGCGACAAAAAAGAAAGCATTTAAACCAGACTAAAACTACAATGTAATGTCACTTAAATTAGTTAGGTAATTGATGCTTGCCCTGCTGGTTTAGCAGTAAAATCTGCCAGACAGTCTGCATACATCCCAAGGACCTGGTTTCACATCCCTGGATTTGGGGTTAGAGGGAACAACCAAGATAACAATGAAATAAAATAAATAAAAATGATTATTCCTCCTCTCTCTCTGCCTGCCTATTCACCTTCATTCCTGACTGCAATTTTCCTTAAAAAAGTAAAATAAAAAATAAAGACTCCATCACAAAGAAACCAGCTATGCCAGAAATAGAATTGTATTTCTATAAATAAAAAGAAATCCCGTTTAGAAGCAACCAAAGAGCAAAAAATGGAAAATGTGGGTTGCAAGAGTAAAAATGTGAACTCTGAGAATAAACTCAAGATTAACTTGCTTTTAATTTAAAGCAGGTTAAAAGCAAAAATAATTGAGATATTAGTTCACACCTGTGAGAATGGTATCATCCACAAGTGTTGTCAAGGATACGAAAAAAAAAAGGAACATTGCATTTTATTAGAGTATAAATTGGTGCAATAATTATGGAATGCATCATGGAGATTTTTGCCACTTGCAATAAGATGAATAAACCTAGAAGTAATTATATTTAGTGAAATAAATAAGAAGGAGGCAGACAAAAACCATATGATTTCACTCGTATGTGATATACTCAGAAACTAAACAAAGAAATCAGATCTAGCAAAAAACAGATTTTAGTTTAAAAGGCCAAATTAGTGGTTACCAAATGATAGGGGAAGTTGATGGTAAATTTTCAACAGTAATTAATTTATGCTTAATAAATTAATGAATTGTTGGTGCTGAACACAACGTTAATTTACATATTGATATTATAATGTTGATGTATTACGGTTCATGCTTTGAACCCCTATCATACATTGTTTTTAAAGTTAGCAACAGTATGATCTTTATTTAAAGGTCTCTAAATACATGATGATCAGTCAAAGACTTCAATACAATTTCTGCACTCCCATGATTCGCCTGTTATAACAAGACCAGAAAAAAAAAAAATCTATGTAGTTGAAAGCATAGAGGATATAAATTAAGCATCCATAACAATCACACTACAAGAAAGAGACAAAAATTGAGAATTAAATAATTCTGTAGCTGGAATCTGTGTACTAGATTTCCATTTTACTTGGGAGGAAAAATTAGACAAATAAAAACATTACAACCATTTTTCTTGTTTTATTTTCTAACAAAATTTTAAAAAAGCTTCAAGTAATTTTAGATAATCAATTTCATTAGTTTTCTGTTTATATTTCAGTTGCTAAAATTTTGTTATATTGTGATGATTTGCTTACCTACTATACCTGAAATAGGTTTCAACATTTTTTATTAATGAAAAAAATATTTCAGTTATATATTTATATCCTTATATTTCTTTCCTGTTGGTGCTTTTAGCCTCTTCAAAGTTTTATGAGTAATTGGATTCATATTGCTTAGACAGGTATTTATGTCAGGTAAAAATAAAATAATATTGACAATTCAAATTCCAAATAACTCTGACTGATATCCTCACTGTTGGTTTTTTTTTTTTTGCATTTACAACTCTCTGATTTTTTTTATGATTTTCCAGAACACCTAATCAAAATCATTCACAACTATACTAAAATTATACTAAAATTAAAGGCATATTCATTAGTAATATGTCTCTCAGAGACATTTTAATTGCTTTCTTGAAAGAATCCCCTGTGACTATTTTGAGGAAAAAAGAAAACGAAAACAAAATCTGCTTGTGTATTTTGGAAACAACCGTTGGAAAACCAAATTTTCCCTTGGAAATAAAAGAATTAGAAAAAAAAACAGTCCAACTTTCTTTCACAAAAGTGATTGGGAGCCAAGTAAAATATTTTGTTAGTTGATTTTTCTATCAGTAATGTAAGCTATTGTTAATTTTATGGACTTTTTTGAAAACCAGTGAGAACAAATGACTGACATTAAACTGCAACTTGGAATAATCATTAATTTTCAAAGATATTCTGTTTCATAAAATTTTATTCATTCCTATAGAGATCAGCTGTCTCCCAAAGTTATTATTTCTTGATTCTCAATCATGTCTTCATGAACACTTGTGATTTAATGCACATAAATGAGATTAACATTTATTATGAATATCAGAATTCAGTTTTAACCATTATTGAAAAAGCTGCCACTTTGGGTAGGAATCAAATTTTAAGTAAATTTTGTCATAAGATAATCTTGAAAAATCATTATTTCTCAGAATACATAGAGTATTTAAGAAAAGTTTCTCTTCAAGGTAAATTTCCCTACCTCAAATGTTATTTGTCCTTATAGCTCCTATGGTTATTACATTATGAATGTTGATCTATGGAACTTGGTATATAAACATTATATGTCTATTTTGAATGTTTTATTTTAATATTATGGCATATCTTGATTTTTTGGAGGGTGGGTACCAATTCCAAACTTTTTACAAGTATGGTTTTGATTTTTCTTTCAGATCCCAGTACCTTCACTATGAAACATATTTAATCAACTACGTTGATGCTTGCTCTATAACACAGTAGTTTCTGTTAATTTGCTTATTCTGAGCCTAATGTTCATCTAAGACTCACTGGAAAGAATCTATTTTGCCTTTTCTTCCTAAGATAGTTTCTACTATTTTGATTTCATTGGCAATAAAAGAAATATACTTTTCTCATGGGTAGTCTTGAAAATTTCTGTTACTGTGTTAATGCTCTACCATGTTTTCCATTTATATATTATTTCATTCAAATGAGTGGATTTAAGAACAGTACAATCCCAGAATTAAATCTCTCCTATACAAAAGTCTTAACTACAATTCCACATTCATAAGAAAAAAAAGTTTGTTTTAGTCTGTATTCTAACGTGGTGTATATGTACATCAGGTCCTTTTACTTACCATCAGAAAACAGTTCCTTAATAATCATTTGAATTTTCAGTGGTTGGATTATTTTTTCTAAACATTAAAGACTGAGTTTTTCTATCAAGTGTTTAGAGAAATACTTGCTTTGATTACACATAATTGAAACGTAAATATTAACACATTTTATATGAGACCATGAATGTCTAAATACCCAGTCATATTTCAGTTTTTGCGTGTCTGCGGAAATATTATTATATCTGTTTAGTAAGTGTTCTTCATATGGTAGTAAAAAAGATAGTTTTTTCAGTTAGAATGAGAAATCACTGGACTTTACTCTTAGCCATGACAGATGTCAAGATACCACCAATTCTACAATTGTGCTTTTATTTCTCTTTTTGTTTTACAAGACTTTGTAGTTTTCCTGTAGTTGCGTAAATAAGTGAATCTATGAATATTAAAGTACCTGCTTTTCATTTTAATTGTTGCAGATGTGACTCAAACAAGATGGTATTTGATAAAGTCCTGATTCTTTAGCACTTATGGAGTGAGATAGTATGCCAGCAAGTGTTTTAAAATGAGATTTCAGAAAAATTGCAGACATATTTTATTAATAAAATTTATAAATTAATACAAGCATATAATGAATTTTAAAAAATTCTTAGTAACCAATAGATTTTTACAGAATGATTTCATTTAATATTCAATCTGTTGACAATTCAAACTCAACTTGAAGAATGGGATTTCAATATGTTAATTAGTTTTCTTATAAAGTTATTTGAATATAATCAACATTGAGTTTTGAATATTTAATATATTAATTTTGAATATAATTGATTTCTACTTTTGTATTGTTTTGCTAAATCACTGTTTGCCAGGATTTAAGAGTTTTTAACATTGTGGTGCTCAAATACATAATTATAGTCAGAATTTTTAATACACTATAATTTCTAGAAACAGATGAAAATATTAGTGAGATATGAAAGACATGAACAACCTGTCACTCAAACTTACCTAGTTAACATTTTTAGAGAACTCCACTCTATACCATGAGAATACTCATTCTTCCCAGTAGCAAATAATCATATCTTAATGGAGTAATTAAGTTAACAAATTTCAATAATTTTACAAGATTCAAGTCATGTATACTGTGCTTACTGGCTAGTATGCAGTTTAATTACAAACCAATTTAGAAGTAATATCTGGAAAATTCATTATTATTTAGTGTAAATAATATGTGACTCTGTGATCTTTGGGTCAAAGGAAACCAATAAAACAAATAAATAAAAAGACAATTTAAGTAAAGTATTATTGACATTACAATATATAGTGTAGGATAAGCATAAAGAATTACCTTTAAAAATTTACATGTCACACTTTAAAGTTATATTAGAAAAGAAGTAAATTCTGAGTCTGATAAGTTGAGTTCAACATTTATAAGCTAGCAAACTAGAATAATTGAACTCAAAATAACCAAAGAAATAATACAGATCAATGTGAAATAATAAAATAGAAAGCACAGTCTATTTTTTAAATTCTTAGTCTTCTCTGCAATGATTTAATTAGATTTTCATTCAAGTCTTCTGATAGGTATCATGATTTATTCTGCTTTTGAAAACTCAATTAGCACGTATTTTGGAGTCATATTGAAAATGGAAAATAGATTCTTTCTTCTAAATCACATTTCCTTCAAAAACCACACAAAATTTATTCAAAAAATTTTGATAAGAAACTAGAATATCCATTATAGGAAAAAAAAAATAACTACGGTTCATCCAATTGAAGGATGATGTGTAGCAACTGAAATTTGTAAAAAGTATTACTTTTTAAAGTAATACATATAATCCAGAAAAGGTAAACGAATACCTTTCATTTTCTATCACATCGTTAAGGGTCAAAAATAATCATTTGTACACTGAATTTGTGTTAGAGTATGTATTTATATAAAACTTTGAGATACAACCACTTCTCTAAAGAAATATATGTATTTGAACATTTTGGCTAATTATAATGCTATGACTCAGTAAGTTAATTAGTGAAATTCTATGTCAATAATTGATAGGACAATAGTATCAAGATGTATGTGTCTATGCATTGCAATATTATAATAAGAATAGTTTTAAATGTGAAAACATGAATTAGATTCATTATGGCATTTCGACAAGTGAAACCATATTCAGACACTAAAACCAATGCTGGTTATGTATACATTAGTATCAAATGGTTCTATTGCTTAAAATGAAAGTTTCTTAATTAGGTATCAAGTGCTAAATGTCAAAGGAAGATTTTCAAAATTAGTTTGTGTATATATATATATATATATATACACACATAACATTTTATGTCTATATAAATTCAAATTATTAGCAGAATATATTTTAAAAGCAAATATTTGTACATGTAGTATATATCACATCTCATAAAGACAACACGTAAAATAAATATTTTCTTAAGCTTGTTTTGCCTTTGTAATACTGAGTGGTGAAGTTTATAATAATCAAATTATTGAGTAATTTTCTATCTTGAGTTGCTATTATTAACTATGAAAAATTAACGTATAATCTGTCTTTATATATTAAATAAGAAGACTGTTTCAAATAAGATATGTTTGCATTATATTCAGTGTAAAATAAGCTTCCTTAATTTTTTCATTATTAGAAATTATTTTTAGTATAGCTTACTAAAATATATTAGTTCTTATGCTAATAAATTGGAAATATAGATGTGAAGATAAAAATTTAGTTGTTTCTAATTTTAGATATAAGCTAGTAACTTTGTTGAATTGATGAAATGAGAAGTACTTCCTAAGGTAGTATTAATATTGATGTGATATATCTCAAGAACATTCAATAATTTGAAGATGATTGCATGGACTGTGGAACCAAGTGGCTATAGTCCCCTCTCTGTTTTGTCTCTCATATATTAAATGGATATTCAAATGTTATGAATGAACATGGGAAAATACTTGTTTGCTTTGCCAATCTTATCTCATCTCCAAATATCTGGCTATTATTTCTGGATAGTTACCTCATGTTTCTTCTGGGACACAGATTCCCTAATCAATTAAAACATATTCTCCAAAATTGATCTGCTGCATGATTTTCAGTACTTTATTACTACTTTCCCAAAAGCCATTAGCATTTTATTATTCAAAAGAATATTTTTGAGTCTAAATACATTAAATTTTTTTCATCTGAGAATTGAATGCAAACACAGAGTAGTGTATAAGAATCATTAGAGGTGCATACAAAGAATCTGCATTTGATGAGAACAGAGTTAACAAACAGACAAAACTCAAGTAATCCTTGTTTATTGACAACAGAACTGAAGTTACCAGAGGTGAGGAAGTTAAAGGTTGGAAGAAAATGGTAGCATTGGTCCAATGGATATGGTGGAGGACTGTTAAAAATTTGATGCTAAGTCTCGTGTATACATTAGAGAACCTGAAATTCTAAAGTTATATTTTGCTGAAGTTTTATCAGTAAAAAAAATCAGTGATTTTATGGTATCTATTCTTCTAAGTATTTCAATTTTTTTTATCAAATCATTGGACAACTGTGTAGGGGAAAACTTTAATATGCAAATCAGAAGAAAACCCCACTAAATTCTAGTTATAAGAAAGGTTTTTGTTCATTGCAAATGTTTTCAAATTTATTCTGTCAAAATACCATGATGAAACCTATTTCAAATCCTCAAAGCCCATTATTTACTTTGTAGATTCTCATGTCTTAGAGTAAACCTATATGACACTTCATTTCAGGAATCAGATTAACACTTTGTAACACTATTGGAACATAAAATAATTCAATCTGAATTTAAAGTGAGAAAATTAAGGAAGAACTTGTTGTGTGGCTTTATCTTTGACAGGAAGAGTTTTCTAATATTTGCAATGTTGCAAAAGTAAATTTATGGGCTTGTAGTAGAGAACTTCCTATATCTGAAGTGTTGGAATTAAAACTGCATATAACATATAATAGGGGAATCAACATACTGGTAAAAAAAAATAAAACTACTTTATCTCTAAGTCTCTCAGAAAAAATTTTGAAATTATATTGTATAACATTAAATATTAATTTAAGGTGTACCTCATTTAAAATCAGTCTTTATATGTATGCCTTAACTTTACCACTTAAAAACTCAAATTTGTCTTTCACCTTATAATTGAACCATTTTATCCAATTTTCACTCCCCATTTCCATTCTCTTCTGATAACCCCAAACTATTTTATAGACTGAAAGTCCTGGTTTGGTTTTGCTCATTTGTTTAGTTTCTCTTTATAGTCCATATCAGTAAAATCACAATTTACCTTTCACAGGCTTGTCTCATTAAGCATAACTCCTTCTATGTCCATTCATGTTGTTACAAAAGGTAGGTTTCATTATGTTTTGTAGATGAGTAGTATTACATTGTGTTTATATACCATACTTTCTTTATTTAGTCATCTGTCCATGGGAACATAGGATGTTTTTTTGTTGTTGTTCTTGGCTATTGTAAATAAGAACTGCAACAAACATGGGGGTCCATATGGTTTTCAATTAAAATTGTGTTTTTATGGTGAGTACCTAGAAGCAGGATATTTGGATCATAAGGAATTTACATTCTCAGTTTCTTGAGGAATCACCATATGCTTTCCATGTTTCCTTCTATTTACACTCCCACAATCTGCATCCTCACCAACACTTGTTTCTGATTCTTGGGATAATAGCCATTCTCACAGTATGATACAACACTTCTTTGTCATTTTCTTAATAACGAGATGGTGAATATCATTTTAAGTGCCTGTTGATCATCTGTAACTGTTTTGAAGAAGCATCTAGTCACTGTTTAAAATGTTTTTAGCTGTACATATATTTTAGACTTAAATTTAATTTTATTGTAGGATTATTGCATCACAACATTACATAGGTTTAAAATGTGCATCAATGTAAGTCAACATCTTTATATAATACATTATATTTACCATCACGAGTTCAGTTAGTCTTTTATCATAAGATTCATCTCTTCAACAAATTCCTGGTGCATCTTCATCCTTTTCTCCTTTGCAATCTCATGTTTTATTATGCAGAATCAAAGTCTATATATACTTCCTGAATTTAGTTTACTTAGAATAGGTATTCTCACATGTGTGAAGTGATATATTATTCTAGTTTTGATTTGTATTTTCCTAATAACAATAGTTGTGGAACACTTTTTGACTTCCATTTTGGCCATCTGTGTGTCTTTTTTTGAGAAATATCTATTCAGAGAATCTGCCCATTTTTTAAATTGATTATTTTTTATTGCTGAGTTTTATGGATTCTTTACAATTTTTCTCAGTAAATCTTTGTCATATGCATGATGTGAAAATATCTTTTTCAATTCAGTATGGTCTCTTCATTTAATGATGATTTATTTTGTTGTGTTGAATGTTTTTCATTTTATGTAGGCCTGTTTTTAAAATCTGGGTTTTTATTTCCTTCTCATTGTGTCAAGTTTCCAAAGCCATCTCATATCAAGATCGCAGAAAGTTTAGCATATGTTTTCTTCTAAGCATTCTATAACTTCTTATATTTACATCATGTCTGTAATACATCTTGAATTAATTTTTTACATTATGTTAGGTAATAATCGTTTCATTCTTCTGTATGTAAATATCAAGTTTCTTGCACTGTGTATTGAAAATATCTTTCTAGACCATTGTATGTTCTTGTCCATATATATGTGAGTTTATTTCTGGCATCTGAATTCTGTTTCATTCATCTGCATGTCTGTTTATATTCCTTTTAATTTTCTCATTAATCTGAATGTGTTTGTAGTTACCATAAAATCAAGACAATTTATTACTGCTTTTGTTTTTCATTCAGTTATTATCTCTTGAGTACTAATTAATTCAAGTTTCATCTTTACAAAAGTAAATATGCTAGAGAATATTAATTTAAGTATTATACCATGAATTTGGTGTTCAAAAAGAAATTCTTATAATTGCTTTTGTCCAAGTTATTATACAGATGAACAAATTCCATAATTAGCAGGTAATGCAAAACTATAGGAATTTTGCAAAACTTTGACTTCAAAAAGAATATATTTATCCTAAATTTATCATTGAAGGGGCTCTTTAGGGTCCCTAACAACTTATTACACCTGGCATAGTCTATATACATCCCAGGTGTCCGATTTAATACCTGGGGCCCAGGTATTGATATACCAAGATGACCACCTAGATACAATTTAAAATGTGCTTCTTCTCTCTTACTGCCTGCCTGATTACTCACTTTCGTTCCTGACTACACCTTTCCTTTAAAAACATTTTAATCATAGATAGATATGATTCTATATACAAATATACCCCAATAACCTGCCAATATTATTTTATTTTTTAATGTGTCAGAAGATTTTATTATGTTTATGATTTAATGTTATTTAGTTAAGTATTTTTTGAAGTTTGTTAAATATTATTTTAGAATATCTTGATTAAACATGTCATTGTAAATAAAAAACCCTGTTTACTTTTCTCAAGGAAAATAAATTGAAATGGTCCTCTGTGAAATATCAGAAATACCTAACAAAAATTATTCTGTTGTTTTTCTTTTATATCCACAACTATCATGCCGTGATCTCAGGTGGAACATTTCAGAATTAAAATGGGACAATGCTGAGATAACATGAGAAAATTATTCTACCTATTGCATTTTATGACAAAATATCAAGTTCTTTATGAGAGAAGAGGGGGAAAACAGTTATTCCTCCACGGAGCACTAAGCACTTGTCTTTTGATATTATATAAATTAATGCAATAGGTATAATGATTCATTGTGATACTGAAAACTCAATTAGCATGGGTTTTTGAGTGACATATTGAAAATGGACACTAGAGAGTTTGCGATGTGTTCTAGTGCCAGCTCAAGTCACTCAATCATTTACTAAAAACATACATCACAAAATTCATATAATAGAGAAAATTCATAGAATAGCTATTAATAATGGGGGAAACAAAATAAATTTATTCTCAGAAAAACACTGAATATAAAGAATATTTTTAAAATTCTGAACAACATGAAACATCATTACAGGGTAGCAATTAATTTTTGTGATAGGAAATCGTTAAAATACATGGATTATTTCAAAATAATCTTTGACATGCAACACAAGTAAAGAAGTAAAGATATAGAATTATTAGACTTCTAAAAGACAAAATAAAAATAGATGACCCATATACTGGAGCTGATGTGTGATGATCATATATTGTCTATTATTGATGTTTAAGGAAATAGAAAAAAAAAGTAAAATGAAATATGGGCATAGAAATTTTTTGAAATATACATAGCTATCATTAAGCTTAATAAAATTAAACAGCACGATTGTTAAACTAAAGAACAAAACTATTTTAATAAGTTGAAATCTAGAATTCTAAATTGGAGGCTGGTTAATATTAAGCGATCAAAATTCAGAAAATATTATTAAGTAGAGGATATGATACATATAGGACACAGCCAAAACTTCCAATATACATGTGAGGAGCATACTCAACATTCCTAATATACATGTAAATTGTTATATAGTTGATGAAGAGAATGTAGGACATAAGCAATAACCAAAGCAATAATCTCAAAGAATTTCCTCAAGAGCTAAATGATATTGGCATACAGATTCAAGAAGTTTAGTGAAAACCACGTTTAATGGACTTATCATTGGTACTCACTGAAATTGAGAGCGGGTATGATGAGTTCAAAATTCTTGGTAATGATTTTTTATATCTCTCTACTCAGTAACTATGTATAACTTTCAGGAGTCTGAATTAATAACAAGGACAAAATAGATTAAGTTTTTAAGGAATATATATATGCACACACATGCATACATATATGTATATAATAGTTATTGTATATCATAAATATAATAGTTATTATATATCATAATGATTTCTGCCATTCACCAAAAATTTTCTTTTCTGAATCAATTAGGGTACAGAAAAGAAAAAGACAAATATCACTGAGAGTTTCCACACAGGAACTTGTTATTCAGGTTGAAAAGATGAATGAGAAAAAGAAACAACAAAGTAATCCAGAGATAATAACTGTACCCTCAGGAATGAACTTTAAAAAAAAGAAAGTGTATGACTTCCGAGGACAAATGACAGAAGGCACTGACACTTTATCATGGGCCCTTGGGTTGTCTATTTAGGAAAAAAGAAGTGAATTTCCAGAACTCAGTGTAGGTGCTCCATGGAGTTGTGCTCTTTCTTATGAGGGTGGAATGCTGTTTGAACTCTTTGGTTCTTGCAACTTAGAGGGTGTACCCCATAGCTCTGAAGAGTGGACACTGCCTAATCTCACTTACACACCTGAAGGTCAGTATCTGACTAGATCTGAAATGATGAACTGGTCTGGAAATAATTGTTGTCGATACGTTGGTGCCCACTATTACTAACAATCATATAAAAAAGATTTAAAAAATTGAAAAAAGGAATAACCTCCTTTGTTTTCTACCAGTTTATAACTTTTCTGTAGTGCTTCTCAGTAGCAAAGACTCAGGAAACCTGATGACAATGGAAATCAACTAAGGTAATAGTCAGTGTCTGATCAAAAAGATCACAGAGATAAAATTAGTTGGGGATTTGGAGTTGATTTCTTTTTAAAGGAAAGGTGCAAGTAGGAATGAAGGCAGTCAGAGACAGCCAGGCAGGAAGAGAGAAATGCAAGAAACATGTTTATTTATTCTTATTTAGTTGTCCATCTTAGTTACTCCCCTTGATCCCAGGACACAATCAGTTTCCTTAGGACATATGCTGGCTAAATCAGATGAAAGCCATGGACTTAACCACTAAGGTACCAGGAATAATAAAGTTTGTGTTCTGAGAGAATGATCACACAAAATATCAAATGTGGTAAGATATTAATTACAGAATCTGAGTGAAGGGTATATAGGCATTCTTTTTACTATTTCTGTAATTTTCTGCAAGTCTTATATTGTTTCAAAATAAAAAATTACCCAAAGTTAAAAGTATTTCTGAGACTAATTAAATAATAATAATAATGATATCCAATATGGTCTTATGAACATTTGCACAAAAAGCAGCATAGTAGAAGAGGTAATAGAAGGGGTTAGAAAGGGTAACCTTGCTCTGTGAATGCTCTACGTATTTATTTTATGCAAAATTTTGATGTTTTTGACCTTTAAAATTTAAACACAATTTTGCAAAATATTAACGAGAGATTTTTCACTAACTGTAAGAGAAATGAATGTCATTTAGACATAAAACAGTTGACAATTTACCCTTGCCTCAGTGAAGGAATTGTTTTTGATTGATAGTGACAACATGAGACAAGCGTATATGTTCTTTCTCAAGTTGATCTTCATATTTGATTTGTTTGCTAGTTACTTATTGACACAATAAAGCGAAGAGCCAATGTTAGACAGCATTCATTTGTTATTCGGCATTTTTCTGTTATTTCCATGTTGAAGTGATGAAAGGAAAGATGTTTTTTCAACTCTTAGGGCTTTTAGGAAATCTGTGTTCCCCTAATAAATACCGTCCCACATATCTTCTAAAAAACAAAGATTAGAAGAAATAGTAAACAGCTCAAATCTTCAACATAACTAAAAGACTAGAATAATATCCCCTATGTTCAGATCAAAACAAAGAATAATGTAGGAATTTTGTGGAGTGTAGAAAAGTAAGTTGTAGTTTGGGTGTGATAAAACTTAAAAAAAAAATCAATACAAGTTGAAAGGATAAAATAAAGTTTACAGAGAAGATACACAATCATTAAAAGAAAAAAAAAAGGAATTTGGTGCATCAGATTGCCAATTTCTAAGGAGTCCAAAGAAAAAGCCCAAAAAACTTGTAGGATCTGAATTGGCTCTCTAAAGAAACCATCATCTACGTGGTGAAGTGTTGGGGGCAGAAAATACAGCAAGGTTCCAACTGGAGCTGGCAGAACGTCAAGGACACCAGACCTGGAGAGTATCGGGCCTGGGCAGCCATGTGAAAACACTGGGACGGTGTGACTGTGACTGTTTGCCCGCCAAAAGATAGATATAGTTATTTTGTTAGAGAGCAAAGGCTGTATAAACATTCCAATGTAACTATAAACTTGCTTTTGTAAACTGCTTGAAGCAAAGCTGTGTATGAACCCAATAAATAGGTGGAGACCAGGATGGTCAGGGCCTTCAGTCCAAGACAAAGAGACTGTTGGCCCCCTGATGCCCACCGTTTCTATCCTCTCACTCTCTCTTGAGTTTCTCAGTCTCTCGTGCACTCTTTTCCTCGTCACATCTCCCAGGATAGAGCCGCGGCAGCGAAGGATGGAATTTGACTGATTGTAGTAAACCCAGTGTCTTAGAAACAGATGTACAAAACCACCTAAAAGTTATATATTTATGATATAATTCTCTTCAAAAATTTGAAACAAATAAATATAAAAGTCATAATTTGTGAGACATAGGAGGATTTCGTGTAATAGATTCTAATGTTGCGTAACCACTTACCAAAACACATAGAACCTTAAAACAGCATACAACATCACAATCTTTGTGCAAGACCTAGGAACTGCTTGAGTGCGTGTTCTGTAGAGTTAAAGTATTTAGAGACTGGATCTTCATCTGGAGGCTCAATTAAAAACGAATCCACACAAAGATTATTCATATTTGGGGGAATCATATCTTTACAGCTATAGAATTTAAGAATTTAACTTTTTATTTATTCAAAGCTATAAAGGGGGCAGGGAGAGAGAGAGAGAGAGAGAGAGAGAGAGAGAGAGAGAGAGAGAGAGAGAGAGAGAGAGAGAGCAAGAGAGAGAGTCCTATACCAAGTTTGCTAGCAAGAGATTTAAGTAAGATAATACAACAACAGGAACATCACATTAGCTTTGCCATATTGTCCTTGTAAGTCACATACCCTGCCTAACCTACACTCAGCAAGAAGAGATTGCACAAGGTCCCCAACAATAAGACTAAGGAAACTGGAGACCACTTACATTCTTTCACATCTTGGAAAGAAATTGCTTTCCTGGAAACTTGATGGTGACTTTTTAAATGGTTGAAACATGAATCATACTAAATTAACATTTATAAAATTTTAGAAAAATAGGGAAATATTACTTTAGAATAAAATATTCTGATCTCCATTTAAAGTGTTCTTACTACAAGATAATCAACTTAAACCACCAAAACTCTTCCTCAACCCATAGAATTTTTTAGCAAGTTCAGAAAATATAAATGTTATTGTAAGAACACAAAGAATGCACCATTGTTATCCATAAAAAAATATTGAAAGAAAAAATAAGACAAATAATTCAGTAGCTGAAAACACTGTGCCAGATCTCAATTAGTCTAGTAGGAGAAAAAGAGACAAATTTAATAGAACACTATATTGGTTCTTAATTTTCTAATATGAAAGGAAGAATGATTCGGCAGGTTTTTCAGATAATCAATATCATGAGTTAAATGTTTATATGTCAGGATCTCAAATTTTATTGTGTAATGATGAAGTCCATATCAACTATACCTTGCCTAAAAATAGGTACTCAGTATTTTTTTATTACAAATATGTCTATTGAAAAGCACAGTTACAATACGAGCCTCATTCCTATGGTCGTTTCTGTTTCTTTTTGAGTTTACATGTAATTGCATTTATATTGCTAAACATTTTTCTGAGATCAGAATTAAAGTGATGCTCATAATATACATTAAAAATAATTATAATATTGCTATTTCCTCTTTTTTTTTTGTATTTTACAAACCTCTGAGATGTTTTTATAAAAATCATTTTCCAAGAACATGTAATTAAAATTCCTAGAAAATTGAAGGTGCACTTAGCAGAACTATCTCTCTCTGAAACATATTAATTGCTTTTCAGCAAAAATCCCTTGTGACTACTTTGAAAAAAAAACCCCACATAAAATCAGTGTTAATTTTGAAAACACTTGTTAAAGCTGAGGTTTTCTGCAGATAGATTAAGGAAATTTTAAAAAGCACTACAATCCAACTTTCCAAAAAAGTTACAGAAAACAGCAAAATATTTTGTGAGTAGGTTTTCCTTGCATCTAAAACTATTATAATGTTATTTCTATGGAAATTTGAAAAATGAGTGATAACCAAATGTCTGGCTTTGGATTGTGCAACTCAGGATAGCTCTTTACATTGCAAAGATTTTTTTGTCTCATATATATTTTTATTCATTCCCATGCAATTCACCTCTTTTCCCCATAGCTATTAATTATTGACCCTCAGTCACGGTCTGAGCTACCTGCTCTTGTGAGCTAAGAGCATTATTCAATTAGCCAGCAGCATATATACTTTTTTCACCTCCATATGCCCATTTTAATGTAACTATTTCACTGATCCCACATTTTTTTAAACTTTTTGCTTTTTTTGTTTGTTTGAGAGTTTGACTCACATTCCAATTTCAGAAAAATAGCCTCTGGTTCTGCTGTGTACACTTAAAAACTGAGAAAGTTGGATACAGTTTTCCATTTTGCTGCTGCCATCTTCTTTCCCACATCTCTCAAGTTATTTCTAACCAGCAATTAATACCAGAGATACTGCTGCTCAATGAAAAAATTTACAATACTATTTGTGTATCAGATTTTAGATTTGATATGAATTGAATACTTGGCACTGCCCAAAAGCTTTGGCCACCTTGTCCTCAATTCTTCCCCATGTCATAAACTGCAGTATCTCTTGAACAATTTGCTTGTATGTACATATAATACCACCCATCACCAACTGGGATTATGTCACCTTTCTTGGGGTGGTGAATAAATTCTCCACTGAATTTTATTCACTAAGTCCTATTTCACTCTTATCAACCAACATGATTCTTATAAATTCCAACTCTAAATGTATCGTTGCATAAGAAACTCAAAAGCAGAAACAAATTATGAAGTCTATGAAATGCTCCGAAGGTGAAGGTAGCAGAGTATCTGGTTTGAACAATCAAATTACTACCATGAGAGTATATAATTGTAAGTATGTTTTTATTTTTCTCCTATTTTTCCCATTTTCTCATCAATACGTTAATCAGAATACTTAATTTTGACCTTTAGGATCTCTGCTAAAGTAACAGATGTTAATTAGCTCATAAAAGAAAACTTTAAATTTTGAGTTTGCTTAGGTTTATAAAATACTAATTTGATGGTCATGACTCTTGTTGGAATATTATATTTCAATATAAATAGGAGTTATATTAAATATCTTGAATGAATGGTGGAAAAATCTTTTCAGTGTTTCATTTAAAAATATTAATTAGAACATGTGGTCTTTGGTAAAATATTCTAATAAAATAATTTTTATAGTTTACAGTATTCTACCAGTATTCTAAAGCAAAACATATTAAATTAGTACACTTTTCTAATACAGGTGTATTTATTAGACCTATCAAGTGATTAGTGTTCTATAAGGCAAATATTAGACATAAGTTTTTCCTTCCTAGTGTGTTTTGATAAAACTTGGTAACTAATTGGTGAGTTCATTTTTGGTCTCACATATTTCTTAGACCAGTAGAAATGTTAAAAAAAGGTGATTCTAGATTTACTAAATTATTGTTTCTTATTTGTATTTGTAGATCTGGAAGAAGTCAAAAATAAAAAAATGAAAAATAAAACCTCTGTGAAAGAGTTCATTCTTTTGGGATTAACAGATGACCCAGAGTTAAATATTCTGATTTTTCTATTCCTATTTTTTACCTACTTACTGAGTATAACTGGAAACCTGACAATCATCACCCTTACCCTGATAGATTACCACCTCAAAACTCCCATGTACTTCTTCCTGAGGAATTTCTCCTTCCTAGAAATCTCATTCACGACAGTTTGCATTCCTAGATTTCTAGTCAGCATTTTAACAGGGGATATGACCATTTCCTATAATTGTTGCATGGCCCAGGTGTTTTTCTTAATTCTTCTGGGTTCAACAGAATTTTTCCTTCTGACTGTTATGTCCTATGATCGGTATGTAGCTATCTGCAAGCCACTGCATTACACAACAATAATGAACAGCAGAATCTGCAACCAACTTGTGCTTAGTGCTTGGCTGGCTGGATTTCTCATTATCTTTCCACCTGTGATCATGGGACTGCAACTGGATTTCTGTGACTCCAACATCATCGACCACTTTACATGTGACTCTTCTCCTATGCTGCTGCTCTCCTGCACAGACACAGCATTCCTGGAGCTCATGGCATTTTTCCTGGCAGTATTCACACTCATGGTAACTTTAACATTAGTGATTCTTTCCTATGTATTCATTCTTAGAACAATTCTGAGAATCCCTTCTGCTGAACAAAGGAAAAAAGCCTTTTCCACGTGTTCCTCGCACATGATTGTTGTTTCCATTTCTTACGGAAGCTGCATTTTCATGTATGTCAAAACATCTGTAAAAGAAGGTGTGGCTTTGAACAAGGGTATAGCAGTGCTCAATACTTCTGTTGCCCCAATGTTAAATCCTTTTATTTACACCTTAAGGAACCAACAAGTAAAGCAATCCTTTAAGAACTTGATCAAAAAATGCTTCTCAAAGAAACTTTAATCATAAAGAAAATAATGGCTGAACTTTCAATGGAAGTATAGATCAAACACAATAATAACAAAATTGTATGTTTTCATACACTACTCTCTTTATTTTACTTTACCTTTAAACTTTCTTCTCCATTTATCCAATTTTGACCTCACTTTGTTGTAATCTATGTTTATTTTTACATACGATGAAAATTTTCTGATGTGTTATTTGCTTTCATACAAATGAACAGATTTAACAAGAACGTCAGAATTCAATTTTAACAATCACTGAAGAACTCTCCATTTGGGCAGCAATATAAAACTAGATAAAAGTTATCTTCAAGTAATTTTGAAAATGATTTCTCACAGTACTTAAGTGCAGTTTATTAAAATAGCTACCTCTTTCACATCATTCTTCCTTTCTGTGTTATAATTTCTCTTTATTTGTCCTGTGGTTTTTATATTATAAATGTTGTTATCAGTTATTTGTTGCATATATATTCATTCTGAATCTCATCCTATGTTATTATAACATAGCAGATAACATAATTATGTTATAATATAACATAACATAAATTTCAAAACTATAAACATGGGTTTGATATTTTTGTCAGTATTTCCATCATGGAGAATCTTTAATAAACTACACTGATGATTGTTCTTGAGCTCATTAGTTTCTTTCAATTTGCTGATAGCGAGTACAAAGCTTATCAGACTGTTCCTTGGAAATAACCTGCCTTGTTCTGGGTTTCATAACGTAGTTGTCTCTCTTTTAGTTTATGATAAATTCACTCCAGATACGTATACTTTCTGTCTCTCAGACAGCTCTCAAAATTTCCAGGACAATATTGTACCCTCAATGCTTTCTGGTATCCATTTAATTTCATTTGATAGTTAGGATTTTTTTCATATTGGATAGTGTGAATTTTGGCATCTTTGTGTTTCCCAATATTTGTTTGAAAATTTTTCTGTAAGAAAAATTTAATAAGAGTTCTAACTTTATAAGAATAAAACTTTGTTTCTTATTTTTCCATTGCTTTTTCCATTCTCCCAATGAAAGTAATGTTTGAACACATGAGGTTATTTAATTTATCACCAGAACACTTCCCTTAATAAACATTTTAATTATCAATGCTTGGATTATTTGAATTCTCTTTTCTTATCATGCATTCTTCTGACAAGTGTTTATAAAAACATTTGTTTTGATTATATATAATCAAAACATTTAAACATCAACAAATTTTAGAAAATGAGTGCATGTAACAATCATTTGATATTGACATCTTTGTATTGAGCAAAAATTATATTTCCTTATAGAAAAGTATTTTCATAAACTTATTCATGCTGATAGTAATATAACATAATTTCTTCAGCTAGAATTGGAAATGATACTGGACTCTTTTCTTAGTCCTCAGAGAGGTGAATTTAACAACTATTCCAGAATTCTGTTTTTATTTCTAGTTTTGCTTTACACGACTTCTAATTTTTTTCTATAGTTTGAAAGTCAATATAATTCTAAGTGATTTGCATGTATTGTTGCAGATATGACTCATGTAAAATGGTATTCATAAAGTTCAGATCCTCAATACATAGGGACTGAGAGATAATTTTGGTAAGATTTTTTTTAAAAAAACAGAAAAATACACAGATGTACACATACATATAATAATACATGGACAATAAAATTAATTTTTATTAATTAGATTATTGCTATTCAGTTGATTTTCACAAATGATTTTGTTGATTCTGCTATGTTAGCAATTTAATCACAACTTGGAAAATAGAGTTGAATTTTAACCTGATTATTATTTTATTAAAAAGTTATTGACACTAAATATAATCAAAAGTGCATTTTAATTAGTATATTAATTTTGCCTATTGTTATACTTTGTATAGTTTTTTCCCCTTCAGTTATTAACCTCTGTTTAATAACTGATTGCCAAGATCTAGGAAGTTTAACATTGTGGATGTTGAACTTAGAATATAGTTAGAACTTTGAATTTACTCAATAATTGATAGAAAAAGTTTAAAATAACAGTAAGGATATGGAAACATAAACAACCATATCAAATAAAGTGACTAATTGCCATTTCTAGAATACTCAATATCAATATAATAATCTTTCTTTGAAGTAGCACAGGCGATTTTATCACAATAGACCATAATACAATTGACAAAGATGTCTGGATTTATAAGATTCAAGTCATGTGTACTGTGACTACTGAAGACTATGCAATTCAATTAGAAATGTATATGCAAGATATTTGAGAAACCTTCTAAGAGTTATAAATTCAATAGCATTTTAATATATGATCCATTTTTTCAAAAAAATAAAAGACAAATTAAAATACCATTTAAACAAAAGTGTGAAATTACAACATTTAAAAATGTTTAGAATACAGCTAAGCAATTACCTTAAAATAAAGACTATAGCTATATTAGAAAGTAAGGGTTGTCTCACATAGATGACCTCAGCTTCAACATTTATAAACTAGAAAAATAGAAGAGCAAATTGAACTCTGCTAACCAAATAAAGAGAACAATAAAGATTGATGTGGAAATCAATGAAAGAGAATATAGAAAAATCTTCCCTGACAAGTGTAAGTTTTCTCTGAAATCTATTAAGAATTTTCATTCAAAATATCAGAATGGATATCATGATTGATTGTGATGTTTACAACTCAATCAACATATATTTGGAGTTATATAATTAAATATACAGTAGAGAGTGTCTGATATGTGTTTAGTGGCAAATTCGTATCACCATATTGCTTCCTAAAAACACACATTTAAAATTTTATGTTATAGAGAAAATTCACTAGAATATCTATTAGTGATAGAAAAAAGAAATATATTTACTACCAGCAACAAGTTGAAGGATAAAGAGAGGAAAACAGGCAAAATAGTATAGGACAATGATCTAAGAGAGACCTTTGGAAAATCGACTTCAATAACAGAGAAAAAATACAAAATGAACAAATGAGATTACATCAAACCAAAAAGCTTCTACACAGTGAAATAAAGTCTCAGTAAAGCAAAAAGATACCCCCAATGAAGGGGAGAAGATATTGTAGAATGGAAATTCTGTATGATTCAGTTATTCCTCTGATGAAGACCCTAAAAATACAACACATGTTCATTGAAGTATTTACAATAACCAAGGGCTAAAAAACAACATAAATGCTCATCAAATGTAGTATATGACACAATGGAGTACTACATAACTATTAAAAGGGTGAAATCCTACCACTTAAAACAACTTGGATGAACTTGGAGGGGTTTAAGCTTAGCGACATATGGTAGAAGGATGGTATCACTCATTTATGGGAGTATAGAAGTAGCAAGCATATGAATGAACTAAATTAAACAAAAATAGTGTTGAAATGAAATAAACCAAACAGTAATGGACTTTTCTTAAAAAAGTCAGTGGGTATAGGAAGCCATGGGGGAGGGGCAGGCAAATGAAGTAAAAGGGATTAGTTGAATAGTCAAGGAAATAGTGGTAAACTCAGACGGATGTAGATTTACTATAGTATAATGCAAAATTCCTTCAATAAAATCAGTCAAAAAATACAATTCTGAACTAAGTAATACATCATCATTAAAGTATAGACATTAAAATTTTGTAATGAATAATCATCATACACATCCCAGTAACAGACGTATACTTTTTTATTCTCTATCACACTGGTAAGAATTTTAAAATACTCATCTTTTGAATACTGAATTAGTGTTAAAGAAACATTTACCTAGAGAATTATGGAAATGTATATGAATATTTTAAGTATGCAAATTATGAATTAATGAATTCCTTTGACGCTTACTCTCAAAAGGTAGTGGAAGAATAATGAAAATAACAGGTATGTGTCTATGCATTCTAATATAAATTGCAACAGGGTGCTTTATATTTAAATTGAAGTCAATTTCATTTACTAAATAATATAACCTCTTATAACACACCCTTCCCACATTACCAAAATACCTTCCCTACTCTCCATTGGACTTCATACTTTTTGTTTCTATATACAAACCCCTCACTTCTATTATTTATATCAAAGGGTTGGTCTTGGTTTTGTTTTGTCTGCTTCTTTATATTCCAAATATGATCATCCAGCATTTGTCTTTCTACTTACTTATTTTGCTTAGCCTAATCAATAAGGTGAATTCTAAATAGTCAGCAAAGATGTATTTTATTACTATAGCATACTTGGCATATACATAAAATAAAACACTATTCAAATGTTAAAATTAATGCTGAAATATATAAGCTGATATCAAATAATATCTTTTGAAAAATTAAAGTTTCCTAGTTAGGTATCAGGAGTCTGAACTTACATTGTTAGGTTTCAAAGGCAGGTTTCCAAAATACATATCTGAAGTGTATATAATTGAAGACTACTTCAAATTCAAACTGTTAGGAATGTATATAAAATGCTAATATTTATATATGTGTACATACATATTTATAATATCACACCAAATGATGACTCAAATAAAAGGATCATGTGTTGTTTTAATATTTAGTTTAACTTATATTTGCCTCAGCAATAGTAGCAAAGCATAATAAAGCAAGTATATATTAAAACTACTATTTTAACACTACTACTTCAAACAAGTTATATGTTTTAGCATTGCATTTATTCACTGTGAAATAAGCTGCACTGAATTTGTCATTAGTAAGTAATAGTTTCAGTATAGATGGTTAAAAAATATCTTGGCTTTTATGGTATTTTATGGTAACATGTTGGAAATAATAGGTAAATGTAAAGATGAAAATTGAGTTGCTTCTAATATATGCTAGTTACTTTGTTCAATGAATGAAAAGAGGAATTCTTCCCACGGAGTGTTTAACTGATATATTACAAAATTCTTCAATAATTTTTAAATTGTTATATAAACCGTGGAACCATGTATTTATTCTTTTTAAGAGTTTTCTGTCTTTTGTATTTTAAACTGATTCCCCACAATATTAAGAATGATTCATTGTTCATATGAAGATAAACATCAGAAAATGTGGGTTTGCCTTTGCTAAGCTTCTTCCTCCTCAAACTTGGCTATAATTGCTAGACAGTTTTTGTACACTTCTGGGACACAGGTCTGATAATCAACCAACTAAAGTATATTTACCAAAATTAATCTGGTGTATAATTCATCAGTGTTTTATTACTGTTTTCCCAAAAGTCATTAAGAATTTGTTTGTCTCAAGTAATATTTGTGAAGCAAATCTGTATAATATTTCTGTTCCAGAATACATTACAGATACTAGGTTTCCTTTATTCTTAAGGAAAATAAGTGGAAGAATACTGTGAACTATCAAAAATTATTCTAGATTGTTTTTATTGTATAAGAGCAAAATATTCATCTGAAGATTTCATGCTAGGATATCAGGTAAAATATTTCAAGATGAAATTTGGACAATGATAGACAAACATAAGGAAACTAGTATGTTTGGTTTGTTAAGATTGCAATATCAGACTCTTATGAAGAGAGGGAAAAATAGCTATTTATTCATGTACTATTACCCTACTACTCTTTTGAATTAAGATAATTGAGCAAACTAGTTTGTAGTCAATTCTTGACTCTAATCATCGCTTTTTTGACAAAATCTATTCTGTTTATTTCTTTTTGATGTTTCAACATATCCATTTTACAACATTGATTACAACCTTGTGCATTTCCCTCTTGCAATCATATGTATATATATACACACACACATCTGCATATATATACATACATATATACATATATAGAGATATAGGTAGATATACTGATATATACATTTAAATATAACACATTAATTGATAAAAGCATATACATGTACTATATACAGTAATTTGTGTATGTGAATGAGTTCCTATACTATACATTTACTAATAAATGATATATACATATACATTACATTTTAAGGTGATTCCCCACAATCATAAGAATGATATATCGATTATATAAAAGTAAACCAGAATATGTTGCTTTAATATTGGCATAATTACACTTTGAGGAAAGCTAATATATTTTCATGATGGGGAAGTTAAATTTAGTTCTCAATTACATAGATAAGTTCTTGTATATTTCTATTCTAAATTCTATTTATCATTTCTCCTGCACTTCATTAACTTATTTTGTGAACTTATATTGTTTGATGCTCAACTATTGATTATATATGTAAAAGCTATTTTTTCAGGAATTTTTAATAATAAGGTAAAAATGAATAGGTTCACTGAATTTCCAGAAAAGACTATTTTTACGAATCAAGAATGAATATGAAAATTTGGATATTTTACTAATCTTTAGATATATTGCTAGATTGAAAATGCAAATATAATTTATATTAGACTTTAATCATTGTTAAATAAAACATTATATAAATTATACTCTGGTTTTGGAAAATAAAAGGAAAATATATTAATATTTATTAATGCTATTTCTGTTAAAAACAAGAATTTTCATCATAAAATATTAACTTTTGGTGACCTAATCATGGATTTGCATTAAAATGAGGTATATTTATGGCAGGAAATGGTGACTTAAGAACAGAAGATATACTATATTTTATTTAAACAGAAAAGCATGGGTAGATTCCCTAGGCAATAATTCTAAGATATGGAGATAGCGTTCACACCTAGTAGGAAATCTGATAACACTATTAGGAGCAATAAGATAAATATTAAATGAAAAAGATATACTTGCAAGATGACTAATAGAGTATGTACAGAGTTGTAGAGTTGAAGATTATAAGTAGAGAGAGATAAATTCTTCTTAAGTCTCAGATACTGCTTGTGAAAATACTATTGAAACATCAGAACAGATATTTATGCTTCTCTATTATATTTTTTGTCTTAACCTTAACAGTACGATCTGTCAACTATCAACTTTCAAAATGAAAAATAGAACACAAGTGACAGATTTTATCCTCCTGGGTCTAACTGATAATCCAGAATTGCAGATTGTTATTTTCTTCTTTTTATTTCTTACATATATACTTAGTGTTACAGGAAATCTCACTATCATTATTCTTACTCTGCTGGATTCACACCTGAAGACCCCCATGTATTTTTTCCTCAGAAATTTCTCCTTTTTAGAAATTTCATTTACTTCTGTCTGTAACCCTAGATTCTTGACCAGCATCCTAACTGGAGAAAAATCTATTTCCTACAATGCATGCGTAGCTCAGCTATTTTTCTTTATTCTCCTTGGTGCAACAGAGTTTTTTCTTCTGGCCTCGATGTCCTATGATCGCTATGTGGCCATCTGCAAACCTCTGCATTATACAACCATCATGAGCAGCAAAATATGCTACCAACTTGTAATCTCCTCTTGGTTTGCTGGTTTCTTAGTGATCTTTCCACCACTGATCATGGGTCTAGACCTGGATTTCTGTGACTCCAATGTCATTGACCACTTCACCTGTGATTCTGCTCCTTTACTGCAAATCTCTTGCACAGACACAAGTACTCTAGAGCTCATGAGCTTCATTTTAGCTTTGTTCACTCTTATAACCACTTTGACCTTAGTCATTCTCTCCTACTCCTCTATCCTCAGAACAATTCTAAGAATCCCCTCAGCTCAACAAAGAAAAAAGGCCTTCTCAACCTGTTCTTCCCATATGATCGTTGTGTCTATCTCTTATGGAAGCTGTATCTTCATGTATGTGAAAACATCGGCAAAAGAAGGAGTGGCTTTAACAAAGGGAGTAGCTATGCTCAACACCTCTGTGGCTCCTATGCTAAATCCATTTATCTACACTTTAAGAAATCAGCAGGTGAAACAAGCATTTAATGATTTCGTGAGAAAAATACTTTCTTCCAAAACCTAACTTCCAATTACCTGACTGCAATTAATGAGTGAAGCACACAGTTTTAACCCGACCCAATTTCATACCTTCAGTGTATTTTTCCTTTCATTTCTTCTCAGAAATATAATTGCTTATGTTATTTTGCATTAACATTAAAAATCTATATTAATTTAAGTACAAAATCATTATGAAATAAAGACTAACATTTTCCTGATATAAGCAAACAAAATGACTAGTCAATTGCTACATTAATACATTTGTTTTATGCATTTGTGATTTTCTTTGCACTATCAGTGTATTTCATTAGAATGTGACATTGTCATATTTAAGGTATGAATATTACCAATGTGTATATGAATGTACCTATTTATGCATATTAAATGCACATTGTTTTATGTATAATGTACATATACCTAGTGGTTTGATGTTTATTTTTTCTTTGCAATGATGCTTAAACTTAAAGAATGTAGGGATAATTCTATGCCAAAAAATTAAGTGTAGAATCTCAGTATTTTTACTAGAGTGATGATATTTGTTTCACAATTTTCCTAATTTAAATATCAAGGTTAGAAATTTAATGTTTGTCATCTTCAGAGGAAAGAGTAAGAGATAGAAAAACTTTCATTAGTTATTTTCATCTTTAGCAATTTATGTATGACTGTTTAAATAAAAATTGGTAATTGATATACCAAACTATTAAAGTGATTTTGTGAGTATATAACTTTTTTAATTATAATTTTTAGTTAAAGTTAAGATAATAGTATGTGATGTGGTTTTTAACTCTGTAAAATCATGTATTATCATAGCTGATGGTAAATTTTTCTCTCTTATTAGTTGACTGTAAGGTTTTTCTGGGCTCCGCGAGGAGAAAAAGTCAATTAGACCAAAAAGTCGAATAGCCAGGGCTTTATTGGGGTTTTGCACACCCGGGCGAAATTCCCAAGTCTGCAAAATGGGCCTGGGGAAGTCGCGGGCTGGGAAGTCGCACTTGAACAAAGGGGAGCGGGCTCTTTAAGCAGAGAAATTTCTCGGGCTTCCTATGTGGCGACTGGGGATTGGCCCTGTGAATCCAGGTGTGGGGGTTGCATCCCTTATTCTGATGTCATCCACCTTTTTCCCGGGCTTGGCTGCCTTTTTCTGGGCATGGCCGCTGCTGCTTTTGTCCCTGGGCCAGCCTAACATTGACTAAGTCAAGTTAGAAGGATTCGCCTATTTTAGTATGTTGGAATTGTTACTGCCAAATGATCATCAAATGTAGAGAAAGGAACAAAATTGAGTTGGAGAATATTAGGAAGACTTGTAAATTCAAAAAAGTTCTTTAATTCAGAAACCAGAAAGGATTCATGGTGCCAGGACTTTTGTTGGTCAATCTGACTCTTGCTTCATTGTTTTCTCCCATTTTTGTTTTATGCCATATGTTTATTTTGTTACATTTTTTATTCTCCATTAATATAGATCTCTTTTGAACATGATAAAAGTACAACACTTTGCTGTTTCCAATTCAATCTTTTCATTTTATGAATCAAAGGAAAGAATCTCCCAGCCACCACTCTAATAAATGGCCTTTTATAAGACTTGATTGACATACTACCTGAATGTCTCCTAATAACTGACCATCATATAAATCCAAGATGACCATTTGCATGATTGTAGACCCCAATATACTGGTTAGTTTAAATATTCTGGTATTAGATCACCTGGCTGTACTCTGGTGTTGACAGTTAAGAGTTTAAGGCTTTGATGGTCATTCTAAAAGTACATAGCAATTATAGCGATTATTATTCTCATAGTTGTAGTTACTTATGTTCACATATCTTCCTGAGTCAAATTAATAACTAAGAAGTATAATTTAAGGATGGAAGTCACACATGTTTAAAAATTAATAAATTATTGGTTAAGAATAACACCAATATTTATAACAGTAAACATCATTTGACCAGTTTTATTGTATGAAGAGTATGCATAATTACAGAGATCTTTATAAGGTAAAGGTTAGCTAAGGGTGTATGTTAACAGTTTAAAGAATGCAATCCTCCTGGTAAATTTATGATTGTAAAGTGTCAGCCTTATCCATCTGACATATTTTACAAAGTTCAGGTTCATACAAACTATATTAAGTGGTGCAAAAATATAAAGCACAAAGTAAATTTAATCACTTTAAAAAGGTTGCCGGTTGCTATAATTTTCAAGAGCCTTAGGTAGAGAATCACATTTTCAGCAAAAGTGTATAAGGAAATGAGGAGAGTAAGATGGTATAAATTTAAATTATAAAATCACTGTTCTTTTCTTACAATTTTTTTCTTCTACTGACAAAAGATACATGAAGAATAATTCTTCCCCTAAAAGCATTTGCAAAAAATATGCATAGTTGAGATCAAATTAAATTATTTATTATAGTAAATCAATACTTCTATATTCTAACTTTAGATATTTGTGTGTATGTGTATGATATAACTACTTTTCTAAAGCGACTGGTCTCAAGTTTTCTAACTTTTCAAGGTATTGGTTTAATTAACAGTCAAACTGGTTAACAATCTACAATTCAAAAATTTTTATTTGGTTGATATGCTTTCTTTGAAGAGGAAATATTAGGTAAATTAATGTTATATTCAGAAGCTCAATAAATATGATTTTTTTAAATAAATATATTTAATATAGTCTCTATGCCTGGATTCCACTAACAAAATAAATCTCTAGTCTCTTGTTAAGGACTATCTTTTCCAAGTTAATCATTACATATTTGTCTTACAAAATTAACCGCTGACATTATTTTGTTGTCACATTCTCTATGTCCTACACCTTAAAATCTAACCTCTGACTTTGTATTAGATTCTGAGATGGCTTCTAAATCTTATTTAATCCACTCTTACCCTGAAAGTCAAGGCCTCCATTATCTCCCTTTTTAATTTTTTCCATGAGCAGGTGACTTGAATAATAGATAACATAACCAAAAACATTTATATTTTTTGGAAATTATCCTCAAATATGCATACTATTTAGGAATATACAGCATCTTTGCTAAGTCTAACCAACCAAGAAATAAATATCCTAGTGAGGACACCATGTAATGAAGTATTTCCACATGCCATCCCTTCTATAAAGTATATCTGGGCCATGAAATTTTTCCTGATTTGGCAGCAGGGGGTGTAATACTCCTGTTTTCCTTTCCCTGAAGCAAAGCAGAAAGGAGATTTCCTTTATCACTTCCATGTCAGCTAACCCTTCTAGGACTTCTTAGATCTTTGTTAGCTACCTTCTTGCAGTAGAAGCTGGTGTCTTATTTTCTTCCACATGCATTATAGTCTTCATGAACTTTATATACTGATGTTTCAATGAGTAAATGTGTTTCCTGACTCTTTCTACCAAACTAATTCAAACTAATAAAAATTGAGAGGGGTCCTGGGAAGCTCCGATTTTAGAGAATTGATCAGAAGCATTGTTAATATCTGGGTTTATGACTGTCATATGAAGTATGTGGAAGGTATCAGGTAAGCCACTAATCTTTAAACCAGGTCAGAAATGCAGGTAACTGTCTGGGCTTGCCACTGGTGACTAAAGGGAAGGAAAGTTTCACAAATGCACCCTCATACTGTGAAATCTGATACTATTTCTGGATAGATAGAATCGGAATTGAGTTGGATTCTTAATTACTCTTTTAATGTCTGAAAAATGTGTTCCTGTGGAGATAACTCCACACATCCCAATTGTAATTGGGAGACAGCATGCCAAGTAAGAAGCAAAGAACATACCATGAAGAAAGGAGTAATATTGGGACATGATACCCACATGTAAATGAATCACATTGCCCTACATTATTAAAAAAAAGAAACAGAGTGTTTAAAGATGTAATGTTAAATTTGAAACAATGATCTTTACTAAGAATGGAGCATTAATGCCCCCTACTATTACTGAGCTTCTTTCAGTATCTCCATTTAGCTCTGTTAATATTTGCTTGATATATTTTGGTGCTTCATTATTGGGGGCATATATATTAAAAGGGTTATGTCTTTCTGTTGCTTTTGATCCCTTTATCATTATATAACTAAAATCTTCAAATTTACTAAGAGTTCTTGAAAAAGACACTAAAGCATGAACAACAATATATAATATAAATATTTGGAAATGCAACAAACCAACTTCACAGAAAATGAAATAAAACTCAATAATTTGAAAACGTAACCTTCACAATTGGATGAATCTATTTGCAAGCCATATGTCTAACAGGAGGCTAATAATAATAATGTACAAGGACACAACTCAAGAAAATGAGAGCAAATAATCCAATTTAAAATGAACAAAAAACCCCAAGATAAATATTTTTTTTTCCAAATGAGACTCACTGAGGCCCAATAGGTATATGCAAAATTGCTCAATATCACTTAATTTATTAAAATATGAATAAAAGCCACAATGAGTGTAAATAGGAGCCAAATGGCAAAGGAGGATGCTCACACTCAGAGAGAACAACATAGCTAGGAAGGAACTTGAATTTTCTGAGGAATCTCACATCACAATGGGAAACCCAAATCATCCTCCTCCCTACATCTCAAAGACCGAGACTGTAGTGCAGAATATGTTGAGGTTATGCATGCATTGGCATGGAAGATAGTGAGCAGAGAAAGATGCAGAAGCATTCAGTTGGGAAAATCATATTCAGTAGGACATAAATAGTGTTCCCATGGAGAGTAGAACATAGAATGTCAAAGTATGTTCCCTTGGTTGACCAAACCTCATTGAAGAGTAGGTGTGCTCCTCAAAGACCACGATACAGTAAAGAAGACAAAGAGAACTCTCTCTATACTCTCTCTTTCCCCTTGTTTACCATGCTTGATATGTGAAGTGCATCGATAGTGGATAGGATATCAATAATCAGTCTGAATATAAAAAATGGACTGAACTCACCAGCAAAAATGCAGAGTGGCTGAATGAATTAAGTACCCATCATAAATCCCAACTTGTGAGATTTTCACAAGAGACACACTTAAGGTATATAGACAATTACAGATTTAAAGTGAAGAAACAAAAATGGTACCTCAAGCTACTTAAAAAGTGTTAAAGGCACGAGGTCCTGTACATATATAAAAATTCTACAGCCAAAACAAGGTAAGATGATTATAAGTAGTCATTATATAATGATAAAGGGAACACTGCTATTCATCAATACATTTTAAAACGTACTAGTGAGAACAATTTTTCAAATAAAAAAACAACTCTTGGTTTCATTGATTTATGAAGTCTTTTTTCTAACTGTTTCACTGATTCTGTTCTAAGTTTTAGTATATTCTTCCTTCTATAGTTTTTTTCTTCATTTTTAGTTCCTTTAGATAATGGTTTAGGTATTTTAATATTGATTCTTCTTGTTTCCAGAGGTAGGACTGTATTGCTATAAAGATCCCTCTAGTACTGTGTTAACAGCATCCCACAGAACCAATAAGTTGTTTCTTCATTTTCATTTGTCTCCAGATATTTCAAATTTTTACCTTTGATTTTGTCGCTTAGATGTTAGTTATTCAATAACATGTTCATTCTCCTCTTCTTTTAATCTCCTTCCTCTTTTGGTTGAGTTCTAATTTGATACTATGGTGTTCCAAATTGTGATTTCAGTCTTTGAAAATTTATTGAAATTCTTATTGATAACAACATGGGGAAAACCCTTGAGAATGTTCCATGAGAAATGGAAAATAATGTGTAGCATATCATGTTGGAATGACATAGTTTTTATACACTTAGGTTCTTATTTTCTAAATTGTATAGAGTTCTTGGTTCTTTATTAATTTTCTCACTGAGAAATCTATCTTTTATTGAGAATGGAGCATTAATGCCCCCTACTATTACTGAGCTTCTTTCAGTATCTCCATTTAGCTCTGTTAATATTTGCTTGATATATTTTGGTGCTTCATTATTGGGAGCATATATATTAAAAGGGTTATGTCTTTCTGTTGCTTTTGATCCCTTTATCATTATATAAGGAAAAACTTCAAATTTTCTCACCTATTTTTGTAGGAGACATATTTCATCTGAGATAAATGTAGCAGTTCTTGTTTTTTAAGATTCACCATTGATTTAGAGTATATTTCTCCATTCCTTCAATTTAAGTCAATTTGCCTTTAGAAAATAGGTGTGACCCTTGCAAAAACATCCAATTAGATTAATTCATCTAGCCATCCGTGCCTTTTAGTTTGTGATTTCGGTTCATTTACTTTCAGGGTGACGATATTAGAAGACTTGCTATTGCCATTTCACTTTTGTTTGCTCTGTTTGCTGTATTTTTAGTTTTTTGTAAAGTTTCTATTCTTGATTTAGATATGTGGCTTCTTTTAACATTCTTGTAGAGGAAGTCTTGTGACAGCAAATTTTTGCAGCTTTTGTTTGTCATGAAAAACCATTATTTGCTCTTCAAACTTGAGTGAAAGTTTTGCTGGATATAATAATCTCAGCTGGCAGTTTTTATTTTGTAGTATTTTAAATACATAATTCCATTTTTCTCCTGACCTGTAGTGTTTCTGTTGAGAGGATTGATGATAGCCTGATGTGTGTAATTTTGCATATTAATTTCTAGTTTTTCCTGGCCACCTTTAGAAGTTTCTCATTGTTTTGAACTTTTCATAATTTCATGATACTATCCTGGGTGCAGGTCTTTCTATATTTAGATAACAGGATTTTCTGTTAGATTTATTGCCTTGTATGTTTATTTCCTACTCAAGGTTTGGAAATTTTTCAGAAAATATTTCTTTGAATATGTTCTCTGTTTGCTTCTTGTTCTCTTCACATTCACTATTCTTATTTTGCTTTTCCTAATGGAATAATTCTGAGTGTTTCTTCATTTTTTCATTTAGCATCTCTCACTTATCTAACCTAGCTCTTTTCTACATGTCTATCTCCCAGATCACTGGTTCTTTCCTCCGCTGTCAATTTTGTTGACATAGATTTTTTTGGTACTCTTGCTCTCCTTTATTGCATTATTTCCTAAGACTGCTAGGTTCCTCTTAAACTTCAGTTTCTGTTTTCTGCTTATTAAATCTGTTTTTGAGCTCATTGGTATATTTTTCTGAGTTTTGCTTTCTCTCTCTGAATTTCAATGTGATCACAGCTTTGAATTCTTGATCTGTTAAAAAGAACCAATCCTCTATGTCTTCAAAATTGGTTTATGATGTGTTGACATTTTCGTATGCTGTTGCCAAAATACCTTGAAGTTTCAAAGTGTGTTATGTTATTTTTTTCCAATGGTATGGGTACATATTTTGGGGATTCCAGTTTTTTGTCTTTTTGATAGTTAAAACTCTAGCTTTATTTTACATTACTGATACTATAGGATTACAGAATGTGCTTTATTTTCCATGGAATATAAGAATGCCGCTGAATAGGGGAGGGGTATGTGGGATTGGGAATAGGGTAGTTTTTGTACACTTCCAGAGGTGGGGGATTTTTTTCTGTTGGCAGCACCTGGGTTATCCCTCTTCTCCTTTCCGCTAGATCTAGGTTCAGAAATCTACAGCTTGTGAAATTAGTGCTCCTCTCCACTTGAGACCAGGTCCCAAGGTGTGTATGGTGAAGAAGTGCTGGACATTCCTACATGATTTTTACTGTGCCAAGTCAAGTCCTGGGCTTCTCTCACACCAAGTGTACATATCACCAGCAGTCTTTGTTCCCCCCTCCCCGGAACTCTATCAGGTCATAAGCAATTGGAAGAGTAATCAATTATCTCACCAAAAGTAAAATTACCACACATGATTTTGCTGGTGAATTCTAACAAATGTTCAAAGAAAACATACGGCAATCCTCAAACTGTTTCAAGGAACTGAAGATGATGGCAAGCTTCCAAGAACTTTTGACCCTGACATTATTCTGATTCCAAAACCAGATAATGACATCACCAAAGAAAAATTATAGATCCAAATTTTGATTAACATTTATGCAAAAATCAAATAAATAATAGCAAAATGAATTTAACAACTTGTTAAACAAACCATACACCACAACCAAATGAGATTTATTCAGGGATTCAAGGATGGTTCAACATGTATATCTATAAATGTGATACACTATAGCAACAAAAAGGACAAAATCACATGATAATCTCAATATACACAGAAAAAGCATTCAATAAGACTTACTATGCTTTTATGTTAAAAACCTTCCAAAATGGATATATATGAAATGTGCTTCAACATAATAAAGGCTGCATAATGATAAAACCACAGTCAACATCTCAATGGATAAAAATTGAAAGCTGAAAAGGGTATTAGAAAAAGGGGAAACGTAACCTGGAAAAATATATCGATCAAGCTATTATCAGACCTCTCAACAGAACTACTACAGGCCTGAAGATAGTTGAATACCATATTAAAAAATGCTAAAAGACAAAAATTATAAGCAAAGACTACTGTACCACTCAAAATTATCATTCAATTATGATAGAGAAATAAAAGTCTTCAATGATAAATAAAATTTAATGGATAAAGGAGTCAAAGTGGTGACCTGGTAGGAGCGCATCATGTCTCCTCCCCTAGAGCAACTAGGAAGCACCTGTTTTGTGGACACAAGCACTGTGGAAGGGCAGGTACAGAGACAACAGAGACAGTGGCAGCATTTATCACCATAAGGGTATTTATCACCATAAGGCAACGGGTTTCAGAGCTACTGCATCACAGATTTGGGACTCCCAGTCTTGAGAGAAAAAGTGCTGCAGTGGAAAGAATGGAGCCTAGGAAAAAACAGGGCCCTCAGGATTTGCTCTGAAAGCAGCAGACAACATGCCCCGTGGGACTGGGACCAGGAACTGGGGAAGAGGTTCTTGACTCAGGGCAGAAGGACCAGCACCCCAGTGGTCTGAGTGAGAGCCCCTGAGGGGAAATTTATACAGTGTGCTGTGATAGCAGGAAGATGGCTAGGAAAATCCCCCACTTCTATCCCCGCCCATGATATTACCCTGGAGTCACAGGACCTGCCCACTAGAAATTACGTGTCCAGTCTTAAAGGAAAAAGCGAGTCTTCCAGAAAGGAGGAAGCTTTAACAACTACCCACTAGTGACACCCTGAATATGAGAAAATCACAGCGTGTAATAACAAACTAAATCTGTTTTCTTAAATATCAGACAAGACAAAGATGTACACTTTCTCACTATTATTTATCATGGTACTTGACATTTTAGCTACACTGATTAAACAAGAAATGGAACTAAAAGGTGCGTGAATGGAAAGGAAGAAATAAAAGTATCGTTATTTACAGATAACATGAAAATGTGCATAGAAAATCCTGGAGGCAATTTAAAACAACATTTTAATAATACAAAGTTAATGAATTGACAGGTTAAAAAATTAATATATAAAAATCTTCTGTTTTTATATGCAACTAACAAATTAGCAAAAACAGTAAATTGAGAAAGTAATATTACTTATAATTACAACAAAAATAATTGAATGCTTAGATTTTAATTTACCAAGTAGGCAAAAGATCTATACAGTGGAAACTATAGGACATTAATAACAAATATATATGAAATAAATAAATGGAAAGATAGTCCATGAACATGAAATAGAAGAATTAACTTCACTAAATGGCTATATTACCTAAAGTTAGCTACAAATTCAATGCAATCCCAAACAAAATTCTAAAAGCATTTTCAAGTAAATAATACTAAAGCTTGTACAGAATCACAGTAGACCCTGAACAGTGAAAGCAAAAAAAAAAAAGAAGAATTAGGATAACATTCTCCCTCCCTAACTTCAGACTATACTGCAAAACAATATGAAACAAAGCAGAATGGTATTGGAACAACAACAGCAAAAAGACATACATATCAACGGAGTAGAATTAAGAGTCCAGGAATAGAACCACAAATAAAGACAACTAATGTAAAACCACATAACCAACACCAAACAAGCAAAGAAAGTCTTTTCAACAATTGGTGCTGGGAAAACTTAAAACCACATGCAAAAGAATGAAATTAGATCACTAACAACACACATAAAATTACTTCAGAAATGTTTGAAGACTCAAATGCAGGGCCTGAAACATTAAAATACAGAAAAACATACAAAACATCTTCCTTGATATCAGTTGTAGATATGTCCTTTAATATTTGACTCCAAAAGCAAGGGAATCAAAAGAAATAATAAATGGTACTATAGCAAACTAAAAAGTTTTTGCAAAATGAAAGTAATTTTCATCAAAATGAAAGACATCCCAATAAATGGGATAATATACTTACATATAATATGTCAAAAAGTTGTAAATATACGTAACATCTAAAGAACTCATAACACTCTATGACAAAACAAGCAACCAAACCGAAAAGCATACATAGGATATGAATTGTCACTTCTGTAAAGAAGACATACAGATGACCAAAAGGCACATGAAAAGATGTTCATCATCTTTTATTAGGGAAATGAAAATCAAAAGGACAATGATATCTCAACTTAAATCTTTGAGAATGCTGATATCCAAAAGACAGCACAATTATTAGAGAGTATGGGGAGAAAAAGAGAAAAAGAAAAGAAACTTGTTAAACTGTGTGTATGAACTTAAATACATGCAGACATGATGGAAAGCAGCATTAGAAGTCCTTCAAAAATTAAAAACATAAATTCCATATGATTCAATTTTACTACTTCTGAGTATTTACCTTAATAATGTAAAAACACTAATTTGAAGAGATGTACACTGGTGTCTATCGTGGCATTATTTATAATTGTCAAAAGCTAAAACATCCAAAACACCCAAGGAGATAATGATTAAATAATGATTTGGTATATATGCATAATTAAATACTACTCAGCTATTAAAAAAAAACAGCAGCAACAAAAAATAATGAAACAATGAAACAATGACAAAGACAAACATGCTGTGATTTCACTCATATGCAGCATATAGAGAAATAAATAACTGAATAAACTAAATAAAACAAAAGTAAACATTTAGATTATTCAATTAGTTTTATGGTTGCCAGAAAGTAGGATGAGGGGCAAATCAATTTTAAGATGTCGATTATACAGTTAAGGATATTACCTAATCTAGTAATTATCTCTAGGAATGCACCTAATATATTTCACAAAAGTAGATTCATGTATAAGTGATACTTTTGAGTCACGAAGATTTTTATTTCTAAGATACATCCGTATACATACAGTATGCGTCATAATTTCTTTCCTTTTTATGGGAGAATAATATTCCAATATATATAATGTATGTGCAACAAATGTATTACATATGCATATACATATTTTGACTATACGTTCAATTACTTTTCCCAACACCATTTGTTGACTATGTTTTCCTTACTCCATTGTATGCTCTTGGCACATTAGTCATAGACTAACTGCCCATACAGGTGTGGCTTTATTTCTGGGCTCTCAATTTGATTCCACTGATCTTTGTGTCTGTTTTTGTTCTAGCACCATACTGTTTTCATAATGATTACTCTGTAGTATAGCTTTAAGAGGAGGAGTGAGATTCCTCCATGTTCTTTTTTTTTCTCTTAATATAGTGTTGTCTACTCAAGGCCATTTGTGATTCCACACAAACTTATGTATTCTTTGCTCCATTTTCTTGAAAAATGCCCATTGATTTTTATGGAAATTGTATTAAATCTATATATTGTTTTTGGTAGAATGACCATTTTTACTAAGTTCACTCTTTAAGGTTCCATAGTTTTCATTAAAAAAGGTCATTCAGTTCCTTTTAAAATTTATTCCCAGATTCTTAAACTTTCTTGGTCCTATTGTGAATGAGAATGCTTCTTTAATTTCTTTTTGCTCTCTTTCATTATTTGTATATAGGAATGCTACTGATTTATGTTTGTTGATTTTGTATTCCACCATTTTGTTTTACTAATTTATTGTTTCTAGCAGTTTTTGTGGAATCTTTAATATTTTCTGCATGTAATACCATGTCGTCTTCAAATAATTGGAGTTTTTTTCTTTTCTTTTCCAATTTAGATCCTTTTAATGTCATTATTATTCTGGCCAAGAATTCCAGGACTGTGTTGAATAATAGTGATGATAGTGGGAAACACTGTCTTGCTCTGGGTCTTAGGGGAAAGGCTCTCTATTTTTCATCGATTCTGATGTTGACTGTGGGTTTGTCCTATATTTTTTTTATTATGTTGTGGTATGTGAAATTTATTCCTATTTTGGAAAATACTTTTTTATCATGAATCTGTGTTGAATCTTGCCAAATGACTTTCCTACATCTATTGAGATGATCATATGGCTATTGATTTTTCACTTGGTTGATGCAGAGCATGACAAAGATTGTTTTGCATATGTTGGAACTAGCCATGAAACCCTGGTGTATAATTTTTGGATGTGCTGTTGAATTCTATTTGCAATAACTTTGTTGAGGATTTTTGCATCTGTATTTATAAGTGATGTGCAGTTTGTCATTTTCATTTTTGGCGCTGTCTATGTCTGGTTTTGCAATCAGGGTATTACTGGCCTCATAGAATATATCTGTGAGTTTTTTTACTTCAGTTCTGTGGAAGTGTTTAAAGAGGATGGGGATTATTTCTTGGATGTCTGGTCGAATTCACTAGTGAAGCAATCTGGGCATGGGCTTTTATTTGGGGGAAACTTTTTATTGCTCCCTCAATTTCTGCACTTGTGATTGACCTATTTGTTTTCTGTGTCATGCTTGTTCAGTTTTGGGAGGTTGTAGAATTTTTAGAAATGTTTCATTTCTTCCTGATTGACAAATGTGTTAGAATATAAATGTCCATAATAGTCTCTCATGAACATTTGTACTTTAGTGATGTCATTTGTAATCTCCCCTCTTTCATTTTTGATTTTTCTAATGAAAGTTTTCTCTCCATATCTTAGCAAGCTAGCTAGAGTGGATTGATTTTGCTTATTTTTTTTCAGAGAATCAGATCTTGGATTAATTGATCTTCAAATGATCTTTTTGTTTTCAATTTCACTTATTTATGCTTTAATTTTTGTTATTTCCTAATTCTGCTGATATTTATCTTTTATTGTTATTCCCTTTCTAGTTCCCTGATGTCTTTAGTTAGATATTTAATTTATGTGTTCTTGGCGTTTGATGTGTTTTCATGGTTAAGCTTTCCTCTCAACCCTGCTTTTGCCATATTCCATCTGTTATGGACGCTCATGTCTGAATTTTCATGTTTCCAGATAGGTCTACATTTTATCAGTGACCTACGTGTTCTTCAGAAGCGTGTTTAAATATCACATCTTTGGGGTTCATCCAGTTTTGTTCTTTTGATTCATTTCTAATTTCACCCCATCATGGTCTGAGATGATGTTTACCCTAATTTCAATCTGATTTTGCTGAGACTTCTTTTTTTACTCATACATGGTTTATCCTTTAGGAGGTTCCATGGACAATTAAGAAAAATGTGTCTTCTTTATTGTTGGGGTGAAACACTTTATGCATATCTGTTATGCCCATGTGGTCTACTGTTTCAATTAGGGTTCTTATTTCTTTGTTGACATTCTATTTGTAAGATCTATCCATTAATAAATGGAGTGTTGAATCTCTTGTTATTATTTTGTTTCTATCAATGTTTGCCTTTAGCTATGGCAGTATCTTTTTATATATGTAAGTGTCGCTACATTGGGGGTATATATGTTTATGATAGGTATTTCCTCTTGACGGGTTAACCCCTGACCATAATGTAGTGTCAATCCTTGACTCATGCTACCATTTTTGTTGGAAGTTTTGTCTGCTGTTAGTATTATAGCTCCTGATTTCTTTTCATCACTGTTTTTTTGACACTTTTTTACACAGCCCTTAACTTTCCCCTATAATTAGCTTTGGATATAATACGAGATTTTTGTAGGCATAATATTGATGGGTTCTGTTTTTTGATCCATCCAGTCACTCTGTCTTTTGGCTGGTAAATTCAATCCATTACATTTTGTGTCATGACTGAGATGTAGGATTTTATTATTGCCATTTGAGCCTTTGCTTTCTGTTGGTTTTCTTTGCCTATGGTTTAATTTCCTGCTTGTTCACTTCTAGCTTTGGATGGTTTTTGGAGTGTATTCTGTAAGCAATTTCTATTTACTGACTATGTATCCATTTAAAATGGGGTTTTATGTTTTTTTCCTGTGGATTATCTCTAACTTTAACATCCTGTGATAGTCTCATGTGCTGATGCCATATCATATTTATATGTTTATACATATTCTTTTTCATTCCACCCTCTGCTTCTTTTCTGAGTCTTCCAATTGCCTTTGGGTAGTTGTGTGTGTTTCCTGCATTTTATTCAATTGTTTTTATAATGAAATTCTTCATCTGTTAGGTTGTTCCAATCCATAGCCATGGAATTCTTTGGTGAGCAACTAGTATTTTCCTCTTTTGTGGCCATTTCTTGAGTGACTTTGACTATGTCATAATTTGCGTAGGTTGTATTTAACACTTTGGCTTTTCATTCTTCCTAACTGTGTGATGAGTAGGCAGTGATCAAGTACACTGAGGGTAGAGCTAGTTCTTTCTAGGATACTCTTTTGTTGATGGTGTTTCAGCTGGTACTTAAGGACTTTGCATCATTCTACATGCATTCCAATAGTACACTCTCGAGTAGTGGAACTTTGTGTTTTAGGATCTCTAGATCTGATCTGAGTTGAGCCACTGCAATTGTGTGGCAGATCCTGAGGCCAGCCAACACTTTATCCTGGCAGTGGCTGGGCAGGGTGTGCATCATTGGTCTGAAGTACCTGAAGTCAAGATACTGGTTCAGAGCTGTGGCAGGACTGGACTGGAGTTCTGTAGGTCATGGGTCACTGGGTGCTGAGGGCTTGCTCACTGAAGCCAGGTGGGATGATGCAGAGTGGAGTCAGTGTTCCCAGTATTGCTGGGGCAGAGTCCTACCTTTATGTAGCTGGCAGGTTTCTGCATGGTGGGGCATGCATTCTGCAGGTTGCTGGAGCTCAGGTCTGACTTTAATGACACCTGGCAGGCTGCTGCAGGATGGGATGTTGTTCCTCAGGTCCCCAGGAATGAGGACTGCCTTCGCTGTAGCTAGGTGGACTGCTGCAGGGAAGGGCTGCTTTTCCTCAAGTTGCTGGAGCCTAGGCCTGGCTTGTTAAAAGTTTAGCAGGTTGCCTCAGGCTGGGTCAGTGCTCCACGGGTTGCAGGGGCATAGGCCTACATTTGTGTAGCTGGGCAGGCTGTTTAACGAGATTGTTCTCGTTCAAGTTCAATGTTATTTTGATAATTGTAGCCTTCAAATGTGTGCAGTTTAGAACTGTGAGTCTTACAGCACTGTTATATTTCAAATTGCTTTGATTATTCAGCACAACCCAAAATGATATATGAATTTGATTATCTGATTTCCATTCTGGACAAAAAGAAAAATATTTATAGGGTTGAACTGAATCCAGGTATCACTTTTGAAGGGTGATATTGACAAATTAACAATATTGTATCTTCATTCATTAATAGAAAATATCTTTCAGTTTGGGGGTGGGTCTTAATTTCTTTTCGTGATGTTTTTGTGAGCGCAGAAGTCTCACTTTCTTGATACATTTATTCCTATGTATTTTATTCTTTTAGATGTTATTTTAAAAACAGCACTTTTCTTAATTCTTTTTGGGATTGTTCATTGCTGGTGTCTGGAAACAAAACTATTTGTTCTGTTGTTCTTTATTTTATCCATACAACTTAGCTGAATATTTTGTTAGCTCTAGATCTTCCTCATGAATTTCCTGAATTTTCTTTATATGAATAATTTCAACAATAGAGATAAAGGTGTGAATTCTTACTTTACAATTTGGTTGTCTCCAATTTATTTATTTTTGTCAAAGTGCACCTACTAGAAGATCGACTACAATGTTTAATGGAAAGAGCGATGGAAAGAGCAGGCCATGATTTTCAAGACTTCCCAGTGATTGCCCTTGTGTGTGTCTCTCAATCATAACAAGAACCCATAGGCTAACAACCATGAAAAAAATCTATCTTTTGTGGGGAAAATCGGGAAATAACTGTGCTGGCTTGCCCAGGCAAGCACCCCGTATCAAATCCCAGGTTGAGACAAAGTTTTCAAGCCAGAGCTTCAAGAATGGTTACAGTCTCTGTACTTTCTATAGCTATAAGACATTTTCCTTCTTTCTTTTGTGTTAGTATAGCTATGTTCTATTCTTTTTTACTTTGATTTGTTGAGTTTTGAATAATTATTGGGAGAAAAATGACAGACTAGCTGTGAAATATCCTGTATCAATGGTCTTTTCTAATCCTGCAGGTAAAATTAAATTATATAAGTATATTCACAGTGTAAAATGAACTGTAAGAAGAAATTTGTAAGAGGAAAGTGCTATAAAAAATAAGGTTCTCTAGTACAGTAAAAATAATTTTGAGAAAACTTTCCTTCAATCAACTATGAAAACTGTATCAGCTTGAGATGATGATAGTCATACATTTCATGTTATTGTTAAATGTGCATGAACTACATTAGTAACAATTTTTGTTAGTGTGCATTGTTAATATGATTTCTAATATATTTTTCTTTTTAATTTCAATTTTACAAACAGATTGAGCTAAATTCAGGAGCCCAAGATGAGAAACCTGATAAGACTAACATCATTCATCCTAGTGGGATCGACTGATGACCCACAACTTCAAATTTTGAAATGTATCTTTCTGCTTGTCACTTACATGTTGAGTTTGACTGGAAATCTGACAATCACTTCCCTAACCTTAGTGAATTTTCAGTGTAAATCTGCCACATACTTTTTCCTTCAAAATTTCTCCTTCTTAGAGATCTCATTCATTACAGTCTGTATTCCCAGATTCCTTTATAGCGTATCTACTAGAGACAAAAGCATTACTTACAATGCTTGTGCTAATCAAATATATATATATATATATACTTTGGAGCAACAGAATCTTTTCTCTGGGCCATCAAGTCCTATGACCACTGCGTAGTCATCTGTAAACCACTGCATTACATGACCATCATGAACATTGTGGTGTGTAGAAGATTTGTCTTCTGCTGTTGGGCAGGAGTTTTGTTAATCATAATCCCCCCATTTAGCCTAGGCTTAAATCTGGAGTTCTCTGACTCAAAATACTGTTGATCATTTTCTCTGTGATGTATCTTCCATATTCAAGATCTCTTGCTCAAACACATGGCTCATAGGACAGATGGTTATAGCCTGTGCTGTCGTGACCTTCATCATGACCCTTACATGTGTTGTTCTTTTCTACATATACATCATTAAGACAATCTTAAAATTTTCCTCTGTTGAGCAAAGCAAAAAGGCTATTTATACCTGTTCTTCTCACATGATTGTTGTGTCCATTACTTATGGAAGTTGAATCTTTATTTACATTAAACCTTTAGCAAAAGAAGTGGACATCAATAAGGGTGTGTCAGTACTCATTACTTCCATTGCCCCAATGTTAAACCCATTTATATATACCCTGACGAACAAACAAGTGAAACAAGCATTCGATGATTCAATCAAAAGAATTGCATGTTTCTCAAGGAAATAAGATAATATTGAATTTACCAGAAAAAATTTGATGTGATGGTTAACGTAGAAACAGAGAAAATAAGCAAGCTGTTTCTGATGCCCGTCCGCAAAAATTAAAAGTAAGCTTTTATATGCTGCTAATACAATATGACAAAGTTAACATTTGTTGAACTTTACAATAAATTTTTGGATTTTTATTTTATTCATTTTATTCCTTTTATTTCTTTAAGTAATCCATCTTTATTTACAATAGTGTCAGTATGAAACAAATTAGAGGAAAATGCAAGTCCTTTGCCACAAATACTTTGAAAACACTGAATTAATATGTCTTAAGTTTACATATTAGTTCTTATCTTTGGTAGTCACGTAGTCAATATGATATTTGGATTAAGTGGCTACAAATATTTGGAGTCTTACAGCTCAAACAGCTCCTCTCTAGTTCATTTTTTCCCTCTTCCTTGTAAAGTATTTTGCTAGGATATATTGATGTCATCTTTCATTGAGACAATGTCCAGGGGATTAAGATAGATCACATATCCAATCACACACACATATATATATATGTTTATATATATATATAAACATATATATATATATCTTACAGCAGTGAGCATTTCAGAATTTGGTGCCATATGACAACAAAGACAAACACATCTGTGAAATAAACACCAAGTCATTCTATGAATGCTAAACTCAACATTACAATCTCTGTTAAATCCCAAATATTATATATTTCAAATTCATTCAGATTATATAATATAATTAAATAAGAGCAAAAAAGATTATACCAACAATATTTTGATGTCAAGACATGAAACTAAGTTTGAACAATAGCAGAATCCTTCTAACAAAGCTAAATATAAGAATGATATTAAAGATTAAAAGTCTCCTAATGTACAAATAAATTAAAATATTCTTTCTCATCCCCAAGTAGTTTACTCTGCTCAGATTCAAGGAAGTTTAAATATGGATATATTTTGATTTGACTACTTATTTTTTTTAATGTATAAAGAGATTTTGATTTAAATGTTTTATATAATTTCCATTTTGAGCCCTAATACTTTTTGTCCTAAAATATGTCTCTAGAATCTGTTTTTTATTGGGTTTTCCCTAATGAAGAATATGAAATTTAACTATATCTTATTCAAAATAGGCATTCCAGATAATTGTTGTGATCTCATTTTATGTATATGATGATGTTATTGCAGGGGAGAAAAAACACTACTCCACCTTCTTAAATTCTCTAGTTAGTCCCAAGAATTAAACTGACATAACACAGATTAACAGAAAAAAACATAAATTTTGTTAAATTTTTATACACGTACTTGCAAGCCTTCACAAGAAAATGAAGACCCAAAGTAAAATCCTGAGCAGGAAGCTTTTAGAGATTTTTTTTTAAAGAATAAAATGTTTGTGAAGAATTTACAAGACAAAAGGGTTTCAAACTATGAGTGATAGATGGGTAATAAGTAGGAGTTTGTGGGTTAGTTTAAAAGATTTATTTTTGCAGCCTTCTTGGTCCTAAACTCCGTGTCTCTGGTGATATTTACTTTCTACCCTCCTGGCATAGAAGAGTACCTTTCACATGGGAGATTTATCTTATTTCAAGGGAACAAAGGAGGATCAGGATGTCCTTCTTGCATCATCTGTTTCTCAAGTAATTCTACTTTAAGATAATCAACTTGTCAAGGTGACATATTCTGAACCTCTTCCATTTATTCCATATCTGGTTCCTGTGTTGTTCTTTGTACCCAGCAGGATTTTAATTCAACATTGTGCTTGTTCAATTGGAATGCTAACAGAAATTACATTCCTCTCACAGTCTTCCTTTCTACAATTACTCATATGAGAATATTGATTCTAATAACATATTTTTTATATTCAGTACATTTCCATTTGTTTTCTTTGGGTGACATACTTCATAAATATCTAAGATGCTTCTTAATGGCCAAAGGTCCAAAATCCTACATAAAGCTTCTGAAACAGACTTTGGTGTCAACAATTCATCCGGTGATTCTTACAGAAATTAGGGATTGAGAAAAATGCCAACAAACTCATGAGTTATTTCATCTAAATAAATCTAGAATCAAAACAGTTTCTCTGTAATTATGGTGTCATCATAAGAATATGTGAAGCACATTTATCTTTCCAGACGGAAGTTAACTAAAGTATATGTCTCATTTAGTCATGCCTGACAGTAGAGGATTAACGAAAGTTCCAGGACAATTAACAATGGCTTTACTGTGGGCAAACACTCGGCGCTTCTGAGCTTTGATCTTCATTCCAAATAGAGGGATAATAACAGGATAATATCTATTTCATAGATTCTATGGGAGTTATAACAGATACTAAAAACTTACAATTTAGTAATGTCCCATTATATCATTGCTGTAATTTTGAAAACTAAACACAACTATTAAAGTCAGGGGCCTTGATTTCTATTCTAACTTCACCACTTTCAAGTTGCATGACATCAAGTTGCACAACTATTAAAATTGGATTGCTTAAATTTCAAGAAATTGATCATTACGGCGGCAGCATAGAGCTGTAAAGCTATGCCGTAATGAATATAAAGAGTTTTAAAGAGTTCCTGGCACACGGAATTTACTAGTGTTCCCTAAGTTAGATAATATGTGTCAGAGAATTCTATTACTAGTCTATCCTCACCAGCCCAGACTTAGCTTGCAACCCGTTTGCCCTTTTCAATGAGGCTCATCCTTAAGTTGATTTTCCTCTGTCCCCTGACTTACATCATTTCTGATGAGGAATTTATGATCATTTTAATCTCTGTTAATGAATTCCTTTTTATAATTTTTCATTATCACTCATTCAGCAGAATTTAATCATTATGGTTCCGTGTGTGTGTGTGTGTGTGTGTGTGTGTGTGTGTGTGTGTGTTTGTGTGGTGTTTATCTTTCTTAGTGATTATTCACTGGTTTGGTTTTCAACAAATTTGTATATTGCCAGTGTTTATTTAATTATTTAAACATTTCTGGCACCCGTCTCTAGCCCCTGTTGTCACTCTTCCTTCTCAGCAACTATTATTCATAATTTAGATCACTTGGCAATGCCCTACACTTTTTAATCTACTTATAGTT